>CM049388.1:8300927-9500927 GCA_026937815.1 Etheostoma perlongum | reverse complement strand
TGTGTGTCCCTCTCAGTGACTACACATGTATTCTGTATGCAACAGGCCCAGTGGCTCCTCTGGATGACCTTTGCCTGCAGCCGGCCCGTAGTCCTGCGGGCCGTGTTCTGCACACTGATCACCAGGAAATAGGGGACGTGAAACATGCGGACGTAAGGTCACCTCTTCACATTGAGCAAGAGGGACATGTTGAATTGTGCCCAGAATTCTAAAAAGCCCCCCCTTTCCTGTTCCACTTCTCCTTCGTCCGTCCCCGGACACAATAACACAACACGCTCCCTCCATTAACTGTCTGTTGGATTCAATTACTCTGGCTGGCATTATAGATCTGCTGCCTTTCTTCTCTCAGGCCAAGTGAAGAGGCTGTGTTGGGGGTGTTAAAATCACAGGCGTCTGGGACTTGGACTGCCAAACTGCAACATCCTGTAATTACATGTAAACATTTTATAATGCAATTTAAATCATTTATTCGTCTTGACAGGTGGACATTTTCTAGACTGGAAGAGGTATTGCGATGTGAGAGAATACAATTTTGTTAATAAACAGAGGAATCAATTCAACCACAAACAAAGCTAGAAGGAACCACTGAGTGAAATGTATTTCTCTGGAGCTTGAAATGAGATATCTTATTAGTGTGTGTGTGTGTGTGTGTGTGTGTGTGTGTGTGTGTGTGTTGAAAGCAGTTCAAAGACTTGAATCCCTGGTGAGATTGAAGGTGTTTAGTGTTTTATTTTGCAAAACCAGGACTTCATAAGCTCACTCCACTCACTCTATTTGCAGGGGATTAAAGAAAATAATATACTCTGCTTTTGGGGGATTGACCAATCAATCGGTGGCCGTCCAATCAATACTACAATTATGAGAGAACTAACTCAGCGAACTGAAGAAGAAAACACTGTACTTCAGATTTAAACTGTGCTGAATATTTTTTACACATAGTGTAAGGACAAACAATATTTATTGCCATGGTCAGCAAAAAAGAGGCACAGTGCATGCATGCAGACAAGAGCATTATAATTTAATAAAAGTACCGAGACCATTTCATTACAACCATAAGAATATCAATATAATAGCATGCTAATCACTTACCCTGACCATCCGTGGAAACAAAGGGCTACGGGTATAATTTGCATATTCTGAACTAACTTAGGTGACAGTTGCTGCATTCCTCTCATGTGATCATTGTGCCGGTAACATTTGATGAAATCTGCATTAAACCCAAACCTCTCAGGGATAAAAGCGGAAGAGGAGCCCTGGGCTTAACACACATCTTTCCACATTGGTCATGCATTGAGGGTTTTAGGGGGGTGGGTTCACATAATAATTGCAGGAATTGTACTCTTACAATGTCAGCATTGTACTTGTACATTTCTTACAGCAGATTAAAAAATATATAACAGGGAGCCTGTTTTACAGTTGCTGATGTTTGGCAAATGTGGAGCTGATTTTAATGTCAATGCCAGTGTTTTTCCTCTCATGAATTTGTTTACTGTAAAGGTACAGAAGGTTTTTTATCAATGCATCATATTGACGCAAGAATAATTGTTATGCAAAATTCTGGGTGGTGAGTTCTGAAATGTGAGATTTGTTTCTTTTTGGCAATCACCTCACCTTATATATATATACATATATATATATATATATATATATATATATATATATATATATATATATATATATATATATATATATATATATAATAAGTCCACACTTCCAGTTGTATTTTAAGACAATGATAATCAAATTAAATTTAAAAGATATTGTATGTTAGGGAAAATGTTCAACAGTGGTGTAAAGTACAAGCAAACATGTAAAAACATTGGCATGGTCCTTTAAAGTAACTTATTTATATTTTCTTTGATGTAGACCATATCTCCATCATTGAAGTCATCTAAGAATAAAGAAGCATAGACTGCCTCTTGCAGGACTGCTTTGGCCACCAGCCACAGCTAGATCATTTACAATGAATAAATTCCTCTCTTTTCCCCTCTTTAGGCCCGAGGGAGCAAGCAACTGCTGTGTGTTAGTGAAAGCAGGGAAACAGGAAGGGAAAAAAAGATGTGGAAAGAGGAATGAGAGAGGAAGGAAGGGAAAGTGTGGGGCGAGACATGTTACCTGGCTATGACAAACAGCACACAACTGACACCCAAGCAAGCCAGCAGAATATACATCCAGATATCGGGCGAGAGGGGGTTGAGGAAGGAGAAGACCCCGGGGTTGGTGCCGTTGGGCTTGCGGTACAGGATACTTATCCCCAGCGTCATGTAGGGCTTCGAGAAGTCGATGACCTTCTCTCTGGCGTAGGTGATGGCCAGAGGAGCCACTGCCAAGTCTGCTTTCTGCAATGGCATAATACAGGTTGAGGGGGGTGGGGGGTAGGTGTTTGAGTCAACCAATAAAAAACAACCAATCGAATTAACATGTGATTTCTGTCGACAGCTTGTCTGGTCAATGTGTACAGGAATTAGAGCCGCAACAGAGGAGAGAAGTTAAACTGGGGTCATTAGCTCAACTGGATTAGCAGTTGGGAAGCTGAGTTTTTCTGGAAATTAGAGGATATATGTCCTTTTGATCCTTCTCATGTGTCAAATGTGAGTCACTGAGGCAATTTTAAGATTAGATTAATCTGTGACAGATTATCCCCCTCAAACGTGAAAATAGGGCTGTAATCAACCAAAGAAAATCTTGGTCGACTGAAGTCCTAAAATTTCGACTAAAAATCGACTGGGGGACATTCAATGTTTTTGAAATTCTGTGGGTGGAGCTCTTTTTTTTATATGTTGCTAATATATATAATGCTAACTAACAAACTAAAAAAATAATTAAAGCAAAAATTAATAAACTGGCTAGGAAATGGTAATTTCTGATTTTCTCCCTGCATCTTACTAAGTGCAGCCCTGGTGATAGTTGACTCACATGGTCCATTAGCTCCCGCACCATGCCGTTCCATTGGCCCGTGCTCTCATCCAGCGCTCCGTACTTCCCATCTTCCACTAATCGCACCTCATAGCGGAAACCCAGGATACCAGAGAGCTCCCTCAGCAGGTCGATACAGAAGCCCTCAAAACGGTCGTTCCCATATAGAGGCTTGTCTGACTTCTTAAACATCACATATGGCTCCTCCTGTACAGGGAAAACTAATTTAGCTGTCATTCTTTTCTTTGTGTATGCTGCTTGTGTTTTCATTTGTCTTTGTCTACCAGTATGGTGGATACACGCAGGGATTTGTTAGCCAGAGAGTCTGTGATGTTGGATGTCTTGCTTTTGTGAGACTCTGTCATATTCAGACCGCTAGGAGGATCCCATGTTCCAATCTGTTGAAATAGTTCAGTGTCATGTTTATATCACCTTGTCTACTGATAAGAAAAAATAATATTAATATTTTTCTTTAGGACTCAGAAGTCACACATCATCAACTACACCACTGTGTTACACACCTTTTCCAGCCCATCCTCCTTCAGACTGATGACATCCAGGTCGAAATCTGTCCTCAGTCCATTGGTCTTGTTAAAGAGAACACGTCCTGTCAAACCGTCCCAGTGAGCCTGGAGTCAGAAGCACACAGCATTATAAGCTAAAATCTTCAGCACCACTATTACATTAACCTCAAAGTATCGTCTTTTGCAGCAATAGCAATTTAACCGCAAAACTTTTTTTGTCCCAATTATGAATTTTGTCTGGCTCTGCCTACACTGTCTATCTCAACAACATAACAAGAAACAATAAAGCAGCCGGAATAAAAGCAGGTTTGACAGGTAAGAGTTCATTATGCATGTGGTTCATTGTGCTTGAAGTTTCACTTCAAAGCCATTGGAGGAACAGACGGGCATGGAGAGCAATAGCAGACACAAGGGGGGGGAGGAAGCGCTAGCTACTACAATGGCTCATTCTGAAAATTACCTGCAATGATACCATCCACAGAATGAAAGAGCTTTGTAGAACAAAGCAAATGGCTGACCCCGACTATAGTTAAGAAGCCACACAGATGCTTTGATATAAACACGGTGGAGACATGCACGGAGAATGAGTCGGAGACAGGGCGTGAAACATCACAAAAAAACATGTTGCTGTGGATAATAAGGTGGTTATTTAGATTACATTACAATGAAGATTATTGTGTGGTTGTATTGTTAAGATTAAGCAATAAACTTGTTATAGATGTTTCTATGGGTTTTATCATGATGATCGCAATATCCTTCAAGAGAAAGACAATAATAATGCAAAATGTGCAACTGAAAGGAAGTTCACAAAGGAAATGCTTGCAAACATGTAATTGCGCTAATCAATACAACATGCCCAAGCTACAGTGTTCAGCAGATTCCATAGGTGAAGACCGGGCGCACATTGATAGCACTGATGGCTTTGTACCTCTTTGATGAGGCTGATGAAACGGCCCCCGGAGCGCCACGGCTTATGGCGATTACACTGCAGAGAGCTGACTGTGATCTGCTGTGATTGCTGCACTGCCACCGCCACCACATGCACGGCATCGTACATTAGCGCTGCATCCGTCTACAAACAGGAAGGGGACATCATTAGACATTTTCACAACACCTGCCAATACATCTGTCCAAATGACCTTTAATCTGTCCATTTGCGGAGGGACACAAGAAGCCGTGTGAAATCTCGGGTGACTTGCTTTATTCTTTTGTCAGGACAAGAGAACATAAATTAGTAGTAATGCCAGCAGTAAATGCCCCGCACAAATGGCACCGTGTCTCAGCCTGTTAGTAAAAAAATACCTAACCACTGTCTGAGGCAATGAGAAAGCTCCGCCAGGGAGAGTCTCTCAGTGGAAGGCCAGCCTGTCACTGAGAAGACTAATGGTTCCTGATGGGTGTGCCTGCTCTCTAGAGGGAGGGAAAGCAAAACAGGCACCCGTGCATACGGGACAACTCTGACTGGCTAAGTACACAGAACAAAGCACAGCTGGGATACATGTTTAACTGCATTGAAAAGCACATACGATAGCCATCCATAAAATCCTGGTAATAAGTCATCAAAGAATATGAATGCTTGAGCTAAATGTTCTCACACTGACTGCCATGCTGAGGTTTATCTTTATTTTCTGCCTGGCACACGTGAATTCCTTTCATGCCGTCTGTCCTCACAGTTTGAGACACTCTACCTTTACCCAGGTCAACACATTACAGCTTTGCTCAGATCCTTTTTCCATGGTCCCACACAGGCTGAAATACACTGTGGTGATCTTATTTGACAAGTCCTGGATGACCAACCTGCGAGGGAGTATGAAAAATGACTTTGAGACCACAAAGTATCCGCAGCTATAGGGTCTTTGTGGATGCGCTCGCTGTCGGAAAGAATGAGCAAGGCTTTGGCAGAGCTAGGCACACAGCAGGAGACCAGTGTAGCTGCTGTTCAGCTTATATCAGTTCCCTATGTTGTCTCTATGTGCGCAGTGGAGCATCCATGCCATCCATGTGTGAGAAAAGGAATGCAGGAAGGGTCTGGGAGGGGCAGAAATTGTGCTACATGTACAATTTATCCAAGCTATATTTATAGTGGCAGGTCAATTAAAGAAATAAATCTCACCTCCAACAGCAAGAAAAGAGAACATTCAAGTTAGAGAGGAGGGGAGGGTGGTATGTGGTTGTGGGCAGATTGTCAGTTTTTAACTTGTCCCCTCAGTTCTCCTGTGCTTTTGGAGTTTGGTGACTGCTGATGTCAAAGGCAGCCGCAGATCAGAGCATGGGAGACCCATCTCTGCACTCTTTCATCCCGACTGCTTGTCTGGGAAAGGCGACAGCTACTGCCTTATCTGCTCTCCCAGCGCAGGCAGGCAGTGTGTGGATGCTGTGCTAGTGTTGTGGTGTTAATGGCAAATGCAGATTAGGAAGAGTCTGTCATTCTGCTAATCTATTTTTTTGAATACTGGGGTGGAGTTTTTCACACAGTCAGTATCCAAACACTACATTCTCCACTGAAGGGAAAGATTGGATGTCCAATCATCCAATTATTGTGTTATAAACTATATATAAAGAGTTTTTTTTAAACTGCTCAATCTGGTTTGAGAAAAGTTGAAATAATCACATTCAGTTTCAGTCCACTTCTAAAGGATCTGATACATTTTGAATTTATTCCACAAATTCACTTTGGAAATGGTTTTAGTTTGACAGTGACAGAGTTGAATTCCTGCAACTCAAAATAAATCTGTGCAGCTTTCTACTAATGTTTTTTGTCTACCTATTTACTTTAGTTGATGCTTTTGACCTTTTCCTCAAATCAATTTTACAATCCTATTCTTCCATCTATGAACTCTTTATTAATTTGGGTCAAACTACAGCATGCACATTATTTTCTAATAAAACATTATGAAGATATTTGGTGAAAAACACTTCTGGGGAAAAGAAATCAGACATCTTTTTCACTAAAATTAGATTGAGTTTGAAAGTTCTGCTTTCAAGTTTATTTATTTATTTTTTTTAAATCCAGTGGGGATATTTTAGCACAACCTTGATGTGTAACTGGAGGCTGATAATTTAGGATTTTTTGTAGATGACAGGGACTACTTTATGAGGAATCACATACTGCATATGTGCAGAACACGGTTTCAAAATTAAAACTTTGACGCCTTAAACATGCTACAATGACAATTGTATATGGCCCTATCCAGTTTTTTATCTAGGCAATGATATAGACGGAGAATCGTTTATTGTAACATAAAGATCGATTTTCCTACAAGATATATCAGTCTATTTAAGAACAGGCGTTTATCAGATGCTTTACACTGTAAACACAGTTGTGTTTGCTACAGTGTTTGCACTCTGAGGTCAAATACTCCACAGAGTCCCCCATCAGCCTCTTTGTTTGATTGATGCCATTCTATTAGACTTAGCAAGCGTTCTTGAAAACATTTCCTCCATCTTTTAACGTTTGATTGCTGTAATATATCAAATATTGTCTGGCTCTAATGATTTATGTGGCAAACATCTTTTTTCCTGTTTGCCTTTGCAGCAGAACAATTCCTGAAGACCCCTTTGTGATAGAAACAAAGAGAGGCTGGCATCAAGTGGAAGAAGGAGAGATCAAGAGAAGTGTGTGTGTGTGTGTGTGTGGGGGGGGGTGGAACGATGATGGCTCACAGCTCTGGCAGATTGCATTCAATTTAAAAACAATCCAAGAGCGATCTTGATATTTATTTCAGAGCCAAGCATTGGTCCTATGGGGTGTTTTAAGTGCTTTAAGTGAAACCAATCTCAAACCCCAGGGACACTCAGACAGAGAGGGGAAAGGGTTTCAAACAAGATGCCCAAAATCTTTGTTGCCTTGACTTTCTCGCCTCTCTGTCTCTCTTTCAGTCAAACACCTACATAACCACCTGCAATCAAACACAGAGCTCTCTCTGCTTCAATAAAAGTACCAGCCAAGATGCCCTTTTCCTAGGCTACATTTAATGACTCAATTTCTTTTCCATGCACATCTTCCTTTCCACTCCATGATCTCTTAGCTCATCTTTGCATGAACAGGACACATGAGGAGCATATAAATAATAACACAGACATGCAGGAACCAATTAGCAAGATGTGTGCACGCCACACACCAAACGGGAACACGCTCAGACATGGTGACTAACCTCAAGCTTCCCAGAGGCATGCCTCGTTTGTTGTAGTTGCATTCAGTATCCTAAATTTAGAACAGGTGAACTGCAAACTCTACTGAACTTGCCACTGGGTGTCTGTCTATGTATGTGTGTATTTACACAAATATATTCCTTTTCACGGCATCAGTATTCACACCAGCTCTCCACCTGTGCATAAATCCTCTCATAATGTTGCACCCTGAAAAACGGCATCTCTCTCAATCAGTCGTCCTCTCCCCAGCATTCCTCCACACACACCAACCCACCCACCCACCGTCCCACACACACACACACACACACAAAACTGCAGTCGCTTGTGTACAGTAGAACTCCAGTGTTTATACATATCATATACATCTGATTAGCCCTAATGAGATTTTCACTGACCTGTTATTCACCATGCATCACTGGGCTCCAGCTGCCAAGCCCAGAGCAATGCAACGCATACACACACACACACACACACACACACGCATGCATGCACGCGCACGCAGCATTGCCATCAGCATCAGAGTCACAGTGTCAGCGGGAGAGAGAGAAACTCATTGTTTTCTTGGAGCCGAAGTCACTCTGCCCTCAGATCACAGACAGACCCATGGGGTTCGATGATTTGATAGAAGAAGGAGGTAATTATTCATTTCATTCTATAGTTTATATGTATTTGTTCTGCTTCAATGCACAGTAGGTGCAAGTTTTTGAGTCACACTTTTTGCTGTTAGACACATAACTGCTTTTCTAAACTTTATGTTTAGCAATTAAATCTTAGTTAATTTTCTGTAATAACTACACCGTGATATTTAAATTTAACTCCCCCCCCACTAAGTGAGACAATTAATTTGAGGAAATTGTCACGATGCGGATGGACACTCGTGGGAAATGTCTTCACACAATTAGGGATGAATTTTAAACTTAGCAAAAAATATGGCCTCCTTTAAGAGCAGCTAGTGGGTGAGCGAACCACATTGACAAAAGTGGATTGTCTAAATATGGACGAGGGTCCATAACACTTCCTGTCATATCAATTACAATGAGGATTTTGGGAAATACACATACTGTATTTGCTTTTTTGTCGATAGAAACATGAGAAGATTGAGACCCCTTGTAAGAAAGCAAATATGAGTAATTCCCAAATTTAACAATTCATAGAGTAAGCATACAGTTTACAGATGTTTCCGAGGCCTCAAAATACTCTCAACATTAGTATGTCTATGCTTTTTTTTTAGAACTACTGTAGTAATTAAATTCTAATGCAAGATGCAACCATGTATTTCTGGCATTGGTGTGTTACATTAGACCCTGAGGGATGAAACTGAGTCAGTGCACTGAGAATTGTGCAAACTTTCACTTCTAGGACAAAAATGAAAAGACAAGAGTTGAAAAACACTGAAATGTGACATATGTGATTTATGGGGCATATTATGGCTGTTTGAGGCCTCGTAGCAGAGAAGGGAAAGCAGGCAGTGTCAAATCATTTCGGTGGGGAAAAAGCCCTCGGGTGACTGAAACTCTGTATAGTGCCATCTCTCTCTGTCCATAACTTTTCAACTCTGTCTCTCTTTGTCTCTTTCTTTCTGGCCGCCGATGTTCTGCCCCTGTCTCTCCTCAGTCCATTCTCCCTTCATTTCTACTGTATCTCTTTCTCTCTTTCAACCCTTTTGTCTTTTTGTCTTCCCTCTGCCTTCCCCGGTTGCTCTCCACAGTATTTTACTGAGCTGTGCAAGCGTGTTGCTCAGAGTGTGGGTATATTTGGGGCTCTGCCAGTAATGTCGCTGTCATTTTTCTTTTTTTTGTGTGCGTTGGATGTTTAATCCCTTTCTCACATTGCATTTCCACATGCTGAGGCAACAGAGCAGCTTTGTTGCATTTTTTTTTAATGAGTTTTTTTTTTCACAGGAAAGTAAGACTGCCTTCTTCCGACGAGTACCCCTGGGCAACGGATCCATTGATGGTGCAGGATTTATGTGAAAGCACATTCATGGTTTTATTGTAGATTTAAGCACATTTTAAAGAGGAATAAAGGACTACACTGCAGAGTTATTTTGTTTAAAAGAAAGCACCCTGTGGGAGTAGTGAGAGAGTGGGTTGAACTCTCTTAGATGTATGTGTCTTCAGTATTGATGTGGTGCGATTAACGTATCTTATTAAATACTGACAGATGCGTGAATTATGAATTATGAAAATCCCCACTCTGACCGAAACACTTGCCTCAACACTGTACATTTAATGCCAATACATATTATATTTGAACTTGGGAAAAACAGTCAGAAGGGGAGAGAGAGTTAGTGACCTTATCAAATGTTGAAAACAAACAATTTGTGTACATAGCTAAATGGGAGAAAACATGCACAGACTGCTCATACAAACTATCTAGTCCCTCTTCTGTTTGTTCCAAACAAACCCCTGATGCTGCTGCCAGAATCACAAATCTTGCACACAAGATTTTTCCCTACAGAAATGTCTAATTTTGGGTGAAAGAAAAAGCAATAAGCACAATATATTTATTTTGCGCAAAACAAGATTAAGAGTCTACAGCCATGCCAGCAGCTGTGTGAGGCTGCATTTATCAACAGCAGTGAGCTTTGAGCTAAAAGCTAATGTCAGCATGCTAACTTGCTTACAAGGACAATGCTAACATGCTGATGTTAAGCAAGTTGGCATGCTAACATTTGCAAATTAGCAAACACAAAGTACAGATGGGACTGATAGGAATGGGATTTGTGCATAGGTATTTGGTCATAAACCATAATATTGGATACATTCAAAACTTGACTTCCTAGATAAAAAAAATCAAGGGTTTACCAAAGTAACCTCTTGAAACATATTATAAGACATCCTGAGGAAGACATTTTATGAGAATCCTTTTAATTTCACTCAAAACCACAAATGTTACCCTCATGGTGGCACTGGAGAAAAAATCATGGGATCACCACAACCAGTTATGGTTACATTCTCTAGGGATTATGACTATGTGTACAGAATTTCATGACAAACCATCCAATAGCTGTTGAGATATTTCAGTGGAGACCAAAGTGGTGGACCAACTGACATACAGACCTACACTGCCATCCCTAGAGTCATGTCGCTAGCTGGGCTAGAAATGGAGGGAGGGAGATCACAGATTATTATTGGAAGTAACTGTCCAATAAAAACATTGAATATGATACATCCCTCACTATTTTATTAAGTCTGACAAAAGAGGTAGTGAATGCTCGGAGCAGTGGTGTCCCACCATACACTTTAGGCCAAAGCCTGCTGTTGGCAGCACTGTCCACTTCAGAGTTCACCATAATTAGCACCACGCTGCCTAACCTACATCTGATTAAGTGGCTGTTTAACATGGTGGCCTTTCCTCATATTTAATCAGCCTCCAGCCACGTTTAACTTAAGAAGCCAGAAGGTGCCAACAGGTTTTTCTTTGTCTCACTTCATCAAATAAATACCCTTTCCAAAATGCCCATAGTAACACAGCTTTTGCAATTCAAATGATATTGTTAGGTAATCAGTTTGCCAGTGTTTTGTCATTTTAACCTATTAAAAAAAACCTCTTGTTCTAAATTTGACCACTCCATCTCTTTCCCGTTGCCTGTTTTCGCTCACAAAAGGCTTCTATGGACCAAGGGAGCATTGGTGCTAATAATGTTGATGCTGTGCCAAGCCCAGCTGGTGGTGCCCGGCACAGGGCATCGAGTGTCTGCTCTCCACAGTTGCTGTCTTTAAAAGGCTCTCTCTTCTGCCAACTGGGATCAGAGGGAGGGGGATCACATTGCTGTAATGGACGCAACCAACCTGTGAACCTGTTTGGAGTGCAGCCTGGTAGCTCTGCATATCAAATACAACGTTGAAGCACTGCCCTATTCTATTTATCTGCGAAGAAAATGTGTTTTCAAAGCACCTGAGAGCAGGTTGCAATAACACATTATTAGAGCCTGACATTTACCAATAAATATATATAAATATATTTGAGAGAAAAAAATCTAAAATGATGAATTGGCTATAGGTTATAAATGACATATGTTTGACAACTTAAAATTGATTAATAACAATCTTTAACCAACACCTGTACTGAGTGGAATATTTTAAAGAACATTTTTTACTGCTGGACAAATTACATAATTGCATCACTGGTTTTAGACATTTTTGGGATTTATGTACTTTATTCCTTTGTTACTAATAAGCTAACAGTAATATTGATACTAATATACAGTATATGTGATAAACTCAAATTGGCCAATAATAACAGTATATGCTGATGCATCAGTTGGCTGCTGAAATAAACTGAATCTGCCACACTATATGCGGGTATTTACTGAGCTCTTCCAATATACTGTGGAACTTATTTAAGCTGCTGGGGGAAAACTCAGTTTTAAACAAATAAAATGAATCCCCAAATACTGGATCTAATTTCCAGTAAAGTTTATTTGTGCACTGATTCATATCAGGCAAAATAACAGAATGTGTCCCCTTTTCAATATCACATTGACTGGGGAACTCAAAAATTGGCTCCACATTTACACTGAGGACTCTCATTTGGTTGAAATGCTGCATGAATGAAGCTCACAAGGGATAGTGATTCATGTGGAGCTATTCTCTTGCCATTGTCAGATTGCAGGCAGCCATGTGCTCCCCAACAACAAACCTGAGCCAAGTCCTCCCCTTTGGGAAGCCACCAAACATGGGGAAGTGAATCAGACATCTTACAGTATGTGCTTCACACTTACACACAGTACAATACAAACACATCTAGCAGATTCCTTTATACCGTTCTTGTTATGTGGGTGGCTCCCACTCTACTCCCAGCAGGGCTTGTTAATGCCACAAGGTATCTGTTCTCTCGCCCCTCTCTCCCTCTCTCTGTCCTCCTGTACATTTCTCTGCAACAATGCTCCCTCCCTGTTTCTCTTCCTCTGTACACAGTATCCCTTTATCTCATCCAAAGATACAATCTTTAATCTTAATACAAACCCCGAAAAGTTACAAATTTGAACTAAAACCTGTTAACATAATTTTAGTGGGGGTCACTGGTGGTACTGATAAGTGTTATTTAATAATACAGGTCCCAGACTTCAGTTCATAATTACGTGTATCGATCACTGAGGACAGCAATCACACCTTGAGTGGCCAATCAAACACTGGCTGAGAGGAATCCATTGTATCATTGTTTTAATCAAAGTCTGAAAAAGGAAGTCCACTGAACTCATGATTGAATGTTATCTTTATTAAAAGCACATATGCTTCAGATTTTAATAACGTGCTGGGGCCATGTTTTACAAAAGCTTGTCAAATGATTGTCATTCACAAATGCAGATACATTGGCAGGTACAGGTACAGAGTTGGTTTTGATAAGTGAAATGTGTCCAAATTACAAGGAGAGGAAATTATCTCATGTTGCAAATCACAGCTTGCAAATCTCGTGAAAAATAGGACCCAGTATATGTGAATGTATCATTTCCTGTCAATCCCTTGTGCATGGGTATGCACATCGTTTCCCATGGGGGAAAGGCAGACTACCATAGGGAGGCAGTTACATAATGCAAATACATTGCATAGCTATTACTGAAAATATGCTGGCCATAAACAGTATATAGTATGTTATAAATATTTTCCTTTGGGCATCCCTATGTATTTATTTCTCTCTTCCTGTCTTTCATTATTTCTATGTCACTAAAACTAGCTTTCCTTGTGTACAATGTACAATGCTTCTTTTTTTTTTTAATCACTGTCATTAACAATTATTTACTGTACAGTATCTCGTGAAAGCTTGCTGAGCAGGCATGTTGTGCTGATTTCAACTTAAGTGTCTTGCTCAAGGATATCTCAGCAATATCTGCTGATGGAAAGGAACAAAAACAGTCACATTTGCAGATTCTCTTTACTTGTGCCCATATCTTAAGTAGGCTATTTTCATGTTTCTAATGACCGTGACACACCAACCCAATAATCAGCCGTTGGACGGCAGCACAGAACACACCGAACAGACTTGAGTCACTGACCTTGTCAGACTCAAGTCTGTTCGGTGTGTTCTGTGCAGTGGTCCAAAGGTGCTTCTGCCTTCATTTTGACTGACCTGACATGCTCAGACGGAAGGCGGGCACTGCCGGCAGTCAGTCTCACATGACCAATCTGATTGGTGGAGTGCAAACCCGGAAATGAGGAGCGGGGTGAGCGGGATGAGCGGGACAAGAGTCTCTCAAAATCTTACCAAAATCTTTTAAACTTAACTTTGTCGATCTGAAATGAAGACAGATTCAGCAAGTGCATGGCCTATTTCTTGCTTAAAATGTTTTCAGAAACAAAATATCGTAAAATATAAGATTGTATTCTGAACAAGCCGCCATGACAGTCTGGCTTTGAATTTCCGGAGGAACCAGACCCACGTGACGCGTTCCAATCAGCTGGCGGTTTGTCATTTTTGGGCGACAATTGTTATGGAGACGTATTACGTCTCCTCGCTTTGGTGTGGTCTGAGGCACTTTGATCAGTCCAACTGCCTTTTCTGCTGAGGGTCCGCCGTCTGGTTGGTGAGGGGCTTAAATCATTTAGCCTAAGATGTATTTTACAGTGTCCCATGCAAAGTTAACCAGCAGCCCCATCATTATTATGAGCTATTACACCAGAATTGCATTGCTGTCACTGGAGAACATCCCACCCTATGTTGTGGTAATTATAGCCCAATGAAATGTAGACATAAATGAAATGATGTAGATGTAGAATATATCTGGCCCTAAAGCCTCAGTGAGGCGTACAACTGGGAAACTGTTTTTGTCTTTTTCTCAGTTAAATCCAACTATATACTTAGCTCAGTGAATGGGGATTTAAAAGAATGCAAATTACAACGAAGCATTAAACCAAATATCTAATTAACTCCATACAATAAGTATCCACAGATGGGAAACAATGAATAATAAGTCCATCCTGCCATCCATCCATCCATCCATCCATCCATCCATCCATCCATCCATCCATCCATCCATCCATCCATCCATCCACCCATCCATCCATACTAAACAGGTCTTGGGTCTCTAACTGCTGTTAATTCATATTAAGATTGAGGTTACAACAATTTGAGCTCCAAATTACTCTAGGGGCATGGTTAAAGAGTCTGCACAAACACTTTCATGTCCACACACAAATGAACTGAACTGATTAGCATCTCCACTCTTATTATGCACCGCTCCACGTCCGCGATACCTCTGACAAACAGCGTTAAGAGGAAGGGGCCGATTGCGTTTGTGGCTGCGAGGCTGCCTGGGCCGAGGAGGGACATCTCATTATGCATCCTTCCCTGAGACAACACTCGGCCTCACCCAAGGCTTAGAGTGTCACTGTGATTTTACACTAGCCTGAATTAATGTGAGCCTAGTGGCGTGGCAACACATCGCATGCACCACTCGAATGCTGGGAACACCCACACCTCCATCTTTTCTGCCAGTTCTTCTCATCAACTCCCCTCCTGCTGCCTCCATCTCACCCCCGCCCCCCATCCCTCCCCCTCCTCTTCCCATCTTTGTCAATCAGTTCTTCATAAAATCACAAGGTGACACGGACGGCGTTGTCCTGGTAACCATCGCTACACAACTGTTGCCTGGTCACAGAGCACAAACAAGCCCAGAGCCCAGCATTGCTTTTCTGTTGCAGAGAGTGAGAACAAGGGATGAGAGAGGGGAAATAAAGGCTGGAGGGAGGGTCGGTGGTGGAAGGTCACACACTGGCTGCTGCAGCCCTCTTTCATTTAATGATACACTTCAAGGTGGCTTCTGAGCCAGGAGCACTGCAGCTTAAATATCAGGAAGATCTACAAATGTATTAAACACTTTTAAGTTGCAGAAAAACCAAACCATTATTCTAACCACCACGTTAATAATGTAGGTACGGGCTATTTTTCAAAATCACCAGCAGAACTGCTTCTACATTGTTCCTTTATTATACCATTAAAATGAGATTTTTTTTATATTCATGCTGCCATTTCTTCATTGACGCATTATAAGGAATCCTTTTAAGACGAAACACTCTAAAGAATAAAATACATCAGAGCCAGGATTTATAAATAGAGCACTCTAATGAAGTACTTCATCAAGCTTGCGTGAGCCTTTGGACTTCATTATTTATTATTCTCGTCCAGTGAGATATGTCAATATTTAGTATTGGATCTGACAAAATGATTCATGCAATGCTAATTAATCAATTCAACATTTCCACTAATATGCATTAATTTCCGTCTGAGGAAATAAATCAAGTGATTTAACCTCTTTGTTCGTTTTTGCATACATACAGTAACTGCTTCGCTTGGTTTTGCACACTTTAGTGCCACATGACAAAAAAGGATACACATACTTTTGTTTGAAGGAAATAAAATATGATATCTATATTTACTGTATGTGTTTGGCAAGAAATTAAACAATATATTATATACTATATATTTACATGGATTTATTTAGTAAAGACATATTGATTTCTAGAAGTGAGTAAATTAAAGCTGTGACTGATACATGAATAGGCACTTATTTCCTATAATCTTTGATGACAAGACACATCTTGCATTACACAGATTTCTGATACCAGATAAAGAAAGACTAGCTGAAAGCAGGAAAAAAAGGTGTTTGTCTGCAAGGAAGGTGTTGCAAACTCACTGTTTACAACAACACCCAGACCCAGAAAGGGACCTTGAATGTCAATGATGAGCTGCATTCACTTGTTCACTTTCAAATCACCTTATCCCATGATCTTTTGGATGCCATCCTGAAAAAAACCAAGGCCATAATTTCCATCCAATTGGTTGCATCTCTCTGCATGAACACTGACAGATTGTCATATTTTGGCCATACTCCCAGAGGAGTGTTGCGAGAGGCAGAAGGGCAGATAAACGGCTATTACCATTCACACCACCTCATTATGGAGCATTTAGACCCAGGAACACCAGCCCAAAAGCACCACACAGTGGGCGTTCATTCTGCTCCCGTGCTCACCCCAGAAGCACTTTACCATGGAGCTTGTGATTGACAACTGGTGCTCATGTGTATTCTCCTCAAAAACTATTTTATATTTCAAAACATGATTTAAAAAAAAGTACAGTTACCTTGGTTCTTAAATATCATTATATATACACACACAAATGTCTCCAGCATAACACCCCTGAAGGAGCCGTTGCATTTCATATGGCTTCAGATTGATTTGGTCATCTTGACCTATAAGCATGTTTTTGCATACACAGCACAACATTTGCATTACGTAAGCAGCATAAAAAAGTTTGAGCCTACCGTCATGAATCCATCCAGCAGGCCTGAGTCTGGTTTTGGTGGGGCTTGTAGCCGCTCCATTGACCACTTCTCAATGATTGACGACACCTGAGAGTTTTCTGTGTTGAGGATGCGGAACCCGGTCATGTTGACTCCACTAAAACGATACGGTTCCATGTCGAGGGCAAAAAGGTCCTGGATACATAAGGATCAAAATCTAGTGTTAAGCTCCATAAATAATTAATTTCTCATCTTTGCTTGTACACTTCTATACTGTACATCTCTCATGTATCCTCAGTAATTAAGAGCAGTCATTTGAGTGGCAGCAAGTGAGAGTAGAAGAGCGCAGTTGAAGGTATTTCAGGAGTCATTTTATCTCATGCAGAGGCAGCAGCCTTAATGAAGGCAAGGCTTTCAAGGTTACAGGCAGGCTTTTGGTGGACTGCCATCTATCATGTGGAAGTGAAAGGACAACCCAATTGTCCTGCATACAGCATGTCTGGCATCTCACCAGGCGGATGTCTTTGGGATGCAACAACACAGTTGACAGAGCAACAGCAGGTGATGGACGCAGAATGGGGGTGCCACGGTCAATGTTTGCTGTCCTATTCCAAAAGCAGCATGCATGGCTTGGCACCAGTATACATCAGCTATGGCCGGCACAGTGGCCTCAAACCGGCCAACACACTAGCTGATGTTAGGCATGTTTCCACCCTGACAAGGAGAAGTATGCCTGTTGACAGAGGCCTATAATCACTATTCTCTTTACTTTTCCAATGACATATTAGCTGTCACTTACTCCACTTTCATCTAGCCAGGTTTTTATGTGAATGCACAAGGGATAGTTAGATGTGCTGTCCACTGATAAATGTATTTTTCAGGTCAGTTTTCTCCAACCTTTCCATCAGACTTTCCAATTGTGCTTCAAACAACACAGCATGCCATTTATTTGTTAGCTATAATGGACCAAATGGGTGACAGTCTCATCTGCTCAGGGCTATTATCTGAGCTCTCAGTCTTCTGTTCTCTGGGCTCAGGGAAGATGTGCTGCTGTTCATCTGCAGAGTGGTGAGCTATATTTGTAGTGGCTAGATCAAAGAACTTAAGAGAACTTCAATCACTGCTAGAGTCAGAATTAAATATATCCAACTGCTTTTGTTTTCTACACTCAGGGTTGATAGAGTATATTTATAATCAACACCATGACAATGAGTCAGCTTTTCAAAGTAATCTATTTCTATCAGCACAAATATGTGTTTGAAGTAGTAAATAATAGCATGTTGTTCTTTGTCTGGCTCCTGATGATTCATATTTATTATGTATTCTCAGAGAAGAAACACTGCTTTCAGACACAGATGGACAGATGCATTGTTGCCGTGCAACAAGCAGGGCAAGAAGCCACAACAAAAAAACAAAAATCTGTTCAAACCACACACATTTTCAGGTAGATAGTGCTGTGCAAAAAAATGGCAACATATTAAATAATTGAATTTTGTCAAAATGAAAAAGCGTACTCACCAGGGTAGTAAAAATATAATGGTAGTATTCTGTCATCATACCCATGGCCAGGGCCTACAAGAAGAAAAGCACCAGTGTAAAAGCATCAGTGTAGTAAGTAAAAATTAAAAACTAATACCACATATTTATAAATAAGATGAATATTGATGAGAGGATTACTCTATTCAATTAACTCTAAATGTGCAGTTAGCTTTTATTTAACCTCTATAGTCTGATACTGAGATCTCTTCACTGACCAGGAAGTCAGCTGAGAAAAGAAAATGTTTCACATTAAAAGAGAACAGCATTGTGCTAGAGCATTTTGAATCGGGCGGCCAGGTGGGGTTGATAATTGATTAAAGACATATAGAATTATTCTTACACTTACAGTCAGGAAAACACTGTGTGGCAATTGCAAACACAAGAAAGCATTGCAGTTATTGGAAAAAAGACGTACAGTATACTCCAACTTCAATCAATAAATCAACCAACCAACTTCATCAATAAATAATCATTCTTGTTGCTTCCCGTAGACACACACAGGAGAATTCAAGCAGTGCAATACACTTACACTGAGAAGACTTCAGTTCAATAAGAACCCCCACCTTTCTCATAAATAATGTGCCTCTGTAAAATTAATTTAACATGCCTGTGAGCAGAATTAGACTTTCTAATTAAAAAACCTTTATTGTGCAACGGAGAGCTTCCATTATGATGGGTCAGTAGTAGAGATCTAATATTCTACAAAGAGATTAAAGACGCACCGAGCAGAAAGTAGATATCTGAATCCTTTGCATCAGTGCTTAAAGAGTGAATAATAAAGGGAAGGGAACACATATTGTATGAGCTTATTGTTTTAGTGCATATTCATAATGAATGAACTATGAGTCTATGTATTGAGTACTGAGTCTATGTTTCTATAAGGGGAAATGACGCACGTTTTGGGAATGCAGTTAATTCAGTAATTTAACTTTAATTTAATTCAGGAAGATTAATCACTCATTTTATTCAAAAATGACATTTGCATTAACTTAACAGCTCTTACTGTTTACATATTCAACTTAAAAAGGTGAATGGTATGAAACTCCAATGACATTAATTGTGTAAAATATATAAACAAACCAACAATTTGTGGAATAATTAAATAATTATTTAAATTTCACATACCAGTAAGACATGTTATTTCATCATTCATTTTAATTTAATTATAGGCAACTTCAAAAGTCTGCTTTATTTTATATTGGTGCACTTTTACTTAATGTGAAGTTTTATTCATATATATACTGTATTTATTTTATATATTTAATTTATTCATCTATTATTAATCAATGCCTCGGAAACCCCCAGTTGGAGTTGGTTAAAGGTGCTCTAAGCGATGTCACACGTGTTTTAGGCTACAACATTTCTTGTTACATACAGCAAACATATCCTCACTATCCGAGAGCTGCCTGACTCAGAACACACTGTAAAAAAACGTGGTGTAGACAGCTCAGGATCTACAAACGGCAACAAAAATAAACTGAGCCCACCTGCACCACGATGCATACACAAACAGTGTTCCAGCATTCTAGCCAATAACCGACAAGAAGGATTTGGGGGTGGGGTTACTGCACTGAAGCACAGAAGGGAGGAGGAGGGGACGGGATGAAAAGGAGGGAGGGGCAAGCTAGTTTTGTTTTGTTTGAAAATACTTTGAACGTCAACAAGAAGTAACGTCACCCAACATTGCTTAGAGCACCTTTAATGTGGCTTGGGAAAGGGAAGTTTGGGGTCCCCTACTGGAGCTGCTCCCATGACCCGAGACCGGATAAGCAAACAAAGGTGGATGGATATTATTAATCACTTTGGAATAAATAGTCTCCCCAGGTTTGGTATTTGTATTGAATTTTAATGAACTATCCAGGCTCATTAAGTTGGGTCCACACCTGTTTTAGGATCCATGCAGCCATTTCATGTCCACAATCAAAGATGACATGGAACTCCTTTGCCTTCTTCATCTCCTTCAGAAGTGGCTTGGCATCCTTGGTCTCTGTGGGCAGCTGACGGATCTTCAAACGAATGTTGTATCGTGAAGGCGCCTTGATCAGCTCCTGCAGTCGAATGAGACCTGCAGACCAAGAGGACACGTATAGCATGAAAAAAGAATTATAAAGACACAGCTACATCTTGTGTTTGTATATCCGAATCTGAGGAGGCCACATAAAACAACTGGATTCAGGTTTTCTCAGCAGAAAATAGGCCCATATGTATGTCTTCCTAATCCACAGTCTATTGGTCCTCCTACTCATGCTTGGCAAGCAAACCGACAGCTACAGACCTATCAAGAGGATTTAGAACCAACCCAGCACATTGCACTCTTTCATACCAAATGCACAAAATGGAAAGAAACTCTTGTTGCACCCTCCTACAGAAACTTCCAATCCTACAGAAGCCTCCCAAATGTTGATTCGCTCTTGTCTTCAATGATGCATGATACAGCAGCATGGAATAGGTTCAATTTCATCCTGATGGAAAGCTGCAGCCATTCCTGCCACTCCGCTCTCTCTCACACACACAATTCAGATGTGCTCTGATGAGAGAGGCTCTGTTTGCCCAGCTTGTACTTGCCCCTAGGGAGCATGACGCCACAGTCATATATTGAGCTACAATCTTCACCTTTCATTTCTTGCCCACACACTCAGGTAGAAAGCTCTCCGGGAGATACTGTGATGAGATTACAATGAGTTTCTCCCTCAGTAAAGAACTTCAGAGTGCAGGGATGAAAGAGGCTGGATTGATGGGAGAGATGATTACTTGTCATGTATAAAAATGGATGTAGCTCTGAGGATAGTTTGAGAGGGAACTGGAGAGAGATGGGATTTCTTTTCCTTCTTCTTTGTGGAACCACTTTAAGATAGCTCAGCCTATTTCTTATTTTGAAATGAAGTGCTGTGTGAGCAGTTTAATGGTCTTACTGTGAGTGGGGCTGGGTCTCCCTGAGGCCTATAGAAATATTGGTGTGAAATAGGAGCATGCAGGTCTTGTTGTGAAGAGTACCAGTGCAGTGAAGAATACTGAACCACCTAGCACTTTCCTCAGGTAATCCCAGTAGATCCCTACTCTAGGGCATGTCCTTGTCTCCCTGTTTTTGTTCGTACTGACACTTTGGGAGGTGTTAAGCAAGAAAAAAAAATCTGTCAAGGGAGCTCAACGTTTGGGAAACACTGTCAGTGTAGATGTTTGTGGGCTCTGGCTAATGCCTTCAGACTTTCCCCCTGGATCTTCTAACGGCTGTGTGTGAATATTTTATCCCCTCTGATAGTTTTTCCTGCCAGCCGTCAGATAGGCTCCAATCAGCAGTGCGGGGCCCTGGAGCATGAAGCTGTGTGATTACAGCCTGGGACCAGGTGGAAGCGGTGGGGGGAAGCAACGCGGCTGAAATGCAGCTGTCACACTTTTCAGGGCGTCAGGTGTGTTATAGCAGAAATGCTATACAGAAGAGGCTAAAGTCGCTCATATCTGACAGAGAGAAAGGCGAGAGGTCACCTTTTGGCATCTCACTGGGGCAGATTGCTGGAGAATGAGGGTGTTAACATACTAAGCTGCAAGGCAGGAAGTGAAGAGAGGTCAAGGAGATGAGTCAGAATAATGTGGCAAGTGGGACAAGTCATTGGGATTTTGTCGGGGGTTGGCGCACAGGCGCTAGCCTGCTGCAGGATTGGCTGTTTCCTTAAATCTATGCGTCAGTGAAAGTAGAGATGATGGTAGAAGCAAAATGGCAGTAAAACTATTAGTTATAAAAAGGAACAGAAGAGGTGTTACATTTATTATTTAGCGGCACAATTTGGGAAGTCAACTACAAGACAATATTCATTTGCTCAGAGAAGGGAGTGAATTCATTACACAACCTGTCTAAAATGTAAACCTTCTTTAAACTCTGTCTAATTTACCTACATTAAGCTGTCAACCACATCATGCCAAATAACTCATGAATTGCAAATGAGCATTTCAATATTGTTATCTTCTCTCAAGCGATTACACTTTCCCTCATAAAAATATCGCTGCACTCCAGCTAAAATACGACTCTTCTTTTAAAATGCATATTATGAGCCACTCTCCACAAAGTCACCGGATAGACAAAATGGCTCACAGACACATTTGATAGCCACCCTCAGAGATCAAGTGTCTCTCTGTTATTAACGTGGGTTGTCAGCCCCCACATACTACAATTCTGAATGGCATTAATCTGAAGAGACACTGGGTCATTTTGGGTAATGTGGTTCTCTTTTTTTAAATGCTGCTGCTCACTCTCCTGGAAGACTGACATGGGCAGCACCTGCAGGACTGAAGCAGAACAGTAAGCTATTGATTTCTGAATTAACTTGACAGGTTACAAAGCACTCCCTGAACTCTGACTTTTTGTAGTTCACCTGGTGCCTCTTGTTTTTCTGGGCATTTTAAGGTTTAAAGGTCGCCGTTTTTTTAAACACTTAGCATGCAAAACAATAGCACCACTGAGAGATAAAGACAGACACCGACTGTACCTGTGCTGTCGTCGTACACCACAGTGACTGTTCTCCACTTGAAAAAGTGCACCAGGTCGAGAATGGCTCTACTGAGGGAGGAGAAGTCGGGGTACAGGCTGACATAGTACGAGTCTCTGTTGTCTGACACTTGATGCTTCCATTTGGTCTGGACGTGAGGCACTCCCAAAGCATTGCAGATGGATTGGACCGCGTTGGCCGACGAACTGTGTGACGGGCCAAAAATGGCCGCCACCCCGAGGGAAAGCTGATCACATGCTGGGAGGGTAACAAGTGGAAAAAGCAACAAGTTAGCCTTATGTTTCAGTTGGGCTGTTAAATTCCACTGCTCCTAAAGGTATTTGGTGTTGTTTAATTTGTGCCCACATATAAAAACTGGTGCTTCACAATAGTCACAACTTAACTGATGTGGAGGGGGGTGGGTTTTGTTTGTGAGGACACACAACCATATGGGTGATGAGATACTCATTTCTGCCAATGGTTTTATAGTAATCCACTTGGTGGCTGTAATGTGCCAAAAATGCAGCACTGTGCCAGCAAGGCAGAGAAGAAGAAGACTAGGCACGTTTCACAACCAGCAAAAAATCTTTGTAAACGTAGCAGCCTATTTCATCAATGTACTGCCGTTGTTGGCATTTGGTGTCAGACTACTATTCAAGTATAGTGCATACATTTCACACTCAAATTAAATAGCGGACAGTAAATAGAGTTTTATTTTCAGACAGTCCATGATTGCCATGATTTTCAGTCCATGATTGCCTCCATTGATTTTCTGTATTTGTCTCCAATCTTTGGTAGTTTACGTTCAATTCACATAATCTGTGAGCTGTTTGCTATTGACACCAGTCAAAGAAAAATCCATCCAAAAACACAGTTACAACATGTTAAATGTTTGCTATTGACACCAGTCAATGAATGCTTTATGTCCTTTCAGAAGAGCCATCATTTTCATTACTTTTGTGCTAACCAACCTAAATGCCAATGGGAGCCATATGACAAACCTTTTTATTTTCTACGTTGTTACAACTAGACAGATTTAGCTAATGAAAAACAAGAAAGAAATTACTACAAACTACAAAAATTACAAATAAGTATTTATTGTTAGGTTCTGCTAAATGTCCTTTTCAAATCTCCTGACTCACCTTTCCTGGAAGCCTCAAAGCTGTCGAAGATGTTTATTCTCTGGATGTCATAGGTAAGCGTGGTGTTGGGGAGCAAGGTGCGGTTCCTGTTGATTGTGTTCAAGGCAAATTTAAATGCTAGTTCCTCTGCTCCAGAAGGGCCGCTCTCAATGGATTCAAATATTCCTCCTGAGGGTCAAAAAGAAAAGAAAAAACAGCTGAGAACAAGACCTCCGAATAGACTTCCTTCTCCTGTAATTGCAACAGATTCCTGAACACAATTGACATTCTTGTAAATGATCAATATAATGCAGCTCAAGCCGTGCTATCATTTTTTAACACTGATGCTATTGCGTTCAGTACTTTACACAGATCAGTCAGACGCTGACATGAAACTGATTAACGGTACAGATTAGGCCTTTGGAGCTCAGCTGATTTGCATTCTGTGGCAGTTGTCGGTGTAATTATAGGCAATTAGTTACATAAGGGGTGAGTTCTGGGGTGGGTGCCCTTCTTTAACTCCCTCGCTCAGCCTTGACAGAGAGGTTCACTCTTCCACTTTGTCCCATTGATTTCAACAATTCTCAAATGAGAGCAGAGCGAAGAAAAAGCGCAGGGAGCAGAGAAATGAGGGCAAAAAGACCAAAAAAGGTAGACGAAAAGGTAGAAGAGAGGAAAGAGAGCCATGGGATAAATCAGTGAGATATTTAAAGTGGTAGAGAAATAGGAACAAGAACAAAAAGACAGATGTAGTGAGGGGGGCTAATCAAAATCAGAAATTAAGATGAAACCTCAGGAAGCGTTTAATTACACTCATTAAAACTAATCGACTCACAAGTTCAAATGATTATCTCTGCATCATATTTAACTGTTACTTTGGTTGATTTTTAATGGGAGCGTGTCCTGATGGGAGTTTCATGCTGGGCTCGTCAGAGCAATCTTGTTACCTTTTGGATATATATATATCACACCTCGCAATGCTCATTACTTGTCAAAGTAAAAAAAAAAAAACAATACACACAGTTTCACCATTCCGCACGAGCCAGACAATATAATTACCACCGCAAAGTAAGGTCTTGTTAACTTAAAATAGCTCTCGGACTTCAATTATTTTGATCAAAACAAAAATCGTCGTCCCCCATCCCTCTCCCGTCTTTCCACCTATCCACTGTCACTATCAAATCTAAAAAAAAAATAAAAAGTTCACCAATGTGGTTCAGAATGCTAGACAAAGGAAGGCTATGTTTGAACCGTCTAATTTCAAGATATCATGGGATAATTTACCTGCATACATTTGAGTATCCCCAAAAATGCAGGTCAGTAGCGTACATAGACATATTGCAGTTACTAGCAAATTTACATGTTTTTTTTTTTTTACTAAATATATATATATCTTTTTATTTGGTCCATCTAATCTACAAGCCAGGTGTAAAATGGGGTCAGTGAGAATTATGAATCAAGGTGAAGTAGTGTTGTAAGTGGTGAAGTATGCCAGAGTATGTATCATATTACAGTTTTACAGTCTTCAGAAATAATATTTATATGTCAAACAGCTGAAACATCGGTAGAGTCAAACAACTACTTTCAACTTTCAAAATAAACATAAAAAAGGCAAATCGGAAACGTTACGAAAGCTGGTACACCTTTGAGGATGGACTAAATCCTGAGAAAGCTTTGCAGAAATCAAACTTAAAAGAGAATAAATCAGGGGAAAGGGAGGAAAAGATGAAAGAGGAATGTGAGAGCAGATCTGAAAAAAAAAAAAAAACTCTTGGAGTCAAGAGCAGAGTTCAGAGTTGGTTTGACAAAATCCTAATTGAAAAAAAAGTTGAATGCCTGTTTATTGATTCAATTACAAAGAGCAAGGGAAAAGTGCGACTGAATGAGAAAAAGACAGAGAGAGTGATTCATTTGTTTTTGTTTTTTTAAAGGAGCGGAAAAAGTAAAAGCTTTACAGTAACAGACACGGCAGCTATAAAAAGCATCTGGCCATGGCAGGAAGTGATAGAAAACGAGTGCAGGAGGGCAAAGAAGATGTCATTAACTTGAGCTTTCTCACTGTCCCTACTACACCCATATGTCGTGCTTCCCTACCTACTTCCTTCCTATGTTATAGCATTTTATTTTAATTCCAGTAGAGAATTGAAAAAGGTGAAATGGAGAGGAAAAGAGTCTCGCAATGGAAGAGGAGAGCTCAGAGTAAACCTCCCAAAGGCACTTCAGTACATGTTTTGTGCTTCACTACCATTGAGTGGTATAATGAGGTTTTCATGCGTCCGACCCGATATACAGCGATGTGATTTGAACATGCTGCTATTCATTGCATTGCATTTCATTGAAATTGCACATTAATCTACAAAAGAAGGAATACCCGAAAATCACCATTAAAGATGATTGGAATCATGTCAGTCTGACCCAATGGATAATTATTACACTATAGCCCTGAGGGAGCAGACTGAGCTCTACTGGCCTGTCCAACGAGTTTGAAAATGAGGATAAGTGTATTAAGTTATGCTCATCGGATTTCTTTGGCACACTGTATGGCTTAGACATGCAGGTTTAAAACTAATCATACACCTTTAGTGAACACTGAAGAGCAGGAATATTAACTGAGTTCACAAAGGGTTACGTTAAATATTTCCAAGGAGGTTTCAAGCACTACATTGCAGAAAATTAAATGGTTACTTTTTGATTTAATGCTCCTTGGAATGTGACATGTTGCATGAGGATGATTTCTTAATATTGTTTACAATGAATGATGAATCCCACACACATTGAGATTTCTTCCCAAACTGGACTTACTTACTGAATATTGCACACATTTGCACACGGTCTTTCCATCCTCCTCTCACTGCTTGGTGTTGTGGGCCATCTGATTGCAGGTGTGTGAGTTACAGCTGGGATAATCAGTGTGTGTGTGAATTATACTGCCGTCATCATAGGGACTGGTGTGAATTATAGTGCAAATGAAAGCTCTGAGTGAGTTATGAGCTGGATAATCACCCTGACGAGAAAACAGGCCTGCTGATCTGTGTGTGTGTGTGTGTGTGTGTGTGTGTGTGTGTGTGTGTGTGTGTGTGAGAGAGAGATAGAGAGAGAGCCTGAGCCGCAAGTGGAAATGAAAAGGCGGGGGGGTTCTCTATGTAAATTTCACTCCCTTTTAATATTTGTTCACAGTTAATCAAGTGCATTTTGGATTGATCATTGTAAAGTAACTTTGTCATTGAATTAATTTATAACAGAAAATAAGTCAATTTAAAATGAGCTCCTGTAAATAGGAATCATTCATACATCACAAATATTAGTAATGGACAAACCTTGAAAATTATAATATATTCTAATGCTCTAAACAAACCACATTTGTGTGACTTTGGTGCACTGTAAATACTAACAGGGAGAGTGTATTTACTACTAAAAGAAAAGGCTTACTTACTAAACCATGAATGCAAATACAATTAGCCCTCTCTACTCAAGGATGCTCTTGTACACTGGGGGAGTCTGATATGTTTCCATAGCAACTCATACATCTACGCTATGGCTGAGAGGAAACGGCAGTTTTGGAATCTGAGCAGTTGATTGGTGGAAGAAGGCCGTTGTGATAGTGCGGATGGCCTGTCTCTGTGACTAATGACCAGCAGCGCAGCTGCAGGATAGTGGTGGGCTATAGGGTGGGTGCCATGGCAACCGGCGAGCAACCCTGCCGCTAGGGCAAGTGGCCCAGGTATGGGTGTAAGGTCGCTCAGTTAGGCTTTAAGACCTCCACCCACCATTCCACAAAACAGTGGCCTGTTTCTGTCTCTCTCCGTCTTTCAGCCGGTGAGCATCAATGCTTGGAGCCAATAGGTAAGAGGCAAAAAAGTGATGAAAACACACCGTAAATATCCCTGAAATTCCCGATGGGAATGCTCCCTGACATGTTTGGCGGTGAATGGGACATGATGCATGAAGGCCTGCAGAGAGTCACCGCCCCTGGTCATTAATCTGAAGCTCCCCTTGCGGTAGACTGACCTTCCAATGCTGCACAAGGGCCAATTCTCTTTCTCACTGAAAATCCCCAGAAATCTGACCAGGTCATGGGATACATCAACTGTGCAGGAGGCTCGCCAGTGCTACGATATCATACAAACAAAACATCATCAATGTAGTCTGTATGAAAATTCATCTGAAAGCTGTTTTCAAGGAAATGAAGACCTGGTGTATGACCTTTTACTCATTAAAAAACATTATTTATTTGCTGTGGACCGACTTTGTATTCTATTCTACAATACACATGCTGCTTTCATACTGTTAAAAGCAGAGCTGATACATAACAGTGTTTATTTGATCAGCTACAGTACATCTTCTTTGGCCTTGGCTCATAGGTAATATCTTACACAGTCTTGGTGATGTAACTGCAAAAAAAAAGAAAAGGCAGTAAACTTGGTTAATAGAGGTATATTTTCTAAGAAGATATAGATTTATTCAATAGAGATCTTGGCTGGGTCTACTGAACTTGTTTAAGAGCCAAACTCAGATCTTAGATCTGATTAGAGAAATAAGTAAAGAGTAAAGAGTGAATTACTAGTTTTAAGAATTCTGAAGCTACAAAAAACTTTAAAAGGATCCACAACCCAAGAAAAACAGTTGAAACCACAAATAGGCAACAACAAAATAAAGGTAAAGTAAACTAATACAGTAGAGTCAGCAATCAATCAGCTATTAGAAAGCAGCTTTTGTGAACAACAGTTTAGCTGTTGTTATCCGACTTGTTTGGCTCGTTGTGTGTGTTTTTTTATTCTCCAGGATAGAATCACTCCTGTCACCCTAAAGCCTCTTGACACTGGACTGGACTGTCACCTGCCACTGCTCGATGCTAAGCCTCAGGCTGACTCACGCACTCAAATGTACTTGTGTGAACACACACACGATCACGCACTCCAAAGATTGAGCCTAAACAAACGTGTCAGGTAAGAAACAACTGAGTCTGAGAGAAAATGTGACTGAAGAATTTAAAGCCCACGCCTTTAGCAGGCGTTTAGAGACACCTAAGTTCAGTTCCACTTATAATAATGAGCTCTGTCATAGCCAAAAGGTCAATTTAATCAATCTCTTGTAATGAGCACACGCACATAGTCTTCAATTAGAAATGTGTGCCACCACCCTTGTCTCTGACACAGCGCCAAGTTGGAAACCACTGATCATATAACATGTATTAATTCTGAGCGCTGGCAACACATGTGCTAATTTGCAAGGCTCTCTCTATTCATAATAATGTGCCAGCTCCCTCCTCAAAATATGTGCTAATTTGCAAGGGCTCATTGTGGATGTGCTAAACTACCAGCTGACATTTTGTGTGCTAATTTGTCAAGCAGGGACCCCTTTTGGTACTAATTGTGCCAAACTGTGAGTACACTTCCACAGGCCTTGAATTGCTGAAGTCCCAAATGACTTCTGTCGCAGTTTCCAACCTCTCCACTGCTCTCAATTTCCAAATGCAACTGAAAAGAAATAGCACTGTGAAAATAAGAAGTATAAGCACCAAGAGCACACGCTCACCTGCACACGCACACACACACACAAAAAGAGGTGGCTGCTCTTGAGATTAGACAAGCTCCTTAAAGAAATATAGGAATGCTGCTAAAGTCAAAAGCTATGGTAGTTCTGTATCATCAAACACACACTATATGCAGCAATAAAAGCCTGTTCTTGAAATGAAAACAGGCTGCAACTAGAGTTTACTATGATGATGTGTTATTAAAATGACCTTTTTTGCTGAAATTTTTAATATCAGCATCTATCTATCGGTAAATAACATCTAGATGTGTGCATGATTTAGAAGAATGTCTTGGAGTTTCAACTGCAATCACAGAAACACAGTGAGAGGCCAACACATGTGTCACATTGTCAGTTAAAACACATTTCACAAGGAGTGGCTTTGTTAATGTGATTGTTGATTTTGTAAAATATCAGAAAATATTTAAGGGAGTCTCCCTTAGAGAAAGGGTGAGAAGCTCAGTCATCCGAGAGGAGCTCGGAGTAGAGCCGCTGCTCCTTCGCGTCGAAAGGAGCCAGTTGAGGTGGTTTGGGCATCTGGTAAGGATGCCTCCTGGGCGCCTCCCTACGGAGGTGTTCCAGGCACGTCCAGCTGGGAGGAGGCCTCGGGGAAGACCCAGGACTAGGTGGAGAGATTATATCTCCAACCTGGCCTGGGAACGCCTCGGGATCCCCCAGTCGGAGCTGGTTGATGTGGCTCGGGAAAGGGAAGTTTGGGGTCCCCTACTGGAGCTGCTGCCCCCCGCGACCCGACTCCGAATAAGCGGATGAAGATGGATGGATGGATGGATCAGAAAATATCATCACAAATCCCTAATTCAAAGATTTTGCTTGAAAAAATGACAATTAAATGATTGTCAAAATAGATATGACTTAATGTTCCGTTGATCGAATTGTTTTAATTCTTTTCAATAAATTACTCTGCAAGCAGAGATCATAACATGTAATAAATATCAGTCAATAATTTATCTTTCAAAATGCATGCATGCATGCTAGAGCTCATTCAGTACAAAACGCATATATTTGATGTTACTACCAACCACTTTCCAGACATAGACACATAGCACACATCACAACATAGAGAAAACTGTAAGAGCCATGCTTGCAAAGAGTAAAAACATCCATTAAAGCTTCTGATGCTAGCAAATCAACAGAAGCATGCGGAGCAGAAGAACATAACATGCAGAAAGGTGGCGAGGCGTTTTGAGCTTTTCCTCGGCATCATTCAGTGCTGACTGAGAAAAAGCAGTGAAGCTTCAATAAATATTTTCACTCTTTGCAAGCAAAGATTATTTAGTAATGTTTCTCTGTGGGCCACTGTAAAAAACCTTCTTTCCACTGTATATGACAGATAGCAACGCTAAGAGTCTGTTGTTGGATTTTTACTTTTTTTTTTTACTTACTTATTAATACTTTCACACCCAGTAGGTTTTATGAGCCTTAGAGCTCTAACACTTTATGTCTGACTTCCAAGTATAAACTAGGAGTATTCCCAAAACTGCTGTCACAAGGTTATAAAGTTCAAGTAAATAACACAAATCCCAAAACTACAGTCAAGAGCTTTTTACTGCCAACACAGAAAATATGTGATTTGGCTCTAATATATAGACCATAGGGAGCGAGGGGGACCGGTTATTGAACATTATGCTTCTGATGCTTCATGCCTCACCCGTTTCTGCCATTTTTCTTTCCATGTTTAATCAAACGGACACACACACACACACACACACTGACTACAGTACATCTCATGGTGGCCTCAGCAGGTGACAGATGGTGACCTCACAGCACTGCTCACTGTAAACTGAGTTTTAATCAAGCCTAAGCACGTGTGATAGATGCTAATTATCCACTGCAGGCTAAGAGAGGCAGGATTCCAGCCCCGAGAACACTGACTATGCATGTGCATCGATAACTTGCTATAACATTCCCCATTGTGATAAAAAACACATAATAATTCATTCATGGCATCACAGCTGAAAAGACAGCATGGACCGGGTGTCTCGAGCATCCCTGGATACTCTGGCCCTCAAGCTGTATTGCTCACCAAAATAAATAGAGATTGAGAACTTGACTTAACAGTAATCTTGGAGTCTTAGAACAAACTCTCCAAAAGTAAAGCAGTGGGATTTCCAACTGTCTCCAACATACTTGCCAAAAAGGCTCTCACTCAGTTGTGACATTTCTCAAATGAAACTACCAGTCTTATCCGACAAGAGTGTGAATAGTTATATATCTATCATGACTTTACCATATATCATACGCAGCTGACTATGGAATAGAGCTAAAAATAAGTTTAATTTATAATGTTTCAATTAGGTCACAGCAAATTAGACAATATTCTATCATCTTCTTTGCTCCCTTCGTAGCTCTCATTCTAATTCTCACTGTTCTCCTGCTCATCAAAATGGCCCTGTATTACAGTCTATCCATTGTAATTTTGGACAAAATGGCTGTAAAATTAGACTTCTTCCTTGTAGAAGGGCAGATATTATCTCCAACAGGGCCAAAGGTCAAAAATTAATTCAGTAACCGGCTCTTTAATGCTCACAGCTGAGTTTTTGTAGGGTGTTAAAGAGGAGGAAAAAGACATTTTTACAGGATTTCAGTAATCTGAATAAAATATTGTTTTTATCTTCATAAATGGAAAGATACTTGCACAGAAGGTAGTTATGGTATTCAGATAGGTAATGACACAGAAGCTGGTAAACCCTGACTTTAGCATACCATAAATGTGTGTAAAATAGTAAAATATAAATATACAAAGTAGATCTGGCAATATTGTTCTTGCACAGACATATTAAATTACAATCATACAGAGAGTCATTGCTTGTGATTTGCAGTGTGTTAAAACTAGAGTTACTTCACCACAGTAAAGCCATAAGGTATCTATATTGTCTCATCAAAGCCACTTTCAGGGCTGGTTTTAAGCCAAGAGGCTGTATATTTGTATGCGCACTATATATTTGTATAAAAGGTAAGGCTACAGCACAATGCTCTATTCCTAGAATAAGGGAAGTTCAATGGAAACCTGAGACTGAAAAGCTATTCTTTGCAAAGAAATTCAAAAATACAATAGGTAATAGAGGTTTGGAATGTGTATATGGTATGATGATTCATGCCTTTGTGTGCAAGGACACGGAGACCAGGGGAAGAGGGGAAGCTAGGCACGAAGATAGTGAGAGAGAACAAAGTAGAGAGGAAGGACCAGGAGACAAGCTGAGAGCTGAGGGGAGCCAAAGGGAGACGAAGACGACATAGAGAGGACAATGGAGGACAAAGGGGGGGAAATGGAGAAAGGAGAAAAAGCAGCGTTTTTCCTGCATGGAGGAATTTTTGGCGGCCCACAAAGCCCCAAAGGAGAATCCCCAGCAACAAAATGATAAGTACTGAGAATAAAAATAGTGATTTAAATCCTCTCAAGAGCAATTTACCAAACAACTGTTAAACAAGCAAAACATAAACTTGAATATGAACGCTAATCACAGTTTTATCTCCAGAGTCAGGCAGTACCAGACTATCCTGGTGATTTATTTAAGTATTCTTTTTTTCAAACCACTTTTGTTATTTGGGGTTTTAAATAACAGGTAAATGTATAGATTTCTGTCAAATAAGGTAACACAGACTCATTGCCTTTACTGTACGCAGACTGATCATGCTTATTGGCGTGCGTAGCCCTCGTCCCCCCAAAGGCCTATAATTAGCCAGGAAAAACCCTGAAAAAGGATTATTTTTACTTGTGCACATTGATTAGATGCTGAAAGTGCACCTCCTCGCAGCCCGTCAGATGTGTTTAGAAAACAACAGGTGATGGCCATGATGTCTAAAGTCAGAGTAAGCTGTAGGACATAAGCAGATGGCAGCGTGTTCTTTCAAAAAAAGACCAGAAAGAGGGGAGTTTGGAGACAGAGAGAATGAGAAAAGGAGCAGGAATGAAAAAAAAACATGTGAAAATCACAAAGAGGGAGAAATGGAGAATAAAAGAGGTCACCGGAGGCAGATAAAAGACACTCAATTAAACGACTGAATGGATGGCCCATTAGACCTGAACGGACACCTGCATCCTCCCCTTCCTCTCCTTCAGCCACAGGACAGGAACATGTCAGTTCTTGGTGTGGGTTCATCAGCCTCCCATCAGCCACTGCAGTACACAAGCTAGCTGATAATCAGAGCTACAGGTACAAGTCAATATGCTACACTTTGCTTCAAGGTGTGTCGATTTCTTCTTTCTTGTTCTACAAACACACACAGGCAACTGCACAGTAGCAGAGAGAAAAAGAAATGAAACAGAACCTGCACGCTAGCTTTAGCGAGGAAAATAGCCAGAGGCTTACCGACATTCTGCATGCTCATTTTTTTCTCAATAAATAAGGAAAGATCTATTAAGGATAAATGTAAAAAGACAATAGAGGTGGAATTGGTGGCAAATCAAGAGTCCTATACTAATCTTTCTTTTCATCTGTAGTCTGCCGTTTATTTTGCAATTTCTTACATTTCTTCATTCATACCCTGCTGGGTATAACATCTAGTGTCTTTTTTCATGTTCAAGACGAAATGGCCTTAATATGTTGGTATATCTCTCATGGGTAGCTGTGTGATGGAAAACAGAAGCAATTGGCTTCATTATGTCTCCTCAAAATCTTAAAACAGATTGTACAAGATGGGAAATCAATCCAAATCTGCTCCAGACCGCCGTAATGCTTTGTGTGTGAAGGACTGGGGTGTGTGTGTGTGTGTGTGTGTGTGATATGACAAATGTTTGTTTGTCATATCACACACACACGTTGCTATGAGTGTAGGCAACTATCAACAGCACCTGCTGGAGGCTACTGCAGCCAAACAATGCCGTTGGTTTAGAATTACAGCTTGTTTTAATTCTTTCAATTCTCAAAGGTACTAACTTTCATGCTTGTCTCCATTGTCATTATCTAAAGCGGACACAAATGCTTTCTTCCTTGCAAATACTGCATTTCTCCACTCCTCTCACCTTTCCTTACACAAATACTTTCTAAAGAAAATGCTGGAAGGCTGATTTAGAAAAAGCCACACAAACACTTAAAAATCCTGTAAGCGAAAAGGAAAGGACAGAAAATGAAATTCAAACATAGCAGGGGGACGTTTTGCATAGCCCTTGTGGATTGTGTACAATAGAGTGCCATGCTGATTCAAAGAACATGATTTTAGGTAAGCCTGCCTCAATATGTCCTCCCACAGAGCCCATTTCCCCCCGTGTCCTTGGTTCACACAGAGAAACGTTCATACATCCGTCCGACTGTGCTGTCAATGGGAACACGAATTCAGCTTTCTCTCTTTCAGTCAGTCGCTTGCCGTTTCCCTCTTACTCCTTTATTCAGCTGGCTGGAGATGAAGGTGAATCACCACATCCTAACCTGATCGCTGCCTCACATCATAGCCCAAACAGGACGGCTTTCTGTAATCGATTGACTTCTGAATCCCACGTACGTCGGTGCTTTCATTTACAGTATATGTGCCTCCAAAAATCTTTACTGCCTGCTTGGAATTCACACAGAATTGCCGGACACGTTACAAAGTATTCAATGTATTTATCATTGTATGGATGAAATTATAAATATTTCCCACTAAGTGCAATAGAAACAAACAAATGACCTCCTACATGCATTAATAATTAGAGCAAATACACAGTAAATATTAACCCCGGCTCCAAATCAGCATTATAACAAGCTTCCATAACAAACCATTGACAAGCATTGTTTGTTTCCTTCCACATATGCAAACACTTAATTGTTAATTACAACAGTTGAGCTCCAATGAGAGTAATTGTCTCACAAATTTCTCCCACACATAAAGCAAAGCGTAGCACGATATTGCAGATTATATAAATATATCACACCATTTAAAACGCAGCCAGTTCCAAACATATATCACACAGAGAGGAAATGATATAGTCGCACTGAGATTGGAACGTGTCAGATCTGTGATAGAAATGTTATAATGTCTACATCCAAACCATATACATGCCCACAGAAGTCCCTGCAGCGTGTGGCTGTTTAAAATCATTAATTCACAGTGACATAGTAATCCAATTCCAAACATCCTTCTTATAGTACACATTTCCTCTTTTTTCTAGTTTATATATTATATATATTCTCGCAGATGGTAATTTGTGATAGGTACACACAGGAGGGGGCCATCCATCCGGGACTTGGCACTGGTGAACTGCTATGCTGCCAGTTTCTTCCTTTTTTTCATTAATCCTCTTAGAAATACTAACATATTGATTTTTTTCCGATTCTCACCATTTTTCAGTCTATTGGAAGTGGAGACAGCCAAATACGTAATAAGTCTATATTGATAAATTCATGAGATCCTAATAAGAATACATTTTGTGTTTATTTCCCCAAGGGACTTATGAATATTTTTCACTGTTTTTATTTCCTGTAAAAGCTATTTTCTGTATATCTGTAGTCCCAGCTTGCTAACAGTATATACACTGCTGACATTTATTTAGAGCTGCAGTGCATGACTCCTGGCATCCCACTATATTTCCACAACACACTCCACTGTCTCTCTTCACAGAAACCATCAGAAAACAGTAATAAAAGACCACAACAGCGAGTGGGCTGAGAGTGGACTGCTCAGAGGCAAACTAATCTATCTTTTCTTTGTATCTTTGTTTCTCTTCTCACTCACACTTTACACCGACTCCCCCTCCCTCTCTGTTTTTTCCCCCTCTCTAACAAACACTCTTGTTTTTCTTACACCTCTCATTGACTTCAAATTTTCTTCCATCTCCCTTGGTGGGATTGTGAAAAGGACAGCTCCACATGTGTTAAAATATGCGTAAAAACAAAAGATTACTTGTGAGTGTTTTCAGCTCTGAGCCAGCCAGCCATGTTGCTGGGCTCTTCTCGAGGGACAGTTTCTAAAAGTCAATCCCGACTTCCACATGTCAGTAGAATAGGACTTTGATTTTTAAAAATAGATAATATGTCTGAGGAGGCAGTTATGCTAGAACTGGTTTCCCTGCAAACAAGGTCACTCCTCTAAAGCCTCCTTCATGCAAATAATCTTTTCCAATGCAGCAGGTAAATCTCAAAAAATGACTAAATACTAAGCACAACAGGGAAACTAATTTCATACCTCACAGATATTTTCCATTTTAAAAATGTGAAGAAATCAGTACACCAAATTAATCGCCATTGAGCCTTTTGTAATTGAGGCATGACAGCAAGGCCTTCAAAAGCTCAGGAATGTAAACATGTTTAAGGAATCCTTCTAGATAGCTCCCTTCTTCAAGCCAATGTGTGGTGCAGCATGCATAATCTAAGACAGATCTTCTTTTTGTTCTTGAAACCCACAGTGGATATTTTTAAACCATGGAAATCATGTGCCAGTAGAGAGGAGATAGTTTCATATTTCTATAAGCTATAGTGCGGCCAAGTGACACATGAATATTTTTAAGCAGCTTTGTGCCTATTTAAAATGTGTTTGCTGTTAACGTGCAGGCAGTAGGCCAGAGTACAGAGTGTTATCCTTAATTCCTGCGAACCCAAACTAAACTTGCATCGTGATAATTCAGGCTGGCAGAAAGCAAAAAGCAAATAAAGTCAATTAACGAGCAGCTCCCCTTGAATTTGTTTCTTCTGCCCTTGCTTGTTCTTGACAACCTTGTAATTCCGTCGGCATAAAACAGTTAAGGGAATGAAAAGAGTGTTACATATTAGAAATTCAACCGTGCACAGCACCTGGAAGAAGTTAGATAAACATAGCTTAGTGCATTTTGCAAGAGGACTGAAAAAATGTCTTGATTTCCTTTCCAAAATGAAAAACAATGTAGTGTTTTAGTCATGTCAGACATGTCTGTATTGGAAAATAGAAACCAGGAAATAAGCAAACAAAATGAGCACCTCTGAGTCAACAATGCTTTTAGCAGCCGTTGAAAGCCCAGGGATAAATCTGCATATGCCAATGCGGATTGAAGATGGCGGTGATAATGTTATCACTCGAACTTCACAAATGCGGACCAGCTATGGTCATCAGAATGTAAACACTGTCTCCATTTCATTGTTGATTTCCCTTCTGTTTAACATCTCCTTGCACTGTTTTATGAATTAGACACGTCTGTGAGTAAACCTCAATGAGCTTTGATGGAATGGCAGATGGGTTGTAGCATTGCATGTGTGACTGAGCATTTGTTCGGGGGACAGCTAAATAAGATCATGTACGTATAGCAGTGCTATGTATTTCTATGGAAGAATGTAAAATGAGCTCCTTTCATTCTAGCCTACCAGTTAGCAGACACATAATGCTACAGACTTAAATGCAGCCCTGAATTTTACCCTGGTTGGTTTTACACAGGTTTAGCTTGCAAATTCAAACCCAAGTTCGGTTCTTCGTGCCACACAACAAAGCTGTTACATTTCATGTTGCAAGTGGACATTTTACACCTTTTTTGCCTACTGGTGAACGTGGAGAGAAAACCCAATTGAAATTTTTTTATTGTGGGAGACTGTTAGCAGTATCAGTAGCTACGCAGTCTCTGTCAGTGCTCCCAAAAGGCAAGTGTAAACTTATTATAAAAAGAGAATCTTATCTCAAGCGTATCTTAATACACTTTGTAAGGGCGGCACCAGGCCAATTTCACTATCAAAGTAAACCAATTACCTGTAAGATTTATAAAAGAGGAACATTGGACACAATAATTCATTTCTGTGTGGAAATTAGCTCAGCATTTTTTCCTGCAGCTCGTGGCCAGAACACTTCTTGTCTATCTATACAAGGTGAGGCTGATGCTATGAATACAAAGGGCTGACTGTGCATTGGTGTTACAGTCTGTGTCTGTGTGTTAGTTTGTGTTTAAAGGTCTCAGCCTGACAGGAGAACAGTGGTTGTACAATGTGAGCTGCCTGTCTGGGCAGAATGGAACTTAGGGTTAGGAAGGGAACAGACAGACCCAGGGGAGCTGACCTCCTCATTTAGCCAGCCTCCTGCAGGAGCAGCTGAGAGTTTCTGCTGAGCAAGCACACCCTACAGGACAGGAAATGCACAGGAAAAGGACCAATGGACTCCATTGTCTCTCACGTCATTTTTGTATTTCTCCTCTCTCTCTCACACATTACACTCACAAACAAAAAAAAACATACGTTTTCTCAGATAAAATCACCCACACACAAGCCTATCTTCATCTATCTTTCTGAAACTCAGCATATCATCTTTCTAAAGAGAAGGAATTACACTACACGAAATGGAGATATCATACTACGGAAAGATGTGAAGTTGATGCTACTTGACTGACAGAGAATGTTTGTACAAAAACCCAGAGACTAAAGCTTTTACAGTCTATAATATATATTTAAAAAAATAAAAAAAACATAAGCTTGAGCTTCCATGTTCAGCAACAGGCAGCAGGTCGCACTGCCTGGGTCGCTGTCCGTAGTGCTGAACTGGAGGACCAGTGGCTCGTTTGGCAGCTTGTTCAGGACCACGGACAGAGACCTGCTTTTATAGCCGAATATCAGCTGCTCCGGTATTACTCTACTGCCACGGTCCAGAACATGGGTCAAATCAAGCAAGAGCTTTAAATACCTCAGAGCAAAAGATCTCAGTAACAAGCATCAACTCCTATCTCGGTCATCACGGTCATGTCTGTCGTGCTACTGATGCCGGATGCCTTACAGGTGCAGAGTGTCAGCAATGTCGACGTATGGCGAGGTACAGCCAATAGTAACACGGATTCTAAACTTAATTGACATTGTCAAATAACCATGGTATCAAAAATCCCAAATTCCCTTCAAGCTGTAACAGATATCTTATCAGTTGTTCCCCCCCCCACTGCTTTTCCCAGGAATGTACTCATTATTTGCCGGCTTGGAAACTTTCGTGTCAAATGCTATTATTATTATCATGGACTTCGCCGTCACCTAAGGATTACTGAATAGACGTCCGGCGACAGTCAGACAACGTGTGAGACGGGAAAGCGCTCATCGGGCTGAGGATGCAGCAGGAGGACAAGCACATCCCGTTGCCATAGCGGCGGCTAATGCAGACGCGGCCTGACTCTTAAACAGGACCATCTGGGGAATTGGTGATTGTAAGGATGTGTTGTCAACACTTGATGACATCCGCTGCCGGGGGGGTCTCACATGTCACTTCAAAATGCTCTCTGTACATAAAAAAAGCAAAACAGCCATCCTGCGAAGGATCTAATTAAACGACAAAGGCAACCTCAAGCGGCTTTGGTTTAGTGATTTTAGAACATGGATACAAGCGTTAATAGCACAATTGAAAAAGTTATGAATCAGCAACAAGGTGCCGTATGGCAACTGTTAAAGAACTAGCCTACTTTAATATAAAAGCATTCATATAATAATTCCGCCATGCGGTATTCTAGTTATTGGAGACAAGTGGCTATGTTTAGGCTAATGAGTTACACTTACTATCAGAATGATTTTCAGAATGATTTACGGTTAATACATTTAACTGTTACATTTCAAACCTAGTCACTACTGAGAACCGGAACGATGCTAAAATGAAATACAAAGTCAAACCCCCTGGGATTAGTGGAATAGCGGTTCTGTGGGATAAAGAATAAAAACTACTGCCCGATCAGAGGAATTGATCACTCCGGGTGTAATGTTCACATGTAAACATGTACAGCAGAGGACATGTTGAGGACTCAGCAGTAAAAGGCCGTGGAGATACACGACTACGTGAGGATACCGGAGGGGAAATGTGGGCAGCGAGTCCGGTAGTGATTCTTCAGTTTATCAGCTGCCCATATCCGTGAACTGCTGCGGGTTTTTTCTTTCAAAGTTACTGTAACACTGGTTTCAAGGTTTGTGGAACACATTTCATCCTTGATGGTAATATGCACTCGCACACCGTTACAAAACCTATTTAGATTATAACGATACAACTGTAAACTATCCATAAACAAATATGATTCTTTAGAGCGCAAGTCCGATTGTTTTGCCAACTCTACACTAAAGACAAGGCAAGAGTGGCACCAAATGTCTCGATACATCGGCTTTTGCATCTCGGTATCAATTCGTTCATTCACAGACGACAATCATAGCAGTTCGTGTGATCACACGTCGTTCCAGATGATAGCGTAGTGTAAACAAACAGATTCTTACCAAATCTTAAAACGTGTGGCATCCCGCGAGAGTAACCAAGAAACAGCAGCAGAAGCGGGATCAGCCTGAGGTTGGACCTGAAAACGAGACTGCTTATCATCAGATGATGGGAGATAATCTTCATGTTGTTTTTAAAAAATGCACAGTGGTTTAATCCCCCCGGTGCGCGGGTTCGAATCCCCCGAAATTCTTCTACGCTCGTTGGGCAAGGCAGGGTGACGGCGGCCCTGGATGCGCAAGATCACGGCATGGTCACTTGCGCTTTCCCTAAATCCATTAGCAGTCCCGGCATGATTCCTTCCCCTTCTCCTCCTTCACTGCGCCAAGAAACAACAATCCTCCCGGTCGAGGGACGGCGGGACATCCATGTCGAAGGGTACAGATCCAGTGGGGAGGGGGGAGCCTAAGCATGGGCTGTAGGTAAGGTACTGGAGAGGGTTTGGAGAGGGGCTAGAGAGCGCCAAGCAGAGGATACAGCAGCGATATACAGCCCCCTATGAGGCGCTCTGGATTGCTTGCGCTCCCATTATACTGCACTGCTGCACCGGCTCTGACGTCGAGCCAAGGTTAGTGTTGTGAACGCGCACCAGAGAGAGACAGAGAGAGGGCGAGTGAGTGAGAGAGGAAAGGAGAGGTAAAAAAGATTGATAGAGAGAAATAAATAAAAAAGAGATATGATGGGAATGTAAAGAGAGAGAGAGAAAGAGAGAGAGAGGTTGGATGGGCGGAAAGAGATAGAGAGAAATAATGGGGAGGGAGGAGTTCTGAAACTTTAATTTATGCTGTAGTTTCTCTGTTATGCCAATAACTTGCTGCCAAGCTCGCATGCATTTAGAGATGTGTGGTTTAAGATGAAATGCAAGTGCACACAGCAACTTCAATACCCTTACTTGCAATCGGTCCAAATAACCACCAAATAGCCTCAATCTATTTGATGATAAAAATAAAGTTATCATGTCATTGATCAGATATGATCATTAAAAGGTCCCATGACATGGTGCTCTTTGGATGCTTTTATATAGAGATTAGTGGTCCCCTAATACTGTATCTGGTGTCTCTTTCCTAAAATTCAGCTTTGGTGCAGAATTACAGCCGCTAGAGCCAGTCCCACAATGAGTTTTCCTTAGTACGTGCCATTTTTGAGTCTGTAGCTTTTGCTTGTTTGAAAGCCATGATGTCTCACGATCATGGGTGGGCCAAATTCTCTGGGTGGGCAAAGCAGAAAAATGGGAGGTAACCTTGCCCCCTTATGACCTCATAAGGAGCAAGATCCCAGATCGGCCCATCTGAGCTTTCATTTTCTCAAAGGCAGAGCTGGATACCCAGGGCTCGGTTTATACCTATCACCATGTCTAGCCACTGGGGGACCATAGGCAGGCTGAGGGAACTCATATTAATGTTAAGAAAACCTCATAAAGAGACATTTTCATGCCATGGGACCTTTAAGTGGCATGTGATAAGGGACAAATGCAACCTCTATTCAACACTAAACACACTAAACGGTTTGCTTGTTTAGCCAGGATCGCTATTTCACACCATGGACAGAGACCGCACAGCAAATCTACATATCAGCTACAGAAAGCAATGAGAGTCTGAAAGAAATAAGAATCTTTCTCAGGGTTAATACAACCAGCAATGATTTAGTCACACTGGAGAATATTTAAGCTTTGTGACTTTCCTGTACAGGCACATATGTATGGAGATAGATGTGTTTCTTCATTACATGCGAGAAAATAAATAATCTGAGAGAAAAAAAAATGTTTGAGAGAAAAAGTTTTCATACCAATATGAAGTTTTCATACCGTCGAATTTTCTCTCGATGTGAAAATAGCGTCATGGGCGGAGCCACGTTCTTATTGGCCAGTTGGGTGAGCACCGTCTTGTCTTGGGAGTCCATCTGAAACATTACACCATTGTCACCGTCATAGATGCGTTGCCTTAGTTGAGAGTGGAAGCTAGTGGTAGCTAACTATGGGGTGCCATTTGTAAAGCGGCTTACGCTGAAAATAACAGCAACATTTTGTCACATTTAGCTCTAAACAATGTTTAAAAAACTGGTATAAATTTTTTAGGGTCACTCTTTTGGACATTTACAACAATATTTGTCAATTTGAGATATTTTACATAATTAAATCCAAATAGTAAATGTTACACCTAAATGGTAAATCTAAATGTTAAATTTAAATCTAAATGTTAAATCTAAATATTAAATCTAAATCTAAATGCTAAATCTAAATGTTAAATATAAATGTTAAATGTAAATCTAAATGATAAACCTAAATCTACAGCTACATGTTTAATGTAAATGTTAAACCTAAATGTTTTGGATAAAACTAAACATTTAACTATTATGCAAATTCACCATGCAGGTAACGGGAAGTACCAAAATAAAAGCTTGTGGAGGTCAGTGTGTGTTTATAGTGTCAAATAACAAATAAAAGGTCGAGGTCGGCAGTGAAGCTTTTTAGCAATGTTTCCACGTTGGCCAATCCCCACTGACGGCTGTCCGTCTGCGGCTGCAGGACCTGGAGCTCACCGCCAGTGTGTCATTTGACTGTTAGAAAGTGTTGAGATAATTAAAAGGTATTTATTTAGAAGTGAGCTGGCGGCTAGTTAGCTAACGCTAGCTTCTGCACTCAACTAAGGCAGCACATCTATGCCAGTGACAATGGTGTAATGACTCAGATGGAATCCCAAGAAAAGACCGTGCTCACCCGACTGGCCAATAGGAACGTGGCCCCACCCATGACATTATTTTCACAGCAAGAGAAAAATCCTGAGACAAGAGCAAAAAAATTTATCAAGAGCAAAGACTCAGGTTTTGATAGCGAGAAGAAAAACATTTTGAGAGAATTTGTTTTCACACTGATAGCAAAAAATATTTGAGAGTTTAATAAAGTATTTTGAGATTTTATTTCTCAGAAATAACTTTTAAAATTTATATTTAAACTTTTTTTAGTCTATTATTATTATTTTTTGCTATTGATATGAAAACTTTTTCTCAAATATTTGTTTTGTTTCATTTTTCTTTTTTTTTTCTCTCACATGTAATAAAGAAACAAATCTAACTCCATACATTCAGAAATAGCTATGCACACACTGCGATGCACACAATAACTGGCCAAACCCTGCACACAAGCGATATAATCTCATGCCTGCAGGTTATCATTGCGCTGATTTGTTTCTCTTGTACACCCAGTAAGATAAAGGTCCACTTTGGGTTCCATCATTCCCATCTTCCCTTTCTAAACCTCTTTTATGGAATTTCAAGCAATAACCCTTTCAACAATTTCCACCATCATTCCAGAAATGTGGGAGTGGGATGAAAGGAATTAAAATTGGCAGAACAGCAAATCCGTAATATCGACAAAAGCTGCTGAAAGACGCAAATATTTAACCTATGCAAATAACTCCACTTTAGACTTGAAAGCCTTCCAGCAACAGACTATTCTCAAGTATGAGCCATCCTCCGATGTGAAGGTATGTGGCATTCACACAAAGGATGCACTGCTTGTTAAATTTCAGGGGAATGACATCCCCTCGAGATTGTAAGTAGACCTATCGCATTTCTATCAGATTAGCAAGTTCAAACAAGGCTGTATCCTATAGGGTGCAATGCGTAGAGAAGATGGATATCTGCAGCTCTTGCGTGGGTCTACACGCTATTGATCTAACACTATGTGCACCTTATCAGTGTCCACCCCCATTGAGAAGCTCTTTATGAGCCAGTGCATCAGCTGGAGCTATAGGTACAGTGATGCACTCGCCCCAAGAGGGTGAAGGGCTATTTAATCCCAACAGAGATGTGAAAGAAGGTCTTTGATCGGCACCACAGTCCAAGGCCTGGATGAACACCGCCATTGTGTGACTCAGGCGTGAAAGGCTGGCTTGTGTGTGTACAAGTATGTGTGTGTGGTGCAGATCTACTCCAAAATAAAGTCACTACAAGAATTCCAGTATGGTCTTATAGTGAATTAAATAGATCTTTCAGGTGACGTTGCCATTCTTTATGGTATAATTATCTCTTGTAATGGCACTGATATTTTTGAAGTAAATTGCTGTCAATTGTGTTGTATCTTTACTAGAGTGCAGAACAGTGAAATTAAAAGTAAATGTGTGGATAAGCAAAGGAGGCTGACACATTTCTTTCAGTCGAGTGCTGCTTCATTATACGTTACCGGATCTGTCAAATCCCCATTCACAATTAAAAGCAAATGCATTTAATGGTGAAGAGGGTGATTGTATCAGCTAAAGGAAACAAAGTAATTACATGAGATCAAGTAGGTGGTGTGAACACTGACTTTGAACGTGTGTCAGTTTGCGTTGGTCTGCACACAGGCAATCTGCAGTGTGAGAATATCAAAGAGAATGGCACTCATCATGCCACCATCTGGACCATTAGCATAATTATGGAGAAATTCAGGGTTCCCGTATAAGTCAGCACAGCTTCACACAGCATGAAAGGAATGTTTATTGAGCTCGGGGAGAAGACATCCACTAAAAGGCACGCTCCTCTTAAAGTCACAGCATCCCCTAGCCAAATACTAAGGTGTTGCACTAAGTAAAGCCGCCAGGTGCCCCTACACACAATGCACCAAAAATTTAATTTGCGGAATAGAATTAAGGCTGCCACAAATGATTCTGACTTAATTTTCTAATACAAATCTAAATAGTATTGTTTGTCTGTGCCTCAGCATAGGGTATGTATGGACTAAATAATCAGTTATGCTCCCTTTCAAGCCTCCTGAGTTCCTTCTTTCTTTGTAGTTTAGTTTAACACACTTCCGACTTCACAGTAAACCAGTCAGCATAACATAACTGTGTGTGTAAACCAGAAACGAGGTTTTGATAGGAATGGTGAATCACCTCATTATGATGTTAAAATGACTCCTGCTACTTTAGCTCGTTGTGACTAATATGAAAATACCATTTGGGAGATGTACTTTTTTTTTTTTTTTTTTTAAATCATTTAAATCACACCGTGTCATTTTGGAAGGAGACCACAAACTAGATTACTTAATACACACCCACTCACTTGTAACCCAGTGAGGCTTCCACATTAGCTGGTAGGTGTGTTTATTCAGACGCCATTCATGCACTGGGTAATGCAAAGGGGACTTTATGCAAAGTAGAGATAACCACTGTTAAAAGCCTTCTGTCATTCTCTCTCTCCCCCGCCCTTGTTCACTCTCTCGCACAGGCAGACTGGTGGAAAGATGGCATTGGCACAGGGAGGGAAACCATGGAAACGAGAAGCTGATGCACTTTGAATGGTAAGACCCTGAAAGAGAAAACATTCACTCAATTGAATCACCCTGTACTAAAGGCTCGTCTCTACTGCATTATTCTGAATGCTACAAGTTTTTTCAAACATGGTTGGCTCCAGAAAGCCAACAATGGTCTCACTTCATCAGCCCATTATGTCAGGATGACTGTGGCTAAGGATGTCTTAACATTTTGGCAAGTGGAAGTAGGGGCCCTACAAACACACACACACACACACACACACACACACACACACACACACACACACACACACACACACACACACACACACACACACACACACACACAAAATGTATAAACCTGCTCATTTTCCAAGGAACAGTTTAACAGAGATTGTCCCTGCAGATGCACCACACACCATGTGTGACTCACCTGAGCCTGTAATCATGGCAGTTTTGAGTTCAGTGTATCTACATGTCTCACTTGTGTATGTTTGAGCATAAGAGCATGCCAATATCAGCTCTAGCCTATATGTCTTGAGAAGTGCTGTTGATGAGATTTCAGGGATCTCAGTGGGAATACATTCTTCAGAGACGACAATTAGTCAAGTGAGACAGTAATTAGGACCTCTCTGCACACTGTCACTTCCAGTTAGTGCTGACGGATGCCTATAATTCCCCCCCTCCAGCAGTTGCAGACAGGCAGCCTTACTTTTGGAGCTGCACACTGTTGTGACAGCCATGTGTAACTTCTGTCTACTATGGAAATGGTTTCAAAAAATTGCTTGGCATTGTGGTCAGTATAGCATAATGGTAAATTCATTTTGTGAATTCTACCAAATTACCATTGTCACTTTACTTCCGTGATAGTACCACAGCCCTTTATCTATACTATGGTGACCAAATTACCAGGTTACAGTACTACAGAAGTTTAAAAAAGTCCCAGTATATCGTAGCATCGTAGCAATATTGAAAATTTTCCTGCATACATGTGTAGAACAATAATATTAGGCTACTTCACGACTCCTCAATTTGAGTTGACATTCACACCAAGAACATACAGTAAATGTCAATATTTGCAAGCATCCCGGCAAGAAGATATTATTAACTGGATCTCATGTTGCAGTCGAAAAGTCATCATGACATTCAAAACATAACATAAACTTTTCCAGTGTGTACAGTAGTTCAGTACATCTGTATTGTAGTGTGTCATTATAATCAAAATCAATACTGGTGATTGCCTTGACAACTGTGTCCACCCCTACACGTCAATGATACCAATATGGACCTTTTTCACAGCATTTTGACATGTGACAGTGAAAAGTATAATCAATAATAACAACTGCATTCCATTTAGATTAGCAGTTCTAGTCAGGTTCTGTGCATGCTGGTGTATTACTGGGGCACCTACTGCAATGGAACTGAGCCATCCTTACTGGTAATAGAACGCACAGGTGTGGGTGCATAGACCACGGGTTTGTGGGGCCTTCAAATTGGCTCCTGTTCAGATTTTACTTACACTATATCTTAAATTAAATCTACTCCACTCTCTGGATCCATTATTTTTAATTAGTTTTAGTCAAAGATAGGATTGCAATTTCAGACAAGAATGAACAAGGCTACCAATAAAGGATTATGCTTCATAGTCCTAAAAGGCCCATATCCACTTGCACAAAAAATAAAAATAAAAGCAAACAGACCAAATATTGTGTATCCAATATTTCCAAATGATAACCCTTTGTTCCTTTATTAGAACATATCTGTATTGCTTTAAATGCTACTGCAAAGGAATGCTCCATCAAAACCCTACATTTTGAGTACAAAACACATTCACTCAAAAGGTGGGTCTGAAACATTGTTATAGCTGTAATCATTTTGGATTCACATTCACGTTTTTTTGGTGTAAAAAAAGTCAGATAGTCCATAGAAATAATTCAAACTTATTCAGTAGTACAATCCACATGTCATCTCATTTTCAAAGTATTTATTTGATCTCTTTTATTATAAATTATATTTTTCCCATGCATTTTATTTTTGGTTCACAGAATAGTTATGCCAACGTTATTGCAAAGAGTTTAAGCTTTTCTAAAAATCATCACTAACCATAATAACAACACAAAGTCTAAAGAAATAAATATCTTACTTTTTCTCTTCATTTTGTATAAGATGTTTGTCTTTGTTCTTGTCAGGAATATACAGTACATACATGCTTTCTGTTCTTTGTGGTTTCAGAAAAAAACAGACCCACAACATCATGCTCACACACACAGACACACACGCACACACACACACACACGTACACACACACACACACACACACACACACACACACACACACACACACAGCAGAGAGCCATGCTGATTGGATGGTGGACTGCTGGAGTTGTTATTACAGAGTATCCAGCAGAGTCTGGTTTGCAGGATAAGGACGTCCTTACAGTGCATTTCTCTGTGTGAGCGATGAGGAAACTACTCTGTGTGTGTGTGTGTGTGTGTGTGTGTGTGTGTGTGAGAGAGAGTGAGATAGACTGATAGAGACCCCAGAGAGAAAGAGAGGAATAGACAGAATGTGGACAGATGCACCTGTCTGCCTACATATTTTGGCCATCAAATAGAAATCTTGGCAATGCTTGCAAAAAGTGACTATTCCCACTGGACTCGTCGGTGCCAAGGGTTTGCCTGCAGAGAAAAGAAACTAGAGAGTAAGAGAGGAATTCACAAGGCTTTACAATCTGATACAGGAATGCTTTTGTTTCTGCAAATACATTTGCAGAAACTTTGGTGACCATAAACAAGACTAAGAGGCGGGCCTTTCCAAGCCAGATATGGAAGTGTAAATAAAGAGCAGACGTGCACGGTTGATTTGCATACATCTGGGGCTTTGTTAATGGTTTCTCTTGGTGCCTATTAGAAACTCATTAGGGTTTGATCTAATTCTCGCCATTTTACAGACCACTAACAACAGAGACATGGCAACAACCTGCAAATGTGAATGCCTCCGACACTATGAAGCATCAGTGTGTAATATAAAACCACGTCTGTTGACACATGAATTGATGCATGAAAACCAGGAAGGGGTTATAGCAGGCACACAACCCTGACCTTTTAGACTTCCATCCCAGTAATGAAATCCACTCTGTTTCCACAAAGATCCAGGGATCAACTGTTGCAGCAGGGGATGAGGGGGCCCAGCAGTCGCCTCAGACATCCAGGATCTAAAACTCCAAACAGGGATAACACCCTCTCAGCATTCAATGTTTTCAATCAAGGGATCAGCTACTGTGACTGGAAACAAAATGTCCCAGACAGCTATCAGGCAGGTGTTGCCGGCAGGCAAAAGCTGGCACAAATAATGGCTTGTCAGAGTGAAAATAGCCCCGTATTGTTCTCACCTTCCGGAAAGGTACAGGCAAAACGCTTTTGTCTTGTTCATCTCTCAGGAGTCACGCTCTAATAGCTTTTCTGGCTCACATTGCTTTGGTAAGAGGGATTTCAAGCTGCTACCCACAGAGTGTAGTGATGGAGGTTCAGCTATTAATTTACACATAATTCAGCATAAATCACATTTACACCGTCATAAATGAGACAAATTCATGTCTTTAGATTAAATGATATTTTAAGCATTGGATTTGAGAATTATGAAACTGCCTGGTTCTGAATTTATTAAAAGTAAGTCAAGGTACATGGACTGTGCCTTCTACAGCTCAAGTGTTTCCATGAGTTGCCAAGACTGCAGTGGTACAAAATTTATTGGACAGATAAACAGAAATACAAAATAGTGTGACAAATTTGTCAGGCATTGGTTGTTAAAGGCGGTTGCAAATAACTGTGAGAAATTAAGGACATATGAAATGTTTTTGTTCACATTTCATTTATTGACTTTCAATCCCGAAAACTTGTACTTAGTGACAGAGGGACACATTTATTTTGCTAATGAAAACAATCAAATTCATTGCATAAGAGATAAAGGGTTGCATAAAGTCAAAGTATGAAATTCTAAACATCTGCTCACAATTACATGCAGACATTTTTCTGCTTTTTCTGGCAGATAAATGGTTACTTTAACATATTCATGCCTCACGTCTTCTAAGTTACATTCAGTGGTTTCACTTCCATGCACAAAGCCTTGGAGTGGTTTTAATAGACAAATACTTGTTACAAATGCCCTTAGCCATAAGCCCTGTACAAAATCCACCCTGCAGTAAAATGTTGCCACCTAAGCCTCTGTAAACACCCAGGGAAAAATATGGATGGAGACCAGCAGATAGAGCGTCAGTGGGAAAACACAAAAAAGGGTTTGATCTCATTTACGCCCTACTGTTCTGGAGGTGATGAAATGCTGGTCTTGAGCTTGGTGAGGTCCGCCCTCTGCTCTCTTCTTCTCTCCTCTCCTCCTTCCCTGTGCCCTATTAATCACGTCTGCACACATGAAAATGAGTTCAACCCTTTTTCCCGTGCAGTGCTCTACTTCCACTGAAGAACACCTTGCAACAGCACATATAAGTAGGATGTGCATATTTTCTTCCTGCATTTCCACTAATGGACACCCTTCAGTATTGATCCAGCTTGACTTAGCGATGAAAACATGCTTGATGGGGCTTTATCCACTCTTCCTCATGGTGCCTCATAACAATTAACACTTCCATAAACCCTTTTGTCAAATGCTTTATAGTGAAGAAATTAAATTGAAGGATTTATCCTCCTACCCCCTTGAGTCTAACATAATTTCACTGGCAACTAAACTATGTGAAAGAAGGTTGGTGTATAATATACAGTATATGCTCATGAAAAAGAGGAGGGTGGAGAAAAAGATAGCAAGGAAGAAGATAAAGTTGCAGAGGGAGAAAAAGAAAGAGAAGTAGTTAGAGAATGAGTAAGGAAGAGAGAGGAAGGGAAAAATAAAATGAGCTTAGTTCCCTGGGTGGCACAGTGCTTCGCCACTTAATCATCCCCTGGTCTATAAATAGACCTTTACAGGCATGGAATATTGGGAGATTAATGGAAGAGAATGGAACACCATAATGCTCAGAAGCTTCAACACTTCTGTTGCACTTCAGTTCAGTGCAGAGTTCATTTTACTTCTCTTCTTCACTTTTGTCATTACAGAGTAAAAATGGGAAGTTCCCCCAGATTGCTTCCAGTTTACTCCCTACCACCTCTTTGGTCTCTTGCAACATAGTCTTACTGCAGTGCAGACAACCAAAAGCTAAATGTCAAATATATATGTAAGTATCTACAGATGTGTAATGGCTGTGAGTCTGTTCTGGAGTCATTAGGTTTCCATTAAAGTCAATGTGTGTATTTTCACTGACTGTGGAACAGTTCTGACTCCGTCCCAGCTCCGGTGATCCGCAGCCCTCCAGAGCAGATAGCAGAGCTTCTAGTTTTGCCAGATGCGGAGAGCTCCTCAGCAATACAGCACACAGCAGATAGTGGGAGAGAGGAAGTCGAGCACAGAAACAAAAGACAACATCTGGTTAATTTTCAAAATAAAACAGACCGTGCTCACGGTAGATCATATTTCCCTTTCTTATTTTTAAGATTAGACTGCTTTCCAAACAAGGTATTCTTTCCTCTGGGGGCACGGGATATAAAGAAGTGTATTACTGATTGTATCCACACAGAACTCTTGTCACTCTGTAACTTTGTGCATTGTGAAAAGCGTTCTTGTCAATTTTGATTGTTCTCTGCAGAAAACAATTAAACTTTCACCGAAGACTAAACTTTGATTCAGTTTGCAGCCTGTCTTTATTTTGTTTCAACAGAGTCTCACTTCCAACAAAATCTCTCAGATAAACATCCTCTCTCGCTGTACAAGAAACTTCCACCACACTTTCTGATTGTTTACATGCGATGGATTAGTCCTAAAGAGACAAAGATAAATGTGTTTCTACACAATTAGAATGTCAGAATGTTTACTACATACAAAAGGTGGGAAAGGATTTCATATTTACTTGTAGATGTAATGATCTGGGTATTCCAACTGATGAAAAGGCCTTTTTAAGCAGTGCGACTCATGCAACTCTTGGGTTAAGATGGCTTGAGGGTGTAGCTGTGTGCACTTTTTGTTTTGCCTAAGTTTATCTAATTTTTCTTTGTTATGAGTTACATTAAGGCAAAGTTATTTAGTCTATTGTGTTCTTTTGAATTTTGTACATTGCTTTTGGTTACACAAGTCGATAAACCACATTGGGGATGAAATGGACACAGTTTCTAGAATCTGTCTTCGTTGACTACTCTGGTCAGACTTCCTTGTAGTTGGATGTAAGGTGTGCATCTTCCCCCAGTCTTCACTTTATACCTTTTAGACAACTTTTTCATACAGACACATACAAATTAATGGGAATGTGTGTATGTAGGTACTCAATACACAGTACACAATAGACTTGGTCTGAATTCATGTTTGTTTGTGCAATTTATCTCTGCATTAGTGCCTAATGTTATGTTATAATCTGCTTACTTTTTCAGCTGCAACTCACATTGAAAAAATAAAGTCTTGCATCAAATTGCATATTATGCAAACTTATATAAACTTTGTCACAGCAACAGTTAGACAGTCAGGCAGCAGTTACTGAAAAGTCACATGTATTTATTACAGAAAGAAGAAACCCAAGTTGGTGTAATGTTAGGGTTGGTTTACACACATCTTAGGTGGATTTTTCTCAGTTGCGCGGTCAACATACATTTTTCAACTTCTTTGGTATTTAGTAGTTTCAATAAAGGTTTTAAAGAAAGGTCTGTGGATTAGCCAGAGTATGGGGCAACTTGAGGGCGTGTGACAATGAACTAAATCAGTAAAGTTGCTAGCTGCAAAACCAAATCAATGAAGGTAAAAGATGCTATAAAGCTGAGGGAAACTGCATTCAGGGGATAACTCACTGGTGGATTATCACAGTTTCCCTTTCCGGACTAAATGTGGTCATCCAATCACCTGTTCATATAAGGATATTTACAAGTTCAGCTTTAAAAAAATACTACTCTGTCAAGAAAAGATCAAATTACCTCCAAATTACTGTATTGTATGCAAATACATGGGGATACATAAATAGAGGCATGTGGTACACAATATGTTTTAAAACCATATCCTGATTTAAAATTCTTTAGGGTTTTAGTCTGTTTAGCTGAAATTTAGGATGATAATGAACATTTAAAACTGGAGCGGTTGCCATTTTTCTCTTAACAGAATGATGGATGACAGCTGAAACTGCACAGCTGCTGCAACAAATGCCATAATCCAGACATAAATTTGGCTGCCTCTTGCAGTTAAAGGCAGCTGTCATGCTATTTCTGCAACTATGAAAGGATGATTCAGGTGCAAGTGGCTGATAGGAATTGGTGCACCTACCACCATTACAGTTTTTTTAGAAAGTGTTTAGATGTTGTGGTTATATAATGTAGACAAATTGACTCATCTTGACACCTGAATACATCCAAACTTATTCCGTTTGAGAGGTTAAACTAAACTGGTTTTATCATATAGAATTCTACTTTTAAACTACAACCTGTCCATGCACTGTCCCAGAGTAATTTCCAACCAGACGGTCCAGCTGTGTGAACAAAGAGACCGAACAATGAGACACTTTGAGCAATACACATCTAATAATTTACATCTAATAATTATGTTATTTAGAGTAAACTTCTTGTCACCAATTTTTTAGGCACCAGGGGTGAGCAGAACAAGCTGTAAACACAACATTGACATATTATTATCTAACAAAGTTATGAGGGTGAAAACAACACTATGTCCTAAAACAATGTCCTAAATGCTAAAAATCAAAATGCAAAAAAGCTCCTTATAGCTGAGGGAAACTGAGGGGTCAAGTGATAATTCTCTGTGGGTTTATCACTGAGGGATGCCTTTCCCAATAGTCATTTAGTAGTATACGTTAAAGGGAACTTGTGTTGGTGTAGACTCACATCAGGAGCATGGAGTTAGACAGAACCATTTTTTCATTTCCTGTTTCACTTTGTTCGGGAGAAAATTAATCTTAATGCTGACGTTATAAAAACTGCCTCAATATTCTGGTTTAGTCCCTAAAGATATAAATATAAATGTGTGCAATACAAAAATATGTTCTCAAGAATTGCATGCATTGAGAAGTGCTTGTACAATATGTTTTTTATTCAACATTAGTAGTGCAGGCATTCCATTTTAGTGAGCAGACTGCCAGATTCAAAACTCTAAAATCCCTCATAAATACCCAATTATTATTGGATGTATTGTGTTAGGATATCTTTAGAAAAACATAATAACATTAAAATGCACATTTTAACAAGGTTGATTATACATTTGAGTAGTAATAGGTGTTTCAATAAAATTAAACTTCCAGTACAACCATTTTTTTATTTTCCTGTAAATGTTTTACCCTCCTGAGATAGATTGAAGTCCCAGTATTTCACAGTTGACAGCCACAGTTAGCAATTTATTCTTTCTGACCTCATGTTGTAACTCAGACAAGAATAGGGAGTGCCAACGTGTCTGTCTTACTTGACAGTGAGACCACCAAGATGTCATAAAATGTTGACTGAATGTTGGTACAAATATGGCAAGGCTAGCAGTCATTTTTTTGTGAAAAGATGGTTAAAGACTTACAATACCCTAAAAAGATTCTGGTATTGATGTAAGTGAACCTGTCAGCGTCTACAGGGACAGAGAAGACAGCGTTACTGATATCAATCACAGATAACTCCTAATCAGATTGTAAATTATTGTAATGAACTCAATTGGTCCTCTTGTTTTCTTTTTCTTTGTGAAGGACATAATAAATCAGCTTCTTTGTTGCCCAGTCATAAATTTGTAATAAGCATTTAAACTCTCACTTTTCTCCATGCCCTTACCCAGTGGTTCCCACTTTTCAGTCTCTTTGCACGCTGTCACATATCTTTCCAAATCTATTCTTGGAGTTGTTTTAGACAAATTCAAAGTAGTGTGTGTGTGCAGCAGTTCAGGGACTCCCCAGACTCCTCCCAGCTGGGAGCGACTGAGCTGTAATTCGATCAGTATGGTCTGAGTGCAGAACCTGTACACTTCTCTCTGAGTTGTCTGCTCTCAGTCTTTCCCTGTCACTTTAACACTCTGTCTTTCTCATTTCACTTTTCCAACAAACTCTCTTTCTATTTCTTACACCTACTTTTCTTTTACCCACATTGTCTTACAAACTTCACATTTTGTTTTCCTTTAATCTTCCAGATCTCACACTCAATCTCATTTTATACTTACTTTATCCCCCAATTTTCACTTAATCAAATACTTCAGCCACATCCAACTTTTCAGCAAAAGCATAATCCTATTTCCACTTACTCAAGTACTTCACATTACCTTTCCCTTTCATATGCATGTATTTAGCATCTCCCTCTAAGTCATCCTTCTTACAGCGTCGGTTTCCCATTGTTGCCATACAGTTTGTATGGAGTTCACCCGAGCAACTGACGTTGATTAATGAGACTCAGTTTTGTGGACCTCGTCAGGCTGCCACTCCTCTCAGTCTCATCAAGACACCACCAAAAACAACTGGACACCTTTCACAAGAACACGAAAATATCCAAAAAATAATAATAATAATGTTGCAACAATTTCACTAGTTTCTTGTCTAGACGTTATTTAGAATAAAGACATTGTATTCATGACATACAGTATATATAACCTTTTATTCTGAAAATGAGAAATCAGATTTATATATTTCATTTTATATTTAAAACTCCCTCCTGTTCTTCTTGCTCTGACAGATGAGCCCCCACTTGCTCTCTCCTTTAATGTTCAGTTGGTTACCAGGGCAACCAGCCTTAGCAGTAAGACAGGGCTGTTTTATGTTGAGTATCAGCTATTTTTTTGTCCGTCTTATTGAGACACTGTTAATAACTGTCTGCTGGACAGTTCACACGAATGCAGGAAAGAGACAGAAAAGCAACATTTAACACAACACACAAGAACATAGATGGACTAAAGAGCAATTCTGCAGTGTCCACTTTTACACTGAACAATATAGCGGCTCTACTCCAAGCTCCTCACGGATGATAGTGCTTCTCACCCTATCTCTAAGGGAGACGCCAGTCCTCCTCTTGAGGAAACCAATTTTGGTTGCTTGTACGCTGGATCTTGTTCTTTCGGTCATAACCCAGTCTTCATGACCATATCTGAGGGTAGGAACAAAAACGGAACGGTAGATCGAGAGCTTTGCCTTCTGGCTCAGCTCTCTTTTCGTCACAAAGGTGCGATAAATGGAATGTAATACTGCACGCGCTGCACCAATTCTTCAACCAAATCCCCCGCTCCCTTGTCCCCTCACTCAAAAACAAGACTCCAAGTTATTTAAACTTCTTCACTTGGCGTAAGGATGTATTTGCTACCTAAAGAAGGCACTCCATTGGTTCACTGCTGAGAACCATGGCCATAGCAGATTTAGAGGTGCTGATCCTCTTCCCTGCCGCTTCACACTCGGCTGTGAACCAAGCCAGTGAGTGCTGAAGGTCACAGGCCAACAATGCCATCATCGTCACTAGACTCCATGATGCAGTGCAAATCACCCTCCCCACCCTGACTACACCTTGATATCCTGTCCATAAATACTACAAACAGGATTGGTGACAACGCGCAGCCCTGGCGAAGGCCAACCCTCACCTTGAATAAATCCGACAAAGCTCTCGCTTTGGTCATACAGAGATTGGATGGCATTGAGAAGGGACCCATTCACCCAATAATCCCGCAGGCACCTCCCACAGTGTCTCCTGGGGGACCCGGTCATAAGCCTTCTCCAGATCCATAAAACACATGTAGACCAGTTGGGCATATTACCAGGCTCCCTCCAGGATCTTTGCCAGAGCAAAGATCTGATCCATTGTTTCACAACCAGGATGGAATCCGCATTGTTCTTCTTCAACCCACGGTTCAACTATTGGCTGAACCCTCCTTTCCAGCACCTTGGAATAGACTTTACCAGGGAGGCTGAGAAGTGTGATACCCCTGTAATTGGCACACATACTCTGGTCCCCCTTTTTGAAAAGGGGAACCACCACCCCGGTCTGCCACTCCTTAGGCACTGTCCCAGACTTCCACGCAACGTTGAAGAGGTGTATCAACCAAGACAGCCCCTCCACACCCAGAGCCTTCAGCTTTTCTGGACCGATCTCATCAATCCCTGGGGCTTTGGCACCATGGAGTTGTTTAACTATCTCAGCAACTTCCACCAGGGAAATTGACAACAATCCCCCATCATCCTCCAGCTTTGCCTCTAACATAGATTAGTTGGATTTAGAGTTCCTAAAAGAGCTCCTTCCACCGCCCTATAACCTCCTCAGTGGAGGTCAACAGTGTCCTATCCTTTCTGTACACAGCTTGGACGGTTCCCCGCTTACCCCTCCTGTGATGACAAACGGTTTTCCAGAAGCACCTTGGTGCCGATCTGAGTCCTTCTCCATGTTTTCTCCAAACTTCTCCCACACCCTATGGTTTGCCTCTTCTACGGCAAAGGCTGCAGCCCTTCTGGCCCTTCGGTACCTGCCTCTGGGATAACAAATCCCGGAAAGACTCTTTCACCGCCGGTGTCCACCAGCTGTGCCTGGCTGGGCTCCATGGCAAACCCAGCCACCAGGCGCTTGCTGACGAGCCCTCCGTCTAGGCCTAGGTCCAGACGGAGGCCCCAGGCTTCCTCCGGGCAGGGTCCCTCAATCCCTTCCTCACTTTCACATAGGGTCTTTTGAACCATTCTTTGTCTGGCCCCTCATGTGAGACCACTTTGCCATGGGAGACCCTACCAGGAGCATAAAGCTCCAGACAACACAGGTTCATAGGGACACACAAACCTCTCCACCACGATAAGGTGATGGTTCTTGGAGAAGACAAGAATTTATATAATTATTTAAAATAGAACTATACTAAATTGTAACTATAATTGATACTATAACTACATTTTAATTGAATATCAGTTCCCAGCATCTGTTGAAAACACATAAGTCTGCATGCTCACACATAATCATAACTCCATGCAAGCATATTAGCTCATTTTTACACATATCCTTGTAAGCTGGGCAGAGAGTTGAATAAAATTTAATGACAAACCCAGCCCACTTGTTGTTTAATAGCAGTTTTATTACTGTCAACTGTTAATTCATTTCTTACATTACTGGATAATGATTTTACATTCAAAGAGACTGATAAAGCACATAATAAGCCTTTTATCAGAAAAGACACTTACAATATGGTAAAAGTAATACAATTATCTATGGCTGTATTCCATTTAAATGGGTTCTGTTATCACACATCCTGCTCACTGTCACACTGTCATGGCTCACTGGGACACTTTAATAGAACTTTGCCACCATTAATGGTACTATACATTTTTTTCCACTAAGTCAAAATGTCTGCTTTGAAAATGGCCTATTATGATGCTTATATCAGACACAATAAGTTTTGAAAAAAAAACAAGAACAATCTGAAAAAAATGAAATTGATAGAAATGTAAGTGTTGTGTCTTCTTATCCCTCTCAGTGTTAGCTGTGGAGTCAGGACTTATTAGCATGGGCACTCAAACCGAACTTTGTAGTCACGGCACTGGCGAGATTTCTGGTCCGTATTGCGGCAAACAAATCCGTCATTTTGATTGTAACTGAAAAATGATTCCAAACAGGTAATGGATCAGTATGATATTTAGAGCAAGGAGACCATTGAAAGCAAACAAGAACTTCTTTTTAACAGGATATATGACAAAAACCATGATTTATTGGTTAACTATGATAAAAACATGAACTTAAAGTCAAATAAAAATTAAATCTAATTATCCCCCGTTTATAGTCATTTTGTTTTTTGATGTCAGATGTTACTTCTTTTCAAATGTGAAATGTTGCAGAAATCCAATAAAAATAAAACAATTATTAATTATGAATACCAATAAATTGGCTTATTCCTGTTTCTTATTACTCAGACCATAAAAAGTTTTCCCACACAAAGCCCAAGAGTGAAGTAAAGCTCAGCTACATTTAATGATTTGGAATCTTTGGGAAAGAGGTTGAGAAGTAGTGATCTAATGTTGGGGTGTTGGTAATAAATAGTATATAACTATTCAAATTATTTTCTTATAAAGCAACTTACATAAAGAAGGTCTGCCCTGTGGAGATGGCTGGGATCAGTGTGTCAGTGGTAACAGCCTCAATGGACAGAGGGTTGGCACAGATTTGTCCCGGGTTTTCTTTCCTCAGGTTAATCAAATCCTCCCAGTCCCCTGTTCCACTGGGATCGTCCCGGTCATACCACCTGGTCCAGCACACTGCAAGGAACAATAAAAGAGACATGCTGAAGGGACGCTACAGAGCCAAAACACCATTCTAACTACATACTCATGCACATAAAGAATGTAAGAGAAGGGGAAGTACGCAGAGCCTACGCTGTTGCTTTCCTAAGTGGACTTGCCATTGTGAAGATTTTTACTTGTGTGCTAGTATGTCTGTGTTGTTCTAGTGTATATCTTTAAGAGAAGGCGAAAGTGACAGGGATTAGTTTTGGATTATACTAACTCAGGAAAAGTTAACCCTTGAGGGAGAACCCGAATACAAGGAGACGCTACTAAGCCACAGCCAAGCAAACCAATCACAGTGGTTGCAGTCTGCGGGACTGCGATGCATGGTTACATTTCTGGGGAGGTGCACGCCAGGCTACAGCGTAGGGTACGGCATAGAGTCCGTACCTTCACATACCAATGTGCGAAGCCTACCTTGGTGTAAGTTTAACGCAGAACCCCTAAATCAAGATTAACACTGCACATGAATGTGTTCACAGTACCTTTACAGAAAGATGGAGGGCAGAGGAAACGAACACGATAATCATTACACATCTTATTCTTGGGTTGGTCCTGGTTCCTGCAGACGAATCCTGCAGTTGTATCACTTCTGAAAAAAGAAACACAGAGTAGCATGCTAGTGGCAGGGATCTAAGAAAGAAAATGTCGGTCTGTCAATCTTTCTGTTGGTCATTTGGTCTATCACTTTGGTTCGGACTTCATTATCTCCAGAACCATTGGCTGTGTTAAAATTACAGATACAGTAGCACTGTCATTGTGAACATGTTAGCCGTGGAAATATGTTTGATCTCAACAGGTATTAAAACACATATATTAGCAATATCTATGCAAAATAATCAGTAGAATACAACATGAATCATTGCAGTAAAACACAATCAAATTATTCATCCTCGTTCAGTACTTACAAATAAATCACATCCCCTGCTGCACCCACAGTGAGACCAGATAGAGTTCTGGCCTCAACACCTATTGGGTTAGCACATATCTTTCCTGGGTACTCCTTGCGAAGTTCAACGAGGGTTTCCCAGTCTCCAGTTACAGAGGGGTCATCTCTGTCAAACCATTCTGTCCAGCATCCTGGACCAAGGTATTTAAATTGAGATAAATTAGCTACAAGACATTTTTCTACACCTTTCTATACAAAGTGAACCACTGAGTGGTTTAGTCTGTACTTTAAAAGTGAAAAGAATCTCTAACCTGGTTTAGGGAGGTAAACTAGGTCAAGCTCTTTGGCTGGCTGCTGGTTGCTTTCTGGTGAAGGTAATCAGAAAAGGTGTTGACAACTGTGACTGAGTATATTTGTGATTATAGAAGCAAAATTGTACATATGATCATGACACTGGATTGCAGTTATTGAGATTGAACCAAAGAACAATCCTGCAACAATGGCTACACCAAGCTATCAGAGACAATAGAAAATAAAAATGTTACAATCACAGAATATGGCCCAGTGCTAATAAAGAACAAGTATATCTACATTTAAAAAATGTAAATATAATACAAAGTGATACATTACCAACTGGATCATGATTGCAGATGATGAGGGATCTTCAAAACTGTAGGAGATGTTTGATTTTAGGAATATACATAAATGTGTAAAAGAGTAGCAATGATACACGCATGCATTGAGAAGTGCATGTATATCTTTTTTTATTTAACACATCTCAATTTAAAATACATCTTCATTTAAATCATACATTCACAAAAATTCCAGTTTGTAATAGCATACATTGTTAAATAAATAAGGATATATATGAAATTACATGCAAAATATTAAGCTCACAAAAGACATTACAAAAATCAAAGACTCACCTATGGGAAACAGTTGTGTGAACTTCTGCGTGGCTAATTTATCCCCTCCTCTGCCTCTCTCCTTAAATACAGTTCTGGAAGATATTGATATACCAGACATACTGACACTGTAGTCACAGTCATGCCCACTGACACTGGATCTAGCCAAAGAAAACAATGCCCCATTAAAAGAACAAAACAAGATATGTTAGCACAATATTCACAATCAAAAGGGTTGAAAAGAAAATAATATTTGGAGATAAGGTGTTCAACTCCCACAGCCATAACAATGAAAAATTAAACTAAAGGTATAAAGTGACCATACATATGTGGTTAAATTATACCTTCCTTTTCATTGTTATTTTACACTTTTTTTTACTCGATGACCTGGCATTCAACTAATTCAAAACAAAGTCATGTATCAGATTGCATTTGGTTACTGGAAAGTTGCACATCACATGATGTTATTTAAGTAAGAAGACAAACAAGTTAGTTTTGTGTAAGGGTATCTTTACACAAATCACTGATGAATAACACAGTGACGCCTTTCACAGTCAATGTGGTCATTTGATCCTATGTACATATAAGGATATTGGTAAGAGCAGCTTTAAAAAAACCTAAAAATTACTGTATTGTATGCAAATACAAGCTAATTCGTAAATAGATGCATGTGGCACACAATATGTTCAAAAACATATCCTGTTTTAAAATTCTCTGATTGCAGCATTTTAGCTTCTTCAGTTCAAAGAGATGAGCACAATATGACACAACATGCCTTAGGAGGTTGACCAGGTCATGTTCCCAATCGGTCAAAAACATGTTGGAGGTTCACATTCTCATGGATGGAAGGGCTTTACACTGTTTAGCTGAAACTTAGGATGATAATGAACATTTACAACTGGAGCGGTTACCATTTTTCTCTTTACAGAACGATGGATGACAGCTGAAACTGCACAGCTGCTGAAGCAAATGCCATAATCCAGACATAAATTTGGCTGCCTCTTGCAGTTAAAGGCAGCTGTCATGCTATTTCTGCAACTATGAAAGGATGATTCAGGTGCAAGTGGCTGATAGGAATTGGTGCACCTACCACCATTACAGTTTTTTTAGAAAGTGTTTAGATGTTGTGGTTATATAATGTAGACAAATTGACTCATCTTGACTCCTGAAAACATCCAAACTCATTCCGCTTGAGAGGTTAAACTAAACTGGTTTTATCATATAGAATTCTACTTTTAAACTACAACCTGCCCATGCACTGTCCCAGAGTAATTTCCAACCAGACGGCCCAGCTGTTTGAACAAAGAGACCAAACAAGCCGTAACAATGAGACAATTTGATAAATACATCTAATAATTATGTTATTTAGAGTAAACTTGTTGTCGCCGATTTTTTAGGCACTTGGGGTCAGCAGAAACTGTAAACACATTGACATATAATTATCTAACAAAGTCGAGAGGGTAAAAAAAAACACTATGTCCGTATGACTAAAACAATGTCCTAAATGCTGAAAAATGCTAAAAAAAGCTATGTATAGCTGAGGGAAACTGAGGGATCAAGTGATAATTCTCTGTGGGTTTATCACTGAGGGATGCCTTTCCCAATAGTCATTTAGTAGTATATGTTAAAGGGAACTTGTGTTGGTGTAGACTCACATCAGTGAAATTCTTTTATTATGATTTTTGTGAAACTGTTGACAAGCATGCTACTCTCAGAAACTACATTGTAAAAGACACAAACAATGCACTGTTCACTTCAGATTGTGCATTTGGTATGGGCAATGACAATACATGTAGGCCAAAGAGATTGCAATATAAGCCTGTATATTACTATTAGGAGTATAGCATACATACGTCAAGGATTCATAAATTAAATAAACTTCAGCTGTAGACCGATTTACTAAAGCAACACTGTTGACCACATCTCTTTCCATTCCGCATTCTTTCTACAGCCTTCAAAACCAGTGTTCAGGCAGCCAAATAGTACTCACGTTAGTGTAAGTGTACTTGTGATGTCAGGGTTTCAATTAAAAGAAAAAGTGCCACTTCTTAGCCGGATAACATCTTGCCATGTTGTAAACTGTAGGGGCGAGGCCTCAAAACCGAGAATATATTGGGGCTTGATAAGTAAATTAAGGTGTTTCCAGCCAGACTGCATACTCACACATAATCATAACTCCAGGCAAGCATATTAGCTCATTTTTACAACTCTCATAAGCTGGGCAGAGAGTTGAATAAATGTAATGACAACACTGATTTGTTGTTTATTAGCAGTTTTATTGCTGTCAACTATTAATTCATTTCTTACATTACAAGATAATGATTTTGCAATCACTAGAAAGAAAAGAGACTGATAAAGCACATTATAAGCCTTTTATCAGAAAAGACACTTACAATATGGTAAAAGTAATACAATTATCTATGGCCGAATTCCATTTAAATGCATAGTCTTCAGGGTCCTGTTATCACACATCCTGCTCACTGTCACACTGTCATGGCTCACTTAAATAGAACAGAGCCACCGTTAATGTTACTATACATTTCTTTTTTCCACTAAGTCAAAATGTCTGCTTTGAAAATAGTCTATTATGATGCTTCTATCAGACACAGTAAGTTTAGAAAAAAATCACAAGAAAAATCTGAAAAAGATGTAATTGATAGAAATGTAAGTGTTGTGTCTTCTTATCCCTCTCAGTGTTAGCTGTGGAGTCAGGACTTATTAGCATGGGCACCCAAACCGAACTTTGTAGTCACGGCACTTGAGAGATTTCTGGTCCGTATATTGCGGCAAACAAATCCGTCATTTTGATTGTAACTGAAAAATGATTCCAAACAGGTAATGGATCAGTATGACATTTGAGGCAAGGAGACCATTGAAAGCAAACAAGAACTTCTTTTTAACAGGATACAAGACGAAAACCAGGATTTATTGGTTAACTATGATAAAACACAATCTAGTTTATTAAAGTGAAATAACAATCAAACCTAATTACCCCCCATTTATTGTCATTTTGTTTTTTGATGTCAGATGTTACTTCTTTTCAAATGTAAAATATTGAAGATATCAAGTGAAAAAAAAATTAATTATGAATACCAATAAATTGGTTTATTTATTGGTTTATTAATTGGTTTATTACAGCTACATTTTAATTATTTGGAATCTTTGGGAAAGAGGTTGAAAACTAGTGATCTGATGTTGGGGTGTTGGTAGTAAAAGGTACATTTAACATTTCAAATTATTTTCCTGTAGAGCAACTTACATAAAGAAGGTCTGCCCTGTGGAGATGGCTGGGGTCAGTGTGTCAGTGGTAACAGCCTCAATGGACAGAGGGTTGGCACAGATTTGTCCGGGGTTTTCTTTCCTCAGGTTAATCAAATCCTCCCAGTCCCCTGTTCCACTGGGATTGTCCCGGTCATACCACTTGGTCCAGCACACTGCAAGGAACAATAAAAGAGACATGCTGAAGGGACGCTACAGAGCCGAAACACCATTCTAACTACATACTTATGCCCATAAAGAATGTAAGAGAAGGGGAAGTACGCAGAGCCTACGCTGTTGCCTTCCTAAGTGGACTTGCCATTGTGAAGATTTCTACTTGTGTGCTAGTATCTGTGTCATTCTAATGTATCATCTCTACAGACAAAGTCGCCTACCTGTTTAGCCAATAAGAAGACGAATCAATTGATACCAAACTTGACCAGAAAATTTTAACCCTGTGATGGTTGCAGCTGTGTTAAGCAAAAATAGGGCCTTAGTTATTGCGTTTCACCATTTCATCAATTTATAATTACTTATTTCTATAAATCTATGTATAAAGTTATTTCAAGAATGTGTGTGATTGATGTGGATGTGTTTTTGTATTTGAGAAGTTTTGTATTTTTCCCTTTTTTGGCTTTTTCTTTGATCTTTTCAAAAGGAAATAAGAAAAATGCACAGACATATCCGTAGAAAAACATTCATACAAAATCCATTTTCTGAGTGTTTTTCTTCTGGATTTTTTTCTGTAGTAAGTTGAGACATGTAGCCCATCTGATATGTTTACAGTGGTGTTTTCAAATCATTTTACAGATGCTTTACTTGGACAGAAATAGAAAAGCTCCATTCTAACCTCTGTAGCTGTGTCAGTAAGGCCTAGAATCACATTGACACTTGGAACAGAAAGCTGAGAGTGTTAGCTTCCCAATGACTACAGGCACATCCCAGAGGGCCAAAGCATATGGGAGCTTTATCACTTTTTTTTGGTAAAACATTTAGGTCAAGAAAGCATGTAAACATACATTAAATGTATTTAAAGAGGTTAAAAGAATAGCAAAGCCGAAAGTGACAGGGATTAGATTTGGAGCATACTGACTCAGGAAAAGTTAACCCTCGAGGGAGAACCCAATACAAGCAGATGCTACCAAGCCACAGTCAAGCGAACCAATCACATGGGTTGCAGTCTGCGGGGCCGCGACGCATGGTTACATTTCCGGGGAGGTGCACGCCAGGCTACAGCGTAGGGTAAGGGGTAGGGTCCGTACCTTCACATACCAATGTGCGAAGCCTACCTACGTTGAAAGTTCAACGCAGAGCCCCTAAATCAAGATTAACACTGCACAACAATTTGTTTACAGTACCTTTACAGAAAGAGGAAGGGCAGCTGAAACGAACACGATAATCATTACACATCTTTTTCTTGGGTTGGTCCTGGTTCCTGCAGACGAATCCGTCAGTTGTGTCACTTCTGAAAAAAGAAACACAGAGTAGCATGCTAGTGGCAGGGATCTAACAAGCAGTGGAAACATGTTTGATCCCAACAGGTACTCAAACACATATATATAGCAATATTAATGCAAAACAATCAATAGAACACAATATGAATCATTGTGTGAAACATTGAAATTATTCATCCTCGTTCAGTACAAGGTGGCACTAACTCAAAATAATCTAATAATTGCGTCTACTTAAGTGTTATCTCATAAGAATGTAAATGCCATTCTGTCAATCTTTCTGTTCATCAATCTTTGGTCCAGACTGAAATATCTCCAAGAACATTGGATAGGTTGCCATGACATTTTGTGCTGACATTCTTGGTCTCCAGAGGATGAATCCTCCTGACTTTGATCCTTGGGCTCTTCCTCTAGCACAACCAGCAAGTTATCATGTGTGGTATTGAGTGTTACTATGCAGTGCTTTGCTTACTTAAAAATCACATCCCCTGCTGCAGCCACAGTGAGTCCAGATAGAGTTCTGGCCTCAACACCTATTGGGTTAGCACAGATCTTTCCTGGGTACTCCTTGCGAAGTTCAACGAGGGTTTCCCAGTCTCCAGTTGCAGTGGGGTCATCTCTGTCAAACCATTCTGTCCAGCATCCTGGACCAAGGTATTTAAGTTGAGATGGATTAGACATTTTTCAACACATTTCTATACAAAGTGAACCACTGACTGGTTTAGTCTGTACTTTAAATGTCATAATTGCCAATGAAATGAATGTGTTCACACTACCTTCACAGAAAGATGGAGGGCAGAGGAAACGTGCACGATAATCATTACACATCTTATTTTTGGGTTGGTCCTGGTTTCTGCAGGCAAATCCGTCAGTTGTGTCACTTCTGAAAAAAGAAATACAGAGTAACATGCTAGTAGCATGGACCTAAGAAAGAAAATGTCAGTCTGTCAATCTTTCTGTTGGTCATTTGGTCTATCACTTTGGTCCGGACTTCATTATCTCCAGAACCATTTGCTGTGTTACAATTAATGGACACTCCTGGTGCCTAGAGGATGTGCCACTGATACAGTAGCATTGTTATTATGAACACGTTAGCAGTGAAAATATGTTTGATCTCAACAGCTATTCAAACAAATATGGTAGCAATATTAATGCAAAACAATCAGTAAAACACAAAATGAAGCATTGTTTGAAACATTCAAATTATTCATCCTCATTCAGTACGTACACATAGATCACATCCCCTGCTGCAGCCACAGTGAGACCAGATAGAGTTCTGGCCTCAACACCTATTGGGTTAGCACAGATCTTTCCTGGGTACTCCTTGCGAAGTTCAACGAGGGTTTCCCAGTCTCCAGCACCGGAGGGGTCATCTCTGTCAAACCATTCTGTCCAGCATCCTGGACCAAGGTATTTAAGTTGAGATAAATTAGACATGTTTCTGCATCTTTCTATACAAAGTATAAATGTCAGAATTGCCAATGTAAAGAGTCTCTAACCTGGTTTTGGGACGCAAACTGGGTCAGGCACTTTGGCTGGCAGCTGGTTGCTTTCTGGTAAAGGTAATCAGAAAAGGTGTTGACAACTGGGACTGAGTATATTTGTGATTATAGAGTTGAAATTGTACATATGATCTTGACACTGGATTGCAGTTATTGAGATGAACCTACCAAAGAACAATCCTGCAACAATGGCTACACTCAGCTAATAGAGATAATAGAAAATAAAAACATTACAATCACAGAATATGGCACAGTGCTAATAAAGAATTTGTATATCTACATTGAAAAAACATGAATATATAATACAAAGTTATACATTACCAACTGGATCATGATTGCAGATAATGAGGGATCTTCAACACTGTAGATGAGATGTTTGATTTTAGGAACATATATAAATATGTCCAATATCAAAATAAGTTCTCAAGAGCAGCATGAAATGATATAAACATGCATTGAGAAGTGCATGTATAATATCTTTTTACACATCTAAATTTAAAATACATCTTCATTTAAATCATACACTCACAAAATATCCAATTCATAGTAGCATAAATTGTTAAATAAATAATAATATATATGAAATTACATTAAAAATATTAAGCTCAGAAGAGACATTATGTTACCTCTGCAAAAATCAAAGACTCACCCACGATACTTCTCAGTTGAACAGTTGTGTGAGCTTCTGCGTGGCTAATTGAGCCCCTCTTCTGTCTCTCTCCTTAAATACAGTTCTGGAAGATATTGATATACCAGAAATATTGTAGTCACAGTCATGCCCACTGAAACTGGAACCACCCAAATAAAACAATGTCCCATTAAAACAATTAAAGTCATTACAACTTAAACTGGAACTACCCAAATAAAACAGTGTCCCATTAAGACAATTAAAGTCATTACCACTTAAACTGGAACCACCCAAATAAAATAATGTCCCATTAAAATAATTATATCTTTTAACTTTGTCAATGTTATGTTAGACTTTGCTTACTGGCCCACCTCACATTCACTTTAAAAAAACAAATTCTTGCATTAGATTGCATCTCATAAAACTTTGTCACGGAAACAATTAGACAGTCAGGCAGCAGTTAATTGAAAGTTGCACATTACATTTTGTTATTACAATAAGAAGACAAACCAGTTAGTGTTGTGTGGAGCGGCATGTCCCAGATTTCTGGGCCTTATTGCGGCAAACAAATCAGTCAGTTGTCCATCAGTAAGATATTTAAAGCAAGGAGACCATTGAAAGCAAACAAGAACTTCTTGTTTTATGGGGTACATTGCTAAAACCATACATAATTGCTTAACTATATTAACAATATGATATAGTTTAAAATAGTCCAATAAAAATTAATCCTTTCACCCTAATTATTGTCATTTGTTCTTGATGTCAAATGTAACTTCTTTTCAAATGTCTCAGATATCCAATGAAAATAAAATAAAAAATATCATAAATAAGGAATACCAAATACATTGGGTTATTCCTGTTTCTTACTTCACAGACTAAAAAGATTATTTTTCCCAAAGAAAGCTTTTAGCACAAAGAATAAAATAAAGATCAGTTACATCTTGATGGTTTGGAAACATTGGAAAAGGAGGGTTTAATGTTTAAAAGCATTGATTTAGTGTTGGGATGTTGGTAGTAAAATGAGTACATGTAAAGTATTAAAGTATTAAAGTATTTTCTGTCCTCAGGTTACTCAAAAGCTCCCAGTCCCATAGTCCACTGGGATCATCACAGTCATACCAACTTGTCCAGCACACTGCAAGGAGCAAAAAATAGACAACTGGAGGAAAACTGCAGAGCAAAAGCCTACTTTAAATAAATGTTATGCACAAACAATGAAAGAAAAGGAGAAATCCACTTTGCATTAGCAGCTTAACACTACACATAAATGTGCTCATACAGTACAGCTGAAACAAACAGGATAATCATTACACCTCTTGTTCTTGGGTTGGTCCTGGTTTTTGCAAATGAATCCTGAAGTTGTGTCAATTCTGAAAAAAGAAACACAGAGTGGCACTTACTAAAAATAATCTTATGGATGCATCCACTTTACATGGTTTTCAGATTCATACTTGTAGTTTGTGATTCTACTAGAACACGCTTGGCTGCACCTGTATTCACCCTCTGTATGAGACGCTCTGCTGGTGTGCCTGTCTCTTTTTGTTGGTAAGTTGGTCCATCACTTTGGTAACGTTGCACAACAGCTGGTTTCTTAGATTACACAAGAATCGCAGGATCACCGGAAAATCCATCTTGTCAAGATTCAAGTAATGCGTTTTGGTCCAAACAACCATGAGTCCGTTTCCAAAACCAGGTTTAGTGAAAACTGAATTTGTTAATCTTGATATGAAGGGAACTCTGGGTTTTCCATTTCAGAAAGGAAGGTTATTTAAACCTGAGAGAGAAGGGTAACTTTACCTCGTTTCAGAATGAGACTTAACTTAACCTCAGCGTCAGTTACTATGGTAGCTGAGCCTGTGAACTTAACCTGGTCGGGAGCAGGATTTCTTCAATAAACCTTGAGTTTCTGTCAGTCTTCTCCCTCTGACAAAGCCCTCTTTCTTTTCCTCATTCATTCATTCATTCATTCAGGTTGTATCAGGCGTATTTTAGCTCTGTTTCTTATCTCCATGAATAAAAAAAACATGGTTGGTTTATTAACTGTGTTAGGCAGACTATAAAAAATGTCCTTTTGTCAATGATCCCGTTGATGAAGAAGCTGTATTACTTAGCCACGGCAGCAAAGTGCAATAAAAAGGTTACAAGGTTATCAGTCAAAATGGCATACTGCATGTATTTAACTTCACCAAAATGTAAATATTATACAGATTCATGCATTACCAATTTGATCATAGATGCAGATAATGTAATAATTTTGTATCAGCCAAGTGTGCTTTTGTATACTAGGAATTTGATCCCGGTTTTCAGCAGCTTCTATATCACTCAAAACAGAAGAAAAGATTGCTAGGTTCAAAGGCCTCGAGTGAATAAAATACTCACGGACACAGACTTGCTTTTTTCTTTGCAAAGGGAAATGAGTACTGAAATCATTCAGCAGTCATCCAAAGCACTCATCCCCTGCTCTGACGTTTTATTGGGAACAGAAAGTTGTTTTACATAAATGTGGGTTAGTATATCATATTCTTTGCTTCACTATTGGTTGATCTGTAGCTGGGTGTATAAGGCAAGTTTAGGGTTTAACATAGTTTGCTAAAGTTGAATAAAGAAACAACATGCCTCTTTCACACAGTCACAGCTGCAAGTTTATCTTACCTTACTCTGCTAGCTAGACACTCCTGTGTCTAGCTTCCCTCATCTCAAAGCTTTTCTTCATTTCTCAAGGTTTCACATGTTCACATGATAACTACTTCACAATATTATTTTGTTCAGTTTCCACAAGATGCAAATTGAAATAGAGGCAAATATGATTGCACTACAAGGTATGTTGCAACTATGCAGCATCATGTTGGCTGAATAAATGAGAGCCAGTTATATACAGTTGGTTTTTAATTTAACACATCTGGTTTTTCATTTAACCCTCCTGTTGTCCTCGGGTCAAATTTGACCCATTTTCAAAATGTTTCTACATAAGAGATTTGTGTGACTGGTTCCATGGAACGCTCTTAACAAGTAAAATAAATGATCAGTTCACTTTCATTGAATGTGGGTGTTTTATTCGATTTTCTAGCATTTGAAGAAAAAAATTGATAACAGAATGTTGGAAAAAGCTTCAAAAACTCGGAAAAAAAACAAAAGTGACAAAAAAATGTAAGTCAAAAAGTTGCATGGTCGACTGGAAGACAACACAAGGGATAAAACATCGTAATAACACAAATTATTAAACAAGAAATGTTATTCTAAAGTTCAAACGAGGCATTATGTTCTCTCTGTTATCTCTGAAAAAAACAAAAGAGACTCACCCACAGATATTCTCAGGTGAACAATGCAGTTGCTGGCATGGTGCCAGCTGCCTACTGGAATCCTGTGTTGCAAGTCTCACCCAAAGAAAATATTTGCCATTTTAAAACATGTCAGCAAAAAAAACATTTTGCACATTCCAAAGAGTTTAAAGAGAAAACAATGTTTGGAAACTGTGAGGAAAATAGTTCTTTGACTAACTTGAAAAGTACAGTTTGAAGTTCCTTCTATAAACTGATTTGTGTGCTGTAGTTTTCCAAAGTTGGGAAGTAAAGAATAATGTAATGTAGTGTAATAATGCAATCTGGATTAGCAGCCGTAAATATGATTAAGAAAAAAATAAGAAACTGCAATTAGCCCATATTACATTTGAATAAAATGTGTGGAATATCTTGAACTCAGCCTTCTGTGGCTGCATCAATTCTTTAAATATAAGGTAATATTTAGCAGTTTTTTCTGTTTGATTTTGAAGAAAATCAAAAGTATTCAGATAAGATTACGAATTTGATACAAAGAACATAGATTATTTCTTTATTGTCCACCAGGGTGGACATTTGTCTTCAGGTTACCAAACAGAAGAAACAACAACATAAAGTATACAAAGTAAAACAGACAAAGATTTTTTTAAAGTTCACGTCAATGTCTGCGGCATTACAGCTCATCAGTAACTTTGTTGAGTAAGAATATTGATGGCATGAAGGACTTCTTAAATACATTTTTAGTTCCAAGAGGGACTCTATAGCACCTCCGGAGCTCAAATTGGCTGAAGAGAGGATAGGAGTGATCTGCCAGGATACTACTTGCTTTCTTCCTAGCCTTTTTTTGTAAAAAGCCAAAACTATTGTTTACTATTGTATTTTCTTAGTTACGTTACAAATTACAAAGAATTCCATGCAATTTATATTCAATAACTGACTACATTTCAAAGTAAACTCACATACGGTATATGTAACTTAACTCTTAGGAATGCAGCTTTAACCTGCATGAATAAATATCTCCACAGTGTGAAGAAGCATACATTGTTCTATCTGCATGAGTGCGAATACCATGTCATTTGTTACCGGAACAATTATGTGTTCTTCCTCATTCCTGGCAAGACAACCACAGCAGGCATAGCAGGACTGTGAGACTAATAAAATCACCACACTTATATGTCTTTTGTTATATTGGCAAACATAACCATTATAACAAATCACATGTGTGACTACAAGAATGCAGCCTTGACCTTAAGTGACCTGAACTAGCAACCACAAAACTAAGTATTTGCATTGTCTGCTTCTTTGATCTAAATAAATCTATATATAGAGATTGAAAAGACAGTTCAATAATATTTTACAAAATTGAACTGATGCTTTTGCTGCATGGCACTGTATTATCTGAATATGTTGAGTGCTTCTCAAACTGAAGAATGTAGCCAACCCCTCTAAACAAATTTAAAACATTATGGGTAATTTCCCTGGGAATTGAGTTGACAAGTATGAAAAAAATAATGATTAATAAGCAAGTTCTCAGAAAAACACCGTTCTAGAGATTTCACAACCATTTTTTTTTTTTTTTTTAGAAAAAGACCATTTCAAACAACAACCTCTATATGGACAGAAATACATAATGTACTGTTTTAAAATGTTATATCTTGTTATATCAACATCTTTGGTTTTCACTCTCTCTCTGGGTTTCTAATCATCTAACGTCACCAATCACTACACTGACTTATCTGCATTTCGTTGTTTAGTATGATGCTGCCCTTTTTCTGTGTCCATCCTCTGCAACGGTTGTGTGTACGCTAATTAATTGCCCTTTGGGAAGAATAGCTACCTCCCTCTGTTCAATAGCAGCTGGGGATAGTCTCTGTCTATTCATACATCAGCATTAAACTTTGTCATCTGAAGGGGCCAGTGTAATATTTTACACTAAATTGTGCTTTGGACTGGATGCCAAAGTACAAATGACAGCATGGTGTAGACTCATTTATCATCCAACACCCCCCCCCCAACATATACACACCTCCCTCACACAATCTCTCCCTCTCTCTTTCCCCATCTCCATGGAAATCATTGGTGTCTTCATCCTCCTGTGGCGAAGGAGCTGACTGCAGACTTTCTGTTGACAATCAGACCTGTTAATGGAGCTCTGAGAAAAAACATATTTTAGGTGGCATTTGAAATACTCACACACAAACTTTCTATGCGAGAGCTTTCCATTGCCCCATTGACCACATACATCTCATAACATCAAAGAGGCATGCACCTAATGCCCATCACATTCATTATGCAACTCTACCAATTAATGCAAAAAGTAGTGTGATGGTTATTAATTGAAATTATGCTGTACTGACAATAAACAATCTTCACTAACAAACAAAGTTTTGTTGTATCTTAATTATTACTAGTGCATGTGTTATGTTACACTCTGCTTACTGTTTCTGACTCCTACTTTAAGAACAACATCACTGCCAAGAACCATTTAATTACACCTTATACAAACTTAGCCAATTCCTATTTTCTTCTGTCAGGCAGCAATACAACTTTCACAGGGTGTGTTTCCATTGAGAAGACAAACAAGTTGCTGGTAACAAAAACAAAAGCTAATAAATAGTTACTCTACTGGGGAAATGCAGAGCCGAGAAAACATTGTCTATTTTTAATGTGGGTGAAATAACCCTTTAAACATTATGAATACAGCTTGGGACATTATATGTTTGGGATATGTAGGGAATCAATTGGTTATGGCTAATACATTATAAGAATTCTACTTCATCCAGTCTATACTGTATATTTACCAATTCTTATTTCACATCTAAATTGTCAACTCAACCCCTAAACCTAAATTTACTGCTTAGAAAAGTAGAGACCTTGTCCACACTTCTTAGGTCTAAAACTAAAGCAGGTTCACATCATTGCATAAATATCTTAGATCGTTAAATGCAAAAAGCAGCAGGAAAGTACAGGCCATTGGTAATGTCTCACAGCTGAAAGGTTCCTCGTGCACTCACAATGCATTAAGACTACTAGGTGTTTGCCCTTCCAATGCTCCACACTCACCTCTAATGGAACAGGCTGTTCAGGGGGTCATAAACCTAACCATAGCATTACTGAACCACTTATGCAATTGGCTGGCACTATTGCTGCTCCCAGTCACTAACTGACTGTACAAATGGTATATATGAGCTAGGAGGAATATGTGTTGATTTAGACTGCTTTGTTTTCCCGTTTTGCTGGTAATTGTTGGTGACAGTGTTCCTGGGTTTAAGCCAGAATCATCATGACCTAATAACAAAAAGAGGGAAAAAAGAAAACTTCATGTTGTGTTCACATTTTGTTGGCTTGATAGTTTAAACATAATCAACCAATGTGAAGCTAAAGGTCAAAGTGCCATGATTAATGTCCATATGTTCTTATACAGTAATTTGGTCAGACGTGCCAGTAATGATGAAGCCCATTTTCTCTCTGAACACATTATATCCTTTGAAAGTACTTCTGTATTCAGTATCCAGCTGTTCAGAGTCTATGAAGTAGAAAGGCCTGAGGATAATTATGTAAAGTAGAGGTAAGAAGATGAAAATGTGGATAGGCTTTAATTATCACCGGAAATGAACTTCATATTGCATAAAAGGCAAGAGACAGACACAGTACTTAAGAGGTACAGATTTGCAGATTGCCACATGTGTCGCATACCATTTTCATATACCAATATCTTGTTGCTTATTTATTGGTATTGATTATTAGTGTGTGCAAGCAAGTAGTTGGCAAGAAACAGGAGAATGATTCAGACTATTAACAAAAAATGATAGCAACCCTTGTTTGATTTGGAAAATTGTATTCTGTGAACCATTGTATGTTATTGTTGTATCTGCAACACATGCAAATAGGGACTGCAGTAGATATCTAATGCATGCATGTACATGTACAGTGGTAGGTTATTTCATTGAAACATACATTAATTCCAAGTTAATTTATGCCATAAAATATGCATATTTGTATTTCAGGAGGAGGAGTTAGATAGAGTGTGTAGACTCATTGATATTTTTCTCAGGTTGGCAGAAATGCTAGTAGACCCCCCCTCTTTAATACATGATGTATGCCATGCATGCACAAATAAATGCACGAACACACATTATTATTATTATTATTATTATTATTATTATTATTGTTTTTAATGCCTCAGTGTGAAGTGTGGCTGTCAGTAGGGCTCTTACAGGCTACGTCATCATTCGTCTTGCATCCTGTCAACCATTCAATCAAACACTGGCCTGGATTGAGCCAGAACCCTTTTCCACAGGGATGTATGTTACCATGGTAACCAAGGAGGTGTGCGACCCACCAACAAGCTGAAGAATGCGGTGTCTTTTTTCTTCTTTTTCCCCTGAGAAAACATCAACTTTGTTTAGTTTATCTGTCTCTCTCCCTGTATCTTTTCTTTCTGGTTTATTACCTGCATGGAGGAATATATACCGCACTCACTTATGATTCTTAGGCTTGTGGGTAATCGTGATGTGCCACACAGGTGTGTCAGAGTACAAGGTTTCAGTTGTCAGCCCATCAGTTGTCAGCCTGGAAAATCTCCACACTAGTGCCGCACTATATCCACATGGAGCTCTGGAACATGGTGGTGACATATGACTACCAAAAATACATAGCCTACTGTGGTATGCTATAATCTTTTTTGTTATAAATGCTCAAGACAAGGTGCATGAGCTTTTCACAAATATGATGAAGAAGGTAGGCTAGATTAAGGCTGAAGCCATGGTTTATGTTAGTTTCTAGTAAAATAGTCCAAACGGCCATTCTATCGGCTCTGTGAGACTGGACTTAGGGGCAGCGGTGCTTTAAGCTAAACGCTAATGTTGGTGTGCTAACATGCTCACAATCTCAAAGCTTGATGTTGATGTTAGGCAGGCCTATAATGTTTATAGTCTTAATTTAGCATGCTACAAGCATTAGCACTAAACACAAAGTAGAGTTGAAGCACATGGGAAAGTCATTAGTATTAAATGGCAATGATGACAAGTTACCCACATGGCGCTAGATGAAAAGTCAGTAGGCTAGGCTAATGTATCCGGAGGGGGGCATTAATGTGTGTAGGCCTGCCAAATGTGATCAATGTTGGGAGTAACGCATTACAAAAGTAACACAATTACAGAAATGTATTCCCTATTGATGTAAGGTAGCAATATAACGCATTACTAATGAAATTAAATTTTGGTAATATTATACTCATTACAATCTCAGTTTGCTGCATTGTTTTTTAAATAATTCATCAACACCGCAAAACATTTCTTCACAGGAAAAAAAAGCTGTGATTGAGTATTATTTCCTGTTGTTGTATTTGATGCTTGAGATGACTGCAGAGACAGAAACATTACAAGATGGATATTATTTTCAGGAGTTATTATGTGTTGAATGAGCTGTATTATCTGTTCCCATGGTCAGAGCCAAAACCAGAGACAGTACGGACAACATCTGTGTCCAACAGGTGACGGTACGTCACCACGGACAGCAGTGTGTCCCAGCGGCTGACAGATAGAACCATGTCGGGAATTAATGTTTAGGCTCGCTACAAGTAAATACCACTGCATTTTATCAGCCATGGAGAGTAACTATGGTAACTATGCCTGTAGTAGAATGGCTTTGAATGACAACCTTGTATTTTACTGTGACCATTTACTGTTTAATATGTTGCAGTTTTACACACTAGAAAGTGAACAATTTAAGTGTTTTGCATATTGTCTCACATTCATCTCAGTAAGCTAGCAAGAGTACACAACAGACAACTTCCGTGTTGGCCGATTCAAAATGAAAGCACTTCCTGTGACGGTTCGCAGTAAAACTAAATTCCTGTTCAACAAATAAGGTTGTATACCTTTTCACATATCAGCTGTAAATCAAGTACTGTAAACAATGTAAATAGTGAGTTATAATCACACTATAATTGACCATTTCCTTTAGACTACCTTTAGTTTTAAACTAAACAACATGCATTTCTTATTCAAGTGCTTTAAACAAACATTTTACAACAATGCCATACTTCAATACAATACAACTGTAGGTACTTTTAATTGAGTATTTTTATTTTTATTACTTGCCTATTGTATGTTTTACTTATCTATTTTTATAGCTTTAGTTACTTTGCATATTCATATACATTTTACAAAATATTACAAATAATCTATGATGTATTAAAATGGATAAAGAGGAGACTTTATTGATCCGGTGGTTAAATTCACAAGCTAGCTGCCAAGTCAAACTGCCAGTGTTATTATGGTGAAAGTAACTCAAAAGTAATGTAAAAGTAGTGTAACGCATTACAATTCAGAGACTGCAATATTGTAATATAACTTATTACTAAAAATGACAGTAGTAGGCCTAATCTATAATATATTACAGTTTGAAAGTAACTTGCCCAACACTGTCATACACTAGCAATAACAGTTGAGACATTTCACACAAACTACAAATGTCAGACTAGTGCTAGAAGAAAAGTTAAGAAATCACCACAAATCATTAGGATTTATCATGGGGAACCATGAACAAGATTTCATCCATCCAATGGTTTAGATATTTCAGTCTGGATAAAAGCAGTGGACCACCGAGTCATGCCGCTAGCATAGCTAACAATCTAAATATATGAAAATAATCATAATAATATTGCTGTCATTTTTAATACATTTCCTGATCGTTAAAACCATTTTATACCAATTATTATTTCAAAGTAGAATTCAGCTCTCTGTGATGGATTGTATGTCTTCCTAGTCTGAATCTCTGGTGCCCCACAGCTGAAATCATCCAGCATGTCTTATATGGAGCCTACTTGCTATTTTCACTTGACATCCTCTTTCTCTGTGAGTAATTAAAGCAAGGGTTTGGGAACAAGCAGTGACATGAGGTCCGCTGAGATAGCCAGTGGTCTAATTAGAACCACCTATCTCCATTCTCATCTATAAAAACACTCGTCACCCATGCTTTTACACCAGCTGCGATTTAAGTATCTCGCTGCAGAATGAGTGTTAAGTGACACGCTTTTTGCTGCAAGAATTTCAAGGCTGCTGAACAGCAAACAAAACAACACAAAACAACAATTAGGTGTTTTTTTCACTTCAGTGTTTTGTCTGAAATTATGATTAATCACCTTGCAAGAAGAGACTTGTAGAAAACAAGCTGTGCCTCTCACAGACAGTGAGCAAGAAATGTGGAACAACATATGGTCAGCGTTCAGATGGATGCAGCTGGTTCATCACATTTGGTGTTTGTGTGGATGCAGGGCGGGTATAACTGATAAAATATTAACAAGGCAGAATATGTATGCATGCGTTTTCATTCATACCCGACAGGCTTTTGTTGTCAAGGAAGTGCTATGAACTGATTTATTATGCCGGAGGATCATGTTTACTCAGCTCGGCTCTGTATTATTTCTCACTCACAGCCCTACGGTGCCTAGGCCCGTTGACATTGAACGTTACAGCCAACTGCCAATCTGTACTCTGCTGTGCGGGGCTTGCCTGCTGACAAATGGCCCGGAGGAGAGGTCCAAGGAGAGTCCTGTCAGTGCCAGTCAGCGCTGCACTGCTGCTGCAGCAAGAGGAAATAATGTCAGAGAGAGAGAGAGAGAGAGAGAGAGAGAGAGAGAGAGAGAGAAGTTCACACAATATAACCCTAAAAAAGTGAACCAAAAAGCTTAGGTTCATTCCCTTCAACAGACATGCAATCAATTTTTGTCAAAAAATCCTTTAACAAGACACTGATGCTCCAGATGTGTCTGAAAAGCATACATTCTTTGGAATGGATTTGCAGGCAACATATAGGACTAAAAATATGAGCAAAAATGCAGAATGATCAGTGAAGAAAACAACTCTCTGGCCTCGGAGTAAGTATAGCAAATGGATCTGGGTTAACCAGTGCAAAATTGTAAAAGCCATCAGCACCAGCTTGATTTACGGTTTTATTGACTGATTAGGTCAAAACTGCTGAATCTGGTTATGATCCAGGGAGAGAAAGAAAGCAAAGGTTCAAATGGAGACTTCATGTTTGGCACAAGAGGAGTAAAGGCTCTAAAAACATTTTAATGTGAATGTAAGCTGTATTCCTCAATGGTAAATTTCAATTGGGGGAGTATTACCAGAAGAGTAAAATGGTAAAAGACTGGGTTCACATACAATAGATACAGCTAAGACGCAGCACAGATTTCACAGCAATTTCTTTTACCCACCGTCAATGTTTTTAATGCATTGACCTGATGTTAGACCTAAGTACAAATTTACATCCATGAATTGTACTTAATTGAGTAATTGAGTATTTTCACACTGTTTGTTTTTACTAGTATTAGTATTTTACTTGAATAAAGGATCTGGATACTTCTGTCTATTCTACCATGGCTGCAATTAAATATGTACATTTTCGAAAACATGCATTACAGTGTAATGCATGTTTCCATTGTTTGTAACAGCAAAACAATCCTTCATCCAGTTCAAGTTCCTACTGCCTTGGGCAAGACATAGAATCCCTGCGAGGCAGAGGCAGAGTTGACAAGTCACACAGAAGTGAATCTGTCCTCTGGGAATCAAGCAAGTCTCACAAAAAGAACTTACTAAATCATTTTGAGGACATTTCTGTTTCATCACGTAGAGCTCAGTAAAGAGGCAGGACATCCTACAGCAAGGATTCACATTTAAATCCATGATGTGCTGAGTACAGTGCTTTCACCTTAATATTGCTACTTCAACCTGATATTGCACATATGAATCACGACATTGTAAACATGCCGCAGTGGTGCTTCAAATTTCAGATTTGGTACAACAGCCTGGAGTGGTATGTGTGTTGCACGCTCTGCCTTTGTGCAGCATACTAGCCTACTGAAACTATTCTGGTAGGGGAAAAGCACACACACTGGCAGCAATATCACAGTCAATGTTTTATAATAGGCACAAGGCAAGAGAAGTAAAATATCCATAAACCCTCCCTCTTTCCTTTAAACAAATGTGTAAGTACACAGGGACATATGTTCACAAGAACATACGCACACACTTTAGTATCCCTCTCGGCTTGCGTTCCAGCTCCATGATAGAAAGATGTCTCACTCCAGGGGTTCAGTATTGCATTGTCAGAGGTGTGTGACAGATATTAATGTCATGGAAGAACATGATGGATGGAATTCCTTTATGATGTTTCTTTTTTATCTCTACGGCTCTGTCTCCCAGAGCCTGGCATGCAGCAGACAGTCCTTTAATGAGCTCTGGAAGCATCCATATCCGCTGACAGCCCTTCCTTAGCGGCCTCTTTGCCTAAAAATGGTCTGAAGGGCACTGACTGAGGGGAGATGGGTGGAAGTCTAGAACAAAACTCAGATGTCTACACAGGAATGTGGAGTAAATGACATTGTGACATTTTTCCTTTAATTATGACTGGGAATGTGATTGTGTAAATTTACAAGTGCTATGTTATATTCAAAAGAAAAGTAGTTACTAGAATTACAAAAAACACCACCTATATCATGTGTCATTTTTTATTATAATATCTTGGCCTTGCTGACATGAACATATGAGAGCTCTGATGAAAAATTATGACACCGTCTGTTCATTTATTAGACACAGATAAGTATCATCATGTGTATCCTCTCTCTCTCCGTCTTACTCATATCACACCCCGTAATATTGATTCTGTGATATTCTTACACCAGCATTTTTTATCCATAATTCTTGTTAATTATGCTGTGAGATGGTTGTGAAACTGCTGGTTGATAGATCGTTTATAATCAGTTGTTGATAAGTTTTGCCGGCACCTTTGCCGGCATCCATTAAATAAATATGGTCACTGATTAAAAGAAACAATTGTTCAGCGACTGATTCTTACCCGCATTACTACTGAATTAGGCGACTGCATGTCATAACTAAAAACATGTTGATCTATGTAATTGGGTCGATCCTTACAGTAAAAAAAAATAACTGTACAGGACTTTTTCTGTATTGTTTTTAATTTGGCTCATTATTATATGGAGGAATCTAAATATTTTTCTTTACAAAACTTTGGTGAGCCAACATGTTATATGAAACATACATTAAAAGAAGCAACACGAGAAGTGAAATAGTCACGTTACTGTAAATAATTACCAAACAACTCATGCAAGTGCATCATTACACTGGATGTAAAGCAGAGTTTTCATTCTGTGTGAGCTCTAAAACAGTCATGTCACGACTACTTCCTGTGCATCTGCAGTTCTACAGTGAAACTGAGCTGACACCTAGTGGTGGAAATAGTTACCAGCTGCTGTATTATTTTTAACTCAAGGTACTTTGATGATCCCAGTAGGGAAGTGTCACCTTGTGTGCCGCCCTCCAGGGTGATCAGAGGTCAGGATTAATTACAGAACAGCTTCCTTGGTGTTGTCTAAGGACAAATCAGCAGGGCTCAAAGAAACCTGGTTTTGTGGACAAGTCCCGGTGGAAAAAATGCCCCCATGGTGCCTCAGGAATCCAGCTGTGGTTACTGCATGTTAATTAGCCAATGTTACCAATACCAGTACTTAAATAATTTCTGCTTCATTAAATTTGGAACATTTAATATATACTATATATACATTATAGCATAAAGCACCAAGTTTTATAAAACACAAACTGTCTATGTCCATGATTATAGATACAAATTTGACAAACAACGTTTCCACAATTTGACCATGTGACTAAATGGCTACAATCTATGAAAGTTCTTTGTTTATTTATAAAGAGACAGAGGAGAAATGTGGTGAGATATAACGGGTTGATATGCAACAGAAGTGAACCAGAGTTGTCGCTGCCACAAGATAAGAGCCTCAAAACACCATCCCATAGGGGCACACATAGGAGCTAATACATTTAAAATACAACATATCAGGCTATGTCACAGATAGATTTATAACTCCTGGACTTATTTCCATCTTTGTCCAACCTTTATCACGACTGACAGAGGGGTATTCAGTGTTTGACATTAAGGTAAACTGTATTATAAAATAATATAAAGTCTTTTCAGATTGCAGACAAGGTAAAATGTATCAACAGAAGAAGATAATAAAAGATTCTGGTTGTGAAGCAAGTTCAAGATGCACAGATCAATGAAATGTAGAACAAGGATAGAGAGACATATGTACTGTATGTCAGGGATGCTAACATTATTCCACTATCTGCCCTTAGAAACACAAATCATGAAGAGAGTCATAAAAAAGGATGAAGCGCAAATAAAAACTCAAATTTCTCTTGAAGTGTATGGATTCCTTGAATCTGCATCTCTGTCTTGTGTATGCTCAGGCTGCCTAAAATACACTATGAAGGTGCTGGAAGCAAAAATGAACCGCACAAGATGGCGCTCTAGTTCTACAGCTGATCTTGCTATTTTTCTGAGCCTCAAGTGCTCCATGTTGTTAAAAATAAACAAAGGAGTGTTTTAATGGCCTTTCTGTTTTATTCTGTGTACATTCTTTAAATGTGTACAACACAAAGCATTATTTTTCAAAGTTACCCTAAAAATTAGTTAACACTGCTCCAGCATTTTGTCTAGCCTTACTTTGTACTGGTCTGAGGAGAACCAGGCTTTAAGAATTCCACGTCCAGGCTAAGGGCAGCCCACTGTTCAGTGGAGGTCAGTAAAGCGTACAACTATTTCCTTTCTGCAGGATATGAACACCTGCATATCTGTCCATCACAGGCTTCACACCTCAACAAGTGAAATCATCCACTTCCTGTGAGCGCCCTCTCACTCACCTCTACGCTTTATTGTTCATCTCTGATGTGTGACGGCGTGCATCCGAGAATGGTAGAGCCCCCCTGCTGCGAGGAAGTAGGCATTTTTGCCCAGTTCCTGTCTTTCTTGGTGACCTCACAGTCAAACATGTGCATATTTACAGGCAGAGGAGCGACGGGAGAAACACTTTAAATCCAGATAGAGGCTGAGCTTAATGGCTGCATTGGAGGGACAGTGATATCTGTTGACTTTTGTTTGATCGTGCCAGGAAGGCATGGAAAGAGTAGAGATTATAAGTAGGAGAGTAAGAGCATGGCAGAACTGGCAAGATAATCAGAGGAATCACTGGGTGAAAGGGGTTAGAGACAGTAAAAACAAAGTAACACAGCCCTGTTGTTCTGTCTTTCAGATTCAAGGGATCATGTGTGTAACTGCAAGATTGGCTGTGTGATTGCACACTCATTCCGTGTTGAGTTCAGCATTAACTGTATCAACTGATAATCTAGAAAAACAATCACAGCCCATAAATTGAGAGTCAAGCCTCTCTGTATCTGTGGATAACATCTCTTCTTTTCTCCAGAACCAAAAGTGGGTCCATTTTCTTGTTCCATGTCCAAGGAAGAGAGGAAAGGTCCCAGGCGCTGGAGGCAGAAGGGTAAATATTTGTTTTGAGGTCTCTCTGCTGAGCTCCAGACCTCTGTGTGCCTCTTAAGAAAACTTTCTCCCGCACAGGAGCAACCAAAGCAAACAATCCCACAACACGCCGTCTGGCTCGCCGCGGACCCTCACGTGTTTGTTTGTTCAGACAGCCGCCATGACAGACGGAGGAACAAGAAATCTGAAGAACGAGAGAGGGAAGAATTGGAGAGTAGGAGGAGGTGGAGGAGGTCGGGCTTTTTCATGAGATAGAGGACTGATGGAGGAGTACATCACAGATGGTGTGCTTATCCTATTCCCAAAAGCTTTGCTCTCTGCAGACATGGGTCAAACAGTATTTAAAAATAATTCTTAGCATGTGTTGTAACTTGCTTGGTGTCTAACAAGACGGAATACACCAAACAGGACAACAGGAGTGAGAGGACATTTAGACAACAACAGGAATGTGTTTAAAATACAGTAAGGGATGCTTTGTCACTGACAACTATATAACGGTATTCTAAGGACCTTCACCATTGTGATGCTTGAATAAAAACAGTAACATCTACTGACTGAATTCACCAAATGTAAAAAAAGTACTGTATCAGATTCAGTTTTCATTCTGAAGCTTTTCATGTGAATCATTTGGAAGAAAACTAGTATATTAACTATCCATATGTTTGTGTGTCTGCGTGTGTGTCCCTCCTCCCCTCAGCTCAGGACCATTTGTAATGTGTGTGGAGGGGGGGAGCGGAGGGGTTTGAAGGAGCAGATCAGAGGACGCTGTAGAGGCTCACTGAGCACTGGGGTGAGATTAGCTCCCTCACAGAGGAATCAAACTGACCTGGGAGGCATGCCATCAGAAGGACAGATGGATAAGAACTATTGACCTGCTGACCTGCATCAGATTCTCACTAACTCATGCTAATTCGCATGCAAATTAGTACAAATGCCCACTCTGACTTTTTCTCTCGTTCTCTCTGTCGGGGTTGCTCTATTTCCTCTTTTATTTTTTAAAATAATAATCCACAACACATACTGGACATGCATACAAAGACATACAATGCCTAAACACAGAGACATATAAACACACACACACATACACACCAACATCCAAACATCCCTTGTGGCGTGCCCTCATGGTGGTCGGTTGCACTTCTAAAGACTTAATCTGTTGGTCCCACCTCCCTGGTTAAGAGAACAAAGGCCCCTCTCCCCTGACACAAAGGGAGCTCACACACGTCCGATTTCAGCCCCAGACGGACCACCCATCCTTAAAGACCATTGCCTCACACAGAGAGGGGAGACAGCAACAGTGGCTGTGTGTCAATGAAAAGAGTGTCAAGCAGTTCTACTTACACCGTTCCATACATTAAAGTCTCTTTTTCATTTTTCCCAAAGTGGGCAGTTCACACACTCTTTGGGGGCATTTTGTTTGTGTGATAGAAAAGGCGATCAAGGGACACGGTGTTAAGGAGTCCCTGGTAGGCTTTGATCCAAAGGTTTGCTGGGATATGTGGCCCCAGTGGTCAAGAGATTAGATTGTCGCACCTCTGTACAGAATTTTCGCCATTCTTGAAAAGTAAAAGGATCAGATATACAATAGTCATTTAAAGAGCATCTATGTACGACAACCACTTTAAAGGTCAGTAGATGCTGTATTGGAAGATGTCAGTCATGCTTAAAATTACGAAAGATTGCATTATGCAGTCAATTACAGACTGTTGATTCGGTGTAGATTTAATTGTTTTATTTTTATGGAATTGCATTTTTTTTAACTGACTGAGGTCATAGGGAATTTACCATTCCTGTTCCAGTATAAGCTTACCAACCAGCTATGATCTGTTCTTAATAAACAATACCAAACAACACTGGCTGTGTCCAAAGTTAACACAACTCTCCCACCAGCACCTCTAAACCTCACTAATTAACAGGTAATGTCTTTTTTGTTCAATCCAGTCAAAAACAGATGTCCAAAAAACAATACATTGTGGCTTTAATAAGAGTTATGTGCTAAACTATTTCTTGACCTGGTTTCTCTGCTGGTTGCCAGGAAGTAACTGTAACGCATAAAAACACTAGTGAAACCACAACTTTTTTCTCTTTATTTTGTGTACAGATCAAACAAATGAGACATAACATGTGAATCAGGGAGCTTTAGAGGTGCACCATCCCCAGTTGGTTGAATTTGTTACCTTGGACAGCTGTTTCCAGTCTTTGTGCTAAGCCAGAATTAACCAGGTATTAGCTGTAGCTTAACATTTACTGTACACAAGGTGCGCTCATTCCCAATTCATCAAAAATGGCAGCTTGGTGCACTTCTTTTGTTTTGTATGTGCAGGACTGTTTAATAGAAGACCACCCTCCCCCAAAAACTTCCAGGTAAGTTGTCTGTTGTAGCAGCGACCTCTAGTGGTTGTAGTACTTATGATGGGAGCTTGAGGAAGTCAGGTGAAGTAGTATAAAGAGCGACAAAGTTCGCGTTGGGAGAAGGTTGGGGTGGATGGATGTGTCAAACAAACACAAGATTTTCACACAGAAGACCTTGTGACCCATGTGACAACGAAAGTCAATGTTGACTTAGTTTAACTACATCTACATAACACACTTGATCAGGTTACGTACGTAACTTACGTGTGCAACTTAAGGCACATGACAAGCGTCCTATTTTAAATCCAAACCATGATCTTTTCCTAATCCTAAAGTAGATTTGTTGCATAAATCTAACAGAGAAGGTTTTTTTAATCCAAAACATTAATCACGTGTTTAAAACTGAAAACATTTTACAGCCAGAGCACCATCATTTGAAGCATAGGGCCACCAACCAAGCTGCCTTATTTGACTAATTGAAAGTGAAAACGTGTTGGTGTGTACATGAGAGTGGTATCAAGATTCTCTTTTAACTCTCAACAAGAAAGCAAATGAAGCAAAGTATTTCTAAAATGTTAAATTATTCCTTTTAATTAAATGTATTCTTGAATATCTAAATACACATTTGAATGCCAGCTATCAGTTTATTTTCTTCACCTTGGACATTAAAGCTATAGTGAGTAGTTTCTGTTGCCCCCATGAGGAATTCTAATTACACATGCCCCCACCCCTCCACGCAGTTGCTAGTAGCCAAAGAGGACACGGAGGATTAAAAAAACATAACGGACTCTTCAGAAGAGGTAATTATCATCATTCAAGCTTCTGTGCATTTGCCGGACAACACAATCTTCAAAGAGAGAGTTTTGTGGAGCTGAAAGTCTTAACTAGCAACTCATTTGGCAACGGATTAAATTTAATGGACGTTTACTAATATCAAAAAGTTAGGCACTAAAGCTTTAATAAATACAATCCGATCAAATGTTAAATACTTAACTCCTGTGTGTGCTAAACCTCATTGCCAAGTACATACAATAGCACTTGAGGTAATGTATATGTTGTTTACTAGTTTCTCCTAACTAAAAGTACCTAGAAATCTTCACACATCCACTAGTTTTACCCCACTACTCCAGCAATTTTCTCAGTCTGCCTTTGATTAGTCCTGTCAGTATCTAAGGAAAAGCTGCCTGACATGGATTATGTTTTTCCACATGCTTTAAATTTGTTTTTAAGGGTCCACTCAGAATCCAGTTATTTTTAGATGTTCATGTGTGTCTTAATGATTGAACCAGCAGAGACCCTCCTGGGCCCACATGCTGGATATTCCCCCTTGGATCATGGCAGTGTGTGCCATAAGCCTTATACTGCTCCATTGGCTGAGTAACTGCATTTGTTTGAGCTGAGCTTTCTTCTCGTTTACTCACAGCCTCTGCCGAGTTGCCAGCCAGATCTCCATAATCCGCAAACAATTATCATATTTGCCTCAGCGGACAACTCAGATTTTTGTTTACTGATTCAAAATTAACAATTTACACAGCTGGGTTTGTAGCGAACACCTTTCTTGGCTGGCAGCTCTCCATCTGGAACCACAACAGCAGGGTTGGTAAAAAATGAAGTAGACATATGCAAATGAGTCTTTATCAAATTGAAAAAATGTTGTGATTTTTCATTTGAGTAAACTAAAAAATGGAGTAGATTTGAAAATAAACTGACTTAAGAACAGAGAACAAAAAAACAAACTAGATTCAATAATTTCACTTTAGTGGCCAGTGGGATAGCAAATTATAACAGCAACATTAAAATGTATGAGCAATGTGTGAGCATTTGGAAAGTGAATGGTGTTAAGTCTCCATGAAAATGGAGTGTACGTGTTTTTAAAAGAATAATCAAATTGCTCAAGCTCATCTCAAAATGTTAAAATGACTCATGAACAGAAAACCCAGCAGACAGCAGTTGATATGTTTATAATGGTTGGAAAAGTTTAGCAAGCAGGTTGAATGTATTTATATTCATGAGCTGGCCTTTTCTGTGTCAGCTAGTGAGCAATAATCACTTCCTTGTGTAAACGATGTTAAATGAGGCATAGTTGTAAAGGCAGTAAAACTGCCAAAGCACACAAAGTAAGTACTTCTTAAGCTTTAGCTGAAAAGAACCTATTCTTTATTTGCAATGTAAACACAGTTAAAGAAAGTCCAAAGAAAATGTAGTTTTAATATGTCTATTGTATTTTATCTTCCTGTATGACTTCACATTTACTATCCAGAATATGAATGTAGAGGTTTACAGAGTTGTCTTGTTTACTTTGGCATGGTGCTATTCTTGCCAAAGCATGGCAGTGCGATATCAAAAATTTCACTCACTTAAAAAAAAGTCATTATTAATTATTCTCTTTTGCAGTCAGCATACAGATAGTATAGGCTAAGAAAACAAGGAAGGTTTCTTGCAAATTTAGGATTTACCATAAAATCATAGCCAATCAACTCCAAAGACCTATCCTTGTCTTATTTGTACTGATAAACTATAGTATTTCACTCTGCAGAGTATGCTATGATGGTTTTGATACCTGTGTGGAGATTTCATGTGGTCATTAAAATCCTGGTAAAACAAAAATAAATGTGTTTTGAGTCTTTAACATCATATGAAATTGTATTATTTACCACCCAGCCAAATCTGAATGATTAAAATAATGGTTAAGTTTATAAAATTAAGTTCATAATCATGAAAAATCGGCAGTATTCTCTGCTCTGAGATGCTGTGGGCATTTCCGCTGAAGACCCTGAGCTGAAGAACGAGCCGCTGCCATGAGCCTCAGCGCATTGGCAGACTCTCGTTGCAGCTGTGTTAGTTTGCTATATACTAAACAAGTAGCACACGCAGTCTATTGTAGCATGGCACACACACCCTGAGCCGAGAACAGTGCTGCTTTACGGTGACAGACGGTAGAAAGCACATACCATGCTATGCACTTTAACTTTAGTAGTAACAATGTTTTTATACAGTAGGTCAGGGGTTATGTTAAAGTCCCTGGGGGTGTGGCCTTGACCATTTGCCACTTTGCTCGTTTAAAAGCCAGGATGTCTCTCTCTTATGGGTGGGCCAAATTTTCTGGGCAGGCAAAGCAGAGAAATGGGCGGTAACCTTGCCCCTTATTACCTCATAAGGGGCAAGAATCCAGATTCCCCATCTGAGATTTCATTTTCTCAAAGGCAAAGCAGGATACCCAGGGATTGGTTTACACCTATCGCCATTTCTAGCCACTGGGGGACCATAGGCAGGCTGAGGGAACTCATATTTTAAAAAAAACTCATAAATTGAAATTTTCGTGCCATGGGACCTTTAAGACTGACATGCTTGCAGCTATGAATGTTTCTTTGCTACAAGTCTCACAGTCACAGACTCTTTAAGGCATGAGCAAGCCCCCCCCGAAAGTTCACACACTTCCTAAGTCTATTGATTTAATGGGTTCAGCTCAAATTTAATACATTTATAGTGCATTATCTGGTCTGCCTTATACAAAAAGGGCCAATAATAGCAATAATAACATTTTAAGAACTTCACACTCTTATTTAGAGCAACTTGCAGAGTCCAGAGTGTAAATTCAAGCATTCTTTACCTGTTGATGTACACAATGTGACAATAGAACCTGTGACTGTCTGTATCTCAGATGTCTCTGCACCACACACAGTAATTATTAGATTTTACTGGAGTGGAATACCAAATGGATGTAAATTACCATACTAGAACAACACATCTCTCAGCCATTCCTTTACTACTTCCATACAGGTTATTTAAATTCACTTGGACTCACAGTACTGTCAACTATGTGTCACCTACAGGCCAAAACAAACTGTAAATGTGTTTGCTAATGCTGTTTGGCCAACTTAAAATGGAACGATAGGATCTGGTCACTGTATGTATTAGGCAACAGTTATTAGTTTGCCAGCACTGCAGATTGTGCCAAGTCATAAATCCTGGTGAAACTGCTTGGCATGCAGCTCCCTGTATCAACCGGCTTTAGCTTTGAGATTCGGTAAAAATCTGCCCCCACTCTGGTCTGCTAAGCTGCTACATTCGCGGTTAGGAGGAAAAATGCATGAAGAGAGAGGGGCAAAGATAGACAGGAAAATGTGACAACAGAGACAGAAAATTAAGCTCAAGACAAAATGAAAAGTGAAGCGTGAAGACCACCAACCCAATAAGCAATTAATAGTGACAACATCAACCTGATACACATTCTCACCCATCTATCTCCGCTAAGCAGACAGAAAATACTCATACTTTTTCACATGAACACTCATGTTTTCTTCATGTTGCCCATTATCACACCAGCAAAGCCTAGCTCTGGTGATTCACACTGAGATCTGCTTGGTAATTGGACCAGAGAACTCATTCACCCAAAAGTGTTCATGACTGGTCATTTTAAATGACCACTCTTATTTCTACTTCTCATGCATTTCCTCCATCCTTTAATCCTACTTCCCCCCCCAACCCCCCAGTCTTTGCTTGGTGATTACTTCATTATTGTTGTTTTCCACGCTCAACGTCAGCCTCCCTCATAAGATGTGTATGTCAGAGTGAAATTTGGTGTATCCTGAAAAATATTGAAAACTGCATTCTAACTGGTGTCGAACAGCGGTGTGTGAACCCCTGTTATTCTTCATCCGCAGTGATATTTACAGAGGTGTTTACATTTGCCTTTCAGAGAAATTCAGAAGAACAACAAGGCAGGTTTCCAGTTACATCTCTCTATGTGTTTTCGGATTATTTCAAGATGTCAGTAAATCTGTGGGCACATCCTCAGATTTTTACATAGACAAATTACAAGGGCTTAATATAATGACAGAACATGGCATTACCCTAGTTCATCAGGTTTGAAAGAGGAACAACACTAGAAGGATGGACAAGATGCTTTATTTCGTGTTGGATATAGTATATGTGTCTCTTTTTTCTGTGTGGAAGTTTATTTTTTCATCACTGATTTTAATCACTGTTAAAAGCTAAGCTTAAAACCTAAATCAAGCAGCTGATGAACATTCATATCATTGTCACTACTTCATGTTTTATGATTACGATTATTAATTATTTGATATTCTGATATTGTTGTAATATGAGAAGATACCCCACTTGCTAAATTAAATAACACTCTCATATCTGTCCATTAAATATGAAGCCATACAGCCAGCAGATGGTTAGCTTTAGTATAAAGTTTGTGTGCACAGCAAAGAAATCTTAAATTTAACAAATAATAAAATAATTTGTTAATTCATAAGCTTCAGAGGTGCTGCCTGGTGGATTGTTTGTATTTTGTATATAAACATAATTTCTAGTAGGTAGGTTTGCTTCCTAAAAGTCCAAACTTGACCTTTATAAGTACATGTACATGTATCTTGTGTATTTGATGTATAGAAATGGCTGTGGTTTTAGAATCAAGTAGCTTTCACATTGGAGCTATTTTCTGACCAACAACAGCTGGTCCAACAACAGTGACAGCTAAAGTCTTCCTCAGAGTGAAGTTGCCAATTGAGCACACTTAACATTAAACCCTCTTTGATGTATTATTAAAGCAAGATAAAACATGCAAATAAGACTTTTTTGTGTTTTTTTTTTTTGCTTTCAGAAAAGCGTATACATCTCAAACCATCATGTCTTTTATCTATGTGGATACTTACTGTAGATGAAATGGAAATCTAGTCTCATGTCTGTGGGTAAGATGGCAAACATAAATCCCTAAATGCCAGCATGTGCATAACTTTTATGTTTAGTATGACACTGCAGGAAAAGATTTGCAGTTCTGTGGATAAATAAAGGTTTTAAATAGACTGCTGGCAAAGATTCATGCTGTTTACCATGACTTCCATCCCGCACATTGATTCTTGGCTGAGTCTGCACCCTGAGAGATTGGAAGATTGATTATGGAGGCCTGTGTGGGTGTCTCATGTAAATACATGCCATTCCTGAATCCAAACCAATGAGCCACTCTAGCCAGGAGCACAGTCTATTATTTTCTGGCCCAATTGCAGGGTTTTCATGCTTTTCCCTGTTGCATTCCAGGATAAAACGAGGTTACACTGACATCTCTGTGCCCTCTAAGCCTGCCTATGAAATAGAGCATGTGAGCGTGGAAATGCACAACTCCAGGTCCCTTCACCGTTATTGTACACAAAGCATTTATTAGGTGGAATGTTGAGTTAAAATCATACTTCAAGACCCTGCTGCTGTCTGTACTACAGACTCTAAACCAGCCAAACCCCAAAAAAACTTCCGAAGCTATGCAATATGTATAATAGAAATGCTTAAATAGCTTTAATTAATCAACCTACCCTGAAATTTAACTGTTGATTAAGCTATTCATGTTTTGATTTAAACAGGTTTATTGGGTCAAAGTGCACTTTTTTGCATTTTTTTACTCTTTTTAACAAAAGTCTTTAGAGAATGCTGCACACTTTTGTGTTCAGCATAAGTATAGCAACGGAGAAAGAATCCCATTGATGTTCTAAAACACTGCAAAGATGCAACCAAAGCTTAATAGAATTACATGGTCATTGTGTCTATGGCTTCAGTGACAGAACCAATAAGAAAAGCTTTAAAGCCTGGGTTTGGATTTTTTGCCAACTGCCATGATGAGTGGCATAATGTTGGGTTTAAAGGTGCCCTGCCACACAAAACCGTTTTTACTTGCATTTTTGTTTAAATATGTTAGTTCCATATGTGTTTGAGTTATGTAGTGAATGTGAAAATAAACTGCTACCTCCTCCGTCAGCTCTAGTCACTGAAAAGAAATAGGTGGAGAAATCAAGGCAATTACAAAAGCTGGTCAGTCTGATGTCTTGTTGCCTGAGCTCATTACTATTCCTGAGCTCGCTGGGTAAAGGATGCTGTTAGCCAGGCTCTCATTGGCTAGCTGTTAGCCAATCTGAGTCAAGCAGCTTAGCTCATTAAATATTAAAGCGTAACTCTAGCCAAATTGCAACCTAGGGTCTTTTTGTGAATGTACCCGAGTCAAACTTGCGTTTAAAAGCATATTTAGGATGGAAGCGCCACTTTTAAGATTTACCACATACTAATTTTTCGGTCAAATGGCCTAAAGCTAGGGGCACTTTTATGTTAGCCTCACAATAACTATTTTTAAAAATACTGAGAAGGCTCGACACAACATGAAACTTTGCTCAAAGTATCACTAGGGGCTCTACACATGAACTCAGCATTGAGAACATTGTTTGTGTTCACAGAAAAAGAAAAAGAAAGGTTCTGAACAACTCACTGTAGCTGTTGTATTTCCAAATACAAATTAGTCGAGGGAGGAGAGTAAAGATGGAAAGCTCCTAAAGCTTAGTTCCATATAAATGCATGGATAATTTGTTGTTTTGACGATAGTGAAACACAACATTGACCTTGTAATTGAAAAAGGATTCGGAAATTGACACTTTTTGACTGGGAAATGTGGGATAGCGCAAAAACTGCTAACGTAAGTTACTCCAAACTTTTTTTGTTTTAGTAAACTCTGTGAAAACAAACAATGTTCTCAATGCTAGAGTTCATGTGCAGAGCCTCTGGTGATACTTTGAGCAAAGTTTCATGTTGTGTTGAGCCTTCTTAGTGTTTTAAAAATAGCTATTTTGAGGCTAGCATAAAAGTGCCCCTAGCTCTCCTATTCAAAAAGCCATTTGACCGAAAAACAAGAATACGGTAAATCTTTAAAGTGGCGCTTCCATCCTAAATATGCTTTTGAACAAAAGTTTGACTTGGGTAAATTCACAAAAACACCCTAGGTTGCATTTTGGCGAGAGTTACGCTTTAAACAGAACTGGCATAAATCGAGCTGAGTCTTCCTGCAGGCTTTCTATACCATGCTAGAATGGCTTAAAACAAGGTAACACAAGCATTTTTTTCCACAAAAAATGTTAAGAGTCCATGGTAGAACTTCAGACATTACCTCAAAGTAATCAAATACGTGTGGCAGGGCACCTTTAAAAGCTTTAAACCCATTTACAATAAAACGGCCTACAACATTCAGCTATGCTTTAAATTATCTCTAATTTTCTTATAATTTAAATTATTTGGTAGTTACACCCATTGTAGTAGTGTTAGTGTCAGCTATACATTCACCCTGAAGGACATTTTCAAACTCCATCTGTAGGACAGTTCATTCTTTACGAGCTGGAACAAAGCTGTTTCACAGGTCAATCATTTGGATGTAAAATGATCTGCCAAAAGAATATTATGTAGGTATTTGTTTTAATATTACACAGATATTGTTTAATAGATTATGATACAACTTTAAATGCTTGAAATGTTGAAATGAATTTCATCCTGATATCTCATTTTAATCTGTCTCTGCGATACTACAGTTACAGTTTTAGTACTGTGGATATTAAAAATAATCATTTTCAAAAACCCAAATCTTTTAGAAATTTGAAATATAATGAAATAGCTTTGGGTAGAAGAGAAGACTAATTAGACTTTTTAATTAAATTTAATTTAATTTAATTGCCACAGGTGTGGCAAAAAAAGTAATAAATGGAGTGCTGTCTAAAGTACCTTTTTTTAAGTCTTATAAGAAACATTTACTTAAAATGCTCAAAATGACTCAGAAAACTTCCAGACCTGAGTTGATAGTTTAATCCGTAGTTGAAGGCAGTGTGCAAGCTTGTCTTTGCATGTTTTGTTCTGCTAAATCTTGAAGGTTATTTATGGAAAAATGAATTGAAATAGGTCAGGGTTGGGATTCAAGGGTCCCACATTTGACTTTTCCTTAACGACCCCAAATTACGCCCCACGTCCAACCATGTTGAACAACATTGCAGGGCCAAACATGAATAAGCAGTTTCAGTACATATGTGTTGGATATTCCTTTGTTTCTATGCACCTATTAACAACCTATTCCTACTTTCTGCTAATAGTTAGTCTTTATGTATTATATGATATTTGCTTCTGGGTAAAACTTTCAGTTTGCACACTTCCGTGCAAAATCAATTAAGTAAATAGTGCTACTTTAGCTGTCAGGATAATGTCGGTTCTACAGTCGCACAAAGTACAGGCGGGACTAGAGGGCAGTCTTGGCTTTGTCAGGTGAATTGTAAGCTGGACTGTGTGTGTTCCAGTGATTTATTCAGCTCCCCTGCTGAATGCCATGTAGTGGCTGGACACCCTGCTGGCCGCAATGACAGGCTCCATAGCAATCTGCCAGACACACAGCAGGACAAGACAAGCTCCCAGCTTCTGTTCTGTGTCTGGAACTGCATATACAGCGCCTCACTCTCTCTCTCTCTCTCTCTCTCTCTCTCTCTCTCTCTCTCTCTCTCTCTCTCTTCTCTCTCTCTTTCTTTCTCTCTTTCTCTCAAGCATTTGCATTTTTTAAGCTTCTGGTTACACAGTTGCCATGTTGGACTTTTTGAACAGACATAGCACCTCAGCGGCATGTTGGCCTTTGCACCAGCCAGTGAATAATAACTCATGTTTCTGCTGGTTAATGGTGCTAACTATAGCATTTCCATCTGTCATCATTATCATTAAATCCGTAAGTATAATCAATTTAAAGACACCGTCTCTCTGTATTTGACCTGTTCACAAACAAACTGCTGTTTATGACACATCATTAAAATAAATTATATACTTTACTGGTTCATAGACATTGAACATTGAAAGGCATGCTATGCTATGCTATTATTTCTTTTGCTCCTGAAAAGCACTATCCGAAGGGACATTAAGGTGGTGAAGACAATTTCTTTTCTGAGGAGAGCAACAACAACAAAAAAATGATGTAAAGCATTTAATGGGAGTAAAATATAAATGAGCATGAAGGCTAAACTGAAATAAGTAGGCCATCTATTAAGGTCTCTCTTTTTCCAAGACATATGACATAAACACACACACACACACACACACACACACACACACACACACACACACTTCTGACTGTATGCGTTTAGCCATGGAAAACATTACGCCGGCACTTTGCCTCTGCTCTGTGCATATCCCTTCCTCATTCTCTCCACTTGGCCAGCCATCACTCCCGAACGACAGATCAATCACTGTGACCATATGTGGTGATGTCATGTTCCTTGAGAGTGAAAGGTCTAGGCTTGTCGTGTCCATCTGCTCCAGTTCATGGAACATTCCAGTGCTTTAACATTTGCATGGCTGTCGAACAGACAATAAAACCTAATCTCCCTTCACTGGACAGAAAAAAAGGGTGTGAAATAACAGGTCTAGAAAAGGTATAGCTCTATCCTACTAAATGTAGGAAACAGAGAATAGGTGGGGATCTTTTGCATATAGGTGGTCATTAATAAGCCTGAATATGTACATGTAGTTGCTTCTGTTCTATCTATGATCAATAACATTAAAGTTGCATTATGGAAAATGATGATCATTTCATCCTAAAAAATCTTGAGTGCGTATAGTCTTTCACTGTTGAAAACATCCACTGATTTGCAAGGATTTTTTTTCTTTTCAACATCACTTAATGAAAATGAAATCAAAATAGTTATCACACAGAAAACTGTTAACCAACACCATTGGTGAAGAAAAAACACATTTTGATGTGAAGGTTAAGTGAGACACATGTACTGTATATCTTGTGACACAGCTTTGATCATTGACTCTGGAGGACAATTTTTAAGTCAATAAAATACTTTTTAATCTATATGCTGTGTCTAATTATTGATTTTTTTAGTAAACTGCCTTGTTTTAATGTGGAGGGACGGTGTCATTTTTGCAAACTAAATCCTGCATCACCCTGTCAGGGTTTAATTTGCAATAAAAAAAAAAATTACATTCACCCTGACTGCATTATCCCTTACAAATCACAGTGCATGCTTTTTTACTGGGTATATATGCAGCAGAGATGTCACATTTGAATGTATAACACATGGTGCACACACACAGGAACACATGCTGATATATCCCCTGGGATGCATCATCACAGAAGTGGGACAGCCCCAAGCAACACAACTCTTACACCTCCTCAACACGTGCCATGGAGCAATTACCACCATTAAACTACTCGCCACCTGTTAACTGCCATGTAAATATTCATCTGCAGCAGGGAAAGTGTTTCAGCCACTGGCCTGCATGGAAATGATTGGTTCAGTAAATCAGCCCGGTGACAAGTCAATGCTGTATGGGGAAACAAAGATTAGTGAGCTCATAAAATGTAAATGCTACATTACCACAGGAAAACAAAGCCTGAAGGGGGGTGTTACTCCAAACATTAGCATGAGATGTAGAAAAAAGAATTGTTGTTGTTGTTGTTGTTGCTGTTCTTGGTTGGCTAGTGCCTAAAAATAAATGCTGTATAAGCCTCTATAGAAATAATAATAATAATAATAATAATAGCAGATGATAAAGAACACAACTTTCCTCGAGGGGTATAGTCTCACGTTGAAGCATTTATAGGTAAATTAAAATGTAGCGTCTTACATGTGGGAGTACAGCTGCTTGTTTAGTCTGTCGGGGGAGAGGTAAAACTCAGTGAAAGGTCAGTTTGTTTTTCAAATGATTCAGGGTGAGAATTAAGCTCGTAATGGTGTATTGCAAATACAGTTTAACCAACTAAGTGACTACTTCTTCTATATCTTCTACTACTACTACTACTACTACTGCTACTACTATTAAAAGTCTATTTTACTACTTACAAGGCTGTAGCCATGGTTTTAGGAATACTTGAGGCAAATTCTTCATAATTTGGATTTTGCTTATTTTGTTTTATTGGTTTTTATTGATTCCATCTTACGTTTTTGTAAAATTTTCTGTACATTTTACTTTCCATAGTGAAGTTCTAAATGCTGTTTCAAAGCTCTCTACATTTAGCTAAGAATGTGAATTTTGGTAGTAAAATATGTTCAATTCAATTTGATTCAATTTTATTTACATAGCGCCAAATCCCAACAGTTACCTCATTGCTCTTTTCATAAAAGAGCAGGTCTAGACCGTACTCTGTGATGTTATTTAGAGAAACCCAACAATTCCCACAAAGAGCAAGCACCAGGCGACAGAGGCAAGAAAAAACTTCCTTTTAAGAGGCAGAAACCTCGAGCAAAACCATGGCTCAGGGTGGGCGGTCATCTGCCTTGCCCAGTTGGGGGTATGATGACTCCATCTATTTTTGTCATTGGCCTTAAAGTAGTCAAATGTACATGATGCGGAGCTTAAAACTACTGGAATCATCTAATTAATTTCACGTTGCTTTTTATGTAGAAGGTTAACTCACCAAGAATACAAAAAAAATTAAAACTGCAATTGCCAGAAAAAATACAATGCAATCACTTTATGTGAATCTTTAGAAATTACTGTTTTTCAATTTGTGCATTGAACATATTTGATTACAAATATATACAAATATAGTGAAACTTATTTGCCATATCAGACATGAAACTCTGTCTGCTGTTTACACATCAGAGCCAACATACTGTCATTTAAATTCAGCAGTTTTTTCTCTCAAGGAAACTATCACTGCTAATACTTAATACTAAATCATTGGTTAACTTACTGCAGTTAAATTACATTTTTCGAGCGGTTTCAGGACAGTCCATTTTCCTAGAACAAGAGTAAAGGAGTGTAATACCTTTCTCAGTTACATTACTTTCTCTGAACAAGGGCTGCTGGATACAGTAGTATTCCAGCAATACTTTACTATACATTTAAAATATATCCAGTATTCTTTTAGAAAATAATAATCTTTTATAAAGTTTTAATAATCTTCCAAACATAGACGTATTTTTTTAACAGTTTTCATTTGTGAATTATATATATATATATATTTAATAAATTGTCTTGTTTCTCAAACGAATGTGTTTGTTCCTGTGATTCAGTTTGTAGTACTTTGTTCTTGCCGTATGTTCTAGTAAAGTCAGACATTGAATGTCTTTAGTGTGTCTCCATCTGGATAAATGTTTTTGGACTGTTAAATGTAAACACCAGGGACAATGAATAACATAAATCCATAACTTGATTGTGCTATTCTTGACAAAGTCTGATAAGTTATATCTTTACAAATGTTTTGCACTGATGTGAGCAAACCAAACTGTTAGGATATCTCAGCAGTGCTGAGCAACATGTTGCTTTTCTTTCTGGTTTTAACTTCGTCAAAACATTAATTGCGTGAAACTAATTAAATGGTATAATTTCCCCTTGTTGATGTCCCTGTTGTCACAACACTGTGTTGTGAGGTCAAAACGCAGACAGTAATTCTGCCTAATTGTTCTAATTATACTAATCAATATGGGCATGTAAAAATGCTCGGATGACATCAGTGAATACACACAACAACACCCTGACAGCTGATCCTACCCTTCCCACAGCCAGACATCATATCTGAAAAACATCATGTTAACAAAAGGAAATATGATTTCAGTATATGATTGCATGGTCATAATTGTCCATTTAAGCAGTTCAAAAACACTGCATGATTAATAGCACTTCTGCACAGGATCTTATAAACTGTTGCTTTACTTTATCTCTGTATAATGTTTTCTCCAGTTCAAGCTTTTACTCTATGGCTGCTACTGTCTAGACACCAGGACACCCAAAACCTGTGCGTGTGGATCTAAAAACGTCCTGTGCCTCATGGGCACTGGCTCCAGCTCAGCACCCAGCACAATTTGTTAGGGGTTGAAAGTAATGACCCATGACCGAGAGGTGTTTTAACATGGGGTTTGTAAATCAATATAACATTAAAAGGAACTACTTTTATGTCTCTCACAACTCTCCAGCTCATGTTTTATAGGCTTTGTGTTTAGAGCTATAGCTAACCTCTTAGGTAAAGCTGTAAGCTGCCCAGATAAAAACGACTGTGTGAACTTTTCCCAGATTTGATTTCACTGGATATTATCAGCCAGTGATGCCATTATACAGAGAAAAAAGACTGTGTGTTGTGCCACAACACGCTGGAAGTATCATGAGAAATGTTCCACTCTGCCCTGATCCTGAGGTCTTGTCCCGATGATTTTTTTCTCCTCAGCCTTTAAGGGATGAGACCACATCTGTCTCCGGTCACTATTTACACGCTTTTTTACCATAAAGTACGACGAGTCACACATGCATGCCTGGACAAACACACACACACGTCCTCCTTCTATCTCATGCCTAATTCAAACCTGCCTTATGAGTCCCCTGACAGATCCACACAGAGTCAGCTCAACACATGCACACAGACATTCAATCACTGGAAAGCAGTGCAGGCAACATATAAATCCATCTAGTAAAGCATCTTCCAGATCGTTTCAATGCGAATGAGATGTCCCAAAGCCGTATGCTATTATCAGGCCTCTGCAAAGGCAAGAATGTGATCTATGCCCCCCTAATTGTTGCAGGGGGAGGTTTTGTAGGCACATTGTGGATAGGCTAAAAGCACAAATAAATCCTACAGCGTAAAGTTGCTTATAAATTCCCACTTTCTGTTTTTGTTTTCCTGGATGGTAATCACAGTTGCTTTGTTAGCCAAGTATACCTAAATTGACATTGTATGTGGAATATACAATCACCGCCAAACAGCATATTTTGCAAAAGACAATGCCAACCTAAAGAATTACTTACAAGTGCTGTTTAACCTCTGCCTGAATGGCTGTCAATCATCATGTCTAAGATTTCCCTCTCTACCCCTCTTTCTTACTGTTAATAAAAAGTCTGACCAGTCTTTGGCAGGTCTGATGTCCGTGTCTGCTCTCCACAATAGCTGTTTAGCCATGACCGACATCTGTGACTCCCCACAGTCAGGGTGAATGTCAGGCTGAATAATGCACCAGGGTGAGGCACACATTTCTTTACTCTGCCTCTTCTGGTTTCTCGATCTGTGACCTGCAACAAACATTTCATGACAACACCTAAAAATGTACTCTGGGACGCAATATGCACACTACTATCAATAATTACTTAAAGTGACTACAATACATTTTCTGTATAGAAAAATGGGTCACAGGACTTCTTGTATGTGAAAGGCTCACTTACCCAACCCAACAGTTCCCTTCGGCTCTATGGACAGTTTTAGCATCTTTCCACTCATTGTTCTGGTGTTTTGGAAATTGGATTTTGACCATTGGGACTTTTGCTCTTCACACGGACTGTTTTCCTGCATGCAACCAAAGACCAGTTAAACATGACTGAATACTAACAAACGGAAAAAGACCACTTCTGATTTCCAAGTCTTGTCCCATTGCCCACAGATTCTGCATTAGTGCTGATATCTGTTTCTAAAGATTAGGTGTTCAAAAAAATGACTCCAAATGAATGATAAAGTTGTTGTGTGTGAAGCACCTGTTTTCTATCATGTTCACTTTATCAACTTAAGGGTAATAATATTTTAGAGTTGTGTTTACGGTTTGTTTTTTATGCATCAATGTAGCAAAAAACGTTTGAAATACACTGTTGGTACACTCTTTTGGTACAACTGATGCAATTATTCCCTTACATAAATTCAAATGAATTCTGAATCCTCTCACATCTTTAGAATTCTAATTATTAAAGTAAAAAAAAATGTAGTTTCTAAATGTGACATCAATCCATAACTTAAATCAAATAAATAAGATGTGTAAATCTTCAGTCTCACAGCCTGATCAGAGTAAACAAAACACCATTTTGACCTAAAAGAGTCTGTTTGCTGCCATTAATCCCTTAGACAGAATTAACATACAACCAGGGGTGTGAGTTTCTTACACAAACTCTGATGCCATGTTGGTGCCTCTGTCAGTATGGAAGAATAATCTCCGTCCTTCCCTCCACCACAGGCTGCTGACCCCTGGCTGACCCCCGGGCCAGAGGCTGGGGTGTTAATGTTCACCCTCACCAGGGTCGCACCCAGCATGTTTATTTTATGACACGGGAGAAGGGACCTCAGAAGGGAGTGTGGCCTCAGCACATTGACCCCACAACCCATTAGAAAGGAGGCTACTGAGCTGTAAAGTCCCTTTCTTATACCTTATGTCTTATCGAGTTATGTAGTTACACTGGCCTGTGCTGATGCTGTAAAAGTAATGCTCCCAGGCATGTTCAGGTAAACAAAAGTCACTCAGTTTTACAATTCTAAGCAAAACTAGTTTACTGGACTGTATTCAAATACCACAGATTGCTTCAAAACGCCCTATAAAAAAGCTGTTGTAGTACATTTCCCTACAGATTTTGGCATGACAATGCTTCAGAATTAAATTCAGTGTTTACCTTCACGTTGTAGACGCATTTCAGTTCACTTAATTTTAATACAATTCAAATCTGTATTGCTTGTTATGGGAAATTTGGTTTGCAAGCTGACTTTAAAAAACTCAACAAACCACCACATTTCACACTATGCAAACGTGCACCCAAGGCAGTAGAGGCTGCTGAGGTATGCACCAGTGCTGTTTTGCATTTGTCGTCATGCTTTAAGAATAAATCAAAACAAAAGAACAAGGGGAAATTTCATAGTTGATCAAACTGACATTTGTTGAAAGCCTCCTGTATACCTTTCTTTCACAAAAGCATAAACATCACCAGAGTTCCCGTTGTGGCAAAATGTTTGTGTAAATGCACATTTGCATTTGTTTGAACATGAATGTAAGAGTGAGTGTGTGTGTGTGTGTGTGTGTGTGTGTGTGTGTGTGTGTGTGTGTGTGCGTGTGTGTGTGTGTGTGTGTGGCAGTATAGTGCATGAATCACTCAGGAGAGAATCCGTCGGCCACATTTCCAATTCCGCTCAATTTCAGCAAGAATCTCAGTAATCCTGCTGAAGAGCCGCAGTTCTCCCACGGTGACATCCCATAATGGCACTAACACCAGAGTGGTGGGCACCCAGTTACGACTCCCAGACTCCATTCGGTGCACGTTCCCAATCCCCCAACCTGTCTGTATGCAAACAGAGCCCCCTCAGAGGAGAACACTGATCTGGCAGCCTTTCACTGAGCCCTGTGTAGACATATTTAATGCCTCAATAACCACTGCTTAAAACAGAGTGATGAACGCCAGGGGCTTTCATTACCACGAGAAGTTTATCCCTGTGTGTGTGTGACAGAGAGAGAGAAAGAGAGAGAGAGAGAGAGAGAGACTACAGTACGCACCTAAAATAAGTGTCCCCCTGTCATTTACCCTTCGGGAATGTCAAGCTGCTCTTGTTTTAAAGAAAATGCATTTGGCACCGCCTCTGTTGCATCAGGAGCATATTGTGGATTGCTGATTTTTTTCTCATAAATTAACATAGCTAACCTTTTGGAGAGGCCACTAATCTGTCTTTCAGCACTACAAACTTATGTTGTGCTTAACATTTTAAAGCTTGTAGACAGCAGAGATGTGACAATGTATAAAACGCAATGTTAGTGGGAACAAATACCAGGTGATAATAAAATAAAAAACTGAAATAAGTACTGAAATATTATTATTTTGATCGGACTTTTTAAACCTTGTTTCCATGTCCCTATCAGTGCCTGGGGGTGCTGAGGCAGCTGTAGAGCAGGGTAAATACAGTCTGGACTGTGTCAGATCATCCGCGCTACAGCTTATTGGTTCCTCACATATGTACACACTCTGAGACAATGCAGGAGCATACCAGGTACAGTACACGCACACAAACAAATATGGATTGATATGCATGTGACGTATTGAAAAGCAGGGGAAGATATAATGGGAATCCATATTTCTAAAAGGGCAAATTGGAATGTTGTGTTATGATTATATTTATGTTATAAAGAAAACTGTTAGCATTTAGACACAAATCATTCTAACTCATTAGCTTAATTTGTAGTCAGTTTCTGTTTTTCTTCCACTTTGGCAATTATGACACCCAAGAGGAAAGTCTCTCTCTCCCCAGACGCTCATCACCTAGAGAGCGAGAGAGAGAGAGAGAGAGAGAAAGAGAGCGAGAGAGACAGATCATGGAAGGATCAATTTGTCTGCACAGGAAACTGTGTAATGTTATTCACAACTTTAATTTGGGCTGAATTAGCATTTTGATGAACTTGCGAGGCTGACTCGTGTACTCCAAGCACCTCCAAACTCAGCGCACACAGAGGAAATGGCAGTGTGGTTAATTACCGCTCGCACACAGCAGATGGGCTCAGTGAAGGGCCTTGAAAGAAAGACATAGAAAGCTAGAATTGATGATGGGAGAGAGTCACTGTTAATAGGAGAAAAATAACACATTTCCAACCATCACTCTCCAAAGAAAGTGGCTCGTTCAAAACCAACAGCTAAAGAAGGCGGGGAGTACTAAATAGTATTTCTGTCTTTTAAGGGAAAACAACAAAACAAAAAGTCCATAATAACTTACAGAAAACAACTGGCAAATCTTGGTCAAACATGCAGCCTGTTTACATATGCCCGACCGTTTCAATCTCCGAGCACAGAGTGTAACCCAACATGGGGCCTCAGTCTCATTGCTTTTTCACTCGCTCTGTAAAATCTTTTACTAACACATTTAAAATGGACTGTTTTTCATCTCTCTTTCCTTTTTTTAACATCTTGTAGCCATTTCCACAATATCAGCTGAATGATCCATACAGTCTCTTCTCCTCCACATACATATATACACTATATCTCTCCCACCATTCACATTCCCAGTATGAATGATCTCATATCAGGTTAATCAGGTTATTTGAATTTGTATTAGCGATGTATTAGTCCACAGTGAGAGATGTTATAAATACAGAGGATCTCCATTGCAGTGTGGGCCCACCAACAATTTAAACTACTGTACATAACCAATGTACATGGAAGACATTTTCGAAAGGATAACGTTTTGATTTGTTTTCTAGGAGTGTAAAGTTTTCATGGCAAATTTTCAAAGACTCAAACCTTTGGTGAGAAGGTACGCCATTGTTGTATGGCACTTTAGTTTGGAGCAGGGGCTGTCCTTGTTGACACATTCAGGAAAACCCAGCAGTCAGTTATCGAGCAGTAATCAAACATTTAAAGCAAAAAATAACCAAACTCACAGCTTATTGTTTGTCTTCCAGGTTTTTGGTGGCCCGTTTTCAAATGTCAGCTCTCAAATCCAATTATAAGAAAAACTTATGATGAAAAATGTACCTAGCAAAGTCTGTGTATCGTCAGGAGTAACTGGTAAAAACCTTTCTGGAAAGATATGTTGGCGTTTAGTTTGTAAGCAAAGTGTGTTTACAGGTCTTGAGGAGTGCTACTGTATATGTAAAAAAGGTGTACAAAGGATTCTGTAGGGGCTGTAAAAGAAAGTGAAGTGTGATAAATGGCCTTACAAGTTTGAAAATGAAAAATAATCGGGGTTGTGTACTTAGAAAGAATAGATCTACCAGACTTCTGCCCTCTCTTCATCTCTGCTTGAAGCTAGCGGCTCAATGCTATATTAGCCACTAGTAGCATAACACAGAAGAATCTGTGACCCAACTTTTGGCCGTTGAGTTGCATTGTGGAAAATGTAGGCACCAGGTTTTCACAAGGAACATAAATGCGTAGAATACAAAAGATGATATCTCAGCTGCATTGATTTTTATCATTTGATTTTTTTTTAAACTGTCAATTTGAGAGACGGGTATCTCAAAACCTTAATACAATAAAACAAAAAATCTAGTCTTAAACTAATTTCATGTCCTCAGGTTTCTGCTTTTGTTTGATTTGAGCTCACCAAACAAAATTGTATCAGTTACATTGAAAAGGCGATGATCAAAAGAAGAGAATCAAGTACTGAATCTTATCTCTTCAGTCTGTCTGCTTGACTGGATGCCACTAGAGTTAATTGTGAGAAAATGTGCTTTTTTTAAAGCCTTTAAGTGCCTTGCTCAAGGGCACCATGCTAAATCACTGACCCAGATCATTAAAACAGAAACTCATTACGAGAGCTTATTAGAGGAAATGATGCACCATGTTCCTCATTGGAACATGACACCTCCATCTTCTCACCTCCTTTCCACCTTTTCCTCAAATCCTTTCCCTAAATAACCTTCACTAACCGGCTCTTTTTTCATGCTGGGGAGAATTTCAGGCCTGGCTTCCCACAGAGAAGCGTGATTTGTAAAAACACAATAAAAATGGAAAGACGGGTGAGACTCGGGTGGCGAGGGAAGGGAGGGGTTGGAAGGACAGCAAAGCGAGCTCCCCTGTTGTGGCAGCCTGTGGTGGGGCATTAACAGGCTGTCCGGGCATGGTAAATCTTCTACCAGCCGCTTAAAACACATACTCTGAGGCCTAGTCCAAACGTACACAGGTTGGGTTTTTTATGTAGCTATTTCTATGCGTTTTGTCTTTACACAAACGGTGTTTTAGGTCACTGTAAACAGAGCTTTTGGAAAACTCTGGCCAGGGCTTTTAGAAACGCTGTTTGTGTGTTGTTTTGTAAATAGGGATTTTGGCTTAATGTCAGAGTGTGTGCCGCTATCTACTTTGTGAGGCGACATTTTTTGCAATTCCAGGTGTGGCAAAAATAGTACTGGTAACAGGCTTGCTAGCAGGACTTTTTACATGTTTACACATAAATGTTCAGCTGCTCTTCCACTGTTTTGTGAAACGGAGGCCTTAGAATGCACTATGGAGGTCACTGATACATAATCAAACACTGCCACGACACAGACCCTGCCGCCAACATAGCTGCTCCTAGAGACCTTCGGACTTCTGCTTGCTGGGTAGTCATCCGGTACAAGCTTTGTTTTCATGCTTATAAATGGCCAACATCTTCTTCTTTACACGACTGGGGATATATATCGCCGCCTGTTGGCTTGGCATGCACTTGAAAGTGCTTCAATTGTGACCCCTTTCTTGGTCGAAGAGGGATCCGCCATTTCCCCACAGTGGGACATATAAAGGTTTTCATATCTTAGCTTTTTTTTTTTTAAATACTGCCAGTGGCTACTGCAATCTGGGTTTTCATGTGGATGTATATTTTTCTAAACAGGGCATGTGTGGACTGGATTTTTTGTGAGAGCAAACAAAGGAAAACCCCTTTTCTTAAAAATGCATGTGCACGTGTGGACTAAGTTTTAGAGAACTTCCCAATCCCTGACAGGCTGTCAGTCACTGCAGAGGGGACACAAATGATAGCAAGCTGCCTTAAGCTTGATCCGTAGGTGCTGAATCTCCATTAAAGATTAGAGTTTAATTTGTAAGAATGTTTTGTTGTGCATAAAAAAAGAGGTTTAGAGGACTGAATGTGACAGGAGAGATGGTTGTTTTTAAATAACTACGGAATTCAAATCATTTGCACGGAAAAGGATCTACAAGTGAACCAACCGTGGTGACCTTTGACCTATGGGTGGCTCGTGTAAAACGTAGGAAGGAAATGAGATCCAATGATGAGGGATTCGTCACGGAGAGATATCAAGTAGATCCGAGCATGTGTTAGCTTCAAAGACTTCAGATCATAATCATCAGATGTGAAGGATGAAGCAACATATTGTTTGCTTTAAAGGGAAAACCTGAGAACCAGTCAGGGCTGTCCCCTAATTGCCAATTTGTTGTATTATTTGTCAGAATTGAGAAAATATATATCCTTATAGGGCTAATTTTAAGTCTAGCAGTTCTCTCTCTCTCTCTCTCTCTCTCTCTCTCTCTGTAACTCCCACACACACACACACACACACACACACAAACTGAGACAGATAGCGATATTTGTTCCCAGGCAGCAGGAGAATCTCCAATTATGGCAGGATGCAGCTTCAATTTAAGGGCTAATTATGTGCGTAATGAGCTCACCGCCATGCGTCCGCGCCCCCGTCACCGCGCCCGCTGCTCTAACTACCCCCTCCTCCTCCTCCATCTGAGCACCCGGTACCTAATTAAAAAACTACATGCGCAGCGGCGCTCTCATCTGATTCAAACCATGGAAATTAATCCTCATATAAACGTGTTTTCACGGACACCAAACTATTGCATGAGCCATGGACACGGGCACACTGCTCTCTCAGCCGGGAGAAAACTGTTTTGCTTTTTTTTTTTTTTAAATAAAACCCCAAGTCCGAAACAAACCGGGGTGAGTTGACTAAAGGGTAAATTTGATAAGAGGTAAAATTAGAAATGCATCCATCTACAGTTATATATAACGATACCCAGTATATTCAAAGCAATACTATGAGGGGAGGGGGGGAGATTTACGGCCTTTTATTAGATGACTATCAGCAGCAGCACGATAGAACATCAACAGATGCTTTTCTTCTAGTAGCAGTAACATATGTTTTTTATTCCTCTGTTCTGTTTTTATTACTAGAATCGTCACCAAACTTGCACCTGTTTTCCATATTTCAACAAATATTTGAGGAAATGCATTGCAGCGATTAAATGAAAAATACTTTCGTCCTGATTAGGCTACACATTAGGCTATGACACTTTCCATTTCGGTCCAAATAACGCATAAGAAATGTGATAAAAAAAAAAAAAAGATGATTGCCTGAATTAATTGTGGAAACAAATGATTGTTTCTCTTTCTCTGGAATAAAGAAGACATTTTTGTCTGGATATTTTTCTTAAAATAATCACCAGCAAACGGTCTTTGTTGTTTGTATTTAGCCCAAAACATTCCCTTGATGTGCCATTTTATGCTGATGTATCTATTTATTTCGGCTTGATCAGTGTTCCTAACGTTAATGACAAGATCACATCTAAGCTCACTTCGGGCACGGACAAGTGCCGAGCCTTGCAGTACCAAATCGACGCCCACGGTAAGAGTCCAATCAAAAAATGACTTTCAGCTCTTCCATCCAATAAGAGCGAGGTGGGCACACGGTGGGCGGGTCCCGAGCAGCTCCAGAGAGGGACATTGAGATAGTTGAGGAGAAGAGGCTAGTTGGGCACGAATGCCACTCGTTGCGCGCCTCCTTATAATTTGGAGAGGTGTATGCAGCGCACGGCCCGTTCAACTTTCCAGGTGGAAATCCAGGAGGAGCAGAGACCAAACTTAACTGGGACGACTGGTGAACCCGGATCAGGACAGGTGAAATTCCCAGCAGGCTGCCTGTAAGGCCACAATATCGATTCAGATGTAGGGAAATATACAGTGTATCTCAGCGCGGATTGGAATATTGTAAATAAATATGTCTCAAAGATTCGGTCATATTATACTGGATTTTAAATGCTATTTTCTTAAAACGAGTGAAAAGAAATTGGATATGTTTTATCCAGCTGCACACGTTTCAGGAACTGTGGTAGAGAAAAAGACATTTCCTCGATAGGCTACTACTGCAGTTATTTGGAAAGACATGATGATGTGTTTCATCATCCCTGAAGCAACAGACAATACAGAATTATTTCACCTCATATACAGAAGTCAATTAAAGGCTGCTTAAGTGACTTGAGATGGACATTTGTGCAATGTGCCCATCAGCACATTTTGAAATTGGTTTTTGACCAATGGGTGAGCTTGTTTCATGAAAGTAAAACGTTGTTTAATAGATGGGCTACATATATTTATATCTCCATAAGATTATATTACTCAGGGAATTGTTAGTGGTCTTTTATTGCACTGATTCTTTTTTATATTTTGATGATGTAATTGTTATTGTTGTTTTCATATTAATTATGAAAGTAATTGTTGCTGCTTTTCGTCGTGATGCTGCTGTTTAAAGCCGAGCATGTCAAGGTTATAGTCATCTTTAATAAATCGGACTTTTGTTTTGCTAGATGCTTGATGTTTAGGCCTTAACGTTGTTATGACATACAGGCCTGCATCAGGCTGACATTAAAACAACACACGAGACAGTTACATCTTAACGTGAGCCTTCGCAGATCAACATGCAATGATGCTTTAATATTTCCTTCTGTCTGTGTTTTGCAGGTCATGGATGAGATCCCGCGGCAACACCTTCACGGTTTCACTCCAACCAGTTGAAGTATCACTGGCCGCCATCAGGAGTACCAGGGATATTCACTTTTTTTTTTTTTTGGATTCGACTGTTTACTTTAAAACTTCACATTTTATAGTTGATAAACATCTGCAATGAAAAGGAGTCAAAGCGGAGAGGAATCAGCGAAACTGCTGATGTGAACGCCCACCCTCTCAAACAAGGAAGGATACAGTGAAAAGGCGCCGAAATGAAGGAGAAATCCAAAACGGCAGCAAGGACTAGACGGGAAAAGGAGAACAGTGAATTTTATGAACTGGCCAAAATGTTGCCTTTACCTTCGGCCATCACCTCTCAACTGGACAAAGCCTCCATAATAAGACTGACAACGAGTTACCTGAAGATGAGAATTGTTTTCCCTCAGGGTGAGCGAAATAGTCAACAAAACAATATGATGGATAAAAAAGCAGGATATGGGCTAATATATCACATTATACTACATTAAATCAATATCCTACGACCATTTGTTTTAGTTGAGACGTGTACATACTTGTATTAATAATAATAAAAAAGGAATCAGTTTAGTGCTATTAATAATAGTGATGTCAAGATGCAAAAAAAAATATATATATATATCAAGTAGGATACTGTTAATATACCCTCGCTCACAGACCCACGTTAAGCCATAAAGAAATATTATAGGAACATTACAGTAATTTCCCCCTAAACTGCAGGGAGTCTTTCCAAATGGATTATGGTCGTTTTTAATTCAGTGTGTCTAAAGGAGACGATCTGCCACCATCTTTTATACGGGTCTCTGCAGGCTTATTTGACTGCGTGACTAAGAACAAGACTTACCAATTATTTTTTAAAAAGGCCCTGCAAGGCTTCTAATCACCTGAAGTCATGTAAGCAGGAGGCACACACAATCTTACACAGCCCCTCTTGTATAAGAAAAATGCTACTAATTATCTGCCATGAAATCTAAGCAGAAGCCCACTTTTCTGCTGCTATATAGTAACCGACATGTTGATATTTTGCTGCTGTATGTAATACAGACTAAAATTATTTTTTTAAATCTAGCCTATAGAAAAAAAAATATTCGTCGTATTTTTAATAGTAGCCTATGTACCCATCCGCCCAACAACCATTCCTTATTTCTAGTTGTAGGTCCTTTTTCTCCATCCTCTCATCTGGTGGGGTTGATATTAAACTACTAGGCTCCTACTGTGTCCGACAACGTAGATCGTTTTTTATTTCCATTTACAGCAGCACCTAATTTATTGATGATACCCGAGCTCCATGAGATCTTCATGAAACTGAATGAATTTCAATGAGCCGCACTGGCTCCTTGCTTCACTTACACTGAAAATAGTGGCCTAAATTGAGGGATTTACTGGACCACAAGAAAATTTCAAAATTAGGCAAATTGGTGGATTAATGGAAGGAGGCATTTCAAATTCTGCATTTTTACAATAATCATTAAAAAAAAAAATCTGGTGTATCATTTGAATTAAAATATCATCCTGTTATATGAGCGATGTCATCCCTCCAGATTAAATGTCTACACTGCAGTTGTGACAAGAGGCACATCGCCTGCCCATCTTATAAACACACCACCAGATTAACGAGGTTCATGTCTGCAGCCTGTACAACATGTGGCAGCCACTGTACATGCTTAAACACTAAAAAGACCTTTTTAACAGGCACGCCTCTGGCTTGATGGTGTGTGTGTGGCCTTTTTCAGCAGTCTAACTTTAGTAGTAATAATAACAACAACAATAACAACAATAATAATAGCAATAATATATAATACTAATAATGTATATAGCCAATTACAAAATATGGCGTTGTATTTCTTCATTATCGATAAATAAATATATAAAAATACTTGTGCATCTTCCCCATTTCATCATAATGTTACACAGCAGACAAACAGCATTTTTCCCACTCTTCAGGTTTGGGGGAGGCTTGGGGTCATACAAGTCGAACAAGATCTCTGGACAATATTGGACGAGAGCTGGGATCACATTTGCTGCAGGTATATTAGTATTACCAGCACAACTGTTAATTATCTGCAAGAAAAGGAATAAGGTCGTGTGAAATCATTTTGAGAGGTATCAGGCTAACTGTGGCGCGTCGATTATTTGCAGACGTTGGACGGATTCATCTTTGTTGTGGCTCCAGATGGGAAAATAATGTACATTTCAGAAACAGCGTCGGTCCATTTAGGACTCTCTCAGGTCAGTTTGTAGGCTACGGTCATATTTATTTAAGATATGTTTTATGCATTTCTGCTACTTTCTCATATTTTCTGACAACGTTTTGCAAATTAAATCATTATACTCCATCGCAGTCTTTACCTGCTAATTACATGAGTTATTCTCAACAGGTAGAGTTGACTGGGAACAGTATTTATGAATATGTACATCCTGCCGACCACGACGAGATGACAGCTGTGCTGACGCCACATCAGCCATATCACTCACATTTCGTCCAAGGTAAATTAAATTTCCTCCCTGAAGTTTCCCAAATATATCTCGTCTAGATAACTGGAAAATGACTAGAACAAGCATATATCTATTATAATGCAACGGATGTGTGTAACACATATGCAAATATAGTCTGCACCAATGCGTGTCTTCGCATTCCTGCATTTTGCAGCAGTAGGCCTACAATCGCTTTATATGTTTCCATGCACCTATTTAATTTTTATTTTACACAAGTAATTCTTTTATTTTGTTATTAGGCTATATTACTATTAAAATGCAAAAACGTCATAGTGATTATGGAAACTGTTTTTAAATAGCCTAAGCAAACGTAACGACAGCCCTTTTCCCCTTGCTGTGATAGTTTTTGAGTTGACTCGCCCAGTTAAAAACTGTTTTCCTTCCTTCAGAATTTGAAGCAGAGCGCTCTTTCTTTTTGCGGATGAAATGTGTGCTGGCAAAAAGAAACGCAGGCCTCACCAGTGGTGGATACAAGGTAAGCAATTAGGCTTAGTCACTGGTCTATGGTACTATTAATTGCAGCAGAGCAATTCAATAATGTATCCTAATGAAAGAAAAACAATATTTTCTAAGAAAATGTAATATATTATTCCTGTAATGCCATAAGGACTTCAGGTACTTCAATATCCTTTTGCATTTCTAAACTATTGTATTTCAATAATAATTCTTTATTTCAGCTCAATGTATATACATTATGCAGTATTAATTGTGCTATATACACTTCTGTTTGAAGGGACATTTCAGCATTTTCTGATCTACATTTCATTTTCATCTTAGTTTCTCTCACTGTCTATCTTGTTCCCCTACAGGTGATCCACTGCAGTGGCTACCTGAAGATCCGTCAGTACAGTTTGGACATGTCTCCTTTTGAGGGCTGCTACCAGAATGTGGGTTTGGTGGCTGTGGGTCACTCCCTGCCTCCCAGCGCTGTGACCGAGATCAAACTGCACAGCAACATGTTTATGTTCAGAGCCAGTTTGGACATGAAGCTCATCTTCCTGGACTCTAGGTACACAGCCAGTTTGCTGTATATTACGTAATTATTTCTCTTGAGGTATTTTTTTTCTGCTCAATTTTGTGTGTGCTTAATGTAAATCACATACATTTTTCTTTAGGAGGGTTCAAATAGTTGCCCAATTAACTACAACAATTATTTCCTGTAAAACACAAGAAAAACAAGACAAGTCTAAAGTATCCCTGGATCACTCTGCATATTTTAAATACAACTGGTTAATTCCTCTCCAGGGTGGCAGAGCTGACAGGTTATGAGCCCCAGGATCTGATAGAGAAAACCCTGTACCATCACGTCCACAGCTGTGACATCTTCCACCTCCGCTGTGCACACCACCTCTGTGAGTTACAAACCTGCACTATTATGCTTTTACAACAGGCTGGTTGACCTTCTTTTGTCACAGTAACTGCTCAGGAAACCTGACGCAGTGGGGACACTCACACACACTCTCTTTCTCTCACACACACACACACACACACACATACACACAGTTAAGTATGTTAATCTCTGTCTTCTGCCTGATTCTTTTATCTCCCTCAGTGCTTGTAAAAGGCCAAGTTACCACTAAGTATTATCGTTTCCTGGCCAAGCACGGCGGCTGGGTCTGGGTCCAGAGTTACGCCACAATCGTCCACAACAGCCGGTCCTCAAGACCTCACTGTATAGTCAGCGTCAACTATGTCCTCACGTAAGTCTCATTTATATTCCTCTATCCTAAAATCAGAGTGAAACTTTTCATAAGAAACAAACTGATTTAAGAATAAAAAACAAAATATTCTCAATACTTTCTTGAGGTGTTTATTCACTAAAGCATTTCATTTGGTTGGATTATTTCATTTGTAATTAGGATTCATGCATTCAGATGTTAAATTGTTACCATTAACGCATTTGGGAGTGAAATCTCTAAAATTACAGCTCCATAAACACAAGGTTTAAAGGGATCTATGCAGGGCTAACAGCAGCTGCATTTTTAATGGTGTTTGCAGAGGGAGGAGCATCGATTATTTAACTAGATCAAGTAAATTCACATCATACACTCTTATGATCCATGCTTGAAGCTCACTCTATGATATGATGGGTCTTTGTCTCTTGGACAAATCCGTCTCTTTATCCCTCTGTAGCCTCTGAGTACAAATCCACCAAATACTGTGGCTGCAGGTCTCATACAGTTGTGTGTTATGAGAGCACACAACACACTAAGGCCCTGTGAGACAGCAAGACAAACATCAGGGTTCAACCCCATCAAAAAACCTCTACTGTCACCATCGATCTGCAGACTAAGGAAAGCAAAATCTATCAAAACCGTGAACTAGGAATCAATATCTCATAGCTGTAGCACATGTTGGATTTTCCTTGTTAAGTTTGGGTGATCCACATGTGGCTTTCTTTTTGTGTATGTGTGTGTGTGTGTGTGTGTGTGTGTGTATAACAGGGTGTTTGTGTGAGTGTCTGTACGTGCATTGCATGCATATGGCTGCACTCCACGTATTGATTTCTCCCATGCAGCAAAGGAGAAAACAAAAAGGAACATTAAATGACAGCGAATTTCCAATCACATAATTAGCTCTAACACAAAAGTATCCAATAGCTCACATAAAGCAAGAGCACAAAAAAGTAGCAACATGAAAAAAAACAAAAAAACAGCTATTCAATCACCGTGCCCCAACAGCGTTTTAAACCCAACAAGAATCCATTTATAAATCATGTGTAGAGGTTGGCTGGTGGCGTATTTCAGACATGCGGTGCTCTGACATTGACCCTGAGGTGGAATTCAGCTAACACAGCTGAGTTTGCACAAAGGCCCAACATTATTGGCTCAGACATAAGTCATCCAGGGCACAGATAGGATGCAGAACCAGCCACCCCAACTATACCTACAAGAGCAAATATTACTCACACTGTGTACTGGCTATCCAAACACAGCCTTACCCCGAAGGTGTTGTACATAAAGAATGGGTCATATTTGGAGTCATATTAAAGAGGCTGGCTGTGCAGGGTCAGGGATGGGCCACAGGGTTTAAAATGCCAGGCAGCTGCTATTACATACTGTTAATGTGATAAGTTAAGAATAGGCTCATGTTTGCTGAACACTTGACACAGGAGCCTTTCACTCCCTCGACAGCAACACTTGAGTTCAGCCACAAGACAGTGGGTTAAGATGTCAAAGATGGTGCACAAGCTGCATGCACATATACCAGTAAAAAGAAGCTTGCATTATACAAAACACAGATGCTTGCAGAGGACTGCAAGTGCAGAGATAATACGTGCACATGCATGTGTCTGCGTGTGCACATTTACTCATGATTTATGTCTGGCAGGATTCTGGCAATGCTTGTACAGTGGAAAACAATGTTTAACTTTCTTCATGGTGTCTGATCTTTTTCTTAGAAATGGGAGGGCTTAATCTTTTGAACGTATCTTAAATGTTGTTTTCACTTTTCATAGACCTCACACTACTTATTGTGCAAAACTTGTGTTTGTAAAATAAGTCTGTGTAGTTATCTACGTTCAATATTGGCCAAGACGTCTGTTGCAGGCTAATTACTGATAATGTCCCTTGGTGCAACACTACTACCAAAACTGTGTAAGAAATAATGAAGATTGTTTGGGGGGGAAACGCTGGCTTAAAGGTTTGAGTAGCTCAAAATTGATTGGGAAAACCTGGTGGGAAGGTGAACAAGTAACACTATGTCCCCTCTCAACAATATTAACAGTGTCCTTGAGCAAGGCACTACACCATCAACACTAAAATAAGGCAGTGCATACATTTTAAAGGGGCTGTATCTAACATTTAGAACATCAAAACATTTGCTATGGGAAGTTATAGTGGAGCAAAGGTGCCCTGAGCAGAGAATGAAATGCCTTGATATCCAGTATTTCAAAAATTGGGGAACAATCTCTTAGAGCAGTCTGTTTTGTTCAATATTTGGAGTACAGCCCATTAAACCAAAGCAAAGTTAAGATGCATGCTGTTGAGTCTACAGCAACGCTAGAAGCTGTGTGAGGATGCACTTAGTGCTTACATCAGCATGCTAACAATGCTAACATATTAATGTTAAGCAGGTATCATTTTTAAAAGTGTCACCATGCTGGTGTAACGTGTCAGCATTCTAGCATTTCCTTAATAGCACTAAACACAAGAACAGCTGAGGTTGGTGGGAATGTCATTCATTTTGATTATTAAAAAAAAAGTATTGGACAACTGTAGATTTTGACCTGCTCGGGGCGCTAGGCCTAAATGAAAAGTCAGGGTATCGTCAAAGTTAATAGAATTTATCCTAAGGGGGACATGAATGTTTGTACCAAATTCCTGGCAATCCATCCAATAGCTGTCGAGCTATTTCAATCTCGACCAAAGTGTTGGACTGGCCAACACTGCCATTCCTGTGGTCGCTAGAATGGCAAAAAAAGTCACAACCTGCGTAAATACGTGTTCAAACTTTTATTTTATCTCTAACATATATTTTGTTTGTGTCAAAAGGGATACTGAGTATAAGGGAATGCAGCTGTCTTTGGACCAAATGAGCCCTACCAAGCCAGCCTTTCCCTACGCTGACAGTCACAGCGAAGACCGGAAGAGCACCAAGTCACGTCTGACCCAGGCAAAGGCCAAAGCCAGAGCGTCACCCTACCCACAGGTAATAAACAGCCTGATACAGCTAAATCTAGAAAGGAGACTCAAGGTTCACAAACTCTCAAAACTGTGATATTCTTGTTTCTGTCAGCAGTTTTCAGCTTTCAATCCAGAGCGTTCAGAGTCAGACCAAGACAGCCAGTGGGGAGGCAGCCCGCTGACAGACTCTGCCTCTCCTCAGCTGCTGGATCCCGGCGAGGCTGCGGAGGCATCTTGTGCCTACCGCCTGTATCCAGACTCAGGCTCCCTGTGCTACGGCCTGGGTCTATCAGAAGACGATCTCACCCATGCCCAAACACATCCTCACACCACAACCTGTGACCGCGTGCGATGCCAGAGCGGTCGCTACTTCCTTGGAACCCCCCAGTCAGGAAGAGAAGTGTGGTGGGACGCTACGCGTTCTGTCCTCTCGCTGCCAAAATCATCCACGGACAACAGTGAGGGCTACGAAATCACATCCTACCATGGAGCCATTCACGGTGAGGTACTAGGGTTGAGACCACAACCATCTGTCTCTGAAAACAGTACTGGCCTAACTTCTTATGGTAGCTGTTTTCCAAATGTTATTATGGGACATGCTAAGTTGTTTACGCCGTCTCTTTGCCAGTGTGCCGATTGCTACCATCTGTTTAAAAATTGCCTGCAATTGAAAGCCAAGTTTTTTCACATTTCACATCCTCACACAGGGAAACAACCCCCACTGTGCTTCTGCCAAGACATTCAGTCTAATAGACCATGGTTCTGTAGTCATGTGAAGCAGAATGTCACACATTACACAGGCAACGCATGGTTTTTGTAACTGGCACTTAAAATATATGAAAAGTATAGGATACAGATCATGTTGTGAGTTGTTTTCTCACACTTAGTAAAGGCAGACAAAAAGGATCAAATTACTTATTAACATAATGCAATCATTCATTTCACTGTTTTGAAATGTGATCATTGAACTCTCCTCACAGGACGGGGCCACTGGGATGAAGACAGTGTAGTGAGTTCACCTGATGGAGGCGGGTCCACCAGTGATTCAGGTGAGCGTTACCATGGTGACCACTTCCGGGCAACCCCTCGAGAGCCCAGCAAGATGGAGACCCTGATCCGAGCCACGCAGCAGATGATCAAAGAGGAAGAGAGCCGGCTGCAGCAACACAAGGCGCCGCTGGACATCTCAGGCCTCGCCAAAGCCCACAGCCCGTCCTTCACCTCCTCACTATCGCACCACTCCCAGCTCACCATGCCCAGCGTAGTGTGCCGCGGCCCGGGAGCCCCCAGCATGGACCTCCCCTCTGAACGTCTCCATCATCGGGACAGCGTCAAAGTGCTCGGTCCGCACGACAATGATGAAAACACAACCAGTCCGGTCTCTCTGTCTCGTCTCAGCAGCCCCAGCTCTGATGGGATTCCCAGGTCTGGCCTCTCCCTCACCAAAGACTACATGCAGACAGATCTGTCCCCCCACCCTCCACAGTCCCATGGGAGCCCGCTGCTCTATCAGGCACAGGAGAGGCAATCACTGGACAGGCAAGCAGCCTATGCTTTGACTGGATACTCCCTGGAGCACCTGTATGAACCGGAGAACCTGCGGAGTTACTCAGGCCTGGCCTGTGGAGGAGTCCAGTATGATGTAGCGTCCCATGTGAGGATGCAGGCTGAGCAGATGCAGGGACACAAGGCCACCTCAGTTATCATAACCAACGGTAGTTGACGAAATCTGGTGCAGATATGTCCTGTTCTCTAGATGAGGATGTTACAGTAAGGTGGTGCTTTATGCACTTACAAACACCGACCAGGTGCTTGATACAAACAGCCAGACAATAGAAAAAAATAAATAAAAAAAGGTATCTTCACTGGGTTGATGCACCCTTGGTGGCTCATGCGCAATTTGTGTTTGTCAGCCTTTGTATCATACCATTATCTTTTCTAGATCATCGGAGGATGATTTGAACTACTGTCCAAGAACTGATGTTTGGTCTGCCACTTCCCAGAGTGGAAGTTTGCTCCATTAGTTAGGAATATAGTGTTATTTTTATGGTGAAGTAAATTCCCCTCCCTGCAAAGGCGACCTTAGTTTTGAGTCTGGTTAAACATCAAGCTAGTGTGCCTCACGCACCATTGGTCATGTGAGTTAATTTGTCCCGGACACTATTTCCAAAGGCAGTACGAAAATGTGTTGTTCCATTGCCCCTTCACCTGAAAACTCCATTGCACAGAGAATAATGTTTGACACAAGAAGTGCAACATGGGAAAGGCGAGAGTTTCACTATTGTAAGATGTCAATGTTTCCTGGTATTTATTTGTCAGTGGGCTGTTTTCTCTGTTTTCTTCTGTGTGCCATTTTTTCTGTCCAAGTAGAATCTTTATTGGTTGCATAACATTTGTTTTGGTGTTTGGATTACACCAACATTAGATTAAAATATTAAATGAAGTGGAAAAACTGAAAGAAAAAATGCTTCTGATATGTAAAAGTGTAAGATATATGCAGGTCAACTTTAAACTGTTCAAATGTGAAATGCCCTTTCTTAGAGCGCAAAGAGAGAGCACAAAACACAAAAACACATTTCTGATCACCCCATGCCCTCTAAATATAGGCATTGTATTTATTGACATAAGTTGCGGCTAAAACAATATTATTTACATATCAGAGCATTTTCCCTGTTTTTTTACCTCACCTAACTGTAACCCAAGTTATTAGCATATGTAGAGTATGCTTTTATGTCCCTAAATCCTGCTCCACATGCAATTGTTCTCAAAGGAAACCATTTGTTTTAGTTTTTTGTTATGACAAATGTAACAATTATAATTGAAAAAGACGTAATAAGAATGTGTTTAATGTCTTTAGTTTCTTATTTAATTTATGCTGTAAATATCTCACAATGAACTTTTGAACAAGAAGTGACAAGATTATTTATTAATTGGTTTTAAAGTCTTGAATCTGAATACAGTTGCAAACCAACAACTTTTGTCTCTGTTGATTTCTGTCGCACAATTCTTCATCTGTAAAAAGAAAAAGTGCTTTGAATGAATATGCCCACACTGCTGCTTCAGAAAAACTCAATAACAATTTTAGACATATGTAGATACATTTAGCTGTTGTTTGTCCATCATGAAAAAACCAGGACATCTTTGTACAATGCATTTTGAGATGTATAGATATAGATATAAATACTAAGTTAATGAGTTAATTTTAATTTATGTGTAATGACAAGTATTGGCCCATCCCAAGACACTTTTCTATTTATAAAACACAAAAAATAACACGATATAGATATAGATACAATAAATATTTTTAAAATACAGCAGATCTTCGAAGTTGATGGCCATGTGTTTTTTTTGTGAGTTTCATTGTAAATTATTTTGTAAAAACATAAGTCTAAAACCGTAAAGAATAGGTGTGGTGTCCCACCCTATTTTTCTTATTGTCAACAAATCCTATGAAAAACAATCAACAATGCAAATATGAAAATCTTGGTCACAAATATATGGTTTTAATTTTGAAAAAGCTAAATCATTTCATAAAAGAGTTGGGCACTGTAGCTTTTATCAAACGTTACTACCCAAGGAGTAAGTAGTGGATCTCCAGCAGAGTATTTCAGTTGCAGATTTGTGCTCCAGTGAGTATTTACACCAGGAGGGCGGTGGCTATTGGGATTGACTCAAATTACAAACTAACCATGTTCATCGTGATGAAGGAATATGTCACCCAGTGCAATGATGTGGCTCTTGGATGTGTTTATAAAACGTTACTACAACTATGGAGCTCTATGGCACAGATAAGTAAGCTATATCAGGCTTTTTGATACACAAGCAATACTTGGTTCTTGGTTTTTGGTCTTTTCATGGGATTTGTTGAAAATAAATAAAATATCAAATATCAAAAGACTCATTCTTTGATTTTTCTTTAGATGTACCTGACAGGAATTAAAGGAGGGCATTATGACAAAGATCTAGTCCAAAGCCCTCATACAAGCCATTACCACAGCAAACTGCTTGTGTGACAACCGAGCTGTCACGTTTTAAATGTACTTGCAGCAGCACGTTCCTGCTGTTCAAAGCAGTTGAACTTGCACGTTTAGCTGCTCTGACCTCTGCTCAAAGGCAATTTCTGTGCCATGTATTTTAATATATGTAAGTTATTCACATGTAGCAGGAGAGCTGGCCTGCCTGGCTGTCTGAGCTGAGTGGGACCTGGACCCAGTTTGGGCCTGGATGCAGAGCTCCCATCAGTCAACGCTGACATGACTGTGATGGTCTGCCAGATATCACTGCTGCTGTCATTCTGGAGGCAGAGCAACTACAACACTCCGACCCAAGGATTAGGATTGGTGTGTATGAGTGAAAGAGTGTGTTTGTTGCTGAAATACTTCAATGACAAGAGACTTGTTTTTCTTTCTTCTAAACACTTGGGCTTTTGCCTGATGTGCCCTCAAGGCTTTCACATGTAGAGTTGGCTACAAATACAGCCAAACACTGGGCCTTTTGCCCAGACTTTGTACACTTGCATATACCCATCCACCCAAAATCCTCTCTCTGCCTCAGTCCTATAGAAAGAAACAATTACAGACCCTAGGAGAGGAAAACCTGATCTTACAGAATAGCACAGAAGGATAAAGCACTCAAATCCAACACCAATATATAAATAAATATTACAGTAAATGTCCTGCATTGAAAATGATGAAGTATAATTAATAGAAGTATAGCCATTTTCATAATGAGTACTTTACTTTTGACACTTTTGGATATTTTATCGAAGATGCTTACATAACCTTATATTATTATATGCATTATATTATTGCATAATTATTGATGAAATATTGTGAAAGCAGCATTTTAATGCTGTTGCTGGTCAAGGTGGAGCAAAATGTAAACTACTTTATACACTGGTAGTTTGTTTAATCTATAATGGATTACCATATTTTATAAGTTGATTATATATTTTGTATGCTAAATCTGTAGCACTCTCCTTTACGTCACCCTTTATAAAGGCTTTGTAATTGATGGTTTTATCAATGATAAATAAATAATTCATAAATGTTATACACATCAGTTAAGCCATGAATTAGAATACCGTCTGGGTTGCCTGGTTGTATAAAACGTAGTAGCTTAGCAACTATAGTTGCAAGACAAATAAAGTGGAATAATACAATACCTTTCTCTGAAATAGAAGTATCATAATATGGAATGCTCAAGTAAAGTAGAAGTACTTCCAAATTTTATTCAAATACAGTACTTGTTATTTTCAATCACTGCCAAATACTTAAAACAAGGAGTTTGCAGAGAACACATTAGAGGCGTCGATTGAAATTGATGTATCTTTAAATTATGTAGGAGTGATTCAAGTTGCCGTAGAATAGCAGATGTTGGGACTAAAATCAAATCAAGCAGCAACAAATCAAAGGATCTTATGATGTCATTGGAAGAACGGATGTGTTATGTAAATTACTTCCTTACTCTCACCCCTCATAATGAACCACAGTGCTACAAAATTAATGCATTTGCAGTTAATTTAACTACCATGCTACTGCAAAATAAAAAGCACAAGTGAATCAGCTTTGTTTAGACCATAAGGCATTAGTAGTTAGAGGAGATGAAAAGGCTGGCTGTGTCATGCAATTGGCTTCATGTGGAAGTAAACTATAGGACTGCAGGAGCGAGATCTCAGGGTTCCACGACTGCAGGGAAGGAGAAATGGATCCTAACCGGACAAACAACCACAGAATACAAGGGTGCAGGTGGCGAGGCTCAGAATAGCCTCTGAATGTGTACTTGATTGATTTCAGGCCCAGCATTGAGGAACAATTGCATATTCATACATCAATTAAAGTGTTCCCCCACTAGTGCCTCCATAATTTAACCTGGCGCTCAGTGAAAAGTCATCCTTATGAAGCAGCTTCAGACCAGCGCAGAGGAAAATGTTTCAACATGTTTTCTGTTTTTGTATTCTTTATGGCCTCTTTGAGTTTGAACGGACATCTTATAATTGTTTAATTCCTCTTCTTCCTTTAAATCCTTTTTCTTTCAGCTTTGGAATTGCGGTTGCTATATATCTTGCCTCAAAACACAGCTGTAAACCATGCGAACACTCAAAACATTTCCCATGCAGCAATAAAACCGTGCACATTTGCCGGTGAGTCACCTGCAAATGAGTAGACCAAGGGCAAAACAGCACAGGACCGGGGGAAATCATTCAACCAGGGCGTTTAGTGACACCTCGACAGCATGACCTCGTTGCACCAGAACACATTTAGATGTTCTGATCGGGTGGACCAGGATATTGAGGTCATCTGGTCGATCTGATTGGCTGAGCCTGGAGACTGAGGTCATTCTGTAAAGTGGAGAGGAAATAAGGTTTCTCTTTGTGTCACAGCACCTGAGATGGGAACGCTGCTTTGAAATATGCTACTAATGTTACTAATAACTACTTAATTAAGTTACTACTTAACTTTTGGTATTTGATGATTTTCTTGAGTTTGAATAAATAATCCATTTCATATTTTCTAATTAAAAGAAACAAGATGTTCTATATTTTTCTTTTGCTAACATTTCTCATGAAAAGACTAAAAACCAATCATTACCTTCTGACTGTCCCTCCCAGTTCATGGCTTTAAGCTCCAAGCCCATTCTTCCTAGTCAAGGTAAATCTTTCAAAACTGGTAAAAAAAAATGTTTAGTAATTTCCTAAAACAGTTGGGCACAGTAGTTTTAGCAAATATTACAAAAACAGACATAAACAGTACATTTGTTTGGGACTATTTTCACAGGCAGATTTGGTGCATTGGTGAGAAACAGGATGTTATAAGTGTGGTTGGCTTAAAATAAACGTAGTGCCTGGGTTCTTTTTAATGACGGAACATGTCAGCCAGTGCAGCAGTGTTGCTAATTGATGTATTTTGTACAACAATAAGAGGAATAGAGGAATATGTTATATTAGGCTTTAGCTAAACAGGCAATACTTATTAGAAGGACCAATGCATTGCTGGTCTTGATCTTTTTTATGGATTTGTTGACAATTAGAAAAATCCTCTAGAAATAGAATATATTATTAGATTTTAGACTTTTAGGTAACATTACAAACACCATTTCAAGCAGTATGATATCAGCATTTATAAATCACCAAGTATAGTATAAAGATAGCAGGTTTGATATTTTGACTACTGTAATTTTCTTCTCACAAACCCTTTTTTCTAAAAAAAATAAAATAAAATAAAATACAACAAAACAACTGAAAGCTGACGGTCAACATATCTACTAGTGGATGTTTCCGCAAAAGAGAAATGGTAATTGATTTCTCTTTAGTATGATGTCTTTAAATGTTAGTAAAATATTACAATAATATATCTGGAATAATATCTGGTAGACTTAAAATCACAAAAACCCTTTGGCCATATAGAACAAATCCCACAAACCTGCGAGAATTGCAGTAATTTTGATGGGATGTTATGGGAATTTTGTTTTGTTTTTAAATCGAAAAAATCACAGCAAAAGCATGATCATTTTCACAAAACCGTAACAAAACCACCTTAATTTAAAACTCACTAATCCCTCAGCTATAAGGCTATTATAAAAAGACTACAAGTACAATATCCTGAGCCTCTGTCACACATACACACACACACCAAGGCTCAAACAGTGTGAATCTAATGCCTTCCAATCTTGTGGATCCCTTTGTTCCTGATTTCACGCTTGATTTGCCCACAGCTTGAGTCTGGCTGGTATCAGCCTCTTCTCACTGCTTTCACTCCTGCCAAATCCACAGGATCCATGTTCTCTCTCTCTCTCTCTCTCTCTCTCTCTCTCTAACATCTCTGTGAAATGCTTTCCAACTCATGCCAAGAAGTTGTGTTTGTTTGTTTACATCTCAGTCCATCTCTCTGTAAACACCTCAGCGATCTGCCACAATCAGATCAGAGTGAATTCTGATGCTATCATTTTGCATTTCACATGATTTGTTATGTCATTTAAAACACTTTCATTAGGGAGTGACGTTAGCCACTGGAAATATATATCTTTATTAAATGATTTCCTGTAGAGTTGCAAGAATAATCCCCCTTGTGCATTGACAACACTACATGTGCGCTACAAATCTTAAGATTGATTCACCACCTCTCATGAGAGGCCTTTCAGCCGTTCTGTTTTGAAATATTCTGCTTCTAAAGTGGCACATCAGCTGGGCTCTTTTACTCCTACGATCCGTCTAGCACTCGTACCGAGCAGATATTGTGACAGCTGCGTTAGGGGGCCAAAAAGGAAGAGCGCAGGAGACAGACAAGGAGAACGAAGGAGAAAGGAAAGATCGAGGAGCGGGTCCCTAGAGAGAGGGTGCCGGTGCTCCACAGCTCCAAGTCACCGCCTGCATGCCAATGAGGAGATTCCCCAGCAGCAGCAGCAGCAGTAGTGGAGCAGAGCAGCAGGAGGGGCCCGTGCTAACACTGTACCACTATAGTCCTTGATAGTCACATTACACACTCCTCACAAAGAGCTGAACACCAGATGGATCTCTGAAGCATGATTAAACGCCAAATCCAAGTTACTGTAAACATGATGGCGATAATTATCTCTGTGTAACAACAATCATTCAAATGATCTGATTACTTCAGTATGACTCTGCTTTTCTATCTATAAGAGTTTTATGTTAGTATTGTTATTGTATATCATCACTCTTCACATAGTCATTTATTCATTGTACAAATGACCCTTGACAAAGGCTTTGGTTTTGGCTTCCCATGTAGGAAACAATGATGACAAGCGAGCAAGTACAGAAGGAGTTTGCACACCCAAATCTATGTCAATTCATTTTTACTTCATTTTTTCCATCTCCTATGTTTAGCACGTGAATAAAAATGCCCATACTTTTTGTCTTTGACTTCTACAATGTGCAATCACACAAAAGCAAGAGAGAAAAGCAACCCTTACTGAAAAAGTAGCAGTATGGCTGTATTGTATTCAGGTCTACTTTACTGTACAAGAATGAGAGAAATACTTATGCAAACAATTAAACTCATACAGAAATAAGAGATTCCCCAGAAAGCTAGTTGACTGATTTGAAAATATACAATTTAGGACTCGCTGGATGTTAGTTTTTCATGCTTTTCATTTGAACACAAGTTACATCTGTGGTCCTGGTGCTAACAGCAACATTAGCTGTGTGTAACCACCTCCTCTCCCCCCAACAAGAATTAATAACTAATTATGTCAGGTCACTCGTCCAGATGGTCATATCAGATGGGCCCACTGTCTGAACCTCACCTCCGAACAAGCACCTCTGACCCTGGCAGCCACGTCACCCCTGGCAACATGCAGTCTGAGGCCCATGCCACTGGGAGGATGGAATCAAGGGGTACGGGAGGGTTTGGGGTGCACATAAAGAAGCGCTAAGGGGGGCGTGTCTGATCAGTGTTGGATGGCTGCCTTTAAAGCTCCATGAATACAAGGCTCCCTGCCGGGGCCCTGATCTCCACGGTCATGATTCTGTTATTACACGCCATGTTCCTGTGATGGGCAGATGGCTCAGAGCATCGTCACATGCATTCACACGCATTCAACACATGCCGGGCCCGTCGCTTCAATGGACACAACCTGATACTCCCCTTTCTTGTCTCATTAGGAGGCTATAGAAACATAAGAACATAATAGGGGGGAATTAAGTGCCCGTGTGGATGTCAAAGGGGGACGTGGCAGAAGATTGGGACGAAGGCTAACAAGCGCATGGCGAGCTCCCTCAGCTTTGTGCGATGATTAGTGCTTTCGACAGGGCTGACGGGTAAAAGACAAGCCCTCTGGGACAGGAGCAGCTTTTAAACAGACACTTAAACAGCCAGGACACTGACAGCAGTAAAGAAATCGGCATCAAAAAACCTGGCATGTGAGGGTTTAACATATAGATACAGATAACTTATACGTGTCCGATGTCACACAGAACACGCAATTTCCAGTGTCAGTACAGTGCTCCATACGTATCAGCCTCCTATCTTATGATCAAATAAATGATAGATGGTAAATCTATCATTGACAGGTATCAGATTATAAATGATAAGCTTGTAAACAGCTGAAAATAAATGTAATAAATTGTATTTCCGTCAATACATTTGGAGATAACAAACATAACTAAATAAATAACTGAATAAAAAAGCCAATGCTGTAATGTTTCTGCTATAAGTCAAACTTATAGCATACATATGTATAGCTTACATCCACTTTTTTTTTCCATCACCGTTTAAGAAATGTCTCTTCTTATTAATTCCTATTATGGCTCCTTTACAATAAGTCACATAAAATCCTCCTAAACTCTTGAGCAAACAGGAACTTTACCAAAGCTCCCCTGTGCATGTCTCCAGGACCAGATGATGTCTCTGCCTTGTATTTGACCAGGAGACTTGGGACAAAGCAGCTAAGAAGAAACTAAACAAAGACACCTTAAAAAGGATTTAAGGTGTTAAACCACTCATTCATTTGACTTTCTCATATCTTTAGGAGGACAAAAACAGTAGATAAGAAAACTGGGATGAAAGCATTACTTGTTTAGTGTGTGGCGCATATATCACCTTAGTGATATTATTGAGACTTGAGCTTTTAAACACTTGGCAAATCAAAGAAATAATGAGAGGCGGTGACTAGATTGGTGGCTATCACTCACTCAATTATAGTAAATGGCCTGACACGTGTTGATAAACACAGATAATTACTTGTGAAAAGGTTCATCATTGTCATTATATCATTACTTTCTGGGATTCTGGTGCTAAGTGTCTAACAAGATTAGCCTGCCAGTCACGTTTCTCCTCTCATTCGAGCAGACAATGGACAACTTTACAAGCTGGCTGCTTTTGCTGTTGTAAAGCTCAAGTGCTGCCCACGTATTTGGGGATTTAAAAAAATAGTCACTGTCTTCAAAATTTGTGATTTTTTTTTTAAGGATTAAGTGTACTTTATGGGTTGAAAAATGGTCCTTTAGCTTATAAAAAGATGATGTTTTGGAGATACATGGTTTTTACAGGACAATGACAAAATTGTATTTAAAAATAAAAATGCGTGGATGCGGAAATGAGTGAAACTATGACGGATTCATGGCACATACGAAACAAAAGTCACATTTAGCAGCGTTGCTGCTTCTGATCATGAACATCATGCCTACATCACATGAGTTGTTGTTATGCAACATCTGGTGACAATTTTCCTCCTTGAGATAGTGAAATTACAAAATTTGTACAAAAAAAAAGTTTAGTACACCAAACAATCCCCTAAAAGCAGCATTTATCACCCCATTGCTAATTTGATTTATTTTGACTATGTGACAAAAAACCCCACAAAAACACAAGTAAGAAATAAGACTGCTGATGTGAGGAGCATATTTTTCACAGTCGTCATTCTCACAGCATCCACATATGTTGCTGCAGTGAACCCAGCATCAGAATGAAGCCCTGTCACTATGTTACAGCAGCAGTCTGATGATCGCCGCTTCTAAGCAAGCGATCATGCCACATCTGGTACTGTTCTTCAGCGGTTTGAAGAATCAAGAAAATCAACCCATCATCTACCCCGCCCCCCACTACCCCCCGCACTCATTCACACACATATCAACAGCCAGTGATATATACACATATGAAATGCACCTGTGCACATATACACATGAATAATTTCATCCACGCCATACTTCATTGGAGACACGTGGATTTCTCCTTAGTGTGATGTCATTACAGCTCTCTAAGGCCTCCTATTAGCCAGTGCTTTGTAATCACTCTGGTGATATATTAGTACAATGCATTGATTACCCCATAATCCAATCACTCGCCTGTTATTGATCTTTTATAGAGCACCCCCCCAGACAATAAAGATGTAGCCACAGACTGTGGGTCAATAGGCACACAGGGAGAGGAGTCTCCTTGCAGCTAATAGGCTTATGAAATAATACAAACATTTTGCTTTCTCTACACCAGCAGAAATCAATGCAGAGCTTAGCTGGTGCATTCAAATCAATTGTCTTGAACCACATGTCACACTTTCTTGTGTCAGGACTTATCCTTCACATGTTTCAAGCTTTATCTAATTCTGTGCTGTTTTTTTTCTTCTTCTTCCACACTATTTCTCTGTCTTGCTAATAACTCTCATCTGCTTTGTCTCATTCCTTCTTTTTCTTTCCTACCATCCGTCTTGCCACTCCATCGTTCTCTCCTCCTTTACCCCTGCCCCCTCTCTGTCCAGCATTCAACTGTTGTTGGATTGCCAGATAAGTTTCTGCTTACAAGGAGACCACATCTGACACCCAGCTGTGTGGGTCATGGGCTGCAAGAGCAGCTGCTGGTCATAAATCACCCGAGCTGGAGGAGTTCTGGCACTCCTTCTGTCAGCCGTGAAACAAAGACGTAGAGGTAGTGGGGGGTCAGAGGTAGCCAACCTGGGTAACTACAGGAGACCCAGCACCACCTCTGTAATCTGGCACTGAACAATCCTCTGTTATAAAAACTGTACTGTAAAACCGGATGAAGTCACTGAGGGATGTAGGGTGCCATAGGATGCAAATGCAGAGTCAAGAAGTATGGTGTAATATGGTATGCAAGCAATTATGGTTTAACAGGCGATGCAGCTTGTGAGCTGTGAGGTCAGAGGACAGACAATCTCTTGCTGAGTTACTGTAGCTGAAGAAGAAGAAAGGCAAATTAATTCTCTTAACAGAAAGGAAATGTCTATGTTGCGTGTTGCAGACACATTTTGGTATGTCTTAAAAAACTGAAATGAACTCTTTTGTTCAGCTTCAAGCAGAAATTAATAAGTAATTGCAAAAAAAAAGATGATGTTAGTTATTTCATGTTAAATTTTACCTGGAAATATTGTTTGTATAAATTAAATGAAATTCTGTCAAGATAATTTTACTCGTGGTTCCAGGGTAATTTACAGTCTTTTAAGTGTAATTTATTTAGATGATTTTTTAATATAAAACATATTCATTTTTTATGATAGATTTGTTTCTAACATTTTTTAAATAAATAAAATAGCATTACACACGCATGGTACATAGGTATTGTTATGAGTCTGGAAAAAATCTGGAATTTTGGTTATTATGACACTGTCATAGCTTTAAATGTTATCTTTTCCCCATGATTACGGTTGTATTCCTGAAATAAGTATTGTTTTTTATGAACTAATCTGACTTTTTGTCTGTTTTGTCTGACAATGTCATGTCTTTTTATATATACACTATCAAAATATATAAATGTCCATATATATAGACAGAATATAATGATTTTTAATGCAATATCTATATTGCCCATTATCAGCAACCATTCATCCAATGTTCCAAAGGATTCTGTGTATAATCTATCATTTAAAAATAAAAAACTATTGGAGAACCATTTTATATTATATAATAATGAAAACGGCTGCCCTGGTTAAAAAAAAAACAATGCAACTGATCTCAGCTGGCATTCTGTCTACAATGGAGTGCAATGGGAATTTCTATGTGACCCCAAACTTTTAGTAGTATATATATATATATATATATATATATATATATATATCATATCTCTGTCCAGAAACATGATTCTCCATTCCTTAAACGCATTCACATTACCAATTTCAGGGTATTCAATCAAGAAAAATGATTGTATAATTTTGTTGATATTGCTATCAACTGAATAAAGATTAAGTAGTTTTACTTGTTGGAATGAGTATTCTTATCTTCTCTAAAAGTGAAAATCAAGCATCTTCAGGACATAGTTTGAGAACCCCATGAACATGTTGAAAACATGTTAATTAAGGACCAGATTTCCCTTAATTTCACCTTTCACCCATGTGTGCAAATGGAATGCATTCAATGTTCCACTACAGTAGAGATTGTTTTAATTTAAGACCTGCCTTTCATTCCAAGCCACCTCACAGTGTTTATACTTCAGCCCACACAAGGCTGCATAATTCTACAGAGATTTGGATAATAAATTGGGTGTTTTTTTCTACAAGACGCCAATCTCTTGCGAGATAAAGGAAAAATGAGAGTAAGTAGCATGACGGCTTGGGGGGAAAGAAGGGGGTTGGACAGCAGTGGAGGGGGATGAGTAAGGGTTGGTGGTTATGGTGAGGGTAATTGAGTATTCTTCTTGGATCACTATCCCTCTACAACTATCTTCTCTACATTGCTGAACACAAGATGACCAAAGCTGGAAACAACACCACAAAAACAAAGCCTCTAACAAAATGTATATTTCTAGGTATTTCAATGCGGATATGTCCTCGTAAAAATCCAGTGCTGACTGTGTGGTGGCTTTCACCTGTGCACTCTTAGTTTCTGGAAATGTTCATTTCTTTGTACAAAAACACAATTGCCAGAAAGGTAACAGCAGTATGTGGGATGTCCGTGGGAAGGGCATGGAGAAAAGAGAGCAGATTATAAAAAAAGGGTATAAGAGGGGAAAAAATGACAAAAGAGAGAAAGAGGAGAAGAGGACTCTTTGCCCTTTGGTGTGAAGCAAGGGCCGATCGATGGCGGTGTAATGAGCCTGGTATTAGCTGGGGTGCAGAGGGACCGGAGCAGGGCAGAGGGAGGGCAGAGGGGGAAGGGAAGAGCCAGGATTTGATTCCCAACAGCAAACACCACCATTGCTGCAGACATCAGAACCAACACCTGAGTACACCTATTAAAGCCAGATGACCCGCGGCTCGGGTAATGACGAATCCACCCTCATACAAACTTCTAACGCACACATGTGCTCTCACACACTTTTATTCAACCTGCTGGCTGCTTTAGTTCCCATCACAGAGTTGTTCTATCTCTGCCAAGCTGCCACATAAGCCAAACGCATTACCCAAAGAGGGCTAACAGAGCAAAACCAAGCCTAATCCCGACTAAGAAAAGGACTGCACTTAACATCACCTCTCCTTTTCGGTGCAGATTACCTAACAATGGCTTCTGCCACTCTCTTAAACCCACTACACAGTGGCAATTTAATTAGAAACATAGAGATGCAGGGATTCTCTTTGGTTGGTTGAAAGAGAGAGAGAGTGAAGGGGGACCAGCAGGAAGAAGAGGGGGATAACCATCAGGTACACTCAAAGCCAATCTGTTGCCTCGTCAATAGGCTCATTCTGCTGGAGTGCCGAGCTCGCTAGCCCCCAGTCTCAGCCGTCAGACCAGCCATCCAGACATGCACAACCCAGGGGGACGCTGAGAAAGGGCCACGCCTGGGTCCTCTCAATGGAGGGATCAAAGCAGGGATAGAAGGATGGGCCCCCTCTCTTTGTGTTTGTGTCTCCCAAAACAAACGCATCCTTCTATCTGCTGGAAGCTGCGTGGATGTGGTGTGGCCAGAGGAACAGATGGCGCAGGAGACTGCCACTGGGAGACACCTAAACTCTGCAAAACGAAGAGTCGCCTTCAACCCATCCACATGCCTAGTTTCTGGATGACAAACATTTGGGCTTCTTTTCAAAGTAGTTATACAGTATATGCTATAATGTGAAGTGATGTGCTGAAAATGTTGCTTCCTGTTTTATCATGGGGCTTAATCTGGTTCATCTCAGCTTTATGTCCAGATAAAATCACATGAAAGCATTTAAAGTGTGTAAAGATGTTTTTGTTATCATCAGCAAATCACATGAAAAGATAAAAACCAACAATGAATAGATCAACAAGTATTGATTGTGTAGCAAAAGGCTGACCTAGTATTTCTCCTCCAGGCTCCGTAGTTTTTGAGTCAAACCTGCGTACACTGTCCTACTGCCATAAATATCCACTACAGCACCAAATGGGTTTCATTCCATGGCTGAAAGTAGTCCCCAACAAATGCACTATGAACAATGTTTGCTAAAACATGTACAGTGTCCTGTGACAGACTAACACATTATCAAGGGCCAGTTCACCCCAAATCCCAAAAAAAACATTTTCTAGTGTTTCTAAGTTGTTGTTTTATATGTGATTCTGTCATATTTTTGATTTTTTTTCATTAGACCTACTTTCTACCAAAGTACTATTCCCTACACAAACTATAGATTATCCAGTCATTGGGGCAATGTCTCTGAAAAAGGATGCTGCTGAATTCTTTCCAGTGACCTCCTCCACGTGTTTTTTTTTCAGTTTTTGTAATTTCAGTGAACTAACTCTTTAACATATTTCTTTAGTACTCTTGCTCCTGTTTTTTCTATCCTAATCCTGCGAACCACTTGCGACGAAAAGCTCTAATGCCCTCATGTTTTAAACTCAATCTAAGACAGGAAATGTTAGAATTGACTTGCTGCTAATTATATTTTTGTTTAGAGGAAAACAATCAAAATTGTTCATTTTGAATTATTAACATTATTTCCTCATGCCGTGAATAGTCACAGTCTCATTCCCTGCCACTGAGTAGAGAGATTTTCACCAGCCCATCAGAAGCAGGGCTTCCAGTAGATATAACCCGTGCTATGGTAATCACATGCTAATCACAGTTAACACCAGCGCAGGGTCCTATACTCTAGATTAATGCATCCGTCGCATATTCACGTTTCCATTAGCATAAATCAGGTTCACCCTGCCTTTGTAATTAGTGTTTTCATGTGAATGATAATAAGATATGGTGATTAGGTCAGGGTACTAGAATGGAAATGACTTGTCAGCTTAGTTGGCTCCAAACTGTTCTGCACATGTTGGACTATCAATATATGCTTCCTCCAGAAACAATTAATGATGTTGAAAAATAATTGAACTTTGATAGTTGGATGTGGAAAGCAAAAGTAGAGTATTAAGGAAATTTCTGTAAGACATGAGAAGTATTAGGATTCTTAAAGCAGAGTCAAAGGACAGTGTCAGTTTCATCCTTCATACAGTACAGGTGGTAGACCATTTTACAAATCCTCACATATATTTTACGTATTTAATTCATAATACTGCATGCTTTATAATGTTAAGGAGATATTTACAACAACACTGAAGCAGTGAATTTGAACTTGTTGTTTGACTGATTCAAAGCTAGGGAAAAAATTGACACTACATTTGGAAAAAGTTATCCGAACATTAGGATCATTCATTTTTTTTGTTTTGGATCACACAAATTTTCCCACGCTGCAGGACCACACTTTTCTTACCAAAAACATGGGATTTGGTATGTGGAGAAAATATGCTTTTCTAGTCTTAATAACTACTCATAGTACATAGTACAGAAACCATTCACCATTCACACACATTCACATGTGGCCGAGGCTGCCGTACAAGGTGCCACCTGCTCATCACATAAACATTCACATTTATACTAGCATTGGGGGCAACTCTGGGTTCAGTGTCTTGCCCAAGGACACTTTAACATGGGACTGCTGGTCCAGGAATCGAACCACCAACCTTTCTACCTCTCTACCACTGAGTCAAAGCTGCCCCAATGATGAAACACACCGCATGAGCAAGACACGCAGCAGTGATTGGCCAAAGGTGGGATTCAGTCGTTGTGGGTTTTGTCTCCCTTGGGACACCCCTTCCACCCTTTTTCCGCCCCTGACATGGAGCATTCCTCTCAAACTGGTGACCCCACATGACGGACGGCGTCCTCCATGCCTATAACCGACTGATGCGACCCATGCAGTCCCAAGAGACAGAAAGGCAGAGGTTGTGATCAGGAATGTGAAAATAATAAACAAATCAGAAGGGGGGGTGCAGAAGAAATCAGAAACATTAAAAGGTTTTCAGTGAGTTATAACAGCAGCAGAATGGGGACAAATGAGATTTAATCAAACTCAAAAGGATCCAAATGAAAACCACAATCCATTATTTAATGCCATGATCTTGCAGGGTTGTTGTGCATGTGTGTGTCTCGCAAGAGTTATTTCTCATTTAGGCTGACAGCCCTGTTTCCATGGTAATTTATGAGGCCTGACCTGTGAATCCCACCACCTCCACAAGCGTCTTCTTCATGGGTATCATAACCCTTCTTTGAACAGTTTGGTAGCACATCACAAGTCTAAAATGTGAAAACCGATAGTCACGACAAAACGTTTGGTTTCCCACTATTATTATTAGTTTAGGTCTAAGGTTAAGGTAAATAAAAGGTGAAAGTTACTTCTTTTTTTTTTTTTGGATGGGAAAAGTCTGGCAAAATTGCAGAATGGCCAGACAGTTAAACAGCAATCACCATTTCTAAATCCACCACCTTTTTTCAGACATGTGTATCTATTTTAGTTTGTAGGTATTTCTCTAGTTTACAGGGCAGTACCCACTTTCTTACCTCCAGTCACATTTGTAAGAGGACTCTGCATCACACTGCACTTCTCGTCGGGGCAGAGGAATAGCTGAATGAGAGATTCTCAAACAGGGGCAGTAATTTGCAGAGTGTGTTTCTAAGATATTCCAGCTCCCCGCAGCTCGGCAGTGGCTGACCCCTCTCCCCGTCTGTCTGCTAAGAGGCCGACAGGGAGGAATCAGCCCAAATTACCTTTATTGATCCAGTGAGACAGGTGAATACCAAGCACCTTCACTCTTCTCATTTCTCCACCCCCCTCCCTGCCTGCAAGAAGAGAGAATATAAAAGAAAGAAGGGAGCTTTTACGTGAGAGGAACAATTCTAACCACCACCACACGTTACTGTATCAGCCATTGCAATGATTTACTGTTGCATTCAGGTTGCTGTGATTAAACCTGCCATCTCGTTGCTCATCTTTCACCAGAGTGAACAGGAATGGCGAGCGGCTGTTTTTCTGCCTCCAATCCACCGTTGTCCTTTCGCCCCAGCATACAAATCACAGTGGCGGTGGAAAAGGTACTCCATTAGGTCCAACTCGGAGTTAAATCAATGCGTGACTTATCAAATGAAATAGGGGATTATGAGGTAATCACCTGGCAAACGTTGCTGAAATTGTAATTATCTCCACTGCACACATCTCAGACTAACTATTTACGTGGAGGACGGGATAACAAGGTGTAGAAAAGCACAACAGCTATATCTCTTAGACAGCGACGTGTGGCAGAATGTTTATGTGCTGAGAGGAACCAGAGCAACTCTGTGGTTTCTCTGGCTCAACAGAGAAATATGTGGAAAGGCGTTCACTGCACTGACAGCTTTATGCTTCTTGTCCTCTTTCTCATTATTGCTAGACTGCTGCTCAGTCCTGTTGCTGCCTAATCACAGTGCTATTTATGTGCATTGCATTCTCAGTAAGCAGGTGCTACATTATGTACAGTGCTATGAAAGGATTTGTAAACGGCATACTTTTATACATACATTCAGAAATGTTGTAATGTCTTTCATAAATAAAGAAAGAAATACAATCTGCAATGTAAATAAATAATCTGAAAATCCCAAACACAAGATATAGCAAATCTAATGACATAAAATGATATCAAGATAGAATAATTAAATAAATGGAAAATGTGTTTTGTTTAATGCATTATAGATTTTAGATAAATAAAAAAGGGATGCTGTCTTTTAAAAATTCATGATAACCTTTTTACTGTGTATTTTTCTTTCTTTAATTATTTTTCTTTCTTTCGTTTTTATTATACATATTGGACCCTGAAGCAATACATGTGTATAATTAAAGTCCATTGGGAATTGAAATCTGTTATCAGCCTTTGCGAGCTAAAAGGCAGTTAAGACCATTTTGAAATTCTCTCTCTCTCTATATATATATATATATATATATAGGCCTATATATATATATATATTAATTTTAATATATATTCTTTTTTCATAAATCAATATTTCCCACTGACAGAATGAAACAATGATAAGGGATCTACTTATGTTTAAACAATGAAATGTATTTTAAATGGATTTTTCCATAAAACTCTTGAGTGCATTTTCTACTGCATTGCAATGGTAAATATTGTAAAGCATTTAGTAGCACAACAATTTACAGTCATTCACTATGTATTTTGAAACATAAAATAAATACTGTACATTTATGAAAACACATATTCAACATTACGTGTCTGTAATTGTTTTTTATAAAAATTGACATTCAGAACCTTCCAAAATCCTCTCCATTTCATTTATGTGGAGTTTTACTGATCTGCATCCTATAATTGAAAATGACTGATCACTGTACAAGTGCAACACAGCCCCCAGGTGGAAGTACTGCAAAGTTACATCCCTGGACCCAAAGCCCGTTGAAATCTGACTTGTGGCTATCTTGCCCCATCTGTTGGTCAGACTCCCTCACTGTAGTGTGTAGCTCTAAATAACTGCCAGCTAATTGAAGTGAGTACTGTGAACAAGTATCAACAGACGCTCAGTCATATTCACTGAAGTAAGTGGAAATGTTTTAGGCCTTCCTTTGTTTGGTTTTTGAGTGATTTTAAATTGTTTTTTTCCCTCACTGAAAAAGGTCGAATCTAGTCAAAGTGCAAGAAAAATATGTAGTGACACATCTAGGAAATACCTGTTTGGATTAATCTTCCCTTGTGTGCTGCTCCTAAATTTTTTCTAAATTTTAGTTTCTCTAGCCTTTTTGCTTTTGACATGTGGTTTTTCAAGTCATTCCCTTTTTTTTTTTTTTTTTTTTTTTTTGTTGCTGTTTTTGTTTAGGGGGTTATATTCTTTCTTGTACATAGACACTAATTGTACTGAATATTTTCTTTCCCCTACAAGAGTTTTGTATGTTATTGAAGAAGCGTAGTGCCCCCTTCTGGCTTCCAGCTGAACTACCTTTAAAACACAACCAGACATTAATAGACTACCCACTATCAAAACTATTCTGACTTGGTGCAACTATGACAACAAGCCCTCTGTCCCCCAAGGGACAAGCAGAGGTGTGACTGTGAGAAGCCGGCGCATTAGGTTAATTCTGAGCTTGGCTGAGTCACACTTTGTCACCTCTTTTTGGTGTCTGTGATCACACCACGAGCCCTGTCAAAGTTCACAGGGGCAGGCCAGCAGTCACACTCTCTAAATGCATTTTCATAACAACATTAAAAATCTTTACACAAAATAACATCTTCAGTGACAAAATTGTTGCATGCTCATGAATATCCAATTTTGAGCACCACCAAATGAGGCATTCTTTTACGACAAAAGCTCAGAAAATGATCACTTTTAAAGATATGTAGCTCTAAAGTTAACAGACGGGACTAGGCGAAGATTGATATCCATCACTTTATATTATTGAAATCGGACTATTTTAACTTATTATTAGAGACTAGTGTATATTTCGAGGCAAGGAGAGAGGGCAGTTGTGACACGTGATTGGCCGCAGAGGTCAAACATGGGACTGAACAGCGTTTAGGTGTGTATTCCTCACGCTCGACTTCACACCAGCTCCTGGGAAAGAACAGCATGTGTCTGAAAAGTTAAAAGTATGCAAAGTTCACCAAAATTCACAAAGCTAGATAGGAAGACATCACATAAGAACAAAACCAAAAATTGTAATTTAAAAAATGTTAATTCATCACAAAAACACTTTGCTTCACACTCAACACATTCTATGCCTGAGACAGTCCTGCAACTGGTTTTTCTTCCTAAACTTTACTTTCCTTCTCAGCAATCTCCCACTGCATGTGTAACTGCTACCACTAAACACAAGGTAATGTATGCACATGTAGATAAACCCACTAAGGAATGTCTGCTTCCGTTGACCTAAAGTGTGTGCAGTTAAGGTTATAAGTTCATCAGACATGGCATGGGTCCCTGGCTGGTTTTATATTTAACTGTGGAGGTGAGCAAATTTCACACCCAAGTAAGTGACACTCCTAAAACCACCAGCTCTGACACCCAGGCCTGGGAAAATCTAGACCAAGCAGGCCGGGTTGAAGAGGTTATCAGAGCTTCATCACCAGCTCCTAATGTCAGGTCTGCGTATAAATATTCAATTTAATGTCTGTGCTCACTAGCCTCCTTCTTCCATTACGCTCTGGAAACATTCAGCAAAACCTTGTTTTTTTGCTTTACACCCCTACAGTCTTCATACTTGTGTTTTAGTATCAAAGTGTGAAAAAAAGTGTTTTTTTTTAACCAGTTTGTTAATTTATTAGGAAGATCTTTGTTTTAATTATATATCAGTCTGTCCAGTGGAGGTCACTAGTTCAGTGCCAGTGCAGCACCCCTGGTGCAGTCAGAGACCACAGTTTTTCACATGAACAAGGTGTGTAAACTTTGCACCCTGTAAAACACCTAAAGATGATCCGAAGGGTTCCCACGGAACGTCTTGAAAGGCTGGCACCGGGGGTCAGTTGAAGAGCTCAAGTCATTGAGTCAGAAAAACAAAATGCGATATATTTTTACTGTGCATAGCCTGCATTTTAGATGACAAGTCTTGAAGTTTTATGGAAGTATTTAAGTTTTAGAACCCATGCACTAAACTATCTCATATTCAAACAATATGCTTTGTGCAGTTCAAATAAACTTTTCAATAAGAGCACCCTGCTCATCAGCAATATGCAATGAGTCAAGACACCCATTTTAAACAGGTCATGGACATACTTTTGTGGTTTAAAATCCAACTGTTTAACAGTATTATTACATCTACAGCAAAAATTACTTTAAACCTGCTGCTACCTTATAACTATAAAAAAAACAAAAACAAAACAAAAAAACTACTTCCGTTCCGCATGACAATGACTTCATATCTGAATAATATGTATTAATAAGTACTGTTAATACAAAGGCTGTTTTACTAACTGGGCAGGCTGTAAATCAGCATGCAGCTGACCCAGACACCCTGGGATCCTGGCCCCAGGTTCACTCTATTTTGTTTGTTGTAATTTAATTTACTGCAAATGTGTTCTCCGATGTTTCAAATATTCACAACTACAGCATAGTATGAAGTCATGCATTGTTAGCTCACCTTGGAGCTCTGTCTTGTACATGAGCTGTAAATCGAGGAATGACTTATTTAGGTGATATTGGGACATTAACATGGTGCATTATCAAATAGAATTGTGTGTTTTAATGTAATTACCACAAGGACACACAAGTAGCTAGTTGTTAGATGTCTAAATGAGATATAATGTGTAGTCTGTAGTAAACACTGGAGGCAATGGTGTTCATACACAATGCCAATGAGCAGGAGGAACAATGGGTCACTACAGACCCAACGCCTAATTTTTGCCCCAGGGCCCTGTAAGGTAATGTGTTAATCTGGCTCTGATTTTTTTTTATTAGTCAAAGTTGGAGTGACAAAACTTCTAAGTGGAGATAAATGATGCAATTCATAGCGCTCATATTAACAACACAATCATGGAAAAGACCGAAAACCTTTACCCATCATGCTTATATGTTCTGCCTGATGCCATTACTGTAATACCAGTAAATGTGTTTGTTTGTGTGAGAAGGTGGGGCACAGCACAGTAGCACTATAATGATGAAAGCTTTTTAATACTTCCATTAAGTGATTGGAATTTGAATATAATTCATGTGTTATCAAACCATTCATCAGTCTATTCATTCCTTCATTTTCTATCCTGTGACTATGACAGACAACACTTTTTATGGCATACACCTTTTGGTAGCAAATCCACGTCTCTGCAGAGTAGTCTGTTCTGATAAAGAAAATATTTAAAGTCCAACCATCATTGAAATCATGAAATAATGACAACTCTGGAAATGCCAGTGTTTTTTGTCTAGATGGTAGCTTCATTGGAGATCTGCAAACGTTTTCCCTTTGACTATTTCACCCCAGATCTTTACGCTCTCCTGACCCGGTTGACACCTTCCGTGTCACGCTCACGCAGTTTCCGCACTTCAGGCGACGGTGCGCGTTGCACTTATCCATGGGAAAAGAGCTGTTCAGCCACAAGCACGCGGATGTGTCAGATAAACCCTACTCTGCTACAACTAAGTAGGCCTTGTCTCGCATTGCCAGACCTTCCTCTGCAGCGTTGCATTGCATATACTACTTACTTTGTATGCATATATTTGCTTTTCTGTATATGGTTTATAATGTTTAATATGTTTGTTTGTTTGTTTATGTATGCACCTTTTACCAAGGCAAGTTCCACATAAGTGTATACAAACCCTTTTCAGATTCTGATTCTAATTATAAGGAACATTATAGGAACATTATATTAGGCTATATAATGTTACAGAGAGGCTTTTATGAAGAAGCAAATGAAAAAACAGAGAGCCCAGATACACATAAACAAATACCGATGTCTAATGTCTTACAGTGTCAAATGTGGAGAATGTCTTTCCCTTCGCTCAAAAACTCGCTCAAAAAACTTCGTTTTGTTCCTGTTTCTGTAGTAACTTATTTAAGTTCGGCTACCGAATAAAACCTGATTCAAATCAATAATAAAGCCCCAGACAACAACATTCATTTCATGCATTTTATTGCAATTCTCAACTAAGTAAAAAAGAGGTAGACATGTTAAATGAATAACTTAAACAGTGAAAAAAGTTCATTTAAATATATGTACAGTAATAAGTTAAAAGAAATATATTATCACATTGTGAAGCAATTCGTCTTCAGTGGCTTGAGATTTATTATTTAGTTCAGCTCCTTTCCTATCTCCTCCTCTTCATCATCGCTGTCTTCATCGCTGCTGGAGTCTTCGTAAGGGCAGATGGTCGCTTGGACAGGATAGTTGCGCAGGAGCATTTCTGCTTCGTGATACAGATAATCGAACCATCTCGATTTCGGCCAGTACAACCTTTAAAAAGAGAACAAAATGAATAAGACATGCGTACAAATAAATAACCTGCGTAAGAATTAAAGATAATTTAACTACCAAAACTCTACTTACTTCACTGGGTGAATGAACTGAGGAGCTTTGGGGAGTTCTGCAGCTGAATGGTCTCCGTGAATAGAGTGAGCCTGAAAGTTAAAAACAGACTTTATTTAACTTTTTATCCATTTAAAAACATAAGTTTGAATTTGAAGACCATTAAAAGTCAAATAAAGTCGTCTAAACTCACCTTGTGTGCCCCAGGTTTGTCCTCTGTTCCAGTCCATGGTCTCCACAAACGACCGGACTGCTGAGTCCCATTGTCTCCATTAAAAACCGAAGTTAATCCAACTTTAGTAGTGAAAGTCCCCATAGTTCCTTGTAGTGGTCAGTCCTGCGTAAAGTCCTCAGAGGATGTGTGACTGAAGTAAGGAACCTCCTATTTATCAGGGTCCTGGGTAGCTAGTGCCAAATTGCGCTTTGACGCGTCCCCAAGTGTCTCCATGCGCCACGGTGTTGAGGTGCGAAGTCACACTTTAGCAAACTCCAACCATTTGGCCATTTTCTTTCGTATTAATATTGTATGTAGAATGAAAATATCACGAGTAATTAACTGATTTGAAACATATTTCTAAGGTGAACTCTGTAATGGCAGTTTAACAGTCCCGTTAACCTGTTCTCTTCATTGTGAAGCCCATTTTATGAGCGCATACTGTAGAGGTATCATTATCTGCAGGTCTATCTAGTGATGTGGTGTTAATTAGGTTTGTGTTTAAATTGAAATTGTTTAGATAAGCTCTTGTTGATAAAAACGTGTTCTTCAAACTCTTTAACCCCTTCACCTTTCAGTATCTCCGTCTGTGTAGCCATTTGTGTGTGAGGTGTGAACAAACACGTGCCCATACTGTCATTGCCTGCTGAGTGGGATGATGGAAGAAGGCTCGTGCGCAGTTTGGAGGGCTTGACACGCGTCAGCCTTTTGTAAATACAACAGCAGGAGGGGTGCTAATTGCTGCACCTCAGCAGATGCAAAGGTTGAATGCATCACAATCCCAATTACTCAACCTGTAGGTTTAAGTACAAACAGTTAATGAGAACAGAACACTGTAATGGTATGCCCGTTATGAGGAAGACCTTAACTCAACAAGTGCCCCATCTTTCTCTACAGGGTTGCTCTTTTAGAAAGGCTATGTGAAGTGTTTCCTAACAGTGGCCCAGTGGGGGGCAGTGCAGGGCTACATGCTGGGGTAAAATGATAATAGGAACAGTGTAACATTTTAAACATTTGTTGTTTGAATTATCCAGTGGTGGAAAAAGTATTCAGATGCTTTACTTAACCCTTATGTTGTCCTCGGGTCAAATTAACCCGTTTCAAAGTGTTTTATATAAGAAATATGGATTTCTTTCAACCAAATTGCCCAAAAATAACATGGATGATTCCATACAACATTCTTCAGGTAACATTAATGATTACTTTCATTGAATTTTTTTGGTGTTTTATTTAATCTTATAGCATTTGAATTGTTTTTTAATGGTTTCAAAACAGTATCCGTACTAAACTTTGACATATACCCATCTGTGATCCACTCACCATCCTCTGATCTTAACTATTAGTCAAAATAATTCATAATTTCTGCCTTTTTAACTAAACTAACTTATGTATAATTTGATATAAATGAGGTTTCTTGACCATGAATAATACATGAATAAGTGTAAAACCTATTATTAAACCAGCTCAGGTTTTTAAAAAAGCACCAAGAGCATAGGAAAAGTGACAAATAAATCAGAAAAAAAATGTTAATTTTCAATTTTGACCTGGGAGGACAAGTTCATGGTTAACGGGAAGACCAACACAAGGGTTAAGTAACATACTATGAAAATACTCACTACTACAAGTCCTGCATTGGAATCCTTACTAAAGAAAAAGTATATAATAATTGTCAGCAAATTTATTCAAAGTATCAAAAGTAAAAGATTCTTCAGTAAAATGGTCTCTGTCAGTGTGTTAGTATATGTCAGGTTATGTGAGGTGTTATGTTGCATTTTACTGATTAATGTTTAAGGTTGAATCTGCAGCAATGCATCATATTCTGTAAGATCTTCAGAGAGAGAGTTGTAACGTGACTATAGTAACTATAGCTGTCAAATGTAGAGGAGTAGAAAGTACAATATGTGTGTTTGTGTGTTGTGTGTGTGTGTGTGTGTGTGTGTGTGTGTGTTTTCATCTGGCTTCATTCAGAGCTAATAGGCTCCACATCTGCAAATACTACTTGTTTGACAGTACTGTAGCAGGCCTGCGGTAAGGGGGTCTGTGTTTAAAGGTGAACCTTGCATGTGTTATGGTTTGGGTATTTTACTTAGTTTTTGTTCCTCCTTATTTAGTATTTTGGTTCTGTCTTGTCTCCTTGTGCTTCTGTCCTAGTTTTCTCCCCGATCTTGTGTTTTAGTTTCTGTCTTGTGCTTCTCTTGTGTGTCTGTATGTTTGTTTTTTTTGTTTTTAATAGTCTGGTTTTCTGTGCTGTCTCGTCTTTAGTTTTCCCGCTCCTGTGATTACCTGATGTCTTCCACCTGTGTCCCAGCCATTTTGACGTTGTGGGGGTAGAGCTGGACTCTCTGTCGGGGGTGTCAGAGAGGAAGATGCTGTCCAAACTACATGTCATCTTGGACAATGTCTTGGACAATGTCTCCCACCCACTCCATGGCTTGTATCTCATACACAGACTTATTCCCCCACAATTCACCACAGAGCACCACAGGAAGTCATTCTTGCCTGTTGCCATCAAACTTTATAACTCCTTTCTGAAACTGGACAATATTATCTGTTTTGTGCCATAACACTGGCTTAACATTTCTGCAATACACTGCTGATACTATTTATTCATTATTACTGTTCACTAAAACAACTCCTTAATTATGTAAATACTGTATCATAAAAAAGTTATTTAACTATGTACTGTAAATACCGTACATATCCAAACTCCTTATATTTCTTTATTTATATTTGTACTCTGATATTTATACTCTTGCAACTGTAATACAGAATTTCCCTTCAGGGATCAATAAAGTATGATTCTGATTCACCTGCCTCTCATTTTCTCATTACCCAGTGTATTTAGTGTCTGTTGTCCCCTTGTCTCTTGTCAGATCCTTTTGTTTGTTTGCCTGTTCCGGCCAGCTTGTTTGTACCTGTCAGCGTATGTTCCAGTCCCTATTTCCCTGAGGTACTTTTCTCTCTTTTCGTGTTCCTGTTTTTCGTGTTCCTCCTCTTTTTCTCTTTTGCCTTTTTGGGATTTTTGATATTTGGATTTTGAACTTTGTGTTTGCAGTTGTGGATTCCATTTTGTATTCCCTGGGTTTTTGGTTAAATAAATCCTCAACTTTGAACTCGCCTGCCTGCCTGTCTCTGCGCTTTGAGCCTCCTTCCCCTTCCACAGCATTACCAGCATTTGGATTTATTTGCCCACAAACTGCATCCGCATCACAGCACTCTCCAGGGAACAAGCAGACAGAGCTTGGCGTTGCTTTTGTGGGGCTAATTGGACACACCATGCTCTGCTGTTGTCTTGTTTTGTGCTTTTGAGTCAATGAATCTTTTGCTATCCATTGTACTATCATGGAAAATAAATAAATAGATGGATTACATGCTCTTGCTGTTGTTTTAACCACACATGCACAAATGGACAGAGTAATGCAGTACTTAGAATTTTTACAATATAGTAGGTCAGCATATAAGCATTTGTGTTTTCAGGTGCTTTCTTCAATACTGGTCATCAAAAAGATGCATCTCATATGTTTTTAATAATGTAGGGACAGCTCTTTGAAACACACATGATGTATTTTACAGGGTAGTGTCATAAGTAAAAGGAAAAAATACAAAAGACCAGGAAGCGTAAATGCGAGGTCTGAGCTCTGAATGAAGTGAACACACATGCAAGAACAGACAAAATATTAAGGACACTTATTATGGAAAGTGCTATAGGAAAAAAAGCCATTATTCCTCATAGACTTCTGCTATTAAAATAAACCAAAAAAGGATAAGATGGAGATCAAAATGAGATTTGTAGAAGCTTTGGATTGCACAAAAAAAAGCTGCAGCTCAACATCATAGAAATAGATTTATTTAACAGACATCTAGTGTTTTATTTCTGACTGAAAAGTTTACCATTTGCTACTTGCCACATCCTCGTTCTAAAAAAATCCTCTCAATGTCAACAGTTAACCACTAATAATGTAATGTTCTTGTATTTCAATCAGCTATAAGCCTTTTTTTAAAACACAGAATTTGGTATGTTCCTAAAATTAATATAATTTCATTCTTTAGCCATCAGCTTAAAATCCAGTTTACCATACAGCCTAGACATTAAGATGTAATAACGATACCCTTCATGGTTGATGGTCTTGCTTCCAGTGTGTGTGTGAGTGGTTTCACCCATTATCCTTGTGCTGGGCTGAGGTTTAAAATTGTTTTTTTTGGAGGTTTTAACTGAGTGGATATATTTGGAAGCGCTCACATTAAGTGTTGCACTGAATGAAAAACATGTTCATATGTTAGGCACTAGTAGTAGCAGTATTGTTAGGGATATTGATATTATCCTTGGACTGGAGTAGGTAGGTTTCATGCTGGGCCACTGATAAAAAATACGCAATATGTTGCAAAAGATCCTGTTGTATCCTTGGAAACGATAAGTTATCTATATATAAGATGAATCTCGAAAACAAACCTTCCTTTAATCCATTCCTTTTTTTAATGAGAAGATAACATGTTGAGATGTTTATGCTTCTCTCTACATTCACACTCCAACAGTTTCTAAACATGCAACAGTTGGGAAGTCCTATTTTGTCCTTATTTAATTTGGAGGAGCTTGGAGGACATACTAAAGTTAAAATCCAAGAAAAAAAAAATACAAATCTGAAAAGTCAAAATAACTTCTCAAGAACCCAGACTATGGACATCAGTTCAGTAAAGTTTAATGTAGTTTGGCTTCGGCCATCTGGATCAAAAATGATTTGCAAGCTGGTGCAATACGATTTTGACTTTGCATTGACACATTATTGTTGTCATGCTCTTTTAAGACCTATAAGTTAGGTCTATTATCCATAAACTTGTGATGAGAAAACACTAACCTATGCCCTATGTGTAATATGATCATTCATGATCAGAAACAGGTTTATTGCCAAGTAAGTTTTCACATGCAAAGAATGTAGTTTCAAAAAGAAAAAGTAAAGAATTCTAAATAGAAAATAGAAATTTACACTAACATGTTTGTAAAATATATTTGTTTTTAGAAAAGCCTTAAAACAAAGAGCATAGAACGTGCAAATGTGTAGATATTCTAGTCATGACTAGTCTAGTCAAGACTATTTGATAAAGGTATTCCTGAGAATCAAACTTTACTCTCCCTACTGTTAGTAATGCCGGGGTTCAGGGAAACTCATGGCTTAACAAGGAAAACATGTCTGCATGTGACAACAGAAAGGGAGGAGACGTGAGTCATGATTAATTTACTAAAAAGGTGATGCTGCTGCTTCTAATACCACCTTCCTGCTTTCAGCTTGCAATTAGAATCGTTTTTTGCTTGTGGGGTTTTAATGGGAAAAAGCTTTGCAGGGGCTAACAGCTGCTCTTTTTTGTGTTGAAATTAAGGACTTCCTACATCTTATCTTAAAATCCATTTTATGTGATGCCCACTGTGATTACATTTGCCAAACAACATCATGATCTCCTCTCATGGACTCTCAGCAGAGGTAATCATGCAGATTATATTACTCACAAGAGCTCATTCATTTCACACCTCAGCTTCCATTGAGATGTAGATACCTGCAATGATACTGCATATCTTCCATTCATATCTTCTGGAAAGAGCATTTCCTGTATGAGTAATCCTTACAGAAAAGAAGTGTTGTGACCAAGTAATTTGCTTGTCATTTGTTTGCTCAAGTCCCAACTCCCAAGTAAGTGTCAAGTCATTTGGTCCAGGTCTCAAAATATAGACAAATTAGTCTAGTCAAGTCGAAGGTTATGTTAAGTAAGGTTGACCTTAGTTATGGCAAGTCAAGTCTTAAATCAAGTCACTTTTTTTTACATGCAAGATGAAGCCTTTTTACTCGTGGTACAGACACAGCCATTGAGGTGGTCTGGTCCAACTAATGAGGCTTCATTAGGGGTCTTTGATGTTACGTGATGCCATAGCAAGGAGTTTGATTGACAGCCAGTCATCCAATCATGACAATCACATACCATTGAGATTTTTGAGTCGTCAATCAGGATTTACAGTGTGTTTTGCTGCCGCTGCATACCATACTTGATAGTTAGACAGAAACTTGACAACATTAAATGATATTATTTTATATCTATCAGCTAACATTTAAACTTATGAATACATGCAAGTCACCCGAGTCATCAATCATCGAGTCAGCCGGAATTCAAGTCAAGTCCTGAGTCATTAACTTACAAGTCCAAGTCAAGTCAAGTCATTTATTTTTTTGTCGAGGCAAGTCGCAAGTCATTAAAACGGTGACTTGAGTCGACTCAAGTCCAAGTCTTGAGTCTCCAGTCCACGTCTCTGCAGAATACTAACTGATCAATGATTATTAAGGCATAGAGCTTAAAGAAAGTTAATAACAATGAAGCTGCAGTAAAAGTAGTGCATCATTATCCTGCCTTAAGTGGCAGTTTAATCAAACATGTTTAGTATTATTATCATCATTTATCTCAGGTATCACAGTGCAGGCTTATGTGCTTATTAGTTTTGAGTATAGCTTTGAAAATAGGATATGCAGAAGGTCAGACTGATCCAGACTCCAATTTAATCAAAGTCCACAGGGTTCCCTTGGAAACCATCAGACAGGGACAAGTAGAAGCAAACAGAATATAAGGAAAAGCTGAGTGTAATACTGTCAATTCAAATGCAAACACATGACAGAATAAATCAATAACTCTCTAAAATAAAAGGCTGTGCCATGGCACATACAACTATGCTTTTATGGCTTTCAGTTGAAGAAACATGGATCCACATTATTACAACTTACAAAATAACGGTATGGGTTAGCATGCCACAAAGGCATTGTTAATGTTGTTTACTCTCTCTCTTTTTTTGGTTCTTTCTTAGTCCGTCATCTTCATTTCAGCCACTGACCCTTGACCACAGAGACCAGCGAGGGTCAAGATGACAGTGCGGATGTCTTTTCCTTTCGCTCTGCACTAATATTAACCTCCGCGACTGCTCAATGTGAAGCACGGTTTTGGGTTCATGCTGACAAAAACAGATTTGAAAGGCTCAACTATCAGAGCTGATGTACTGAAAAATGCCACAAATGGGAGTCAATTTAAATGACAAAGGAGACTGAGAGAGAGAACTTAAAGGTTGATGTTGCAGCGTGAGAAAATGGAAATAGTGCAAATTTAAGTGTGTGTTTGAATGCTGTACCTGTATGTGAAGATGGATACACAACAGGAAAGCCTCAGTGTTCCGATGAATGAACTTAAACTTGTAGGGCTGCAGGCTGGATTCGAACTCTAGTCACTGCAGGACTCTGCCAACATGGGGGCCGCACACTAATTGAGTGAGCTATAGGCCACCCCAGTGGAAACTGTTCTGCAGAGGTTGACACTGAGAATGAACCCAGTACCAGATACATAAGGAAATTAGGATGAAATTAAAAAATTAATGAGTGAATGTTCATTTTCACAAAGCTTCCACTGCCCCCAAGTGGCCAAACATCAGTTATGCAGGTTTAACCCTTGTGTTGTCTTCCCATCAAAAATAAAAATCAACACGTTTGTTACGCTTTTTATCGATGTCTTTAACTTTTTTTTTTTATCTCAGTGTTAAAAATATTAACACTGAGATAATTTTACACACATGGCAAACATAGCATCCAGATTTAAATGCATTGTATGCATTTGTGCTCATTCACGGTGAATTGATTTTTATAACAGAAATGTAAATTTTGGTGGCACATAAGAAAATAAGTAGTAAGTAAGTAAAGTTTATTTGTATAGAACCTTTCACAGATCACAAAGCACTTCACAATAAAATCTAATCTATCAAAACAACAAATTAAAATAAAATAATATTCAAATACAAAATAGAAAACACAACAAACAACCATAAAAAACCCTCGACTAACTAAAAGCCGTGCAGTGAATGAAAGGATGCCTGCAGTGGCTCTGCTTAAGAGGTACTTCAGAGATTCTAATTATTTAAAGTAATGCAGGACTACTAATGTAGCCAGTCGCTTGAATGAAGACTTAGGGCAGGCCATTTAGAAAAGTGCTTCCTCAGGTGACATGGTGGGTGGCAAATTATAGAACTGTACTTGGGGGCTTTCACAAAACCTACCACTAAACCCAACAGAGATGTTGCAATTGATCGCTCAAAAACAGACTCGGGTTATCCCTCGACAGCAGTTAAACAGCTGATTGAATATTATGTGAAAGATTCACCAACTGATTTTGTTACAGTGCCCAACAACCTCCCCAAATCTCTCAACAAAGCTGGAACAATGTTATAATACAATGGCTTCATTTTTAAGTGTGGTGTTAATGTCATTTGTGTGATAGCACTGGCATATTTTGGGAAATAGATCAAACAAGTGGAATATTTTAATTATAGATTCATGTATTCTGCGATTTGGGCGAGTTTTAAAATTAGAACTTGGAAGCATTTTCATTGGTGTACGTCTTGTATTGTTATCTGTTTAAACAAAACAGAAAAGTACATTGTGTTCATGTGTGATAAAAATAATGCACTGTCCATACTGTCCATACCATACATTGTGGACATAGTAACACTTTGCAATTTTGTACTCCGAGGCTGCTACCAAGGATTGAGGATGGAACAAAGTTGGGCAACTGACTAAATGAATAGCTAACAAGGTGTTTCCAAATCAAAGATTATATAATTTATGGTAATAATGTTACATCACGCTGCTTGATTTTATCTGTCTTATTGGTTCCTCAAACTCTGAAAGTCTGGCCCTCACCACTAATGAATAGTTCTAGATTATTTTTTATTATGTACATAGCCAGCTTTTGTCTCCTCATATGAAGTGGTATGTCATGTTGTCAAGTATAATTATGCATAATGAGTAGAGGTAAAAGTGGGAGGGTTGGCATTCCCACTGATTGGCAGGTTGGGTTCAGGAATTTTTGTCTTGTGTGTCTCTGAATTTCAAAATCATTCATTATTTTTAATGAAAAAGGAAATAATGATAGTAGGCCTACTTGAATCCCCTTTAGTCTTTTATTTAAATGTTGACTATATGGGATTACATTTCAGTGGAATTGTACCTCGTACGATTTAATGTGACAAATACATATTGGTTAATTGAGTAATTGATTTGTTTGTTGAACACTCTTGAAACAAGTGAAACTGCATTGATAAAAGCTGTGACTACCAAACCCAAATACATCCTCAGGCTACATCCACACTAATATGTTTCAGTTTAAAAACGCATATCTTTTGCCTCCCGTCCACACTACTACAGCATTTCTATGCCCCTAAAACAAAGACATTTAGAAAAAAAACTGGTGACCCTGTTTAAGTTTGGAAACTCGCTCTGTAGCCTGGACGGGCAAAAACTGAGACCTTTGAAAACCACAATGCACGTCAGTTGGCTAGATAGGCTTACATACAGTCAGTAACAGCTCCACCTCGTTGTTTCTCCAAGCAAAATCCCTTGTCTTAACTTGTTGTTGTTCTTTCTCCAAAATATGTATTTCTTTTGTATTATCTACTTATCAACAAAACTGGCATGACTGGCAATCTGGCAGTTCTGGCAATGCACGCTAACTTTGGATAAAAATGGCGTCAAGCTTCTACTTTTCAAAATAAATGCTTGTATCTGGTCTGCTATGTCTTCATAGTTTGGTGTTTTGGGTGTTTAAGTATGTACTAAATATGCAAGCATTGACATTATATTCTAAGATGGTGCCATGGAAGGTTTAATGAATTGTTCCAGTGTGTTGTGTTTTATTATACATGCCTGTATATGTGCCTCATGCTGCAGGTGCCATAATCTTATGTGAGCCTGTGTTTTGCAGTTATAAAGCAAACAATGTCAACCATGTCTGAAATTGGGCAGGTAAGGGACGGAATTGCTAAGGCCGAAATTTTGTCCCAGTCTGCCCCTGTACCGAATTTTCAACCGCAGAATAAAAGGTAGACGATCTGTTTGCGCATGCCCAGTGCATGCGAATGGTCATGTGATACGTTGTCCGACGTGCTAATCTGGAAGGAGCTCATTTTTGGATGTTTTTGTTTCAAAAGGCCATTTACAAATAAAAGTTTAGATGTAGCCTCAGACTAAATGGATTTTACTTTTACTTTACTTTTTCTGACATTTTTCAGTCTCTCGTAAATTTATGTGTAAAATATTCAACTACATGTACAAAATTATATTAATATTTCACACACCCAAGCACACTCTCATAAAAATGTAGTCTTCTTTAGAGATCAACTGATGGTATGTACAAATTATATTGTATTACGCTTGGTTCCCTAAACCCTCCTCAACAATAAGAATTAAAAAAGAATGATCTGCATTGGAAACACGTCCTCATTCAACCTATTGAAGGAAACAATGCAGCCTCTACACCCCCAACACCGCAATCCGTGACTGGTTAAGATTTTTATTTTTTTTATTGCAGCGTAATCTCAGTATCTCAGGGAGTGGGTGAGCCAACAGTATATAGGATGCTGGATGACGGGGAGGCGTACCAAAAGGCTGCTGCTTCGCCAACAGGACTCACATGAGGATGAATGGAGTTTTGACCTAATGGTACAGCGATGGATTTCCCTGCTCTTCATCACCTTTTTGGCGCGTTGTGGATGACGGACATAATATATAGAGAGTTGTTTGCGGAATTAATTCAGTCTGCATACTTGTAACAACACGGAGAGGCTCACACCCCTGGAGATTGTGGTTTGTAAACTTTACAGAAACACCGTGGATTTCTCTAGTGTCTTTATTTCTCTAGTGTTTTTTGCTGGGTTGATTTAATTTGTTTTCTGCTGTTAAGGTCCGTAAAATCGGTTGGAAATGTCCGACTTTAACAACCGGAACCAAACCAGCACACGTCGCAGTGACTACGTATGGCAGTATGAATATTATGACGACGAGGAGCCCGTGTCTTTTGAGGGACTCAAAGCGCACAGATGTAAGATTAATACTGCACTTAGACAGTCTTCCATTCCTGCCTTTCTCTGTGTGTGTGTGTGTGTGTGTGTGTGTGTGTGTGTATGTGTGTGTGTGTGTGTGTGTGAATACTGCAGAATACTGCACTTAGACAATCTTCCATTCCTGCTTTCTCTGTGTGTGTGTGTGTGTGTGTTTCACAGGGTTTCTTACCTTTACTGCTGTTAATTAGTAATGACTCATTACCGCCGCTGCATATTTCACAGCTGTACTGCTTCAGCTGTTGACATCCCTTACCTGCGACTCAATAAACAAAATGATGGAAGTATTTTTCATGCAGCACGTGTACCGGCATTTCCTACTCTAATGATAACGATCAAGCCACTTAGAGAGACCAAAAATGGCCTTTAGCAAACATACAGACAATTAGATAACAGTCTGGTTTTAAATGCAATGGTTTAATTGCACATTTGCTCTCAGAGAGATGGCCTTTCAGAGAGATTGAATTAAATAAAAAAGACAGAGGTGAAGAGACATGTTTTAATCATCAACTGATAACTGATTTTCTTCTATCTCTGACATTTCAGACTCCATCGTCATCGGCTTCTGGGTTGGACTTGCTGTGTTTGTCATTTTCATGTTCTTTGTGCTCACTCTGCTCACAAAAACAGGAGCGCCACATCAAGAGTGAGTATAATAGCAGGTCTACAGCAGGCCTATTTTCCATCTGGCCCCATGGGGATAGTTTCAGCACCAAGGAGAGCTCCAGCAGTTAAACTCTAATCTTATCTGAGCTTTCAGGGTGGGTCCTGTTGTGTAGGCAGAGACAGGATGCAATGAGCTAGAGGAACACATTTTCTATTCTATTCTGACAGTAGACTAAGTTGTAAGACATTTTAATTGGGTAGGTCAGTGTTCTTATATGTAGGGTTTTATTGTGTTTTTCTGGAAAGCTGCTATTTGACTTTGATTCATATAGCCAAAGGCACACTGCCTTCACATGTGAAGATCCGCTGTGGGAGTTGGAGAGAAAACACATAGATTAAGGTCGGATTGATTACAACACCGAGGTTTATCCAAGAGGAAATAGGGCATTTATTGGCTGGCTGTCCTTTTCCTTTTGTTGTCTTTTTAAGGACAGGGTGCTGGGATGGTTTTATATTAATTACCAGACACACAAATTGTGAAAAGATAAGCAATCTACAGAAAAGCTACAGGTTCATACAGGACAAAAATGACAATAAAAGCCCCTGATATTTTCAAAGCATTTTCTGCTCCAATCTCACTTCTCTGTTGGAATCTCTCTTTCTCACCAGAAACCCAGACTCTGCTGAAAAGCGGCATCCACCAAGCAGCTGTCTAGTAGACATCCACGCTCCCCAGGATGAAAATGACAATGCCTGCTCTCGTCCATTGCTAACAGAGTCTCGTTCTTATTTTCATTTCTACATTAACGAGGAGGATCAGCATCAGGGGAAGCAAAAACCAGAGGACGAGAGCGTTGGAAAGCACAAATGGGCACGAGCCCAGAAGCGGACCAGAGGTACCAGCTCCTCTGGGATGGACGAAATGGAAGAGGATGTTGAAGAAGCTGAGGGACACCAACCTCTCAGTGGACTAATAGAGGAGAGTAAGACAGACAGAGAATGTTCTTTATTTTCCCAATTCAACATCCCTAACTTTGTGAACTTGGAGCAAAGTTCAACACTTGGAGAGGATGATCTGTTATATGAGCCCTCTGTCATACAGGAGTGCCAGTCTCACTCTCAGGATGCTCACCGTGACATCCACTGAGTCTGTTTATACAAAGACATCACAAACATTGACATAGTGTTATTGTATTAGCTTACATTTAACATGGCCATTTGTGATCTGATGGGGAAAACACAGCTACCCGTTTTTCTAAAAAGTGTCTATGCTTGGAGAGTTTTAGCCTTTTCATGGAGCATACATGCAGATCAACAAGCAAGAGGGCCCACTGCCATACTAAGTGTAACTCACATTATAAAATGAGATTTATTCCTGAATATTAAAGTACTAGCTACTCTGAAATGGATGCAGCTGTAGTGTGCCAGGATTAGATGTTGTTCCAAACAAAATGAGAGGAGAGTGGTTCACCAGGGAGAGGTACTTGGTACAGTTCATTCTGCTATTATTGCTGTCTTGCTTTCTTGTGCAATTCCGTACAATGGACATCTATCTCCCCAACAGGACATGGATGCCAGATTAAAAGCATGGAATTTAATAATGTTTGATCTAAAATGAAGTGCCCTCTATTAGAAAAGAAATGTGCTTTGACTGTGGGATTAGTAGCACAAAATCAAACGTATCATTACAGGGTACAGTAGGTAACTTAAGAACGTGGATGACAATGTAATATAATACAGATCTCTTGAATCAGAATTTTTTTTTTGATTGTTCAAATAAGGCCTATATGGTTTTGGTCAATCAACTCGCCCCTGGTGTGGTGGGGCATGTCTTAACATTAACATGGTGAAATAAGATCACGCTTTGTCAGAGGTAATCTTAATTAACAAGAACTTGAAGCTGCTATAATTAATATGTTTATCAACTGTAAGAGCCACAAAGCCTTTTAGCCTGTTTTTGTTCTGGTTCTATGGCTGGCAGATTCCCTAGTTTGGTTCACTTGCTTTGCTAGCTGGTTTCATAAACTCTAATAAACTCTCTGTAAATATCTGCCCAGCAACAAATGGCACACAGACAAAAATAATGACCAGCTGAACATAGTGGATGATATAACATTTCCTTTAGGAGTTGGAGCTGAAAGGACTCAAAATACATTGCTGCGTATCTATTGGATATGTAAAGAAAGTATTTGCTTACACGTGCCAACTTCAAGTTGATACTATGTCAATATGGTGTTTCAAGTGGCCAAAAAATGAATGAATGCAGGTTGGAATCTTCAGACAGTGTAGCAGAATTGTCCTTATTTGTTGGTAATATATTTAATGTTTAGGTAGATTTGACATGGGAAATAAGAAATAAAAACTGTTGTACTAAGCAGTGCCGCACTCAGGTCTAGGTCTTAATTCATGTAGAAATCAAATTTGCAGTCAAAACTAATTAAATTACTTACTGAGCCATCGGGTGGTCATGATGTGAAGGAACATTCTGGCTCTTATTGTCATTCATCAGCAAATGCCCGAGCGACATGTATTTAGCTGACGGGAGGGATGTGCTGGGAATGCCAGAGAGTCTATCAACATTAACGCAACACTGACTCCACCAAATCAGCCGTTTGGAAAAAACAGCACAGGACGTGTCACAGGCTTCTGTCCTCTGACATAGCTCATGTTCGTAAAAAGGCAGGCAGGTGGGATCAGGCTGAAATGTGATTAGCTAGTTTCTGAGAACTATTTGCAGGGAAAGCTTTAACAATTTGGTCAGTGTTCTTTTTTCTGTACCGAGCGCACCAGCAGAGAAAATTATATTCTCTAATATTTTCTGAAATAACACATTGTTACAATTACTTTTTTTCTTACCAATGAAATGTCATGACAGCTGACATGCGGACTAGTGCTCGAGATCGGTTATAAAACTCACATCGTATAAAACAAGCCATGCCAAACTTTCTTTCTTTGTCACCTTTTTCTCCTCTTTTTCTTTTACTAACAGCAAAATACATTACAGCATAAATATTCCTGCATTTATGCCTTTGTCTCTGAGGAAAATGGATCCAAGCCCCATTAATTGCAAGCATCATTCAGTGGGCACTTAGTGTTGAATGAGGAGCAGCAGTGTTCAGACAGTGAAAAATAGAGTGGGCAGAAAACAGGTAAAGGTCTGGGGTAATGCAAACCATAGCAAATGTGAAGTAGACTTTCCGACTACAAGGGAAATGTGTAAGATTCCTCTTCTGGTGGGTGTGTTACTCTCAAACAAGCTGTAAAACCCAAAGAGACCTGTGGAGTAACACTGCATAAAGGGTAAATTCATTACTCCTTATTTCTTAATAGCAACTACAATGATTAACACATCATTAGAGATAGTTGCTGTGGTGACAGAAGACTTAATGGCATGGTAATAAAAGAGCGAGCAGCAGTGAATCCCATTCTTATTTATCTTCTAAATGAGGGGGTGTTCAATCAAACTGCCCCCTGTGCGTTCCCAAAGACAAATAAAGCTGACTCATTGTGAATGTCAATCTAGCTCTCCTTTAATGTGGCCTCATAACATTATTCACACCCAGTCTATACATACAGGAATAACATGCTGTCGACTCCAGGCTCCACATGCCTCAGTAGTTGAGCTCTAAACAAGTTTTTTCCCCCCGATTCCTACAAGGGTGTAGTGAGCATCAACAATCAGGGGAGGGAGCAGGGGAGTTCTATTAATTCAATGCAGACAGTCTTCCATTTGCTCTTTTTCCTAAATGCCCCAAGGCAGTCTCTGTAGGCTTTGTGGCTCGTTGTGGTGAACTGCAATGACGCTTCAACTAATGTCTGAGAGGGAGAGGGGGGAAGGAGGGAGAAGGGAAAACATTAGTGCTGTCTTGAACCGAAACATTCTCTGGAATGGCGGATGTTCCAAGGAAAATGTCAGTTTAACGTGATTACATATTTTAGTTGCAAGAAAACAAGACACAACACATCTTTGTGGCGTTCAGGCTGTTATGATCTGAGCGAGGGCAATGTTTCAAAATATCTACAAGTCGACATTAACCCTTGCTTTTTTAGGCGTGTGGGTTTTAGAGGGTTAAACAACCAAGGCAACAGCTGGATGTGTTGTCTGAGATATAAGTGCAGCTTCTTCTCATCAGTCAGCAGACTTAGCTAATGTGGCTTAAAAGACAGAACGAATGGAATGGCTGATGACTCACTGCACCAACCCGTATACACAAGGCTCAATGTCTCTCCATCTCTCTTTCTGCAGCCAGATGTTTAGTAGTGTGTGTGTGTGTGTGGGAGGGGGCGTACTCCATTTATTACAACTAAACGCTTTAAAAGTCTTGAACACACTTGACTTGTTCTTACATATTTTTTGGCTTTCTTGCTGTTTCGTGAGGAAAAAAAACTACAGTAAAGGGATCCTGTGATGGCCATACAGCTGATTGTTACCTTCCTTCACACCTTAGTTTTCTATATTGTACACTTAATAGCTAATTTACTCCTCATTTCATTTTGACCTTTTAAGATAATGCACAGCAGCAAACATACATACATGATGACACATAGCATTTGTTTCATAGAACATGTTTTTTTTTGTTTCTATTTGTAGTGCATTTAGTTAACCCCGTACAGTCACGCTTTAATTTGTCTTTAGACATGCTTGCCTTTAGTCGTTCTAGTTTCTATTTCTTTGAGTTACCTATGCTGGTGGTGCTACTGGAGCAACATCTTGGCAGGCCAGAGCAAAAGATGCACCACCTAAATGAGCTGTTAAATATAGGGAGTGGCCAATCAGAATGTACCAAGTGCCTGCCACATCACGGGGAGGTTAGGGGGGAGGATGCTACTTTAGAGATTTTCTTTCTTTCTTTAGAGTACATTAGTTTGTGTATATATTTGTTTTGGTTAATTACTAAATATTGGATATTGGATATACTGATGGACTAATTGCCCTATTTCCTTTTATGTGTAGTTTATTGTGTAGTGTATTTCTTTGTTACCCATTTGTTTGAGAAATGGTCTCATCAGCCATTATATATGTTCCCCTATGTGGTCAGCTTTTGTAATCAGTTTAGTCTGTTTATAGTCATCTTCCATTTATGTTATTATAGCCTGAGTTTAGTTCTGTTTAGGTAACCACTTTACTGAGCGCACAACTTTGTTACATATTTTGTAAATGGTTTGCTCCATTTACGGGCAAATAAAACCCTCTTTTTTGAAAATCCACCTGTCTCCTCGTGCCTGCCAGATCGGTAACTCACAGATCCCTTAACCTCAAATGTCTTAATGTTTCTACATTAAGATAATCCATGTGTCTTTAAAATGTCATCCAACTAATCAAAAATGTATTTTTAAAAACTTGGCATGTCACTTTTTTTCTTTACATGTGCAGTACATATGATGTCGGACCACTGATTAAAATCTCTTGCAAAGCAAAAGCAAAACTGGGTGGATACAGACAATGAGTAACTTTCTCTCCCTCAACAACAACAAAGCAGCTGCTCTGTGTAACAAAAGGAGACCGCCTGCTGTAAGCAGCTGCCAGGTAGGCATGTCTGTATCTGTCTGGATGTAAAACAGGGCTGTTCTGAAAATTATTCTTGGCACAATGCTGTAAAGTTCATGGATAAATCAATGCCTAAAAAACTAACCTCTTATTACATTGCATATTATAATTGGAGTCAATGAAAGTTGCTCTGTGTGACTCTCCCAGCGCATTTGCAGTCTCAGTGTAGAACAAGCTCTAGAGCTAATTCAGGTCAACTATTGGAGTTAGCACAGGGTACAAATTATCATCATCTGCTTTTTTAATTAACTCCAAACCAGAAAAAAAATAGACTTCCACTCCTCTGTGTGATGGTTGTGAAAAGGGGAATCATTTGTATATTGCCTCCAAACATTGGCACAGTTAAGCACACCATCACTTGTTATAGTGCAAATTCATAACTATAAAATAAAAACCCAGAACAATTACCGTTCTCTTAAAGTAAAAATCATACCTCTAAAGAGATATCACTAGGGATATAAACCTATGAATTATAAAGTTTCCCTATTGGCTTGCTATGAGAAAAGAAAAAGGCAATGTAAATATTTCATGGCGTGGATAATGAGACAGGTTTCAGCTTCTGGTACATTAATAAGTCATGGGAAAGACACTGAGGAAGGGGACACGCAAAGAGAATGTATTTGCAATGTATTTGCATGTGCTTGGGAATGTGTCAGAGTGTGTGTGTGTGTGTGTGTGTGTGTGAATAAAATGTTTGTGGACGTGTAAGAATATCCTTTAAAAGTGGGATCTTGGGCCAGCTAAAAGTTATTAAGACGTTATTGAGACGTGGCCTGCAAGATAGTAACATTTGTCACAGAATTCTGTGTCTATATGGGAATATCGTACCACCCTGTGCGCCAACAACCACCGACTACCCGTTGTCTATTTGCTTGCAGCCTTAACAAAGTTGCACAATAAACCGCCCCAGCTGCATGCTCGAAGCCTCGGGGTGTGTTACCTCAGCACGTAGGCTATTAGAAAAACCGCAAAAACACACTTCTAAAGCTGCACTCACAATGACATCTATCTGCCATACTCCAGGACAACAGTGATATTTTCTCATTTTAAATATTAATTAGGCAGGCAGCGCAGATTCCCCCTGTTGATGTGTGAAGAGGGACAGGTTACCTCACAGCGGCGGGACGCCCTGAAAGGCTTCATTCTTTCAGAAGGCTGTTCCCGAGACAACAAGGAGAAGAGAGAAACCCTGCAGCCTAACAATGGTAAGATCGCACTGTGTCTCTGGTGACGAGTTTGTGAAGAAATGAACTGTGGCTCGTGGGCTTTTCGGTCGATGGACTATTTGAGGGCCTCTGTTTTGGTTTCCCGGACCTACAGTTTCTGTACAAACCTGTTTGACCTTCATCAGGATTGCGCTGTCAAAGCTTTTCAAAGACAGATTAGTGAGTGAAACAATCTCTGTAACAGTTTAATTTTATAGGTCAACACTTTAAGGTTATACCTGCAAACAGCAGAACTAGGTGTTATGAAACATTAATAACTGATCATTATAGGCCAAGCAGGACCCAGAAAATCATAGGTATGGGATTTTTTTAAACCGACAATTAGTCTACAGCGCCACTCCCACTTCTATGGTAGTCTGGATAAGTATGTGGCAAACTAGAAATATTTGGGGGGGGTAGTCCGTGATTCAACCTTTTGTCATGTCACGTTTTCTATAGCCTATTTAGCCTACGTAAAAAGAAAAGTCGTAATGTAATTTACAGAGACAAAAAGTGGTTAAAGGGTTAAATTCCTCGGCCAGGCAGCATGGAAAGACTGACTTGAGCTGCCCGCCAAATGAAACACGGGCACGCAGGCTCGGACAGCAAAAAAAAACAAAAAAACCCGAATTCAACAGGCTCTGAAACCCACACAGTCAGTGCGTCATTTCCCCTGGAAAAGTTTGTTTGGACACGGCCTCTTGCTGCCTTCATTTGCTGAAAATAATGTAGGAATTTTGAGAACACACCATCGACCTGGACGATGCTGCTTCAACAAATACAGAAAAGCAGTGTGACTTTACTAAACCAGAGTCATTGCTTCTAATTTCAAACTGTAATGTTTAAACTTGTTTATGCACCTAATGTTAGACACAATGGGTCTATATTGGAACACTTTGAAGACTTCTTATGCTGCTTTTGTTCATTAAAATGGTTCCAAAATCAAATTTGGACTCACTTAGGTCTCACAAGTGTCTCACATATTTGACAGCCAAGTGATACTTTGATACTTGAGGTGAAGAGCTGTGAGGTGCCAACCATTAGATATCCCTATGCATACTTGTTTAGCATTCTGTGGAAATAATTTGAATTGTTGATCCCATTTCTACTATTTTATTATATTAAATAAAGTAAGTACTGTAATAATGTAATGAATGTATGTAGGCTATCACAAACCTGTTCTTTATTCTCCTGCTGTGATGGACGAAAGCTATCTGTGTGGCTTAGTTTCTAAAGCAAACAACAAATACTATACACCAAATAAATGTGTATAGGCCCACAGAAACACACATCAATAACACAATATGAAGTGCACATATAGAAACATACAACACATGTCAATTGTCTTCCAAACGAGACATACAGTATGTTTCAGAAGTTGGGAGATGGCTTTTTGATGTGTACCAAACACCTCCATTACAATCTACTGTACTCTAAGCATTTATTATTCAAAAAATGTGAATTATTAACTATGACATGATATGAATGAACAAACAATTCAAACTATATCCGTATGCTGTAATGACAAAAAATAACAGCATCCATCCATCCATCCATCCATCCATCTTCATCCGCTTATCCGGAGTCGGGTCGCGGGGGCAGCAGCTCCAGTAGGGGACCCCAAACTTCCCTTTTCCGAGCCACATCCACCAGCTCCGACTGGGGGATCCCGAGGCGTTCCCAGGCCTGGTTGGAGATATAATCTCTCCACCTAGTCCTGGGTCTTCCCCGAGGCCTCCTCCCAGCTGGATGTGCCTGGAACACCTCCTTAGGGAGGCGCCCAGGAGGCATCCTTACCAGATGCCCGAACCACCTCAAATGCCAATACTACATACAAATACCACCTCAAAATAACAGCAGTCAACAGAAAACATAAAAAAAAAACCCTGCTCCTTGCCATTTTAAAATAACAGCAGTCAACAGAAAAAACATAACCATTGACCTTTTGAAAAAAGGAATAACAATGAAAGCTTTAGAAATACTGGATGTAATAATAAATATACATTTCTAGGTCAAGCTATGGTTTCTTAAGTTACCCAGTTTCAAGATCTTTTTACAGTACTTTTACTTTATAACAAAAATGGTTAGTAATGAGTGGAAGAAATATTCTGTACCTTTACTTAATGCTACTAGTACCACACTGTGGAAATACTCAAGTAAAAATCCTGCATTCAATTCCTAAAGTAAAATCCTAAGTAAAAATATGAGTTAGTAAAGTATTAGCAGCAAAAATACTTAAAGTATCACAATAAAAGTATTTAAAATTGGTCCCTGTCTTACGAAGTTTTTGGAGTAGTATTATGCATTAATATGTTAGTTGCATTTTGCTGTGTTGTTTAAGGTTGTTCTAACTTAAATACTGCTCAGAAAAATACATAGGGCCCTATCCTGCACACGGCGCAGCTCAGTGTAAAGCCAGATTAAAGTGTCTTTGCTAGTTTAAAGGTGCTCTAAGCAATGTTGGGTGACGTTGCTTCTTGACGTTCAAAGTATTTTCAAACAAAACGAGCCTAGCTTGACCCTCCCTCCTCCTCATCCCGTCCCCTCTTCCTCCCTTCTGTGCTCCCCCACCCCCAAATCCTTTTTGTCGGTTATTGGCTGGAACCCTGAAAGACGGTTTATTATGTTTGGTGGTGCAGGTTGGTACAGATTGTTTTGTTGGAGTTTGTGGAGCCTGTGCTGTCAACAGAGGCCGCGTTTTCTTTTTTTTTACTGTGTGTTCAGGGGACAGGCAGCTAGCGGATAGTGAGATGTGACAAAAATGTTGTAGCCTTAAAAAAAAACGTGACATTGCTTAGAGCACCTTTAAGACCGACGCAGTTGTCAATTTCCCGCCCAGCGCCCATGTTGTTTAAATAGCAAATGCACCTGCGCCCATCTGTGCGCACATGGGCGTGCTGGTCTTACAGGGAGGTGTGTTCAGGTGAATTCTTGGCATATTGCTTGCTTGAGTCAGTGGGAAGTGATCGTGCCATTGACCAACAAAAACCTGGTAAAAAAGTTGATAGCGCAGCATTTCATTGTTATTTTAACCGCATTAGGCTTATGCACAATGTGCACACACTATGCTTGTTACACACACACAGGGAGCACACAAACATGCAAAAAATTACAAATAAAAATATGACGGTGCAAATCCGCCATCATAATAGCAATGTGCCAAGGTACAAACGCACCTAGCTTTTAAAGGGAATGGGAGATGACTAACTGATTGGTTTATTGCATGTTACGCCCAAAACACACCTAAGAATTAATGAAGACACTAAGTACAACCGTTTTGAACAATGTGCCTGGCGCACGGACCCTTTTTTCTGCCGTCAAACTAGCAAAAGTGGATTTGGACATGCTCTAAATACACCTGCGCCATGCGCTTCATGCCCTGGACCTTTAATCTTGCAGTTTGCCAGAAACATTCAAATTCACAATCACCAAATTTGGAGATACATGGTTTTCAATGGACAGGAAAGTAAAAGTAGGCTACATTGCCTCTATGATGTAGTGAATTAGAAATATAAAGTTGCAGAAAATGGAAATACTTGACTAAAGTATTCACCACGGATTTGTACCTAAGTGCAGTACTGGAGTAAATGTACTTCCACCACTGCTAAAAGTAAATATTGCAGTGATTTTAATGTGACTGCCTGGGAGTTGTTAGTATTAAAGTTTTTAAATGTTTTTTTCAACTTGTCTATTTAACTTCTTCAATTTAAATATTCACAATCATTGCTGATAGCAGCTAGTCTGCTCAAGCCTGCTTTTTATCCAGACACTAACATTTATCAGCTAAATGAAACTGCGGTTAGATAGACGACAACTTGTTGAATAACTGGTTTCATTGAGTCACACTCGTTTCAGAAATTTACAAGGATCACGTGAAGGCATCGTTTAATCACCTGGCTGCGTGCGCTGTGAGGGCAAAACTTTCACAGCGCCCATATCTGCGAAGCCACAGTCTGCCCAGTTGTGGATGCTTTACTGGATACAAGGAGGAATACAAACAGCATTTACATCAGTTAGGCATGCGTATTAGTGCAGATCATTTTATGCACAAACTGACATCGGTTTATATGTTGGAGTGGGCCGAAAAGTTTTCTTCTGTCTATTTCTTCTGTCTAATTAAGGGTGAGTTGAACTTGAAACTTAAAGGAATTGCTCAAAGTTAGATTTAAGGATGGATGTATAACTTTGCTAAAGCAAAATATCTTTTTTGTGATCATTTTCTGCTTTTTCACACTGCTATTTTTTTTATCCTGGTGGAATGATTTTGTTTTTGTTTCATGCTCTTTAGGAGTTTTTGATCTAAAGCAAAATCATGTTCACAACCTACATAAAGAATCTGAATGATATGGTATTTTCTACGGTAAGCTTACAGGTTATAAGCACTCCTGCATGTATTTGCTATGCTGAGAGATGCATGGCCAAATACTAAAAATGTCAATGAACAAACCTAATAATAATATTTACTTTAGATCCCAAGCCTGCACTCCCTTCCTTTGTTCATTGGCAACTTAAAATATTTGCACTACCACGTGTAACTACTCAGCTCAGCTAGAGTTGCGCATTTTCATTGGAAATATGCATGTTTATTAACTGCCACTGCATGTACATACAGAACTTTATGTGAGTTATTCTCTGCTTTAATTTAGTCTGAGAGCCCTGAGGAGCAGCAGAGCACTGGGGTCTTGGGTCGTATCGGGAGCTGGCTTTCTCCATGGAGGGTAAAAGGTCCGAAGAGTCCCACTGAAAATGCCCCCCCAACCAGCGATCAGGCTGTTAAGTCAGAAGGAGAGGAGGAGAGTGAGGAGTCTGTGAGACTCCAGGCAGGGGAACAGCAGTGGGAGGAGGAGAAGGAACAGAGCTCCAATCCCAACCCACTCTGTGTCTCCAGAGACATTTTCCCCTGTGAAGAGGAGGACGCCACGCAGTCTGCCCACAGAGACGGCGCTTTTGTGAGCAGAACTGAAACAGCAGAAGGAGGTCCAAAAAAGGAGGAGTTTGTGGAGTGCAGGGAGAAGAGAGTTGGGCAGGACAAGGAGAGGGAGGAGAGCAGTAACAGTACTTCAGTGAGCGGGAATCTTGAGAAGAATGCCAGTCATCTGACACATTACTTTTCCTCTTTTGAGCAGGGAGTGGTATGTGACTCTGAGGGGGCCCACACCAAACCTCAGGCCCAGAGACAAGCACAGGCCCAGACAGGCAGGAGGCTCCATGTGTACCTGGAGGAGACCAGCGTGATTCACTGCGGCCAAACAAACTGTTCTGGACAGGAAGTTGTCCAAACCAAAGTCACAAAAAAGAACCTAAAGGTCCTCGGCAAAGCTAAGTCATCACCTGGTTTGGATTTGAAGTTAAGTTCAACAGGTGCAGAGAACAAAAGGACAGATGTCAACAGGACAGATGTGAGGCCTGCTGTTGAGGCACAGAGTTATTACAGTGCCGTAGTAGGAGTGTCACTGCAATCACGCAAGGACTCACAGTCAGAGCCTGAAGAACAAACAGAGACTGACAGCATGGGGCGTAAAAACACAGCCAGAAGGAAATACAGGAAGAACTCGCAGGGAGATGGAGCAGACAACTCCCAGGAGAAAGTGCCTTCCAGTGCCCAAACTGTCCCAGAGGGAATCCCAACATCAGATAACTCAGTGACAAGTCCTCAGGGCCAAAGTCTAAAGACTGACATGGGAGAGTCATCTGTAAACTCCTCCTCCAAGCACAGCCCCACCCCTCAGGCTTCACCTGAAGGAGCAGAGAGTAAGGCTTCCTCTTCCGATACAGTCAAGCAGTTGGACAACTTCCAGGAATCAAACTCAGTCATTGCAGCCACTCTGGCATTTGTGTTGATGTGGGTGCAGAAATGGAGGACGACGACAGTCCATACAAAGTTGAAAGGAGGACAGAGACACCAGAGTCCAAACGCAGGAGTATGAAGGTTTCTCGAAGTGAGCTGAAGTTTTTTACAAAATGTGTGCCTTTGAATCCAAAGCAAAATCCAACAGAAGACACACAGGAACTTAAGGCAACGTTTAAGAACAACAAAGATGAAGCAAAGGATAAGCCCAAGACTGAGATTGATGCCAGGTAAGTTCCTTCCTAAATGTGATTAGTAAAATATAAAGAAAGCAGTTTGTGATTTGTAAATGACTGAAACAATGACCGATCACATTTTCACATACTGCAGTGTTTATAGAAAAGTCTTCCAATAATACATTACACTTAAAATAAACTAAATGTTAGAAATACATGTTTAGTTTTACAACTGGATTATCTCCAACATTTGCAGACATTTTAACCCACCACTTTTGTGGCATTGCTGTCAAAGATTGTGCGCTGCTATGGGTGGAATAGCACAGGTGTATCCACAGTCAAACAATGGAGTGAGTCAGAACACAAAGTACAGCCCTGTGCTCTTCGATTGTCACTGTACAGTACAGACCAGATGAAAAATAGGTCAGATTAAACTCAGCCTAACACTAAACTAAACTAACCTTTATCTGACAGAGAAAAGGGTGCATATTGAGACAAAATCAACTTTAAAATTTGGCAAAATATTAAATATATGTCTGGATTCAAACCTTAACCTCTTTTCATACACAGACTACACAAGCTGAAGAAAATTAATGAGGAGCCTAAGCCAGTCGTTGGCCGCCTTGCAGATAAAATCAGCCTCTTTGAGCCCTCAGCAGGGAGGGGCAGCAAGCAGACCTTACAAACCCAGAGGAGTGCTGATGACTCTCCAGTCAAGAAAGCCACAGGGAGGCTGAAAGCAGATTTTGTGTTTTCAGACCAGAGATCAAGTTCAGCTGAACATCACGGAGTGGCCAGGTCCAGCTCTGTGTCGCCCATCAGGGAGAAGCCGATGACGATCAAGGAGCGAGCGAGGAACTTTACAGAGGCCTCTAAAACAAAGGACATGGCAAGGCTGCCTCAAACACCAGCCATGAAAGGAATGTCTGACAAAGCAACCTTGTCTGCTGCAGCTGCATCAAAGTCACCAGAACTGGACCATCAGGGTAGACTGGATACCAAAGAGCAAATACAGACAGCAAAGTCAGATGTAACATTGAAACCAGATGGACAAGATACCACCGCTGTAGGGGTAAAGATTTCCATATCTAAAGAAGAGCCAACGAGCTCCAATACAAATGACCAAGTGGCCTCAAAAACTGCAGATCAGGGTATAAAACCTAACATTGTTGAAACTGATGTTTCATCTAAAGGGCCGGGTGATTCTACAGAACTGACCAATAGCATTAGCCCACAGTCCAAAGGCCCGAGCAGAACAGGCTCTCGCTCTAAGAAGAAAAGGTCGGGAACCAACCAGTCCCATCAGCCCAAATAGTGAAAACAAACCAGATTGCTTTGCAAGTAAGCCAGAGCTCACTGCTATTAAACAACAACAGGTGGATGATACAGAGGTGGGTGCTTCTGCCTCCAAACAGGTCTCATTACCATCTAAAAAAAGCCCAAGGAAATACATCAGACAAACAGATACCTGAAACGGAAACCAAACAGAAAGCATCTAAGAAGGAGGTGTTGGACATACAGAAGAAACAGTTAGATTCTTCATTTATAAAGGAGAATATCGACAAACCAGTTAGCAGGCAGGAGGGATTGCCTGAACCATCTGTCTGCAAAGATGAACCTGATACTGCTTCACTTAGCAGCGAAACAAAGACGCCTATTGACAAAGATCCCAGTATTTTACCCCAAAAGGAGGAAAAGTCAGGGGGACACAGTCCCTTATTCACACAGAGGAGAGACAAGGCCTCCAAGGACAGCAGAGAAACATCAGCCTCCTCCCCCTCCCCTTCAGTTGAACGACCTACTGTGACGTCTTCGATGGAGCAAGAGCCCCCTGTTGAACGTCCTAAATTAGATAAAGAATTGTCGATGCAATCTGAATCAAAAAGTAAAGTGAAAGTGAATGATGAGAATAAAAAAGACACTGGGCAACCCCGAAACAAAGACATAGAACTAACAAATCAGCCCGAGAGTAAAGATGTGGATAAATTAGAAAAGGTAAAGGGTGAAAAAACAAATCAGGCAGAGAGGAAAAGCAATGAAATACCACAGCAGCACCTGCATTCAGAAAAAAATACCACAAAGGCCCAGGTTTCAGACAGCAGACAAGGTATCTCAGGGACAGAGAGTAGAGTTGCAAGGGATGATGAAAGTAAAAATGCTGAAAGAAAAGACGAGACACAGTTGGTCAAAGCCATAACAAAACCAGCCAAACAAGCCTCTCAGTCCTCGGAAAAGACCGGTGTAACATCAGACCTTTCTGCTCAAAAACAACATCTCGGAAATACGAAGACTACACATCCCGAAAAGGCTGCTGTTTGTGCCGTCACCCAGACTAATGAGGCTGTGTGTGTGTCTAAGAGTGAGAAAGGGTCGTCAGAGGAAGAAAAAGCAACTAATGGGCCTCCTGAGTTGCAAACAAAGTCTGCAGAAAGCCCTGGAACCGAGACACAGCCAGTAGTGATTGCAGAAGAACAAAAGCCTCGGTCTATGGAAAAAAACGAGAATTCACCAGATGACTCATGTGCACATGGAGCAAATGATGCCCAGTTCTCCAGCTCAAAGTCTATTACTAAATCAACCACAGCAGCTGAGGAAGTAACTGTAAAAGCCACTGGTGGCACTCCAGCGCTGATAACTGCACAGAACAATAATATGTCAGAAAAAGAACTAAGTGTTAAAGAGTCGACTCCTATTTCTGTCTCTAAATCTACAAGTAGCAAAGGAGCAGGGCAAGATGATGGGAAAGAAACTGGCAAATTAGTGCCCTCGGAAGTCAAAGTCTCCGGAGATGTAATGAAACTAGCTCCACAGTGTGAGGAATTAAAAAAAACAAAGAGCACAAGTGACATCACTCCACTCAAGGGCTCGAAAATATTAGCACAGAGCCCCTCTGATTGTGCTGCTTCTAGCTCCACAGTTAATGTGGGCAAGAAGACAGCTGAGAAATCATTACATTCACCAATAGATGAACTTAAACCTGTTGCTAATGGTGACATCTTCCCACATCAACAACTACACACAGTCAAAAAGGAACTGGTCAATAACAAGCCAAGTCAAACTCCAAAAGCACCCACTTCCCCACAGGCTAATAAGCCGATCCCAGACTCGACCCAGCGTTCAACCATGAAGAAACTCCATTTGCCACGGGTACTAAGCAAAGACGATTCTGCAACACGACAAGACGCCCCCTCAAGTTGGCTGGATGTGGACTTTCCAAAACGGAGGCTTAAAGTCCCAGTGCCCAAACTGAGCTCTTCTGGAAGTGAGAGCAATCTTCTGGACACCTCTGGTGAACTAGATGATGATGATTTTGTTGAGAAAATCAAGAAGCTTTGCTCCCCGTTCTCCCTCCCACCACGTAAACACAACACACTCCGGCAACCTCAGCCGCCATTTGCCATGCCTGCCATCAGGGAGGACCGCTTTGAGAAGACGTTTGACCCCGAGGAGTTTAAGTTTGGCCTGAGAAAGAAAAATCAATTCTCCGTAGACACAACCCCAGGTCTTTTGACCAAGCTTCAGAACAAGGAGACAAAGTCTGGCCTGAAGCCTGCCAGGGCTAGTTTGGCAGACAGGAGCATGCTGCTCAGTAGCCTGGACACTCACTCTCGCCTCAGGGACAAGAACCCTGTCAAAGATGAGGAAGATGTCAAGGAGGAGAAAGATGACCAGGTCAAGGTGAAGTCTCGCTTGGAGGGGAGCTGTGTCCTCAGCAGCCTTACCTCCTCCACCTTAAGAGGAAAGAGGAATGGAGTTCAAACGCAGGCAGAGGGCACCAATTCTGGGGATGTGTCACCTAGTGAAGCCCCCCAGCTAAACCCTCCACCTTTAACCCAGCCACCTCCACCAAGCCCAACTGCCGCAGCTCCACTCAAAGACACACTGGCCCTGAGCAAAAGAGAGGAAGCCCAGGCTGTGGTCACTGACTCAGGTCCTCCACTTCCCTCCTTTAACGACATCAAGCTGCCGGACTATTTAGAGAAGTACCTCCCCCGGGAGCCAGTGAAACCAGTACAGAGCATACAAGGACAGCAGCAATTCAAAACTAAGGTCAGTTAATGTTATTTTCACCTAACATTATATGAATTTAAAGAAGTTGTCCTCATAACACAGATATTTCACAGTTAACATACATCTTGCAAGCACAAGTTGAAGTAAGCAAAGCTAGAAAAACATCTACACTCAAAGTCACTTCCTTGTCCATTAAAAGGAAATACTCATAGAACCAAGTGCTCGATTTTAACATGTCTCTAAATAACTACAAACATAATTATGTTATTTGTATAAGTTCCATAGGGATGTAAGGAATAACTTCCATAGATACTTGATGGTTTTTGGTCTATGCATCAGGTTATTGAAAAAATGGCCACCCCAGCCTCCGGAGGTGAAACAGAGCTGGCTGTGCAACCAGGTCCAGTTCTTCCTGATGCTGTACCTCCATGTTTTCCTGAGGTTCCTTCAATCACACACTCTACACTCCCTGAGCTTAAGCAGCCTCCGGCTCAGCCACAGGGAAGACTTAGTAAAAATGTAAGTGTGTGGCATACATTCTATTAGAGGATACTTAATAGTTAGTATTACAAATTACAGCTGCACATCTCTTTGAAGTGTATGGCCTTACACTGCTTGCTGCACTGGGAGGTGAGCTAGAAACTATTTATAGCCTTCATTTCCTTTAGAGCTGCACTACCAACTGTTTTTATGGAAAAATCCACCTGTTTCTTTTCAAACCTATTTGTGTTTTAGGATCATTTTTAGGAACAGTGGATCTTTTGTCTTGCTAGTCCCAAACTGACTAGCAACTTGTGATTATTTTTGTAATGCTTTATTTTCCATGTCCTTAATTTCCTAATCCTTTCCAAATTCCTGGAAAGAACTGTATAATTTGGTACTAATTTTAGGGAAAACATATTTCCTTAAAAAGCATAACTCAAATTAAACCCAAGTAAATATTTGATCAATAGCAATTCATGATTGTACATTTTTGTTCTCCATATATGTTGAACTGTATGTTTGCTTGTTCAGTTGCAAGCTATTGGTTAGAAGTTTACTGATTGAACACGCCTCGTATTTCCAATTATTAATACCAAATAACATTGCTCTTTCCAAAAAACTCTGAAATTACTAATCAGCATTTGATTATTGATGAATCTGCCAATTAATCAATGAACTGTTTAGTCAGTGAAAAGCCTCATCATGATTTCCACTAAACTGCTTGTTTTGTCCAGCTAACAGTCTAAAACCCAAAGTTATTTGGTGTACTATCAAAGAAGGTGAAGAAAACAAGCAAATATTTAAATGTGTAAATGGATTGTTTGGCATTTTAACATTGAATAATGGTTACCGACTTGATGTTACAAGCTTTATAGTGTCTGTAGTTTTTTTCTGTTGCCTTTTTGCAAGCATGCTGGATTTAGCATCATTTTTATTCCTTTTGGCTTACCAGTGTGATGCTTGAATACAAATTCAAGGCAGTGCAGTCTCCATGGACCCACTGTGTCACTGGAAGTAAACTGAAAGGTCGGGGCATTCAACAGGCACAGAGCTGCTGGAAAAACAAAGGCAGATTAGCTTTTCTAGCACTTTATAAATGTTTGCAATGGTCTACAGTCTTTGTTACAGTAAAAATTCAGTGTTTTTGCATTCCAGATAAGAACTGCCAAGGGATTTCACAAGCGCCCTGGAAAGGTAGGCACAATTTTGCCCACATACTGTAAAAACAAAATGGAGAGAGGAATCTGAACCAGGAACTCTCTGTTCTGTGAAAACATCTGCTTTTCATATGGTGTTCTTGGGGGTAAACAAAGTATTTAAAAAAACAGTCTAGTGCAAATGCTCAGCTGGATGTGATTACAATAATGGAATTCAGTGCTGCCAATGCAGTGCAAAACATTTGGTTTTGCATTGTTGTAGAACTTAGTAGTTGTTAGAATAAGAGCCATACCCCTGGTTTCTTGCCCACATGTTGCATTAATTCAGTCTACCTTCCTTCCTCATCCTCTTTCATGACTGGTATCAACAAAACAATAAAGGTACATGAAATGATTTGTGAGTAGATGTGATGAGGGATTTTAGAATACAACTTACACAGTGTTATTAACTAGAGAGTCTCCAGAGCAGACAGTTTGTGTAATTCATTATGAACGGAAGTGTTTTATATTAAAGTGATGCATTACATTCACAGTACGCTCTGGTGGGTTTAGTAAATATAAATATGATTTTACTGTTGCATAAAAGAGAAACTAAGGAAAGTGCTACTCTTAGCACTCTGTGAATCACAATTTCATGTAATGGAGTAACCTGTCATTTATTATTCATTTCCTTATTAATGTGTTAAGGAAATAAATGTGATTTTTTTGACACTACCCTTCTTGTCTCTAAACAGATGGTGTTGTTTGAGAAAGCTCATTTCAGTGGCCAGGCGCATGAGATTTACAGGGATATAGCAGATGCTACTTCTCTGCAGCTATCACCTCTCATATCTGTGAAGGTTGTTAGAGGATGGTAAGTAGTGAAATTCCACTGGATCTTTCAGACGATGAAAAGAAAATCGGCCCTGAAGTGTACTCCTAATTAGTGTCAAGAGGTTTTGAGATGCCAGTGTGACTTGTTACGGCTCCTGGATGTTCTAGATGTAAACAAACAAGATTTCTGTTCACAGTTACTCACCAGAAAGTTTGTGAATCCGTGAGGCCTGGCAAATGTGTTGAATGCATGTCCTTCCCTCTCCTTTTTGTTTTTGAAACCTGCATTGTTAACATCCATGTTGACTTGCTTGCGGTTTTCTTCTTCCCTGCCTTTGCTGGAGCATTGCTGCGTTTATGGACATGTTACTGCTACCTTTAAATCAGTGGAATAGTGTAAAACCATTGGCAGGAATGTGTACAACATGCTCATGTACATACATGTCCATTCTCATGCGTGTTCACAAGAACAAACTAGGGACAAGTGGATGTTACAGGGACCCAAAATTTGCTCCATAGCGTTACTACTAGTGCTTAAAAACTACACATCCAAGCTTAAGCTCCATGTTGCTCTCCCAAAAATAGCAAAAGGGATAGTTACATAATTTCATGCCTATTTATATATTTGAATAACCTCTGCAGCTAAGAATTGTCCTTAAAATTATGTGGTTATTAGTTAACTCTGGCCAAACGTAACAACATCCACCTACCTCTAAAGATCACTAATAAACTAATAAAGTTAAATATCTCATTGAATCAATAAAACACCAACAATGTGTAAAGATGTTTGGGTTTAGGGGGATTATATGCTGGGGTTTCTAAACTAGTGGTGGTGGCTGTAGTTTCATATTTATGGGACAGATAGAGTGGTGTCGGTCTTCTCATCTAACTCTGACAAGAAAGCAAATATGCATATTTTCCCAAAACATTTAAGTAATGCTTTAAGATGCTTTTTGTACCACATACATTTATATCCTGGCCCTTCGTCTTTTTTTCCAATATATAATTATCTGTTTCTGGCCATATGATTACATGTTTTTGTTCTCACTACAGCTGGGTGCTCTACGAGAAGCCTGACTTCCAGGGACGCTCCATCGCCTTGGAGGAGGGAGGTATTGAATTGACAAATGTGTGGGCAGAGCCTGGGCTGGAGACAGAACCACAGAACAACCCATCAATGCTGATTGGCTCGATTCGACTTGCTGTCCGGGTGCGTCAACCAGTTAAATATATCCATCTCATTTGGCCTTTAGCATAGCACTATTGACATCATTGTCACCTCACATGGCCCTCTGAAACATAGCTAATGTGTTATATTGCTTCATGTATATTCAGTCCAGATTCCATAAAAACAGCATAGGTATTCTTAGTTAATATTTTACATGGTCACATTGCAAAGGAACCACTTAAGGACAAGTATGGGCCGCTGCTGAGGATTTCTGTGTTTGTTTCCTCCCTATAGGATTACAGCCTTCCCCATATTGATCTGTTTACCGAACCGGAAGGCCGCGGCAGAGTATTGCCTTACCATGATGACACAATAGAGACGGGCTCTTTTGGCGTCCCAGTGAGCACTGCTTCCATCCAAGTGCACTCTGGGGTGTAAGTGTGGCTGTTTAAAAAAACAATCATTCAGATCTTTTCAGAGCAATTGACTGGTAAGGCGTGGGTGTGACAATATTGAACAGACCGACGAAATCAAATCATTAGCAAGACACATGGTCTACTTATTGTGATTGATCAGAGTGATAGATAGGTAGTTATCTGGAGATTAGATTTTATGTGAAATGCACTACATTAGGCGCTAAAGAACAAATAACTAATGTCATTGCTTTGAGCAGCTAACGAGAAACCCCAAAGCAAGTCTATTGCTAATGACTGGAAGACCATGCAGAAGAGTAGACTTTGGACATCTTCCCTATGCTTAACGTAAAGCTTAAGTATTTTTAATGGGATGTTGCCCGGTGTTTGGCTTTGACAAATAGCTGAGAGATAATAATCATTGCTACATTCCTTTATGTCTTTGGTTTGACTCTCACTTGTCTGCCTCTTCGGGAATGTCTTCCTGCTGTTGCATGTTAGAAAATAGAGAAAGTGTGGGCACAGCAGAGGGGAGAGGTAGAGAAACAGACAAAGGTGTGGAGAGAATTTGGCAAATGGGTGAATGTTTTTTTCATGTGAGAGGTGTGGGTTTCATGAAATTTTGTGCCCTGCCCCTGAGGAAGTTAATGACGGTAGAAGTTATAGTTATTTTTGTAGTTTTACCTTGGCAACTTTGGTAGAAACCTGACATTTTGGAGATTGTTTCAGCATTTCTCGACAACTAAAACTGTCGAGCCAGCTCATTTTTGCCACGCTAAAAGTGAATTGTAAAATAAAATGCTTTGAACTGAAAGATTTTCCAAGATATTGTATTCTAAAATAACTAGCTTTTGTTGTCTGCTGTAGTTGGATGACTCATGTCTGACATAAATACAAAATACCTCATTAGACCACTGCCCTGACCTATTAATACTTAAAGTGCTCATATTATGGTTTTTGGCTTTTCCCCTTTCATTTATTGTGTTATATGTCATTTTTGTGCATGTTATAAAAGTGAAAAAGCAGAAAGTCCAACCGAAAGGGACTTACTATCTTCCAAAGAAAACACTGTTCACAAACTGCTCCAAACAGCTTGATTGTAATCCAGCCTTTACTTCCGTGATGAATGCTCGCCTAGCTGCTAGCATGAAACACCCTCATACTCTGCAACTGACAAGCTAGCTAACAAAGAGGGTACAGAAGTGTGTTTCCTCACTTAGTAGCTAAAACAGAGTGCTCAAACTCAAAGGGTGAAAAGAGGAGCTGCAGCAATGTAGAACAAAAATATGGTGTTTTCTGAAAATTAAGCCAGTTAAACCTATTCTGGTACAACCTCTAAATGTAATTATGAACGTGAAAATGGGCATAATATGACCACTTTAATGTACTGAGTAAAATTACCAAACATGCCTGCAAATTTCTATGTGGAAAAACAAGTATCCGTGAGTTTGTTCTTTTTATGACAATTATGCTTTTTATAAAAAGCAACAAGCCATGCAAGATCATGTCTCACATTGTTTTGAAAACCACCAAGAGGCATATTATGGAGGGACTTTTTGGCTTAATACTTAATTAACATGCAATGTGGGTGTCCCTCTTTCTTTCAGGTGGCTGGTGTTCAGTGACCCAGGGTTCCAGGGCATGATCGCTGTGCTGGAGAAGGAGAATACCCTTTTCCTGAGACGTGGGGCTTCCCATCACCCTTTGTTGGATCTCTTAGACCACTTAAAATGGTTCGTATTTCTGTGTTACATCGAATTTACACTGCAGTGGATAGTTTAATGAGATATGTTTATTTGCAATGCAAGTCCCCTGCATTCTCATGTGATGCCATCATCAGGTCAAGATTTTAATTTGTGGCCGCCTGGGTAGCTTACCTGATAGAGCGCGCCCATATATAGAGGTTTACTCCTGTACGACTCTGAACTGCGTCCCTTTGCTGCATAAAATGCCCAAAAAAAATAATCTTTAAAAAAAAAAATAAAAAAAGAAAATGTGTGTTGTAATTTGGTTTATGACCAAATACATGCAAAATTAATGGCATTCCAGCCTCAGTTGTACTTTGTGTTTTGAGCTCATAACCCATGTTGGCTTGCTAACTCAAAATCTTAATATGAACACCTTAAACATTTTTTTGTGTAGCAGGTATAAAGTTAGGAGTTATAGTTAGCCACTGCCATGGCTTTAGACTCTTATTCTTGTTTTCATTCAACTCTTCCTTTTCCACATTCTATCTGACGTTATGCTTGCTTAGACACTTAATAAAAATGAATATGATACAATTAGCTTTCATGCTTTTCCTGATTCAGTAATTCACTATTGTGACTTTGTAATGACGGTTTCCTGTGATGTGATTAGTTTTTCTCTTGCATTGTACATAGGCAGTTAATTTAAGAACTAGCAATAATTAGTTGCCCACTGGAACAAAAGATCACGTCAGCATGTTCACACTAAACATGCCGACGTGACATTGTCTTTGCTCCCTATCACTGTTTAACAGAATTTACATAATTTCCATGAAAACAGAACCATTTGCGTAATTGCTGACTGACTTGCTTTTTTTACAATGCACATTTAATTAGAGAAGATAATGCTTACTAATGATGATGTCTCTGTTCCAGGGTGGTTTCAAAGTGGAGAATCCCAATGAAGTCAAGGTAGGATTGACATAACATTCTACAGTTTCCTTAACTTGCACATGCTTAATGTTAATATAATGTTATTTTATTTTTCTGTCAAGTGTTGTTTTCATCTTATTTCAAGACAAAAATAGATGCAATGTCAAAGAACTCCCAGTGTAACCCTAGTGTTTTATGGCAACAGACATTTTCAGACCTCAGAATAAAAGATGTAAAGCCTTTTTTAGGCTTAACAGTTTGAACTCTTAATCAACAATTAGTGAAAATCACTCTTGTGCAAACATTCCTAATATTGTGCTCACAAAGGTTCAACAGACGAAGTATGCAAGGATGAGTTTTTCTCCTCATTTGCGGTCACGCTAAACCCCAGTAAGAAATTCAGTAACGTTAGTCAAACTTGTGTAGTTGTAAACTGTGTATATTTAGAAAGGAGTGTTATATTTTTATTGAAAAACCTTGTTTATTATTAAGTTACCCTGCTATCTTGGATCATGTGTCATTCTATGAATAAAATGTGCATTGGAACAAAAATACAGAGAGAACAAAGACTCAAAAAAGGTAGATAGTAGCAAGGACAGAGCAGAATTGAATAGCAGTTTGTCTACTCAACCAAATGATGAGTAATGTTTGATGTAAGGCTTGTCCGTTCTCTGTTACAGGCTGTGGTGTATGAGGAGCCTGGCCTTGAGGGCTCTTGTTTGGAAATCGACAGTGACATTTTCAACTTTAGTGAAAGTGAAGCCATTGCTGCAGATGGCGCAAGTTTTGACTTAACAAAACTGAACTCTGTGGGTTCTTTAAAGATCATCGGAGGACTGTGAGTCATACAGTTAATTATCTGTGCTTACACAGGATCAAGTTAAGTTGTAATCTTGATTTAAAGAAAAGTTCATTCACGATTAGCTTTGCTGCCAGATTTGATGCTAAGTAATGCAGTCCCAATTCATGAATACAACTCTAACCAACAACGGCTGCACTTCTTTCCTTCCAGCTGGGTGGGCTACAGCGAGCCTGGGTTTGAGGGCCAGCAGCACATCCTGGAGGAAGGAGAGTACCTGGACTGCAGCGACTGGGGAGGCTCAGAGCAGCTCCTGTCACTGCGACCAATACTGGCTGTGAGTACCATGCTGGGCTAACTTCCTATACACCTTTGTGAGACCAAAGTAAGCTCAAAATGCACCAGTATGTGATGAGAAATACCTGTGGTGTAATGTTTAAATTAGGGTTCGACCACCATGGGTTTGTGAAGGTTAGAATTAATCATCAAAAATGGAAAGTATATTGTGTTGCTCCTAAAAAAATGTATTCCTGTAAGAATGGAAAACCCATAGACTGGGTAAACCCTGCCCATTCTGCCTGCTTCACTTCACAATTTTGCGGGAACCAATCAGAAACTGGTTTATCTACCTGGCGCGCTATTGGCGGCTTTAACGCAATGACGATAGAGAAGCGTATAAGCAGCTTCTGTCTACATACAACATAGCGGCGGTCATCTAACGCCACCTTAGCGCAGCAAACCCGTTGATGCCGCCACCGCTTCTACGTCACTCAAATCATTGGTCTGATTGGTTGAAGGACTATCCAATTGCGTACAGAGTCATTTGAACTATGCTCGTTGGTCAAGTCTCTTGTACAGAGAAATTACAGAACAGACTCCTCAATCTCAAATCTTGAGCTTGGCTGGGTCTGGTGATAGCCAGACTAGAAAACCCATGTAAAAGCAGCAAAATTCAGGCCAAAACCTTCCACATAAACTTATGCTATTCACTGTGTAAAAGTTAGCAAGCCAGGAGACCTTATTTACTGTAAATACCAGAAAAAACTCTAAGGTTTTCATATTGATTCATAAAAACAGTGTTGAAAAAAGGTTAAAAAAAATGTACAAATGCTTTAAAGTGTTTTTTTGAAGCTGTGGATAAATAATGCGAGGAATAAACCTCGCATTATTAGCAGTGGGCACTGCTGACTTTTGGATAGCCCAGTTATTCATAAACCAATCAGTAACATCTTACAATTTGGGGTAAACAGATTTATTAGCCCAACCTGTGGTTCTCAAACTGTGGTGCAGGACCCTCTGACGATATATATATATAAGATGATATAATAAATTGATTTCAATTAATCAGATTCATGCGGGCCAAACAAAGAAAAAAGTTTGTTCACACTTGCAAGAGTATTAAGATCCAGGTTATTAAGATTTATTTTGACAGCAAAAAGGGTTCGCTTTCAGAGTGGCGGATTTGACTTTTTTGTGTCAGAAAACTCTGGTAGTTTGAGCAGCATTTACCTTGAAATATGGGTGAACGGAAACATGCTGCTCATTGTTCTGATAATATTATATAGAATGTTCAACTTGACTTGTTTTGTTACTAATTCAGGTAATGGTTGATGGTTGAAAAATGGAATTGGTTTATAGTGGAATACTGGGGATGAATAAAAGAAGGGTGAGAGCCACTACTATAAAGTATGTTGAGTTTGACTATGTTCATTTGTGATCTACCTTGGTATGATGCTCATCTGATGCTTTAAATCTCTCTGCAGGATTTCATGTCTTCGCACCTCAAAATGTTTAGCGATAAACAATTCGGTGAGCTGGGCGTCAACATTGACCTCACAGTGCCTGTGATTAACATGGACGACACAGGCTATGGCATGAAGACGCAGTCAATTGATGTCATGGGTGGTGTGTAAGTGACAAACATTATAATTACATATAACCTGTAACCTTCACTGCCATGTGAGCAGTAATGGAGATAATGGATAGTTCACAGCATCGTTGTTCCTCCTGCTAAGGTGAATTGTTCCTGAGCTGTGTTTCCATTGCTAGGTGTAAGGTATGTTTCTACAGAAGACAAATAACAGTATAGGGCATGCATTCCTACATTATGCTTCAACCTGATTATTACTTCAGGCTACATTGCCACTGAGGACTTGTGTGGTTTATTGCCGTTGTTCAACAGCTCAGAAAATAAGGGTGCCGCGCCCATGCTGACAGGTCGAGACAGATGACCTTGTTCACTATAATGTTCAGGCTGCCACACCTCACTTCCTGTCAGTAAGTTGATTTTGGTGCATGCTGTCTCACACCCTTTCACAGTGGGGATGAATGTGAAATTTGTGTTGGGTGTGGAGGAGGAGTTTCTAGATGCCATAATACCGGTAACAAGGAATGTCATCCATATTTGGATGGTGTTTTGTCTCATCGTCTGTGATATTACATACTGTATGAAAGTAGAAGATCCAAGTAGTGGCTGTGTTCCCTATTTCCGTTTCTTTATGCTCTGATCAGCTGAAAAAAATGTAGAAGCAAATCAAAAAGAATCATTACTCAGATTAGAATAATGAAATGCAAAGCATGCTGATCATTGCTACCCATGGGAGATGCTAACAAAATGGTAAATTATGTGTAGAACATTTCGTCCTTCTTTAGGAGGCAGGACTTTCGCAACGTGAAAGGCTATTCACGCTGTGCTCCGAGCCTGTTATAAGAGTGCACAGCCTCGCCCATGCTGACGTTCTTCCAAGCCTCTGATTGGCTCATAATGTTTTTGCATTGCTGATAGAGACTTGTTTGTAGTGTGGCACACACAAAATCCACAAATGCAGACACACAGCGCCTGTCTGTTATAGCACAGCCACTCAAGACATGCCCAATTTGCCAGGAGAGTACATACAGTACATAACTTCTAGATACTATCATGTGGAAGGCCATTATCAACTTGGACTCTGACCAAGAATTGTTGACACACATGCATGATAAATGACTGTGACAAATGTCACTTTGACGGTCACAATGTGAATTTATTTGTGTGGTTTTCTCTACTTTTTAAGATATTAAGATAAAATATGAAACAGAGAAAATACAATTCTGAAATATCAATGCAAAATAAAAGGGTAATTATGCTCCTCCTCCTTCTGTTTACTCTCTTAGCTGGGTTGTGTTTGAAGAGCCGGGCTTTTGTGGTGAGTGCTACATCCTGGAGAAAGGCCTGTATGGAAGCCCGGAGGACTGGGGGGCGCTACAGCCCAGAGTTGCCTCAGCAATGCCTGTCGTGCTGGTGAGAACAATGACTCAGACAAAAGTTATAAAAAAAAAAAACCTTCTGTTTTGCTCCAGCTATCAGACAGATTTTCTTGTACCCGTGATATTATACGTTCAATCAGTGAAGCAACCAGCCTGTGAGCTCCACAATTAGCTTCAGATTATCACAATAATTTTAGCTGATGATTCATAATTGTGCAATTTTGCAATATCAAAGTGCTTGCTGTATTCTCACTTCCCTGATAGTCCCAGTTTGGTTAACCAAGTGCTTCCATTGCATGTGACCAGTCACAACGCTCATGCTTGTGACCAAATCAGAATTTAACATGGACAGCAGGAATCTCTGGGGGGACAGACAGGCCTTTATACATTAGATTATATTTGTGAGAATGACTCACAGGCAAATAAAGAGTAAATGTTTCCATGTGGGGAATCATAAGACTTCAAGTGAAAACATCTTAAACCACAAAGGTGAGTCATCATGAGGCCACTTGAGTTCAAAATCAGATAATGACAAACATACATAAGATTCCTTGCAAGTTCTACTGTAGTGCTGCAGCTACATTTGAGTTAAGTGGCTAAATGCAGTAAAATAAAATCCTGTCTTAAAAGACCATTAATACAGTTCATAATTTATCTTGAATTATAAAGCAAAGAAATAATGGTCATTTTTGTCATTGTTTTATAGTAATATGTAATAATGCCATTTTCTGATTACTTTCTTTTGTGTGTGGTTTCAGGATGATTTTCAGAACGCAGCCAAGTTTAAGGTAGGCAATTGACAAGGATGAAAAAACACATCTATTCTTGCTGGGATAGTGTCTGTCGCATGTGCTGAAATGTGTGAGATACTCAGAGTTCAATGTTTCAGGCCTATTGTCTTGCTGTGTGTGCCCCAGGTGCAGCTTTTCTCTGAACCAGGTTTTCAAGGCTCTGTCCTCCCTCTGGAGGACAGTGTGGCATCCCTGCAGGATGGCGTCTCTGTGGCCTCGTGCAAGGTCCTGGCTGGAAGGTCAGTAATATCGCACACTATGGACAAAATATCACTGTGGCTGCAGTTTATGTGAGTGATGATAGAATTGATTGATTGAATTATTGATGCTTGAAAGACCACACCATTCTGTTTTTATGATGCAGTATCCATATTTGATATATTGCTAAGTCCTGTGCGTGTGAACGTGTGTGTGTGTGTGTGTGTGTGTGTGTGTGTGTGTGTGTGTGTGTGTGTGTGTGATTTCAGCTGGCTGGCATTTGAGGGTCAGGACTTCACTGGAAGGATGTATGTGTTAGAAGTGGGGAGCTACCCAGACCTGAGAGCAATGGGATGTGTTAATGCGAGCTGCTCCATCCTGTCACTACAGACTGTTGGCTTTGTAAGTTTATTTACCTCTTACCTCTTAGAGGTTGGTCCACCACAATTTTTGCTCATTAGCTCCTTGAAAGTGGAAACAATGGCATGAGGAACAAAAGTGTGAGTGCAGTTCGTTTCCATGGTAAACTCAAGATAACAACCTGCTTGACCTGCAACTCTCCACCCACCCCATTCCTTAATACACACCATCTCTCTCTCTTTCCTTCACGCTCGGCAGGAGTTTTCCCTGCCGTCCATCACTCTGTTTGAGCGGTGTGGTCTGCGGGGGAAGAGGGTTGTTCTGACAGATGGATCAGTCAACCTCCAGCTGGCTGGAGGCTGCACCAGAGTCCAGTCTGTTCTAGTGGAAGGAGGCATGTGAGTACATTACGTCTGCTCTGTGGTAACTTGCTCTGTAGGAATGTAAAGCAGCGACTAGCTGTCACCAAGTTCTCCTCTTGGTGTGAGTTTGACAGGTTCATGCATAACAATCTGTGTTTGTTTGTGTTTCTACTGGGGAGGGAACCCAGTGAGCTGTGAAAGGCATGTTCTCTGCCAGGAACATGTGAAACAGAATAATATCCTTAATTTTACACACCTTTAGTGCCTCCTATTGATTCCCTGATAAATCCTTGTTGTTTTTTAATCCCTTTTGAATTTCTTTCAAATTCTAAAGTAATCAACTGCCAAGTCAATGTGCCAAAAAAAGTCAGCTTATTTCTTTGCTTGTGGCAAACCACACCCATGTACTGTGCCACTAATGACTCACAGTTAGGCGTTAAAAGAGATAATTCTCAACTGATAAAGCAAGGTACTTAAACTCAAACATAAAGGATTCAGAGTTAATAAGGGAAGCAACGCTGAGGTTGCCTGTCTAAGCAAGTGTCTTGATGTTCTTTTGAATTGGCAGAACTTACCTTAACATTGGCAAGGACAGTTTTTAATGTTATCCAGGTCTGTTATCCAGGTAGTGAAGCTGGCTTCATTATTTTTTGTTTAAGACTTATAGGCTGCAGATTTGGCCTGTATGCTCAGACATGGTGTTTTCTAGATTCAAATGAAATGGATGCAGAGTGCAGCGTCAGTACATTGTTTGTATGTCAGTACTGACAGATTGAGTAATGATGGAAACCTGCTGCTGATGTGCGAGATTCAGACTATGGGTGTGAACCCATGCTGAGGAAATAAAAGGCTCACAGTGAGCCAGAGCTGTCTCTGCAGTGGCACATTCCCACTGCTGGAGACGGGCAATCAGCCAAACAACAGGGCCATTGAGAGTTAAAAGCAACATTTTGTAGTGTCACAGAGAAATTGGATGGTTGTGAAGTTGATACATTTTAGAAGATTACCTTTGACACAGTCCTACATGGAAGAGAGGTCTCATAAACACAACTGCAGGGTCTGGCTACACCACACAGAATTCTAGGATGGGAGGAAAACATGCTCTGGTTTGTTGGGATTTTTTTAAAGCAACCCCAATCGTCAGGAGCGGTGCTGATCTCCGCACGGAACCGCTGTAAAATAATCGTGCTAGAGAAAACTCAGATTGGCCAGATAGTCTAGCTAGCTGTCTGGACTTACCCTGCAGAGATCTGAGGAGCAGTCAACAATAGTCCTCATAAAGGAGCGTTTAAACATCCAACCCAAAGAAAGCAGAAGGAAACGGAAAATACATGCATCTGGCGGAATTGTTCGATGATGTGGAACATGAAGTATATAGAATACATTTTAGCTGATGTAAAACTTGACTGTGTTTTTGTCCTTTCTGTATCACCAGGTGGGTATTATATGAGGGAATCAACTATCGGGGTCCTCAGATTTTGCTGAAACCTGGTGAGGTACCTGATTGGCGCACGTTCAGCAGCTGGCAGAAAATTGGATCCCTCCGTCCTCTTTTACAGGTACATGCTGGCGCTACACAATGGGCACAGAGCTTTCACTTGAATGCATTAGAAAGTCTGTACACCACAATGGTGGACGTATTGCACACTTCTAAATGTTTTGTACATGTACATCAGACCTACCTTGAGCTACTTTCAGTTCAAACACCTGTGTTGGGTTGTCTTGACTGAGAGGAACAACCAAAAAACAAAAATAAAAATTTAATTAATTTCCTGTTTGAACAATATTCATTAAAAAAGGCAGCTGTCATTTGATGGATATGACTGACAGCTACACAGTTCAAGCCTTAACAACCTACTTATTGTAGCTAAATGTATTGTTATAGTTAGGACCTTTTCAGTAGCTGGTAGTCATTATTCAGGCATAATCAAAGTGTAATTATATGATGGAGAACATAATTTCTTACTTTCAAAATCACTCAACTTGAATTTGGATATTGTCTGTTTGTGTGGAGATTAATTGAGCTGCCTTTAAAGCTTAGTTTTCATTCTGTAAAGCACAAATATATTTTGTAAGTTAACACACATCTCTTAAAGAATTATGAACCTTGTTATTCACTGAGCTGAAGCACTGAGCGTTTGGTCATGTGTATTTTCTGAGTAGAAGCGAGTGCACTTCCGTTTAAGGAACAGACAAACGGGGCTCATGATGTCAGTGACCGGCGATTTGGATGATGTCAAACTGCTGCGGATCCAAGAAGCAGAAGAGACTGATGAATTTGAGCAGATCTGGTTCTACCAGAATGGACATCTCCACTGCAAGGTACTGCTGATGTCATCATTATACTAATAAAAAGCCTGGGAACAGTGCTATGAATGAGTCATGAGCGAGGTTCGGTCAAATCCCCTCTTATCAACAGGTATAAAAAGTGCTGCAGTCTCTAGACTATTTTAATCATGTCAACACAAAATCATGAATCTAATCAGAATTGGTAAAACAAATGACTAATACTAAAGACTCAAACAACAAAATAAATAATCAGTCTTCTATTGCTGACATTCAAACAAAGGATACTCAACATTTTTTACAAACCTCCCATATGATACTCAACACTGGTCGATAGGTATAAAGTCTATACCCCACGATTAAATAATAGACAGTTAGTTTGAATGTTAACACTGGCCGATCCATGCTAAAAAAAAAAAAAAAGTACTGAACTCCTCTCCTTGTGTTTCCAGCTGCTGGAGGAGTGCTGCCTGAGTCCCAGTGGTAGTGTGACGATAGCAGGAAGCCGCGTGGGTCTCACTCCAGAGCCCGACAACCAAATCCACCTGTGGAGCATCACCCCTGAGGGCTTTATCTCCTACACCCCCACCTCTAATCTGGTCCTGGACATCAAAGGTGAGTCATCCATGTGTGATGACTCATGACATGTACCTTTTCAAGGAATCAATATCTCTTTAATATTACAAAACACAGTAGTATAAATTATATAAATAGAAAAACTTGGATAGTTACTACTATTAGACCCTCTGGGATGAGTTTACCACTGAGGATCCAAATGGGTTAATGATGACAGGGAAGTATTTCAAAAGGTACAGGATACTTCAATATGTTCTGGCAAAAAAAAATTCTATTATTATTTTCAAATATTCTTTGTCCCAAGTTTGTTTTAAGTGCAAGAAGGACCCCCTCGAAAACGAGATGTCACATCTCAAGGGATTATTCCTAATAAAGAATTTCAAATAGATGCATTCATTTTCCTCATTATACTATGGATGTTACTTAGGATCTATATTCTGTACATTAGTTAATACTTTTTTTTGTCTTGATAAGAATACTCACTCTGAATCTAACTTTCTGTTATTGGAGTTATACTCAAACTGAAAACTTGGTATTTTAATGTAGGGTTTTTGTTTGCATCACTGTCGATTAGTGACACCTTGTGGACTAAATCAAGTTAGTGACAAAGTACCGTCCACTGCACCAAGATGCATAGTATTCTATATATTTATACATACTGTATCTATACAAATAGACCTTAGACAAATGCCTTACTATCCAAGTGATTATATATGAATGTCGTTTATATTTAGTAATATAGAGTTTAATATTATATTATGGAACACAAACTTATCCCAGCTGCAGTAAATGAATCACCCACTTCAAAAAGAATAACACTTAAATACCAAGTGAATGAATTAATTAATGAAAAAAACATTTCTGTTTCAGGGGGGCATCACTATGACAAAAACCAAGTGATTCTACAAACAATTGATCCAAGTAAACTACAGCAAAGGTGGGATGTGGAGATTATATGAAAACATGAGTTGCTGGACTGGATCCTGAATATTATTATCAGAGGAACAGCTCTAGCTCTGTTATGCAGCTGGAGGACAAGTGCTCAATGGCGAGGTACGTCATTAGAGATGCTCAACCTCTGCTGCTGCAGGACTACAAACATTTCCAATGAGGAGGTCAACATGAAGAGCCGTGGATAAATTTGTAAGAATGTATTACTACTCACAGCGGAGTCTGAACTTTAAATACTTCATACTTTACAATTAACCAGTAATATATTGAGTCTTATTTTTTGGCTTTTCATTGAATGAATCGGTGTCTTGATGTTAATTAACTTAAACAGTGTTAACACTTTTTATGCAATGTCATACATACATATATATATATATATACACACGTATATATACACACATTATATATAGCCTTATTTTCCAGCTGCATGCTACATTGCAACATGAGGAAACAAAAAAATACAGTTTCTCTTGAAATGTCTCTTTTTCTTTGTTTGATCAAAATTATACAGCAAACTTGTTTTCAGAATGGTAATAAAAGTATTTTTGTCAATACATTTTTTTAATACATTGTACAGCACATGGAGTTGCACTTGGTTTATGACAATGTACTGAAAGGTAAAACGCTACAGACCTCTATATTTGTTTTTACCCAAATTGCCCACTCACATACTGTAACGTGAGATGCAACATGACGTGGGTAGTTGTCAAATAACCTTGACATGGACAAATGCAAAAAAATAAATGCAAATCTATTATTGAGCTGCTTTGGCCTCATCTGGTACTGGAGAATAAACCAATCTATTTCTAGCTAACTATGTTCGTAACAGCCATTTTTTATTATGTGACTCCTTATTGATACATTGCAGTAATCTATGCCAAAATATACCAAAAGGCCTGGTTGTACCAGCTGGATGCTGACCTGAATGGTTTTTATTAGTTCAAGGCTGTTAATGATAGTAACTTCAACAATACAGGAAGGCAGCATAACTTAAACACCTTGTGAAGACATTACGACAGTACAGGAAGGTGTAAGTTTTAGCAAGAGCAACAGCCTTTGGCCCGCTCTCATTACAAGCTCAGGTCACGCTTGTAGTCTGCTGCACCTCTACAATAATACAGTCTGCTGCTGTCAGGAGTAGCCTTGTAAAGGTGAGAAGAATCCCAAAGCTAAATTCTCTTGGGATTTTGCTTACTGTCTAGTTTTGTTTGGCCGTTTCTTGAACTTCCTGCTCGGACTCTGCAGTCTCTGTGCGAGTGTTCTGCACCAACTCTTCGGCCTGTCTCTCATCCTCTTCAGCTACCCTGACTACAGTCTTCCCTCTGGCGTGGCCTTGCTCCAACTTCTGAAAAGCCTGGGGCACCTGGGTAAATGGAAACTGGGCCTCCACAACTGGCAAGATCTGCAGTGAACCAGCAGAAAAATATCATGAATATGAGCTTAAAATCACGCAGGAAGTAAGTCAGGAAACAATTAAGCGATCAGATTTAAACATTTAGCATATCAGACATGGGATAAATAGTATTTGGCTTTCGTTTTAATGGCTTGGGGAAATGGATGGGTGGACTGCTTTATTAGACAGCAGAATTAGTGACAGTTGACAGTTTGTCTAATGTGCTGATTCGACAAACTCCACGCATTAAGTGCTCTAAACACAAAATGAATACCTTCTCTATCTCCAATACTACTGGATCCAGATCTAAGCTGAACAGACAGGTTTTCCCAAATGCACACCACTGGAAAAACATAGTAATTATATTTACTCAATTTAGACAAGCTGATGCTACATCACATCTGCTTTCATGGCTGTGAGTGAGGGAGGGGTTCAGAATGTGATGAGGCTGGACAATCCTGTGCTAGTCCCACAACACAGGCAGCCAGAGGGCTTGTTATTCTGGTCAGCATCTCTTCTAGTTAACAATGAATGGGGAGCGCAGTGGCGTCACACTGGAAACCATCCACACTTCTGACTGAGAATAGGACATGCACAGAGAGAGAGCGTGCATGTGTTTTGTGGGGGGGGTGCATGTCTGTAGCTTCTCGCCATTGGTCTGAGTGTGCTGCTCTCTGTAAGCCCCGGGACAAAAGGACAGAGGTCCCACACGCTTTTGCGAATGGCTGCTCAGCACTGTTTAAAAATCCATTCACCGTCTCGTGGCGCCTGAGTCAATCTCCCAGAAGCCAACTGTGCACAGCGGGAATGCAATGCTCACTCCTTAAAGCTCAGGGGAGCATTCAATACAGGAATCCCTGGTATGTTCATATTTAATGTGTATGATTTCTATCCCTGCATGAATGTCACTGTCGGTCTGATTCACTATCAGGTGATTGGTGTGCAAATGAGAGAATTTTCATCTCAGCATTCTGTCAGTATGCGTGGTTCTGAATGACAAGTATGCCAGCTTGTATAATATTAGTAATGAAGGCGGCACAGTACCTTCCCTGCGTCCACAAGCTTGCTGACCTCGTCTAGGGCAGGCCCATCGGGCGCATAAAATCCCCACCGATAGAAGACTCCCCTTGATATTATGTTCTAAAATGCAAACAGAGAAGAGAACAATTACAAGTCAGGCAGGTATGCACTCCCCAGGTTATAAAACACCACAGAATGATTAAATAAAAAAAAAATACTTGATATTTGAGTATTTTCATTTTCTCCTACTTGCCCTTTGTATGTTTTACTTCTCTATTTTTATAGCTTTAATTAATTTACATATTCATATTAATTATACAAAATATTATGGATAATTTATGATCTAGCCTATTAAAGTGGACTTTATTGATCCAGTGGTGAAATTCACAAGCTACCTGCCAAGTCAGCCGCTGTTATTTTTTGGTAACTAAAAAGTAATGCAAAAGTAGCATTACAATTCCAAGACAGTAATATTGTAATATAACTAATTACTCTCAAATGACAGTAACTAGTAATCTATAATGTATTACATTTTGGAAGTAATTTGCTGGCTAAGAGTGAGAGTAACAGTATGGATTACATGTAAGAAATACTGATCATTACAAAATTGCTGACACAATCCCAATTAAAGGTGCAGCAAGCATCTAAAAAACAAGGACAGAAAGAAAGAAACCCCCATGTATTAACCTTGAAATTAGACTCTTAATTTTCGATCCTAATATAATATTATGTGACATGACATTAGCCTATCTATCCTTGCTTGCTTGAACTTAACAGATTCTTCCTGATCAGTCAGTGCTGACAAGAAGTTGAACACCAGAGGGCTCAGTTGTGCTGTGATCTCCCAGATGAAAAGGACGTGCTGTCAGTGAGGGTGTGACTGCGACGGCTGACCCCGCCAAACTGACCAGCTGGCTGTGACTGTGAACAAAGGGGCCCGGAGGCTTGGCAAGAAACACACAAACACTGGTATTTGTGGGGCAGAGATAGCCGGCTACTATCTGCACAAATACTAAATACTGCTGGTTCAGCAGCACGCACGCACGCACACATGCACACATGCACACACACGACTCCAACGCTGCTAGCTGTGCTGTCTCCAATGGCCAGGACAACTTGATTCAGTCCCTTGAGAAGCTCCACCCTGTCCTCATCTATAACCCTCATTACACATGACACCCTACTAATAACGCAGCTAAAGGGACATGACCGACATGCAATAACTCGAGGGTTACACCCACGCAGGGACTCAAACTCTTAATGCTCAAACTCTCTCTTCACCTGCACACAGTCAAATTTATAATACACTGCCGGGTATATTTCTACAGATCAAGCATTAACATTTGCAAAGAGAGGATATGCTATTGAGCTAAGGCAAATTCTAACGTGGTTTTCCATCCCCATTTCAACTGAACATCAATTCCTATGATCAACTAAATGCAGGGATGCACCGATTTAGAAAATCTGGGTCAATGCCGATGTTTTATTGTTTCAGTCAGTGGCTTCTTCTCCAAAGTCAACAGCTGCAGTTGCAGCATATGCTAGTGGACTGTTGTCCAAGTCCGACACCAAACAAAACAACACAAACATCGGCCACTGCCATTGATGAATGCCACCTTATTTGCGGATAGGGCGAGGCAAATATAAGCCAATGGCGTAGTCCTGCATCCCTAACTAAATGGAAATAAACAAAACCGTCTTCGAGCTGGAACAGGTCTGCACCCATTGCACAATGTTGTCTTTCCATGCCACTGATGATTAACTATTTCATTTCAGTTTGGGAGCTCCTGTGGTTCACACCTATGCTAATAGCTTTACAGGACAGTAATAAAAGTTGTTTGCGAGGCGAGTGGATGTGCATGTCAGACTATGAACAGCAGTATGATCTTTCACATCAGCACCGTTTTATTCAGTGTTTAAATGTTGCTTTGCTCATCTTACCTGTATGGCCTTGCTGTGCAGGGTGAATCCAGTTTGAAACATCCCGCCTGGCAGGCCCATGGAATCCATGTTGGAGAGTAAAGGTGTTACCAGTGTGACGTACTTTGCCCCAGACCAGGGCTTCAGCAGGCCCATGGTCCACTCCTCCGTTTCCCCACCCACGCCGTCCAAAATCACATCAAACCTGAGGGTGCAAACCCAGACCGTCAAACTAAAAGGGACCCTGTTAGAAAAAGCCTTAAAATACTAAAAACATACACACTTTATAGCAAGTTAGTTGTTATGTTTTATCATCTCAGGTCAGTATCTCACATATTGCTAGAGGCCTGATTTAAAGCGTGTGCTGGGAAAAGATAACTGTTTTGTCTACAAGCTAAAGCCAGGATTTACCAATTTTGTTTCAGGGGGCAGGTAGAGTACCCACTCTGGCCTTGAGCCCTGGTTTCCATGGAAACTAGAAAGTAAGTCAGTAAGCAGTTATGCCATGCTGGCAGTAAGATGTTTACCACACTGGGGGGGGACACACAGACTTTAAAGTCCTGGATGATTCCTTTTCATTAGCACCTTTATTGGATGGACAGGCATTGAATCTAATGATACTTTAATAAAGTCTGGGCCTAGGGCTAGTGAAGAACATTATACTCTGATTTGTTGTTTGAAATGAAAACATAAATGTACTATAAGATTTGATAGTCTGGTTACTTCTAAAAACACTTTTCACAGCAACAACACATACTTTTCCATCATTCCTAGCTGCTCATGCGCATCTTCTGCTGTGTAGTCCACCACCTCGTCAGCCCCCAGCCCTCTAATAAGGCCTTCGGCATTCTGAGAGCAGGTAACAGTTACGTGAGCACCCCAGGCCTTTAATAACTGCCGGCACACAAGAGAAGAAAACAGAAATATACACACAGATGCAGCAAATGGCCTTACATTCATGCATTCAAAAGAGTCAAACGTAGATTCGGTATAGCTGGTGGAATACACGTTGCCCTACCTGAATAGAGAATGTTCCAACACCTCCTGATCCTCCAGTGATCAAAACTCTAGAAGAAAAAAACAGCAACCGGAGGGTCATTCAATTACTGTGTGACTCATTTAGGCAAAGCAACTACAAGAAGTGGAAGCATCGGGGGGTAAAAGGGGATTTGCAAAATTGGAAACTAACCCTTACATCCAAGAGAGAATGACAGTTCCATTAGATTACACATCAGGTTCGATTTTTACAGTTAAAGCCATGGTTTTAAACCCCTTTTGATGCCAATTAGAATGAAATAGAAGACTACTTTCCCCTCCGAAATGAATATGAAATGTGTGCCTTGTCAAAGTATAGGTCAGCATGACTGGACTGATTTAACAGAAAAAAAGAGCACATTTAGAAACTCCAAGACCTTACAAAATTTAATTTAAGGTTTGATAGCCTTTTGTAATATTATTCAGGGACTTATTCATTTTTCCCTGATACTGTGAGTTACATTTCTAATGTTCCATGTATAAGTGGTGAGGGGGTAGAGGGGTTCAAAACAAGGTTATCTAGGATCAGGCTGGTGCTTGCCTTTTATTTGAAGAGCTGTCTCTGCAAAGACCACCTGCATTAACAAGCGCAGACAGAGCAGTGTTGGCTACAAAGGGGATGGATGCTGCCTCTGTGTGACTCAATAATTTTGGTTTATGGGAAACCTGCAAAAAACAGCCAATGTCAAGAGTGAGAAATATTACATGTCAACAATATTTCCAATTATCAATTCAAAAGCTCAGTCTACTCATCAGAGCTGCTGTGAGGGCAGCTAGAAAATAAAAGGCCAATTACATCTCTGCCCTGGTTAATTACCTTGTGTTATTACTGTTGTAACTGCTGCACAACCAATTGCCCCTCTGGGGAAAAATAACGTTCTACTCGACTTGAGTTGACTAATGACTCTGTATCTCACCTCATACTCTGTTAGAGTTATAAATTCTGCCAGACTGCCTTGTTTCCATGGGGGAACAGCAGCCCATACCTGGGAACACAAATATGACATTTAACATGCTGAACACAACCTAATTTAACCACCTGCTCTCGGTCTCTGAAGCTGGTTAATCGGCTAGTATGCCCTTAGTCAGCAGTTCCAGTTCTTATCATTCGTTTTCTAAAAAACTATTTTAAACTGTTTGAACAACATAACAGAAATACATATGTGGAAAATGTTACTAGTGTGTTGTGCTGTATTCACGTGATGACCAAGCATAAAAAGTTAAATCTTTCTTCCAAGAATATTACTGTGGATGACTTGACTATGGAGTTGTTTGCATATAGGTGGGCAATATTATGATGCATTCTGTAACACAATATGAATGTGTTTTGCCTTAATATTATGGATAGAATAGAAAATAAAATACCTTTTCTACTTTTCTGCGTGCAAAAAAAAAGCAGAAAATTGTCTTTGGATTGGTCCTTAATGGTGAAGACTAAATCATTATATTGTTATACTATTGTGGCTATTTTTATAACGTACTTGTGATTGCATTTTGCGATGAAAGAAACACATTTGACACAGAGGTAGGTTTATATGTCATAAAAATATAGGTATTAAGCCCCTAAAGGGACATGGCAGCCATTTTTCAAAATGGTTGACTAATAGCCACCACTCCAGGATTAGTCTTCTGTCTCGACACAGCCATAAGGAGGCTGGTAGTAGGATGTCACTTTACGGCCATCAGACGATATTGAGGGTTACTGTTGATTCAGATGTCGTAGTGCTTGCTGTTTCTGTGATGCAAAGTCTTAAAGAAGGGACAGAACTTTTGCTTGCATTTGGAACATGCAAACATTTCAGATACCTTGCAGCACCTTATATTTCAAAGGGCCTTGGATCTGAAAGGGCATGTGCACTCCCAATGTTCCATGCTTACGCTGGGTGTGACAGTGTTCAGCCAAGTCATAAAATGATTTTTCTGCAACATTCAGACATATTTGTCGCCATATTTGCCAAATGTGTTGCTTTTATCGTAAAAATGCACAATTGTTTTGAACATTTCAACCCAGCTGCCACATATTTTGGTGTGTTCAACCAGTGGTTCCTAACCTTTTTGGCTTGCAACCCATTAAAATCAATAATGTCTACTTAAGACCTCTCATTAATGGTTCCATTATGTCCATGGCGATATGAACAGAAGATTTCTTTACACCTGTTTTATGCTTAATGTTTTTAGAGTCAAGAGGAGGTAAAATGATTCATTTTTTACAAGAAAAAAAATCAATGATTAGAGAAACATTGTGAGCAGTGTTGCAAATCAATGAGCAGGATTGTATGGCAACAATTGATTTGCATATGACTTATTCATAAATATGATGCAGGACCTTGATTTCATCGATATTCAATTGGCTTGATTAACCACAAAAAACATGTCTAGTTATATTATCAATAAGTAGTTCCCAATTGATTTTCTAGGTGAAACATTGCAAATTACAAGTACAGTTATACAGTGTTACATCTTCAAAAAGATGGGTGTGCGGTGTATCGCCTACCTCATCTCCTGGAACAAAATGGGTAACCTCCGATCCACAGTCAACCACTACACCAGACACATCACGACCCAGAATCAGAGGAAACTCACTATCATTGTTGTTGTCAATCACAGACAATGGATCCCTTCTTAATTTAAGCAATTTAGCTCCATAACCACCTGGAAATAGATAGAGCGAGCAGGTTAGATAAAAACTTACATTAGCCATGTTGTTCAACCTTTGATGAACATTAGTTCAACACTTACCCCTCATAAAGATATCAAGAGGGTTGAGACTAGCCGCATGCACTTTAATCATCACTTCACTGGGAGAATTGACAGTGGGGACGGTGATTTCTTCCGCAAACTTCAAAACTCCATTAGTACCATACTGATCAATGACCCAGGCTGACATAAAGCTCTGCAGCCTTGAAGGTGAAGTGCTGAAATTTCTCCAGAAACACACACTCCAGCCTGGCCTGCCCAATGTTTTGGTCGAGTCTGCTGCTTTCGCGGTGAACAAAGACACAAGCCTGGTTGATGCCATAGCTCTGACAGAAGACATTTTCGTCTTTCACCTGGCTGTGCCTACAAGGTCAGTTTTTGATACAGCAAGTCATTTGGAATAGCACTTGTCACTAACTTAGCTAACGTTAGCTAGCTAGGTAACATTAACTATTAGCTACTGAGCTAATACTAGCATGTCAACGTCGTCGGCGCTTAAAGCAAACGCAAAAATGTACATATGGGTCAAATAAATAAGCGACGAGGCCTGTTGTGCACGTTATCGAGCGTTACATTAAGCTGAAGTAAGAACAACTGTTACCTAATTAACACACCCTCTCTAGCTACAGAACAAGCTAGCTAACCCTTGAACTCACAACGATAGCCAATCAGAATTCTGTAGCGAAAACACTGGCCAATAGAGTAAGAGAATGACTCTGACGTATGGCTAATAATAATAATATGTACTTTTTTAATATTTGAAATAATGAAGACACAATTTGTTTTTCATACTTTTTGTGATATAATATGTCACCATATAGAAATACTAATAAGCTGATATTGGAGTTATTGGCTTTTTTATCATATTACTTGCGAAATTCATTAAAACTGTATTGAAGCTTAATTTATTTTTAATGGACTTAAAATATCAAATACAATTTATGAGATCTAATGAAAGTAAAAGGACATAACTTGAATACATTTATGTGATATGTATACTGTATATACAATTTTTCTTTTGCCTACATTCTGTTCGCAAAGCCTAAGTAATTATTTGTATTTCATTTTATTATAAATAGAAGAGACCTCTGGTGCAATGGTTTATTGAATGTAATAATACATCCTATTGCCTGTAATGTGTTGTGTTATAGTTTGTTTTCGCACCAAAATAGCAATGATAATAAAACATTTTAATATAATACTTGTGTATATATATTGTAATATGATATGAATATTATAATAAACACTTTTTATATTGAAATAATGTACAGTAACAAGCCAAAGCATCAACAAACCTAAAACCTAATAGAGGAGAAAGACTTGAATTGCACTGGCTCCAGTAAGGCTCAAACTCAAAAATCCATTATGTTGCAATATTTTCCTATTATCATAAAAATGCAAGTGTACATGAAAAAATTATAACCCAATATGCTTGAGAGGTTCACTCAACAGTAAAGTGACTGCTGAGTGCTCCATCAGCTGGAGACAATGGGTTGAAATACATGCAGAGCACTATTTCAGCGAAGAAAACCAAAGGAAAATGGGCAGAAAACATTATCTGTTTATGTCTGAGCAATACACAGGGGATTGCAGTGGGGCTTGTTTTAATGTTTACATGATGCTTTACAGTTATACCATGGCTTTAGCATATCATGTCTTAAAGATCCATTTGGGGAATGTGGTTACAAAGTAAAGAAAGCTGCCCTTGCTGTTGACCATTATAGATCACTGCTGCAAAAGCTATATGACCTCCCATCAGAAAATCTCATGAGGCATGAAAAGTAAGCTGAAGAAGCAGCTCAGTCACCTCATGTTATTCTAATTATAGACTGGTGAATCAATTAAATTAAATTAAACAAATCACTCTTGTCTCATGCAAATGACAAATGACAGCAAGCTGAATCAATGTGTTATTTTTCAAGAGGCAAAAAGGGAGAAAAGGAAGAGAACAGGGGCCTGTGGCTGTGTAATGATTCAACATGAAACCTGGCAACAAACAGCACTGTCATTAGAATCACAACTCCCAGGGGAACGAGGACACACTGGAAATTGGGTGCTTTGTCCATGCTGGCTCATTACAGTGGGTCTTTCTAATGAATTATACCCCTGGCTACGGCTCCAAAAACCTTCAATTCTATGTTGCTTAGAGTAAAGTGTGTCATCTTTTAGGCAGCACTATGATAAAAATACCCACTATTTAAAAAGTTGTGTTGACCAGCTACACAAAACAAGAATTGGTCAGACTAAGAGAGCTGCATCTATCTTAAATTGGTATTTTTTAGGAGGGTCATTCCTATCCAGAAACACCATGTGGAGCTTTTTTAGGCCTCCTTTCCATCCAGGGACCTGTGGCCCAAATCACATGGCTGCTCTAATAAAAAATGCAGCTTTGATCTAATTTAATTTAGTGGTTAAAAAAGGGCCTTCAACATCTGACTAAGGACACTACAGCCTTACCCATCAGGTCACCTATCCCTCACGCAATTAAGAAAATATAAAATTTGCCATGTCGTAGACATAATGATAGGTATTTGTTTTTTATTTGCGTCTTTCTCACCTGTTCATTTTTATATTTATTTCATTCTTTTAAGTTCTTCCTAGTGCCAAACAAACCAATTAGCAGACAAATCTCCAGATGCTTGGCACACCACAGCTTGACACCTGTGGTGAGGTTGGCCATGAATGGCCACTCACTGCTTAAATGATCATGCTGTCCTTGTTTATTATATACAGCTTCTTGTGACCCACCACACAGAGAAAGAGAGGAGGACTGTGCAGTGTGCACCTCTTACTAGCTGGGCTCTGAGATTATATTTTTAGAATGAACGATTGGTTTCTCTCCTTGGTAACTGCCCCATTTTTTATTGAATAGGTCAGACACAAGTACAGTGGATACTGACTGTGGTGTAGAGAAATTGTAAGGAAAGAGGCTTCTTTATGCTATTTTACATATGACATATGTCTCTTGGTTATACATGATTTTAAAATGTTGTCTAATGAGAGGCCTGTGAGATGAACACATCCTTGTTGTGTGTTAGCAGAAGAATGTGTGTTTAATCAGCTAGACTTGCAGGTCTGCACCTATTACAAAATATACATAATAAAAGATTTTAAAGCGTAACTCTCGCCAAAATGCAACCCAGGGTCTTTTTGTGAATGTATCTGAGTCAAACTTTTGTTTAAAAGCATAATTAGGCTGGAAGCGCCACTTTTAAGATTTACCATATTCTCATTTTGGGTCAGATGGCCTTTTGAATGGGAGAGCTACGGGCATTTTTATGATCACATCAAAATTACTATTTTTAAAACACTACAAAGACTGAAACTTTCTGAAACTGAAAGTATCACCAGGGTCACTACACATGAACTCAAGCATTGAAAACATTGTTTGTGTGCACAAACTCTTTTTGACTGGCGAGATGGCACGGCCTGAAAAAACAACAGCTAAAGCGAGTCTTTTTAGTAAGCTCTGTGTACACAAACCATGTTCTCAATGCTCGAGTTCATGTGTATGGACCCTGGTGATACTTTGAGCTGTTTCAGTGTTTTCAGTGTTTGTTAGTGTTTTAAAAGCAGTGATTTTGATGTGATCATAGAAGTGCCCCTAGCTCTTCCGTTCAAAAGGCAATTTGACCAAAAAACGAGAATACAATAAATCTTAAAAGTGGTGCTTCCGTCCTAAATATGCTTTTAAACAAAAGTTTGACTCGGGTACATTCACAAAAAGAACCTACTTTGCATTTTGGCGAGAGTTACAGTACGCTTAACATGTGCAATTTATATGTAAATGCTATCTTGCCATTGTTGCCACTTTGGAGATCATATTACTAGGTCACAGGCTTCCCAATAATAATAAAAAAATTACCTATCATATGACTATGTCCACTATTCGTAAGGTGTCTAGATTGCAGTGTTTTTTATTTTGTTCATTTTACATTTTTATATTATATTATATTTTTATACATTTACAGTAGTCGACAATTAGGACTACAGGACTGAGGTGGATCATTTCCATGAATGGTCCAATCAAAACTCACAAATTTTAAGCATATCAAAAAAAAAATGGTGATTGATTTTAGGAAAAGGCCCCCTCCACTGCAACCTGTTACTATTCAAGGGACAGTCATTGAGACTGTGGAGGAGTATACGTAACTCACTTGGTCTGCCAACACAGCAATGGCTCTATTTTTTAAGGAAACTGCATAGTTTTAATACAGCAACTCTCAACAACTCTGACATTATTTTATTTACTTTTATTCAGAGTGTGGGGACTTCTGCCATCCACTGTCACAGAACAAATTGAGTTCAATAGGCACACTCTTATCAAGATGATGCTTGACATCAATCAAATTAAATATTTACAACAAAAATGTATTTACTCAGGTGTCTCTACATCCTTTTGCATAATGTTGACCTAGTGGTTCAAATGTCTGCAAATGCACTTTAGCATAACTTTACACTCAGTAGATTTTTTCTTTTCAAATTAAATGTTATAGCAGAGTCCGTGTTGGCATCCATGTCATCTGCAAACCACAATCCCCAGTTTAAGGGCATTAACTACCAAGATAAACACAAGTAGTCTGTATTAATTCACAAGCAGCCAGAAAGCATTTAGTTACAGGAGGTTGATACTTTATAACCTTAGCAATGAAATGCTTCCCCTGGATTGTTGTCTTAAACGCAGCCCACTTCTCTGTCGTAATTACCAAAACAACATCCAGAGTATTAGCTGCAACACCTAAAGTAATAGTTTGACATTTTGGGGACTATATGCTTATCTGCTTTTTGGTGGAGAGTTAGATGAGAAGATTGAATCCATGCAATGGAAATTGAATACGATGCTACAGCCAGCATTCTCCTAGCTTAGCTTAATTAAGGATAAAGATCAGAAAAAGAGGTAAATGGTAATTCCTGTAAAACAGATACTTGTTGCTTTTACACTTTTTTGTACAAAATTAAACAACATGCACTATGTATGCAGGCAGATTTTGTTACCTGAGCTAAGCTAAGCTAATCAGCTCCTGGAGGTATAGTTTCATATCCAATGGACACTGTGGGACCAATCTTCTCATCTAACTTTCCACCAGAAATCAAATAAGCGTATTTCTCAAAATGTTGAACTAGTCTTTTAAAAAGAATTTTTGAATAATTCCAAGGTGGATGGGTTGGTAAACAATTCTACTGTTAATTACTGTTAATTTGGATGATGTGTTTTTGCTATTTGCTTATTTAAGGCTGAACATCTGTATTAAATAGTAAACATTCCTGTTGCTTTTTTTTTTTACATCTCCTTGAGTCAGATATGAGAAGAGGCATCTGTTTTTATGCTTTATGAATGCACATGGAATGTAAATCCTGTTTGCGCCACATTGTGAGCAACTTACACTCTGAAAGGCTGAGGAAAAACCCTGTAAGTTTGTTCAGTCTGGTTCACAAATGAATTATTTCAACAACTTTACACCTGCAGGGACTAAATGTAATCCAAACAGGTCTTTTGCAAGAGAACATTGCCCTTACACAAATACAATTAAAGTTTCTCCACAGTCCATGGTGTCTAATACAGTCCATACACCTAATTGGGAAGCCATCTGATTCATTATACAAATGTCAGTGCCTGCTGCTGGAGTGTAGGAAGAAGAGAGCGCTGGGAGGAGGTGCAGAGGGGCTGTGAGTCGAGCTGACAGGCTGCTAATGAGATACCAGGCAACTAAGAGGCCCAATTTCTAACATAGTAGTTGGGTGTATGATATAATGAGGCACACTGCGAAGTTACGGTTTGTCATCTTGTAGTTTTTTTTAAAACTGTAAACCATTTCCATCATCATCGTTACATGTCTTCAGCAGGTTTTCATGTTGAACAGGGTCAGCCTCTGTCCTTTACAAAAACATTTCAACAATGTTTAAACATTTTTGTCTCTATGTCCGACATTCATTTTGCTGTTCAAATTCACTCATCACATTCATCACAATCTCAATGCAGTAGTCGGTGTGTGATATGTTTTTGGGAACAGAATTTAAGGCCTTATCTGATATCCATTCTAAGCTGAAAATGTTTGTTATTGCCAGCAAAGAATAGATCACTGGGACAGAATGTTTTATGTAACAGCATTTACCTTGGCTTAAAAGCATGGCAGAGAACATCTTTATGTAAACATAACGTGTAACTCAATAGTGACATGTAAGCTGAGTAAAAAAAAACATTTGCACAATCATCTTCTGTACGGCATCAGCAGCGGTGTTTTTATTCTGCTGGGGAGTCTGAGGTTCCCGCTCTGGGATTATGGTTATGCTGGTAGTAGCAGTTGTATGTTTCAGCACCACACATTAGCCACTTGTCACACTGTGCTTTTATGTACAAAGACAAACTTCATCCAAACTGTGGTCAAGTGTTTAATAGTAGATGGTAAGTATACACTGCAATCTTTAGACCTTTTCTGAAACATTCAAAGCAATAGGTATTTATTTTGAATATACAGGTATACTTTCTTGCATAAGAGTATAGTTTCAGGTATACTTTCTTGCAAAAGATTTCTTGAGAGTTATATGAGTAACTCTGTCTGGAGAGTAATATCAATCTTCTTATCTAACTTTTGACAAGAAAACATAGAAAGAGTTTTTCCCAAAATGTCAAACTATTCCTTTGAACTCATGAAACCCAATCTTATAGCTGCCATTACATCGCATATTTAAAAAAAAATAGCAGGACCTTGAATGGTACACAACTGAATAGACCAAAAGGGTTTAAGATATAAAAGAAAACTCTTGATCAGCTCTAAGCTCAACTAGTCACTACTCAAGCTACACATCGGAGGTGGGGTGCATCCTGGTTTGAGACATTGTAAAATGAACTTAAATCAATTAACTGATCAACGGTTTCACATTTTCTGTGCAAATCTGACCGTAAGAAAATGCTTACTCTAGGAAAGAGTTCATAGACGTTCAATGTCAAATAAACAAGGTTTGTGGGAAGTGAAAATCATCACTTCATCCAACAGCAGCAGTGTCAGCAGCTCTTTTTGACAAAGTTTCCTGTTGTCCTCTGCTTTGGACATTTGGACGTAGTGGTTGTGGAAAAGATTCCTTTTGTTTCCTGTTCAGGGGACGGCACTTCACTTCAGATATCATATGGTGGTGCAGCACTGAGTGAAGGTGACCGTAACTAATGAAGTTGAAGAAAAGAGGATTAATAATGCTCAGTGGATGGTAGTTTAACATATAAAATATATCTCAGAGGATCTTGTAAGCCCCTTTGCTGCAAATAAATCTTCCACTGGTTTGACTTTCATAAAAAATAATTGGCCAAAAGTTACTGCATATTTGTTTTTACTTAGAGTCTGCCAACACGACAGAAATAAACAGCTCTAAACTTTGAGCTTTGGTCGAAATGGTCAAATTTAAAAGCTGTTGCCATTGGTCTTTGAACATAGTTCACCATTTTTTTTTCTCAACTACACACAGCTGAAATTCAAAAAGCCTAAACGTCTAAATTTGACAAACAATAAAACATCAGACCCATTTAGAGATTCCTGGCTATTCAAGCGTTTGCATCTTTCAATTTCTCAATTTCAATTTCTTTCAATTTTCAATACAGGCGAGTGTAACTTAAAGAAGAAGCATTAATTCTCTGTTGCCTCACAGACCAGATGGTACTGACACATGCAGACTCTCTCTCTTCCCATGCATCAGTGTATTCAACAATCATTGTGTGCAGGATTAGTCCATGTACAGTACATTGGAGGTTTCTGGCTGGGGCTTCTCATATAGCCTCCTTTCGACACAGAGTGGGTGTAAGCTGTTCCCAACAAACAGGTGCCATCATGTGGCATCAGGTGTCCTTCCAAAAGGTTAGACAGGAAGGGGAGGATGGTTTGTCCCAGATATACTGTGGGCCTACAGTTAGTTAGATCAAAGCTGCCCTCAGAGGACATTGTGAGTTTAGTGGGCAGCGACAGCAGGACAGTGGTGCTGTGAATGTGAGATACAACCTGATTTGCTTGAATATGAAATTAAGCTACTGGGCTCTGCACTCATGTCATGCTAAACAGATCATACGCAAAGCTCACAAAAAGATAAAACTTTACATGACAGCAGAAAGAATGCTACTTTATGTTGTCAGATTGAAGTGTTCTACACCTGTGTCATCTCAGAGGGCATTGAGTGTGTCAGGCGTTGTTATAGCAAAGAGAAATGACAAATACTCCATCATCATGACAAATACATCATCGTCTGACTTAGCAAGTGCACATTTACCCAGCAGGACAGTTTTCCTGGATTGGTGTCAAACATCTTTCTGATATTTGGTTTCCATGACGACCGCACCCTCTGGATATGAACCACTGAAACTGCAGACAGCAACAGAGGATCCATTAATGCACCTAATTGACAAGCTACATTTGATTAGGGAAAATGAGAGCAACCAAACAGCTTTATAGAGGTCTGTCTCCTTCTTTGCTAATTGATCCACTTTAGCTGTCTGTTGGTACAGCAAGTGGGGAGCCTCATTGTGTCTAAAAAGCAACACACTTCCTAACTGGGGTAGGGCAGAACGAACAGCTGACCATCTGGCAGGATGGTCCTTTAACAGATTTACAACCTGTTCCTTTTTCCTTCCTCTATTCAAGTCATTAGGGAAGGAATGTTCCTGTAGTCCTTTTTAAGCGATGTTGGGTGACGTTACTTCTTGTTGACGTTCGAAGTATTTTCAAACAAAACGAGACTAGCTTGCCCCCCCCCCCCCTTCTCCCTTCTGTGCTTCTGTGCACTAACCCCCCACCCCCCACCCCAAATCCTTCTTATTGTTTGGAACACTATTTGTGTATGCATCATGGTGCAGGTTGGCACAGTTTATTTTTGTTGCCGTTTCTAGACCCTGGGCCGTCTACAGAGGCCGTGTTTTTTTTACAGTGTGTTCTGGGGTCAGGCAACTCGCGGATAGTGAGGAGATGTTTGCTGTATGTAACAACAAGTGTTGTAGCCTAAAATACGCGTGACATCGCTTAGAGCACCTTTAACATTCATTTACAATTGATTCTCATTTTAAACATCAGAGAAAAAAAATCTGAAAGCAATGTTTTCTGCTGTTTAGTTTTTGACATTTCAGCGTGGTTTCCAGCAACGCTTTAATCAGCATTAATCAAATAAATAACCGCAGGAACTAATCAGTCAACAATGTGGCAACATGTAGCAGCAGAATTGTTAAAAGCTGTTTTCAAATATTTTCAAAGGAAGGCAATAAAACTGTGATTATGTGTAAACTATTATTAGTCATCACGGATGTTATTTTATGAAAAGTAAATTCTGAAGACAAAAGTGATGACCTTGTTTAATTACAGATTTGCACCGAGCCAGTTTTGTCCCTCTGCACTTGGGTCTTGTTTGGCAGCTCGATCAATAAAAACAAAAGAAAATGAAGAGCTTGGGGAAAGAAGCTTACTCTTAGGATTGAAGAAGGATGCAGCGCAACGGTTTGTGTCATCCATGGTCAGGGATAATTCTGCTGCTGCAATAAAAATGCAATTAAAATCTTATTCATCCATTAGCACAAGATGTGTGTTTTGCAGTGATGAGATCACTTCTATATTATTCTATCTTTAGCGGTTTCATGCTTGTCTGTTCTATCAACTAATGTTGTTCCATACGAATGTTGTCTCTGTTATTGTGGTTTATTGTGAAATTTACTAAGGAGTTTGTTGGTATTGTGTTTTTTGCAAGTCATTGATTTTTCACCACAGTCCTTCTGTCTGTCTGTCTTTGTTTTAAGCCTTTCTGTAAATCGAGAAAAATTGTTAAAAAAAAAAACTGTTCAAACATACAGACTTTACAGCAAGGAAATATTACAATGTATAGTTTATTTAATTAATGGTTGGTTGCAGCCTAGTCAGCCTAACTTAGCAATATTGGCATTAATAACCAAGGAAACTAATTTGTGCTTGTTGTATTTGTAAGAGAGACAGATGAGGAAACATGAACGGCAACAGCTTGTTCTAATCGTAGAAGAGAAGAGATGCTTTGCATAAACGAGGTAGAAGAGTGATGAACTGAGAAATGATCAGGATAATTTAATCACCACATAATATATCCCTGTTAGAGCCCTGAAAACCACAGAGCATTTAAAGGAAAATCGGTTAAGAGCAAATGTAATGATTGATTGACTTGTATGTGTATAGTGATGTGGGTAGGCATGTGTTTACCCTAATAGTCACAATAAATATTAAGGTTAGGTTACTTCCAGCTTTTACAGAAGGTTTTTAATAAATGTGTCAGTAACATTACATTTCAAATATTTTGCTCCTTTTTCCATCATCATATTCACTAAATGCATTTACTTTTGATGTTTGGTTTACACAAAAGTGCAAAGTTCCTAATCATAAAACCACAATTAGAATTACAATCTACTTTTCAATCAATAGTTAAAAGGAGAAAATGTTGCCTTTATATAATTAAGTACTCTGAGGCATAAAAGCTCCTGTGTGTACAGTACAAAGGAGGACTCAGTATTTTCAATTAACATGGCCCAGATAATTGTTTTGATGCTGCTAACTTCAGCTTCTTGCTGTTGTCTTTTTCAGTTGTTGTTCTCTGAAAAGGAGCTGTACTGATCACACTGTGAGAACAGCGTGTGAGCAGCTGCTGTTAGTTTTATTATCTGATTTTACAATTTGAGATGAGGTAAACAATTCTTACCTCAGTCATATGCCCATGTATGAAGAGAGGATTTTTGGGCACTAGGCAACAAAAACAGGGCTGGACAGGTGTGACACCGAGCCTCACACATTTGTCAGAGGTGTAAACTGGATTATTCATGAGCCCAAAGACAATCTCCTGGATAAAGTGGAAGCTATAAACTCTCCCATACAGCGGGCATCCAGGGTAAAAAAGCAACATTTGTGGAGTTTGGACCACATATTGGTGAAATATATAGATTTGTTATCTAAAAAGCTACTTTATTGTTCATAAGCAAACCTCTAGTGAGTTGTCCTACTTTAGTCCTGAAACTTGACTAGAGTCAGGGGAGCCCTTAATGACAGAAACGTGACTACTGTATCTTGTATCAGTTACATTACTGCCACACAAACAGGTTCACAGAGCGATGGTGAATACGCACACACCTCTCTTCCATTTCACAGCACAGTGCATGAATAATAACCATTTAATCGCACCACTTGCATTTACACAAAGAAATATATGAAAGGATCTGACGAGAGCAGTGTCCATGTGGGTTGGGAGTAGAGTATTACATGTGATTGTGAAGTTGTCCCTTGCAACACTGGCGGCTGTCTGAATAATTCATAAAGCCAATCAATGATTAAAGGTCTGCTTGGTGCCACGCATCACAGTAGAAGAGAGGTCATTGTTTGTCTTCAAGATTATGGACATATATGTTGAGGTAGACTGACTAGAAGAGAAAGGACTAGAAGAGAAAGGAAGTCAAACATACAGGGAAGTATACAGAGAAATAGTATAAGATAGTCCTTTCCTTTTTTTCTTTTAATAAAAGCTAATTAACTTACATTATTGTTCACATAGAGTGACATTCAAAATATAAAAACCATTCCATTTACTGTTTTGATATATTTGGTCCACTTTTTTTTCACTTTTTATTGCTATTTGATGTAACGTAATAGCGACTTAACCCAAACCTACATCATGAAAGCTTACACGGTTGCCTTCCTTGCTAACAGCCTGGGTCTAATGGGCATTTCCAGGGAAAAAAAACCCTCTGGAAACCAGGACGTATTACTTCTGATGTTACTGGAAGCCGCAACTCTGGCTTATTCAGTACTATCAGAAAGATATAGAAGCAATCAGAAAAAGACAAGCGCTTTACTAACTTCATCAACATCTTCGACTGATGGGAAGTGCTTTAAGTGGAGGTTTCAGCAATCTGTGGTCAAAACTGATAAACCGAGAATCTTGTGGATGAAAGTTTTATAGGAGATGTTTTACTTCTCATTTTGGCTCTCAGAGACCCATCTCTATAGAACAGACTCAGACTGTATGTACAGGGAACAATGGAACATGGAACGCTAAAACGCAATACAACAACACCACTACTTGTAATGGCTTCCAAAACTGCAGTAGACTTCAATCAAGAATTATCTGATAGAGTCAGGCATGTAATATAGTGTGTAGGAGTGCATGATATATTGCCCATCTCCCATAAATTGAAAGAACTCAAAAATGACCTCTCTAAGCGTCAGCTCGCAACAACAGAAACTCTGAGCAGACATTTGCAAATTCATTTAAATGTTATTAAAGTAATGTCACTGTACACTGTACACTGAGTGCTGAACAAAGAATCCTTTCCTTCTGTATGAGACTGTACTGATGTACACATGCAGCCACCTACACACTTAAGCCCCTAAATGTCACGTTGACTGTTATTAGAGAATAACTGTATTACCAGAAATGCCTGTTGCATTTGTCCAATCCATTTTATAGCACAGAGTGAGTTGGCTGGCCATTTTTATTCATAAAGTATAAAGAAAGGGTTTCCAAGTAATTCCACAAAGAAAATTTGGATTTGAGTTTCTTTTTGAATGGAATTGAAATTTTAGACCTCTCCCAGTGGCTGATGCTCCAGATTTATCAGGTTGGCGTGATGTGGGAAAGGCGGCTTTTAGATTTAGTGCTTTATATACCTTGAGTAAATGGCATCATGACCTGAAGCACTGCCTCTGCATAATGTTGTAATTATTAATGTTGAATTGGTGATTGTAGAATGTTTTCAGTTATGTAAATATATTTGTGTTTTTGTCAATCTCTGCAACTCTGGCAAAGAAAGCCAGCACCCTTTGTGTGTATCATAAAACCTACTAAACAATATTGTTTTCTCATGGAAGTGAGATACTTGCCACAACACTTTTTTCAACAGGATTTAGGAAAAGAAAACCCTTAGTCATTTTTACCTCAGTAAATAGATATATTACCTATATCTATTCAGTCCCTGCAGACCAGACTGATGGAGAATAGTAAATGGATTGATCCGGAAAAGGCACGTTAAAAGGGAGGGGATATGGTGGGGAGATGGTGGGGAAATGGCGTTGTGTAGGGAGAGCTTAACAGTGCAGAGAGGATTGCGAGACAATAGGCTGGTCTAATGAGTCATGAGTCTGGCTTTACTGGTGCTGAGGCATTTCCTGCATGCTCTGCTCACTCTGCCATCAAAGTGATCACCCAAACACACTATTGTTTTTGGTAGTTTTGCTTCTGTTGATCAGTTTACATACTTTAACTTGACTGCTAGCCATATCAATGGTAAAAAAAATAAATAATAATAGTCAGTTTAAATGTGTGCAATGTGTAGGTATAAATGGGAAGGAATTTGTTCCAAAATGCTACAAACTCTGTTGAATGAACAGTACTGCGCAAAACTCCTTACTTTACATGTAAAAATCTTATAATAGCTGGCTTTTTTATAATACACACCACACTTTCATACTGGCAAAATACCACATAAAACACTTTCCCAATAGTGCAAATTCCATTTTAAGATGAACTCTTCTTCCAGTATGTACTGTATATTTCAATGTTATTTCATATAAAATGTATACTAAACCTAATGACATTGGTGTTTGTTTCTACAGACATCATGCTCTGCAGCTGTCGGAAGACAGACAGGACTAGACAGTCTTGAGTCACAGCGAAAAGGCAAACTTGTTTAAACACCTATTAGAATATGACATTGCAATTCCTGAAGGCCTCTTTAAACTAATATTTATTCTTCCACTCAAGGGATAAAGGATAAATAATGCCATTCAAACTCTTGACTGAAAACACCGATTTCTGTAACACCTTTCACTTCACGACTCAAAATGAAGAATCATAATATTATGTTGTATGCATGCTTGTTTAGACTTTGTACATCACTAAATACCATAGAGGCTGATACTGTTTTATATCCAGTCAGTGCTGCTCTGGCACTAATCCAGAGGAGATCAGTGGGGGCATCAGGGAATGCTGAGTCTATCTCTGGCTTTCAGCTCGGCAGTTGCCCGTCTAGACTGCCTGGCAGCTCAGAAGTGATGAATTCAAAATCACCACACCCTTTAAATCAATTAATCCATGCATATTTACAGTGCAAATGTATCAAAGATTAAATATTAAAATGTAACTGTTGCTTCTACAGAATAGGAACATTTTAGCACAAGTTTAACAAAATGGGAATCAAAGAAACAATTACAGTTGTCATACTTTTTCATAATTTATTGTACATTGTAATTTATTCCATTATACCCAATAAACAGTACAACATTTCCATTTATACAAAATATAAACTATAAGGGGGAAATATAAATTTAACATCAAGCCTTCCCATATGGTTACACATACAGTCATTTCTTGGGTCCAACCCATGTATGAAGGGGGAAAGGTGTCAATCAAACCCTCATTGTAAAAGACCACAACTCTTTAAAAATTACAAGGCAAAACTGACACAAGTATTGTGGCAACTTATTTGCTACATACATCTCTTTGACATTTCTAATAAAAAGACTGAAGAGCCAAATTATGAAAGAACCCAGCTAAATGTCATCTGGCTTTTTTGATTCAAAAATCCCCTACTGTATGTGTCAAACTTTACTTAACAGACAAAAACCATTTTGATATTGATTGCCAGGTGCCACAAAAAAAACCTCTGTACACTCAAGTGGTCCACATTTCAATTAAGACATGAGACATGAGAACCACAGCCCTGAGCATCTCCAAAATGTGATGATGTGACTATGGAAACGCATGCCAAAAGGGAAGATGGGTGAACTGCCATTCCTTTCGATTCCATGCAAGGGGCTGAGGGGGTCTTGGTGAGGATCTCTACCTGAAGATTAAACCCCCTTTATTGACAGAAATGTCTTGAATTAAACACATTTTATCATTACTTAAGGAGGACAAAGAAGGCTGTGGAGTCCGTCCATGTTAGTCTTGTGGTCTCTATGCAGTGTGGTGAAGAGCAGAAGAGTAAGGTTGGACTGGGTGGGATGATGAAGGGTGAGGAGGAGTGTTGAGGCAGAGAAGAGGGGGCTGTGGGGTCCAGGGCTTCAACAGTAGAGCTGCAGGAGAGAGGCTGCCATGACAACGGGGATTAGGAAGGAGACTGTGCCTGCGTGCAGTGAGACGCCTGCTCCAGCAGGATGGGTAGTGTTTGCCAAACTGCTGTGGGTGTCTGTAGCCATGATGGTGGTGTTGGAGGTGGAGCTCCTCCACGTTGTGGGGATTGTGCTGTTCTGGGAGGCCACCTGTTGGAAGAAGAAGAAGAAGAAGAAGAAGGATGGAGAGGGTTTTACACTTGTCAAACAAAGCCTCCCAGTGCTGAACTTAGAGTCACATGAAGAAATACACTGATGATAAACCAGATTTTTTAGACTGCAAATTACCTGAACGTTGAACTTTTACTTTTGATGTGTTGACCAAGTTTTTGAATTTTACAACATTTATTTCTGACTTTGTTACTCATAATCATATATAGGCTACTTTCTAAAAATCTCAAACAAGAGACCTCAGTTTCTGCGCGTGCCTATCAGGTTTCGTTCAGCGCGCACCGAAAAGAAACTTTAGATTCTCTCCCCACCTTTGCACAGGTAGACATAACACTGCACCTGAATCATTAATCCACTTGAGTGTAGGCCTACGCTAATCAAGGGGTAAATATATATGTGGGAAAAAAAATTATTATGACTAAATAAAGGAATACAGTTTATTAAACACAAACACCAATTTAGAAATACCCTGACTGTAATTCAGGGTCATGTTAATTTCCCTAGAATCTTCACGTCTAGCCTGCTCCAGACCATCACACCAACCGATTATTACCGTGTAAGACCCGACGAACATCATTAAAGTTAAAGAAACCCATCAGCATACAGTTAAGTTACATCCGTAATAAATAAAGATAGCCCCTAATGAATAAAATCCATTTTACAGCAAAAAAACACATTGACTAAACAGTATATATTTGTCAGCATACCTGTGTTGATAAACATATTGCGAACACAATCACTCCAAGTTGAACGATCGTCATTTTGGACATTTTCTTTAGTCTTTTTTGTTGTTTGCAGTAATTTGGCCAGGTGGAGGAGGCTGCCCGCAGATGCTGCTTCTCTTTATGTGGACGCTGCACCAGATGGAGCTTTTTATACCAGCTATGTCTGTGACGTAGCACAGGATCCTGACAGAGTCCCGGACATGGTGTAGCCTAGAGTCATACAGAAATGTAGCCTAATATAATAAAGGAAATTAGTTTGAAGACAGGAACTTTACTTTGCGGAACGATGACGCATTTTAGGTTAATTGTATTCAGTAGAAGGCTATTAAAACATTTGGGTAGTCAGCTGGGCACGCATATATGCTCAAATCCCACATTTTTCACTTTCCTACCAAATGTTTAAATGCCTTGCTCGACGGCATGACTCCTTGTTGAGAATAATCCACTTTCACCTCAATGACAAAGGAAGTCGAACTGAGTAGGCTACTGCTCCCACCGTTATGTTGCCATGGTAATATGATTCGAGTTAGGGTCAGGCTACCATTGGTTTCATGATTATTGTGATGTCAATATATTTTAATAGATAAAACTCTGAATCTGCTGCTTCACTTTGACTTGTAAAAGCAAGAAAGTGTCATAAATCAAATGAAAGAGGAAAAGTTAATACAACCTACCTGTTGAACAAGCTTTTGTGTCAGGGTATAAGTGTGGCAACACCGACACCTAACGTTAGTGTTCAGCACTGTAGCCTATTGCACGAGGTATCCATTTAGCCATGACTAGAAGTTTGAACGTAGTCCTTCCTACGCTTTTATTAGCTATTAGCTAATTTTCTCAATGGGGTTGCACTACTAAAATAGAGAAATGTCTTAGCTAAAGACTAACGTGTAAATGGGTTGCTTAGACATTTATAAATGTAGGCCTATGTGTATAAATGTCTTGGTTGGACCATATAAATACGGTCCAATCAAGAGCAATCAACTAGGTAAACAGGAAGTGACTGTGGTGTTCTCTTAATACAACCATGGCTATCACAAGCTAGCATAGCAGCATATCAAAAGTTGTGTTGTCTGCATAGGCCTACATGAAGAAATACTGGTATGTGTGTTTCAGGGTAGGTAATAGTATTTATACAGTTTTAGAATGAGTTTGGAATGGAATTATCCCATTTATACCTACCTGACTGTCTTACCCATAATAATGTCATGTCATAATGTCAATGTGTTACTTACATTCATGTTAAGTTTCTTGATTTGAGGTAATGTTAACATTAGCCATGTTGTGTTACTTTTGTAAAATATAGCTGATGTTAATATTACCGTTGGATTCATTAAAGGTGCTCTGAGCGATGTCACATGTTTTTTTTTATTTTTGTCATATGTTTTTAACATTGTTTTGTCACATACAGCAAACATCTACTCACTATTTGCTAGCCTGTCCCCTGAACCTACTGTAAAAAAAAATAAAAATAAAAATTAAACACCTACAAAATGGCAGCAACAAACAAACTGTGCCAAGCTGCACGACCAAAAGTAACAAACAGTGTTCCAGCGTTCCAGCCAATTACCAACAAGAAGGATTTGGGGTGGGGATTACCCTTTTTATATTTAGCTACATGTTTTTTTCTATACAGGATTATTCTTGACAGAACACATAAAATACATAGGGCTGATACACAGTAAACTACATTAACACAAAATTAGGGAGGAGATTGCAGCTACAGTTTAGTAGGCATATATGATCAAACATAGTTCAATTGTGTTTTGATTATTGATTTTCTGTATTTTAGCCTATAGGCTATATGTTAGAGTAGCCTATTGTTGATGAACATATAAGTTCTTAATGAAACGTTGCAGTTAAAATGTTTTATATGCTACTAGTCAACTTATTTGGTCACTGAGCCAGAAACACGGATGTCCTCATCATGACTGTATTTGCATGTAATGTGATGCTGGGAAAACACCAGGCAGTGTTCATTGGCAAAACCAATTGGTAGACATTGCCCTCTAATGGTCAACCACATTACTGTAAACCCCAGTGAATCATACTGTATCCCTCCGTGAAGACTACATGTTCAATCATCTTCTAAATTGACAGGGTATTTTTTATGTCTCCATGGGCAATAATGCAGACAATGATAGTCTTTAAAGTGGCCAATTTTCATGATTTGGTCCAGATGTTGGGGATTGAAACTTTAGACCTATAAATGCTGTCTCTAGTCCTGTATCATTTGTTTAAGTGGATTTCTAAGCTTAATGGTGAGAAGGTCTAACCCCCCCCCCCCCAAGAAAAAAAAGAACCTAATGGGACAGCGCTCCCTGCAGAGGCACCAGATGTGCGCTGTTATGGAGAGAGCCGGAGAGAGGGGCCTTTTGTGAGGCATCAGATAAGCCCTGTTCCCAAAGCCGGTCCAGATCGGGTATCATCAGCGGGTGTACGAGGGGGCGAAACACTAGCCCTGTGCACTGGATCGGGTTTCTGTTTACATGAGCCGTGGTCCCTGGATTCCTCCAACCAACCAGAGCAGACCCAGGGCGGCTGGAAACAGGGAGGAGAGGCTCGGGAACAGCACTCACGACCCGCCTGTCTGTCTCTCTGCATGGGGTTAGTGACCAGTGAAAGCCCAGTTTGCCTAAATATTTGGTAATGACAAGACCTAAGTTCATCAAAATAAGTAGGAATAAGCCTATTAACTTCATGTTAAATAATGCTTAGAGTTTATGTTGCTGAGTGCAACTCAATCCTCTCCATCTTTCCATATAGCCTTTTAACATCATATTGTAATATAATCTGGCCTTTACCATCACGAATAATTAACCATGGGGCAAATGTAATGCGCAGGACACACACCTTCCTCAATGTAAATCCTGCCCTCGGGTATGTGGAAGGTCTACTTTTCCTAATACTAATGTGGACATTTCAAGTGTTTTTATGTAGTGCGCACCATGTCACACACATACACTGATCAAACAGATGCCATTTGAGAATGCCACAGTCATGCTATCATTTAATTTACAGCGTTCTTTTCATCTCTTTATTTTAAGACAAGAGTATACAGACCGTGTTTGTACTGTGTCCTCAGATAAAACACAGTCTTTGCATTCCTTATGAAATGTATCTGTTGAGATTTGGGAGGGGTGGGCGCCAGGTGTTGGGTTACATCAAATCACAGAGCCCTCCCTTCCCAATCGGGAGAGGGCAGCGTCAAGGTACACAGAAAGTGCACGAATCAGACCGGAAGTAAGGCGACTGTTTTCATAATAAAAGCGGAAAAAGGATTGCGTCAAAAGACGTCACAGAGCATCAAACCTTTATACTCAAGTAATGAAGCGAAGCATACCCCTTTTATTTTAAAGATGCGAAGATGATGCTTACAATATGAACTTACATAGCCTACAGTCTAATAACCTATAGTACTAAAAGAAATGGTGCAGCATGTATTTGTAGTGTGTGTTTGAATATTAATGCTAAAAATCAGTAAATTCAGTTTAGTTTTCATCAGAGACCTTTGGCTAGTTTTACTCTGTTTTGTGGCAACATACAATGCTGATATTATTCAATTGGACTTTAATTGGGATTGTAACATTAAAAAATGGCTCACATCAACAAAATTGTTGTTAAGCTACTGACGTTTTGATGCATGTTGGCTATAAATACTTGAAGCATTTTAATTTAGTTTCAATCCATACAAATTCTAAAGTTCCATAATTAAGATGTTGATTATCAATCGTGTACATTTGCATTTTAAAAACGTTCCTTTTATTAAGCATTTACCACGAAAGTCCAAACCGGAAGATCTATTTTTTTTACCTGCAGATACTTGACAGTGTTGGAGAAGAGAGAGTTTTGTTCAGCGGCGGAGCCTCCAGCCCGGAGCGCACGCATGTTCAGTGGACTCGAATGGTGTGAAGCCCCAGATGAGGGACTCAGGCGTCCGGGAATGACAGTCGCTGTCACCGGGAGTGACAGCATTCACTCTAAGTTACTCCGCTAAAAAGCCTCCAGCTGACACTAACACTGATCCGGATCGGATCCTGCCGGACCAGGACTATGCCAGAGATGGAGAAAGGGAGACCTCCGGAAAATAAACGCAGCAGGAAACCTGCGCACCCTGTGAAAAGGGAGATCAACCAGGAGATGAAGGTGAGAGTAAGTTTGTGTGCCACTAGTAGATTAGTTTTTATGAAATAAGACGTGTTATTGACCGAGTGCTAACTTTTGTACGCGCGCAACGCCTTCCTATTCAGGGCAGAGAGAACTGCGCACAGATCAGTGCTGAAAATAATCAGACCTACTGTGTTTGTTTTCAGTGAATGCGCTCATTGTGTCTTTTATTTAAGCAATAGTAATTTATGAAGACACTTTAGTTGCATATTTAGAAAGAAATAACTGGGATATTCAAAGTCTGCACTCCTGTGAAGAAAATACATTAATCATAATGAACATATGCTAAACATAAACTCAAAATGTCACACACACAGAGATTCAGGACGTTTTAATTAGAGATGTTTCGCACTGCATAAGAGAGTACGTTGGCCTTTGCCTAGGGACGCCATGTCAGGCCAGCTGTGGCCGGACGCGCACACCATAATATCCAGCGGAGATCCAGATGTGCGTCACTTCTTCCCCGCTTTTGCGGTGCGCACACTTGCTGTACCACAGAGACTTGCCCTCATGCCTTCCAAAAGAGAGTGTGCATTTATATCCTTTAAATAGCCTACCTCAGCCGTACACTTGGAAAAAACAATTAAGCATAATCACACAAATTTAAAGGATGTAAATATCACACCAACATAAAGTTTCTATTCAGAGATAATGCTCATTAGAGCATGCCCTTAATAATCTCCCCTCTGCTGCTTGCTTTAAAGGACAGTCACAGTTAAATCACAGTAACAGACATGCTTATATCCCACTATTATAAGCCTATTACAGCATGGAATCTAATAATCCATGGATTGTCTGCTTTGTTTGGGTTTGGACACTGGCTATTTGAGAGTATTGACTGTGGTGGTAAGGGATATCTGAAACTCTTTCAAGCAGGAGCTCCGAAATCTAAAAAGACAAGCAAGTTTTTTTAGGGGGGGAGGAGATTCTGGCCTTTCGTGAGAGAGGAAATGTGCTCTTTTTGTGTAAGTGGTTTGGATTGTAGCGTTTGATATCCAGGGGAGGTGTAGTGTTACAACTTAACTAATTTTAATCAAAACATGTGAAATGCTATCCCCGCTTGATGTGAGCCTGCTGGGGCTGAATCTCAGGGTCGGCCCCGGTTTGTTGCCTTTGGCTGCAACTCTCTCTGTGGTTTGGGATATGGCTTGTCACTCTCACAAAGCAGATGTTTGTCTGAACTGCCAAAAAAGAAACAAAAACAACATTGTGGGAAGTGGAGGGGTGGGTGAAAAAAAACGTTGCCCATCTTTCGTTAACAAGAAAACAGAGAGAGTAAATAACACTGAGCTGTATGCACACATAGACTTAAATTGTGAAGTCATGGAGATGTGCACCTTTTAAAATAAGTCAAATGACAAAATGCAGGAAAAGATGAGAAAAAAATACAGACAGGAAGGCAGGCAAACTGATTTCTAGCTCAGCTGAGGTTCAGTCTAGTGTTGTCTCTGTAATACATCTGTTTCAACACCACATTCGAACCTACTCCCTCCACGTCAGACCCGAGCGCAGCACCAGACACCGGATACTTAACTTTAATCATCGTTAGGCATATTTAGCTGGATATGATACCACTGCTTGCACTCACCCACACACTCTCCCAGACACACACACACATCAGAAAGTGAGAAAGCAAGGGAGAGATCCATTTCTCTGAGGCCCTAGAGCAGAGCAGAGGTCGGAGTGAGGAAAGCAGGGGAAAGAATGTGCAGTCAGTACTACAGCACTACAACACCACCACAGCAGACTGGCTGTGCTGGAAAAGGGTGAAACCTGAGAGGCAGCGCTGTGTCGGGTGTCAGGGCTGGAAGGTGCTGGGGTGGAGGGGTGGAGGAGAGGATGGTAAAGATGGTAGGTGAGGTGGGAGGCAGAGGAGAGAAAGAGAGGTAAGGGGAGGGACAGGGAAAGCTGGAGAGAGAGAGAGAGAGAGAGAGAGGTGGACACTGGAGAGAGGAGTTGGGCATTTCCGAGAAGCGTGGGACCACGCTGTGGTGTAGGGTGTCCTGCTCTGATTTCTGCCCGTTCCGGATCAAGTTTCTCCTCCAATCCGGTTCTCCCAAAGCCACAGAGAGAGGTGGGTGGATAAAGAGAGAGACCTTTGTTTTTTTTCATCTGGTCATAATAAAAAAGGGACCACACATCCCATCTGTGGGGAACAGTTTTCTTTTCTCCCTCTTTTTTCCAATTAAAAGAGATAAACAAAGGATGATTCATAGATTTCACACTGGTGTTAGGTTTTAAACCTTTCCGTCTCAGATTTAGCAAGAGTAAACAACTTGAATACATCATGGAAAAAGTGTCATACTGTACTCCACTGTGCCCATATTCATTTCCCCAACTGGGCTGGGGCTGAGAAAGAATCCCTTGCATTGATTCAGAGTAGGCAGGTCTGATTATGTTTAACATAGGATAAAAAGTTCCACTAACAACCCTAAGATGTATGGTTACAATTTCCCATTTGCAGGCAGGATATGGCTCTGTTACACTATCCCTTTACATTGAATGTTAATCAGTGATTTTTTTTCTCTCATGCAGACGTTTGCAGAAAGCACAATGAACGAGCTTCTGGGATGGTACGGCTACGACAAGGTAGACCTCAGAGACTCAGAGGCCAACGAGATCAGAAACTACAGAGAGAGGCGTCAGCATGTGTCGGTGCTAAAAGGTGAGGGCAGATGTTGACAGTGCACTCTTAGAATAGAGTCTTCTTGAATTTACACCAACAGGTTGTGCAAGTTTCAGTGTAGACATTGAGTCACTGTTCAAATTTACTAGACATACTCTCCTGTAGTTGCAACTTCTCAGGTTTCCTTCGTTCAAATACATCTATTGTTTCTCAACACGACTGAACTAAAAATCAGTGGAGGGCATTGTTATGGGCGCAAAAGTTATTACAGTATCATGCAAGCCATACCGTGGATTTATGCTATTGTATTACATGAAAAATCCCTAGTATTATAATATGTTTCTCTTTCAGAGAACTCATTGCCAAAATCCAAGAGCCTGGACACCAAAGTCAGTCACTCAGTCCTTGCCATGAAGAGTGGAGAGAGAGTGTCCAGTGTTCCCTCCTCTTCATCATCCTCTTCCTCAACAAGTTCAACCCTGACCACCCCCAAGGAGCACACGAATGCCCCTGTCATCGTCCCCCTGATAAAGCCATCAGCAGGTAGTCGGCTACCAGACAACACATTAAGTGATTTTATCTTGTAGCAATACTCCCTCCAGGATCACACATGCATAAATAATCACTGTACACTGTACACTCACTGTTGATTAAACCACCTTCAGACATAAAATGAAAGTCAACTCTTAAACCTCAGTCATTTTTTAATTACTATGTGCCCAAGTACAGAGTCAAAATCAACCTATGGATCAACAGCAGTGGCGCAGATAATAAGAAATAACCAGGGTGCAGAAGGATCTCTCCCCCACCCCCTTAAAAGAATATTGCAACTTAGACTTCTTAAATTAATTCATAAATTAATCATTTCCACCTCAGGTTTTGGAGGCCCTGTATGCCAAGATCCTGTTATTATCTAACCATACTGACATTATTCAAACATATATTTGATCAGATAATTAGCTGAAGCTTCAGTTCCTGGTCAAAAAAAACACACCTGACTCATGTCTCTTGAATTCTGGTGAGATGAGATAGTTACGCAGTACTTAGCTTTAGCTGTTCACAGATATTGAGAGGTAAAGACTTGAAATATGGCTGTCACAATCCTCTATAAGCTCACCCTTCTGAACAGCTACACACATCTCTTTGAAACTGGGTCGTAAAACTTTAACATATTTCACTCATTAATTGACCTCAAACCTTTTTTTGCTTTTCCCCTGCAGTGGAAGACGTACAGAATGTGCAGATAGTGTGTGTTTGGTGCCAGAAGGAAGGGGTAAAACGCTACTCTCTATGCATGGGTTCAGAACTCAAGAGCTTCTGCAGTGAGAAGTGCTTTGCCGCCTGCAGACGGGCTTACTTCAAACGCAATAAGGTTTGTGGTAAACTAAAACATTTGTACAGTGAATATCAGCATCACTGTTGGCAGTCATAAACATTTAGGTGTGGCTTGTACTTTTTTTGTGAAATCACCAATCAGGATATCTATATGGGGATGATGGTGGATTTGTCTTTATATTTTTGAATGTTGAGTTGAGTAGATTCTCACACACAAATGTGCATTCACTCACAAATACAAGTACTTCATATGGACAGAGTTTGTACCAGCTGGATCACTCTTCATACACAGGAGACCCAAGCATCAAGTGGCAGGTAAACAGACCTTCGGACACAGATACTCCTGATATTGTGAGGTCATAACTGATTCATTTACAGGAGTTTTAAAAGGGAGGATCTCTGAGAACACATTTTCTAGTCATTATGGAAGAGACCCAGTATAGGAATGGTGGCAGGGAGGTCAAAGTTTGTAGAGGACACTTAGTATCAGTTTCACGTTAATGGAGAAGGGGCCGGCCATTAAGTGGCTTTGCTCTGGAGGACAGGAAAGCTACAAGTATGAAGAACCGCTCTGATGCACATTGCCGTGATTTTTCACCTTCCATTATGATATGGATATACCCTTTTTAGAGGTGCGGTGTGACATGCAGCTATATCGCCTTTCACCCTCACTGTTGTTTATACTGTGGCAGGTTTATTCACTCGACAACAGAGACAAAAAGGAGGGCTGAACAGACTGTGCGCAACAAGCCCTCTAGTTTTTCGGAGGCTGGGAGGAAAGCATTGCCGTTGGCTTGTCACTGCTTGTCTGAGAGGAAGGCCAGGAGGCCTGGGGTGAAGTATCCACTTTCAGTGCATACCTTACCTTCAGCTGCCTCATGTTTCGTAACTCAACACGACTCAATGGGTTACAGAGATGGGGGAGCACTCAGACCAGCAGCAGATCAGCTTTCATGAATCAAGAGGAATTTCCTATATTAAAACTGGCAAGGCCATTAATAATATGACAATACATCACCTGCCTTATCTCCCTACTCGGTTGTCACATCGTATCTGCTTCACAACACAGTGATTTCCCTTTGTTGCACTGACCTTTAGGGTTTCGTTGAATGCCATGATTGAAGTTCAAACCTTTTCTAACCTTGATGGCATTGCGATTTATTCAAAGCTATTTTCTGCACTTGTTATGTAGAAGCTCAAATTTGGTTTAATGACCACGGAATTATTCCAGTGCTGCATTGTGATTTTAAACAGCTGCAGTTACATCATCATGGATTTGAGAAATGATCCATCAAAAGGAGGTTGAACTCTGACAAACTGCGTTACAGTGGTCCATATCATGTGTGTCACACTTTTGTTTTACCCTGTCAGGCCAGAGATGAAGACCTCCACGGTGAGAGATCCCCTCAGCACCCCCATACAGAGGACTCGCCTAGACTGGTGTTAAAGATAAACAGCAATGTCAGAGTAAGAGTACAATATCAATGTATCTTTTGTTTTCCAGTGGAAAGTATTATTATAAATATGTTATAATATTAGAAGAATTTACAACTTATAAACAGTTTTACACACATGTAGCTTGCATTCGTCTTACTCTATATTTTTACAATGCCTTTAGCAAGGATCTGTCACTTCAATGACCCTCCACAGTCTCTCTCTCCTGTGCCACAGGTGTGTGATTGGTGCAAGCATGTCCGTCACACTAAAGAATACCTGGACTTTGGATCTGGCGAGGAACGCCTCCAGTTCTGCAGCACCAAGTGTCTGAATCAGTACAAGATGGATGTTTTCTACCGAGAAGCCCGTGCAGCTCTCACCAGCTCCAGCCCAAGCAGAACCAGTCAGGAGGGGAGGACGGAGACCATTGTGGCCGGGCAAAAAGCTACTCACTCCTGAGTCTTGGAGCAGCAGCAGCAGTGCAGGAGAAGCTCGTCACAGAAACCTATCCCCTAGAGGACCTACGCCAATCCATGGAGCAGCAGAATCCACCTCCATGTCCTCCTCAGAGGCATCTTCTTCTAGTTCCAAGATCCCTGTATCTGGGATAAGGAACCTGGAGAGACCCATCCAGCCTCCTCCCCCAGCTATGTCACCCCACCCTGCTCCCCTTCATCCTCCACCTCATCCTCGTCCCACTCTGGAACATCAGCCGGTACCTCACATCCCAATGACCTTCATCAGGCCTCCTCTTCACGCTCAGGGCCTGAAAAGCCCTCTTACCAACCCCCCCAGACACCCAGGCCCCCCTTCAAGCCCTATCCACAGACCCCCTCACTCTCCTCACCTGCAGCACCCGAACTCTTCCATGAATCCCCCTGGACTGATGCATCCCTTTCCAGGAGCCTACTTCCCTGGCTTGCACTCCCCCTCCTCTGAACATGATCCCAAGAGGTCCTGTCCCAATGCCTCCCATGATGAACTATGGTATTCCTTCCTTTAGCCCTCTTCTGCCCCATCCTACTATCCTGGTGCCTTATCCCATTATTGTTCCCTTACCTGTCCCCATACCCATTCCTATCCTCATTCCAGTCCCTTCTAAGGCAACCGTAGAAACTCCAAGTCACAGTGGTGTTATCCAGCCTGTGCCAGAGGGGGTAGACAGGGGAAGATCCAGGGCTACTGGGCTGCCATCTCAAGGGATCCCTGAAGGGGACAGCAGATTGGTAGCCAACGAATTTAGTGGAACCTTGACTCAAGGTCTCCCCTCACCAAGTGACCCCAACACAGATTGGGTTAAATCAGAGAAGCCATTCCCATCCCCAACATCCACACCACACAGTAGAGCATCCTCCCCCAGAGCACAGTACAGTGAATCCCCCTGCTCAGCCTCAGGGTCAGAGGGGCTGACAGACTATAAGCAGCAACAGTCAGAGCGACAAGTCATCCAAAGGGTTCTCCAAAGGACCCAAGTGAAGCCCAGTGCCAATGGAGTGATGGACCTATCAGGGCTGGGAGAGTCAGGAACTGGGCAGGGTACCAGATCAGGGCTCCACAACATCATCAGAACCACTCCTCCTCTACTACAGTCTCCTTTACATGACACTGTCTACCAACGCCAGGACTCCCACACTCCACCTTCACACACCCCACCCAGACCCACAGAGAGCAGCCATCCATATGATGCCACATCCCCTGCCCTAAACTCTCAGGACCACAGTCCAAATGGGATGTCCTCCTCATCCATACCTGCCAGTCCTGACTCCTCCCTACCCCAGAGAGTACCAGCACCACCTTCTGATCCTGTGCTCAGTGAGCACGAAGCCATCAAAGAGAACAAGTGCTCTGTTGTTGGCACAGTGCGCGTTGAGGGCCCAGTTGGTCAGTCAGAAGAGCCCTTAGCAGTAGTCGGGGAGGTAGGAGAGGACCCCCATGTTCCTGATGAGGACCATGCCTATGCTCTGCCCACAGCGCCAAAAACAGGGGGGACCACCACCCCGCTGCTCTTGCCCAAACTCAGGGACAAGGGTAGCTTGCGGAGCCCAGCTAATATGCCCAGTGCTGGAGACATGGAGCCAGCTCTAAAGAGGCGATGCCTACGAATACGTGATCAGAATAAGTAGAGGATGGAGGTGAGAGATTCTATTACAAGGCAAAGTATAGACAGCATTGCTTTCACTAGCAGTTATATCTGATATTATTGAGTTGTACATTGAAAGAAGGGAGAGACCACTTTATCTTACTCATACATTCACAGAAGATATATCCCAAGCAGACAATGGGTGGGATTTTCTGCATTTCAGAAATTCTCAGATACATTTAAGAGTATACCAAGTTAACTGTATTTGCATAAGCTTTCTAAATCCTATTGCATTGTTCTGTGTGGCAAAACCCACTCACATGGTATTCTGTGTTGGTTAAATTAAAAACCAGTAATTATGTTTAAATGGCATTTCACTATTGACTGGAAAATGTTCACAAACACAAATTCTCTCACACACACAGACACACACACAGACACACACACATACACACACAGGGCAAGCTTAATCAGAGGTCTCTCAGTATGCGCATGGTCACTAAACAGCATGGCGCCAAAGAGAGAGAATCCCAGTAACCTGGCACTCCTCAGGGCTCTAAGGTTACAACAGAGGAAGGAGGTGGAGGGCACAGGCAGGGAGAGTCACTTTGAAAGGTGATCAGTTCACCACAATCTGACAGTCACAATGCTTTGTTTGCATGGCAGCCTGTTTTGTAGGCTCAGTTCTGCCAAGATATGTGAGTGTGTGTCTGTTTAAGAGGAAGGGAGGGATTTCTACATTTTTACCTATTAGCTGATGCTTTTATCCAGAGCAGATTGCAATGTATGAGAAGGTAGAAGTGAAGCACAGATGGCTGATGCTAAATCAAACCTTGACATTGAGGTTATGAGATGGTCTGTCCAACCTGACACCCAGATAGAGAGACAGATCAAGTGAGGTTGATTAAATGTGACCCCAAAGTCAAACTCTTGCTTCTTGCAGTATGAATGGTGAGGCAGTGCAGACATGTTTCTGAGGTCACTGTAGAGACAGAGGTGATTGTCATGCAGACTATAAGGCGCTGTGAATATGAGAGCCAACCCTCAGCTGTGATAGAGCTCTGGGGCTTCACTAGAAAACACAGGGGCAGAACCAGAGCGTTTCGATTACACATGTCATAATGACACCCTGTTCTGGCTTTGGCTTGTCTCTCTCCCATGTATGAGTTTAGCACTCTCCTCTACCCTCCCCTTTAAATCCTTTTCCTTCTCTTCACTCACCACCGCTGTCCCCTTCCAACCAGATGTTGTTAGAGTGCTGCAGAAAATCCTCCTTACTTTGGACCAATCAAAGGGCCTCTTGATTTCACTTGCCTGATTGGCAATCCAAATGGCTGTAACACCACCCGTCGTTCTCACCCGCTGATATCTTGCCGTAACGAGATCTTGTTGCCATTTTTCTGTATGTCCTGAGATGAATCTGCTGATATTACATAGGTGGTTTAAATTTCAACTGGCCCTGCTTTTCTCTCCATTTTCCACCCCAAAGGCCATGGGTCAGCGTCATAGTTCTGTTTAGAAATGATGACTGTTGATAGAGAATGCACAACATAAACCTTTATCTTTTACCCCAGATGTTTTGTGTCTAAGTTACAAGATTCCCTTTGACTTAATAAGTTCCCACCTTTACTCTATTTGTGATTTGTTGTGGTTTCACGGTCCCCATAGAAACCCATACATATGAAATCACAGCATGCTAACTTGTGTTGTGCAGATGGATTTATGGCTCAGCGTTGTGTGTAAATGGAGCTGGCTGCTGTATGCGAATGACTTTAGCCCGCCACCTCCGTGCTGTCCTGTTACATTGTCTCTACTGCTAAAAGTCTTTTAAAAATCTCTCACTCTGACAGAATCAGCAGCCAAGTGAAGGATTTTACCTCAGGAAACTGAGGTCTGTTTTTTCGTCTCAGTTTTCCTTGCCTTTATTTGGGATATTTTATAGCCCCATGTAATGCGATCCCACCATATGGGTATTTGCTGAGCGTTTGAAACTGAAACGCAATGGGACAGAGGGAGTACAGAACCCTGGTTTGGCCCTTACATGAGAGTGTGTGTATGTGTGTATGTGTGTGTGTGTGTGTGTGTGTGTGTGTGTGTGTGTGTGTGTGTGTGTGTGTGTGTGTGTGTGTGTGTGTGTGTGTGTGTGTGTGTGTGTGTGTGTCTGTTTACGTTTCATATGTGTGTGTTTGAATAAAAGTCTGTTTTAGTGGGTGAGAGAGAAAGAGGCAAGAGTTTTGATTGTGCCCTGTGCAACAGTTATCTGAGTGTTGACACGACTAAAAGCCTCATTTTCAGCGTTCATGTGGAATAGGTGGATTAAGGATGAATGCCCAGAGCAAGAGGGGTTGTAAAAGATATCTTTAAAATAGAAGTTAGAATTAGCCTAGAATCTATAACATCTCACCACAATTTCTCACTGTCCTTTCTGTTTGTTTTTTTGCTCTCCCTCTCTCCACCTAATGAACAGACTCCCTGTTTAACACTGAATGGCGGTGCCAGATTCAGTGCCACGCCCTCTTGTGGACAATGCCAGTGCTAACACCCTCCAGCCTGTTAGCCCACCACAGTGTTACTCTGCCTGTAGACCAGCAGGGTGCCAACCCAGGAAGGAGTCCAGATGGCCATACTATCACCAGTCAATGTGTGGGAAGAACACAACACTGTCACACATTTTGTCTTGGACCAAAGAGTATTGCTGGATAGTGTGTTATGTTGTGTTCCGTGAGCGCTTAATATGGAGCATCTCAGATCTTCTCCCTGTCTGACATTGCTCTAAAGTGTGTCTGTGTGTATGTGTTGGTGTGGCTGCCCAGATGCACTCCTCCTCCTCTCCTTGCTCCACACAGCAGACAGGGCTCTGATCAGCCTTGTGTGGTCTTCTCAGATGGAGCCTGAACATGATCTCTTTCCAGGGGAAACGGTTTGTTTTCCCTGCCCGGCTTGCACAAAGAGCCACATTGTTCCTCTCCCCATATCCCACGCTAACTCCCCACTCCAGGTTTTGGGTTACCTGGCCGACGGTGGCTCAGACTTCAGGAGCTTTTTTTTTTTTTTTTTTTGACCGGCAGCCAGGAATATAGTATGTCCTCCCCTCCAGCTCACCGCCCAATCTAAATATGGCACACAGTAACACAGTAGTTCTGAGGCTTGATTCCTCAGATTAAGACTTTATCATGGGGCAGTTTATACATTGTGTGGAAGGAGCCTGGCTGTGCTGTCAAGGCAGACGACTGAGCAGAATTACACCATGAGGAAAAAGATGCTACCTCTGCTTCTTCTAAAACAAAGTAAAACTTGAACACGTGAGTGGGCATCTACTGCTATACAGTAGCTGAGATGGTTTGTGAATACTTACAGTAAATCCTCCTGATGATGCTGGTCCCTCACCTTTCACCTGATCTGCCAAAGCTTTGATTTGAATCACTTGTAGAGCCAATGGCCCTGCATGTTTGTTTTAAAATTCATGGCACATGACAGTTTAACTGATCCTGATTCAGATAATTTTTATAATGTATCTAACTGATCAGACGATTCTAAAAAATCAGGCTGGTAATATTACCAAATGTGGTGTTAAACTCAACCGTCCAATGCTGTAGTATGCAGCAATCAGTATTACAGTTTCCGCTATTGGTGATACCTGATGAAATTTGATCCCGATAGATCACTTTGAGGCTTTGTCAACACTTGTCCCATTGTAAAATTTCAGTTTTTCTTGTTAAACTCTACACAGATACTATTTGATGTTATATTAATTTATGGATTATGCATCTGTAGATTTTCACAAAGTGCTTTATTTCTGCATTTTATTTTTCTTTGATAATTGTATTTTGTGTGCCGAAGCTCTTAAGTGTTTATATACTGTTTCCCCACTAGAGAGCAGTGTTTGCCTTTGTAACTTTGCACCTGCCCTTAGTTAACAAGAAAGCCCCAGGAGGTCCATAGGCAGCCTGCTGAAACCCATAAGTACACAGAATATAACACGGCACTCAGTGCCAGCGGACTGATATCCAATGCCAAGTAGACTTTTCTCCACATCTTGCTGCCATTATTTTCTCTTTCCATCCTAATGTTGCCTACCATTACAGCAGTGTCAAGAAGACCCAGGGTGCCCTTCAAAAGCCTCTTTATGAAGAGTTCAACAGTCCCTGGGATCCAGTCATCATGGCTTACTCCTAGAATAACTCTAAGTGTGACCCACCCCTGTTGTCATTCCAACACTAAGTGTGTGTGTGTGTTTGCCAAAAGCAGCGACACATTTCCCCCTCTCATTCCAGCCTACATCTTCACCACAGGTCATGCCATTATGTTAGTGTCATCCTCGGCTGGTCAGGGGACTTTGTCAGTGATGTCGTCACTCTAAATAGCTGTGGTGTCCACACATGGTTCTCTACTCTCATGCCAGAAGCCAAAAAAATACATTGTTAAAGACTGCCATTATTGGTTTTATTGCACATTTTAGTCAATGACAATTCTGACCAGATGCAGTATTTGTGGTAATCAAATGGTTGGAGAAAAAAAATAATGTTGTGTCACAAATTATGTTGCTGCTGTTGCCTGAAATTCATTGGTAGCCTACTTTTTGACCTCCCCTGTCAAACATTTAGCCCGATGTCTGAGTAGATGATTCACAGGTTGTCTGTATTTGAATATAGATTCAGTAACCGAGAGCTTTGGTGGAGTCCTCTTTGTAAAGTAAAATAAATAAAAGTTATTCTAAGAGCATACAATTGTGGTCTATTTGAATAGTTCTTATGTCTTTTATACTTGTATCCTTATATTGTTTTTTTTAAATATAATTCTTACCCAAGAACTGGTATTGTGTTGTGCTGTAGAATCTGAATTTAGGCCTGTATTAGCTGACTTCATGTAGGTTTACACTCATAAAACAATAATCCAGAATTTGTGCTAACACACTGCAGTCCCTGTACGTTTCTATTTTTAGCACCAGCGTGTCTGCAAGGCAGCGCATCAGCATTCCTAAAATACTGAAAGTTTGTCCAGGCCCTGAGCTGTGACGGTAAAACAGATGAATGAGATAAGAGAGCAGGAATTTAGGCTTGGTGAGGGCTCGCTGGGAGCAGCGATTGGGGGGTGGTCAGGGGGCCACATGGCTTCCTGGCGTGGGACAACTTTCCAGGGGTAAGATAGAGTAGATAGGTAAAGACACAGGAAAAGAGGGACCCGATAGGGGATACATGTTTGTCAAGTCACCTTCACTTTAGCACAAAAGCGGATGCAAGGTACTGCCTTCAAAATAAAAACATGAATCAAGCTTAGCAGTGAGATTCTATAATTGTTAGTATTGTGTTTTATTAATAAATTATTTCTGTTTGACCTTTAACATTTTTTCTTTAAAATTATTTTTGATTTGAGCTTGAACACTTTCTCTCAACTTAAGTTCCCAAAAATCTAGTAACTTTTTTTATATTATCTTATTATTTTTTTTATTTAAATAAGAATATGTGTATGTACAGTATATGAAGCCCAACTTTAGCATATTGGGCTATATGTAAATGTACAATATTTAAACATATATTAAAAACATCTTATTTGTTTACAAAACACGTAAAAAGAATCTAGTAACTTCTTTTAATTATCTTATTCTTTTTTTATTTACATAAGAATACTTGTATGTATAGCATATGAAGCCCAACTGTAGCATATTGGCCTATATGTAACTGTACAATATTTAAAAATATATTAAAAACATCTTATTTATTTACAAAACACATTTTGAATGGGTATTTCTTAATTATAACACATTTAATATTCCTATTATTTATAATTCTAACTAGCCTTAGGCTACCATCTTCCGTACTGCATTATAGCATTTATTTTGAGGGGTAACGATAAGAGTTTTGGTTTGATAGTTCGAACCGGAAGTCATGCTTTCTAACTTGACAGTGGTCTGTCCTGGCTACAGGTTGGACACCGACACTTTGTGGTCGGATCAGATTCTGTTGTAGCTACCTGGGAGCACACGGGGCTCACCTGAGAGTGGATCGCCTTCACTCGGCTCTCAAAAGTCCGCTTGGTTTCCACTTTGTCGTGCGATATTAATGAAAAAGAGTGAGGCCGCCTTCTTTGGTAGTGGATAAATAATTAACCTGGCAACTCAAGCGGCAGTTTACAGAAGAGCTGACATGAGGAGCTGAGCCTGAGCCAAGCAGTAGCGGAGTGCGCCTTTCGCCCGCGACCGAAACACAGGCCCACAGGTGTTTTTGTATTTTTTCTGTTTCATGTCATTAGATCTGAACACACTGCGCTGTTATCATGCTCGGAGCGGAGAGCAGACTGGAAACCCGGTTGAAGAAGCTGGAGTCCCTGATAAGGAACCCAGAGTCGGCAATAAACTTGGAAACCCTGCTGGTGAGTTCGCTTTTACTCTCTGGGTCCTATACAGTTAGGTCTCACAAGTTAGACTGAGAGCTGTAGACTAATGACTTACACACACATAGCTGTGCTCTGAGTTTGTTATACTGTCATGATCACATTGACAGCTGGAGTAAACAAATGAAAAAAAACAGTTGCACAATCTAAAGAAATAGCATAGGCTACTAGCCTAATTGGTGTTTTATGAGTGAGTGACTGGACTGTACTCTTTATAAGATCACTGCTTGTGAAAACCTCTGTTAGCCACTTGTTTATCATTACTTTGGCATTTAATCAGGGATGCAGCAAAGGGAAACCCCACCTAAAAGGTTGCCACCTTTTCCTGTGCTGAATACAGTTTAATTCTAATTTTTTACAGTTATGGTGGAAAATATGATAGAAAATGTTGTTTATAACAATCAAATATGATACATTTTTAGAAGGGGCATTAAACCGAAACATGCTGTTCAAGGATATAGACGACCAAACCAATTAGTGCCCTCCCTAAAATCTGAGTAGTTAACTTATTTATCTTTTCTTGCCACTCCAACACTGTCTGTTTGTGATTAGTATCTTGGTGTGGCCTCTAATTGACACGCCCTCTATGAATGTACTTAGCCTACTTTGATAAAGTTGATAAAAACTATTGCCAGTGCTAAGCTTCTCTGCTCAAACCTCTGACAGCAGAAGCACATTCTTTATAGCTGATATGGAGTAGCTTTTGTTCAGGATCCTTTGTCTTGACAGGATCTCCCAACAGGCCACAGCTCAAAACTCACCTTACTTTGTAGGTTTGAACAATGCACAGCCATTTCTATCAACCAGCACTGTACACTGTATATCTTAAAGTATGGTAATTTCAGACAATCCAGACATACCCGAGGAAATGTAAAGACTGGATTAACATGCTTTTCTACATGGTCACATTTTCTCTCAGCAAAGTAAATAATTTGATGGAAGAACTCCTTTACTGTGTTATTAAGATACTTAATGCCGGTTTGATAGTAACAACGCCAGCAGCCGTGGTTGTCGGTGCGGTTATCCTGGTGCTATTTGAAACAAGGAAGAACCCAGATGTTTTCGGATCATTATCAAGGTCAATATGTCAACCTGTTGAGTAGATGACAGTTAAAGGAAATTTGATGTTGTCTATATGCACGTTGTCTCCACAAAAATAACCCTTCCAACAGCCATATTTTCTTCTAGAGGAAGCCTTGTCTATTCTCAGTGCTGAGGAAGCACAAGTCCAGTGTAAAGCCAGAGCAGACCCAATTAATGTCATACAAAGTGCAATGAGTCAATTTAAAACCACGTCGACTGTCCATCCAAACCTCACCAGTCATTATTCTCAGTTTTATCTCTACAGCCATCTGCGTCTGGTTCCAAGCAGCTCTGTAGTGGACATAACTATGGCTACTTAATATGGAGAGCTACCACACAGGAAGCTGAAGTCACTTCCTGGAATTGAGCTGGAGTTAACCTGCTGTGACCTCACGTCCCTATCTTCCTGTTTGTCCACAATGATTTTTGTTGTGTTTTCCCAGCAGATGTTTTTGAAGCGTTTTTTTTTTTTTTTTTTTAAATCTGCGGAAGAAGGGATTTGGGTGAAGAGAAAAGATAAGCTGTTTTTGATATATATTTCTGTATTGTGTATTTCTTTCCTTTGGATTGGTGAGGACTTTGTCTGTAAAGGCAGTTTGATTCTGAGAACCTCTCCATTGCTGCAGACTGTGCTCAAGCAGAATCAGCTTACAGTGGAGTAGGTGGGAGGTGTTGTCTGGAGAACGCACAACCAAGCCTAAACAGGATCCTGCTCAGATTTGTCCAGATTCCAGAAGTGATAAGCAAACTAGAATTGTATTTAGCTGTGGCCGGTCTGAGGCCCAATCAGGGGGCAAAAAAAAAATTCTGAAACCTTCCCACTACAAGATAACGTGTTATAAACGTAAATGGTGGAGGGAATCACAGGATAACTCACAAGCTATCATGACAATATCATAAGGCCTCTTTTTTTTTAGTGTTATCCAATTTTACGTTGACATTAACCCCTCGTTAATTGAGCCGGACCTTCCTCCGCTGTGGAGGAAGGTCTGGCAATACAAGACTATTTTTGTGTCAACAAACTTTCTGGAAGATTCCTAAAACTCCACCAAGAAAAGATTAAAAGAGAAGCTCCAGTAGTCGTTGGCGAACTCCAAATTTGGGTTTTATCAATATCCATACTTTAAAGTATGATACATTTACAAAATCCTATTTTATCAATTGGCACACTTAAAGTGAATAGCCAGATTTGATGAGCACATAATCTAAAAAATATTTCATTAAATATTTTATATTTTCTTTAGTTATTAGTAAAGAGAAATGTACAAAAGGTAGCACTTTTAATGTAATTACATAATGTGTTGAAAGTGCCCTGTGGAGATTTCTTGTAAATATAAGTTAACATTTAGTATTCCTCACCTATATGTATGGTTTGTGTCTTTTGAGATTTGACAAACCTATTAAGTATAAAACATTTGCAAAGCCGATATTTTTTCAGATGTCTTAAACGGTACATGGTTTACATCCATGTTGACTTGCTAGCAGTCTTCTTCCTCACTGCGTGTCTAATGGCCTCCCTGCCAACAACTGGTGTTTGGTGTTGCCTGCATCTTCACCTGTGTGCATGTAATACTTCCTTGTGACTCACTTATAAAACATTGTTCTATAGTACAGTATAGTAGTGGTAAAAAAACGACTCCTCAGGGTACCTGTTGGCTATCTAGCTAAACTTGAGTTTTAAATATGACTTTACTTGAAATTCATGACGGACAGTTTTACTGATTTAGATTTGATACTGAACTTTGACCCTAGTTAACAATGTCATTCAAACTCTTTGCACATTCCCAGACTTCTGCTATTTTCTATTCCGGGGCAACCTTTATCTTTAAAAACTGGTTTCAGCTACAAGGATGTAAGATTTTAGTCCCACATTCCCAGAGGGTACACACGTTTGAATCTGCTAAAATTAGATTGGATTTGCATATGTACATAGAGTTAAAAATTCTGGCAGACTGTTGAGTTCCCTCTCTACTGCAGTAACCATGGTTGTTACAAAACGCACACACACATACATACACACACACACACACACACACACACACACTGTGTAAAATGATCATAGATCCTCAAGCTCTCAGCCATGAAACCAGTCCTATAAGCTGTTTGTCCCACAATAGCTTCTGAGCCTTTCGGTCTATTTCCACCCGTCTGCAGTGGGGGAGATCTCTCCGTGCCGCTTCTATTTAAAGGTGCAGAATTGTTCCACCTGCCCCTGCCCACCCACTCTCATGTCACCGAACAAACAGACCAATAGACACACACACACACACAGAGGGCATGACTCCACTTGATCCTTGTTTCTGGGGAACAGTGGGTCCTACAATACCCCCCACCCACCTGCCCAACTGCCCTGCCAGCCTCATGCAGTTTGGCTCTGTGTGAAACCCAACACCGCTGATTTAAGAACTGATGACGCTACTGAGGTCCTGGCTTTTAGACTGACATTGATCTGCCCGTGTGTTAAGCCATGAGGAGGGTTTGGGTTTGTTTGGAGGGAGAGGGTGTTGTTTGGGCAGTGGGGCTATAACAGCATCTTTGTGACTCATTATTGTTGTTTAACTTGTTGTGTCTTTACGATCCAAACTCCCTTGTCCTCTGGTCATTGTTTTCTTATGCTGCACATTAGCAGTGTCATTTTCTCTCCTGTAATGTTGCATTTAGGAGCACACAGCTCACAAGAACCAAATTTGTTCCTTCCTTCCTTCCTTCCTTCCTTCCTTCATCATTCTTTTATCAGCCAGCAGCAGGTCAGGGTTGTCAAGAATTACAAGACATGTCCTGACAGATTAATGAGAGAAAAAAATAGTTCTTTCTTCCTTGGATAAAACTTGAAATCATCTTTGGAACATGACTATATTTTCATGTGTTTCTATTTGTAAGTGAAACATTCAACAAAACCCAAGCAATAATGCTCCCAATTCGTTTTTCTAATGTAGTGGTTAGTTTAGGAGGCAAACCTGTTATTAGATCCAGTTCTTAATACACCAGAGGTACACCTACAAGTCAAATATTCTTGATATTTTTTTGATTGTGTTCTTGTCCATTCATTTTTATATTCCAAGGTTGATTAAATATTTTGTCTTTTCTATCTTTTTAGGATTCCATGAACGCGCTGGCTCATGATTTGAACTATCCTGCTCTACGGAAAAACAAAAACATTGAGGCCTTTCTGAACCGATGTAAGAGCTACAGTGTGCTTGGTGACGATGCTTGTTTGTCATTGCACACAAGCTATATGTACAGTGAAACTTTCGGTACCTTGTACAAAAATTGTTATCTTTCTTCTACAGGCCACATTTTGGAGATGCTGTATACAGTCATTGTTTCAGCAAAAAGTCACAAAAGATATAATATATGATATAAATATATGAAAAAGCCCCTCCATAGTCTGATTTGTGTAACTTTTACAACAAAAAATTAGATTGTATAATTTTGTATAATGTATTTGTGAAATCTTTAGCTCTTTATATTTGTTTATACTTGAGGCCATATACAAAGATTAAAATTAATATATTGGACCAACCTGTGGCTGAAAAAACACTGTACTAATAAACTTTCTCTCTCTCATAAGTCTTTCTCTTCAAAAAGCTACAAAAGTTTCCCATTCACATCAGACTGGTCTAACTTTTAGTTCACTTTCACTGTGGCCAGTTGATGTTCATTCCTGGCCTTTGTACAACATTTGTACTCTCACTGACCTCTGATCCATCAGTTACTCACCTGTTTCTTTGAACCTAAATGGTTGGAGCTTGACCTGTGTGTGGTGTTGCTATGGTAACGTATTGGTCTTTCCCACAGATGAAAAGGCAGAGAGTCAGCTGCGAGAACTGCAGGTGAAGCCTGATGACTTTGAAAAAGTGAAGTTGATCGGCAGAGGAGCCTACGGAGAAGTGAAGCTGGTGAGATGTTTCTGGCAGAGTTGATGAATAAAGTATCTTTTAATTATTTATTTTATTAATGCTGCAGCATTGCAGTTTGACATAAAGGGAGATGGAATAGGAGAGTTTCTCCAGAAGCTGCTGAATACAGCAGTTTTGGCAGAAAATACCAAAACATGAACCACTAGAGGGGGCAACAATCTGTGACTATATCAAAATGTAAAATATGTAACATCTGCAACTTGTTTTTGTGGTTTCAAATATAATTGGCACCTTTCTTCTCATCATGGCAAACTTTAAGTTTAAAAAAAGTAATTAAGGCAAGCAGTAATTCCTTCAAAACACCTAGTTTTTCCAGATGTCTGTGCGGATGGAAGCTTGAATCTGGTCTCTGCTGAGCATCTTGTAGTAGAAACAAGTCTGGACAGGCTCAGTGTGTGGGAGGAAAGTGTGAAGTCTGGTGTGGGGGTGTGGATGGGATGCTTGGTGTGTTTGTGCTTGAAATCTTGTGTAAGCACGTCTTTCTATGGGTGTGGGCCTACAATTATGGGTTCCCCTCTCTGTCTCTCTCTTTTTGTCATGTTATCTTAGTCATTTTGACATTCTTACTATCTTTTATTTATTGACTTTGCGCATCTGTTTATGCAGTTGGGCAGTTATCTACTGTTTGCATGCCAACGTCTCCATCTTTTGCCTTGCCCTCCTCTGCTGCAGGTCCGTCACAAGGCCTCTCGGAAGGTTTACGCCATGAAGCAGCTCAGCAAGTTTGAAATGGTCAAGCGGTCAGACTCTGCCTTCTTCTGGGAGGAGAGACACATCATGGCCTTTTCTAACAGTCCTTGGGTTGTCCAGGTGTGCAGATACTGTATACAGTTTAATTATTTTTTCTTTTTTTAAGATTTTTTGGGCATTTTAAGGCCTTTATTGACAGAACAGCTGAAGAAATGAAAGGGGAGAGAGAGGGGGGGAATGACATGCAGCAAAGTGCCACAGGTCGGAGTCAAGCATGGGCCCGCTGCATCAAGCAGTAAACCTCTATATATGGGAACACACTCCACCAACTGAGCTATCCGGGCACCCGTACTGTGTAATTCTATTGAAAAACACACAATATGCAACATAGTGGAAGGACTGAACATTTAAACATAATTCCAGAAAAGCTTCTAGTTTAGTTCATCTCCAGAAAACCTGGGTAGGAATGTTTCAGCTTTTACAACTGTTAAATACACAAGATAATCAAAAAACAATACACAAAATGCACACTGCAAATTATTGCAGCTATGATCTATTAATAGTAACCAAATATGATATTTACACTATGGACAGAACTATAAATAGGACATACAGTAAAATGAGTCTGGCTTTGTTATGTCCAATAAAAACAGCAAGCAGGTATGTCATATTTTAAAGTGTGATAAAGTAGTTTAGGAAACACTTTGAAAAAATTTGCTCAAATTAACTTAGAAAATGCACATAATTCAACTGAAAAGCATCCTTAAACATTAAATTACATTACATTATAATGATAAGCAAAGCATATAGGGTAACCTAAATCACAATATATTATTACAATATATTATATGGATTCCCCCCCCCCAGCTCTACTTATTGTGCACTGGAGTAATAACATGGTGTCATAAATTTTGACATCATGTTAGAGATATTAATCTCTGTCTGTCTTTGTTTTTCATGACACAGATCATTTAGCGTTAACACAACCACACCTTGTAGTAAAATCTGTTCAAAGTAATGGCTTAACATCTTGTGTCGGGCCTTCAATGACATGAGTTTGTCATTTCTTAGCTGTGCTGTGCTTTCCAAGACGACCGCCACCTCTACTTGGTGATGGAGTTCATGCCTGGAGGCGACCTGGTCACGCTCACCATGAACTACGACATACCTGAGAAGTGGGCTCGCTTCTACACAGCTGAAGTAGTGCTGGCGTTGAACGCCATCCACTCCATGGGCTTCATCCATCGGGACGTCAAACCTGACAACATGCTGCTGGACCAACACGGACACCTCAAACTGGCAGATTTCGGCACGTGCATGAAGATGGACTCGGTAGGTTAATTTTGATGTCTCGTTGTTTTTAAATGCACGGGGCCTGGATAGGTGATCCAGTTAAGGGACTACCGCGTATGAACCTTTTAACTTTGAAAGATTTTAGTCCTGTAATTGTTAAGAAAGTGGTCGGTTGAATAGAAAGTGAATTGACTTTTCTTTCTCGAGACTAGTGGCTCTTTTTTCCGTGCCCTAGTGCACCACCAAGTGTTCGGATTGCAAAGAATCTCAGCGAACCCCTCTTGCATCAAGTTGTTTTGAAAATGCCCCAGGGGTTATAGTACAGCAGAGTACAGCAGAGGTCCCGCCTCTTTTTTTTTTAACCTTTTTTTTTTTTTTACCACAGCAATTTCTAAATAGCTGGTTCAACAAGTTTTGACATTTGATCTCTCTGAAACTCCCAGAGATAGAAAGTATGTTGGAAACGATCCAGCAGAGATCACACCATTCGTCTACGAATATCTGGAGTACTGATAAAGTATCAGAAGTATTTTATTTAAGAAAAGTTTTTCATGAAAACAATTGGCACTTGCATTACATATTTCTGTGTGAATATGTCTTATTTATTGGGCCTTATGCCCTACTGTAACTCTACCAAACTTTTACAATCACTGCTATTCCATTATTTCTTTCTCTCTACAGTAAATCTTGTGTTTTTCTGTTTGTAGACGGGCATGGTGCACTGTGAAACCGCTGTAGGCACACCAGACTACATTTCCCCTGAAGTGCTTCAGTCCCAGGATGGTGCTGGTTACTACGGCCGGGAGTGTGACTGGTGGTCTGTAGGAGTCTTTATCTATGAGCTGCTGGTCGGTAAGTGGCCTACCATATACAGTACATCATGTTCATTTTTGTGCTGTTTGGCAGTCTAAATATTTCCATCCTGAAAATCAATCATTGTACAAAACTACTTATTTTTCTGCAGGTGAAACTCCCTTCTATGCTGAATCCCTGGTTGGGACATATGGGAAGATCATGAACCACAAGAACACACTCATCTTCCCAGAGGATGTAGAGATGTCTCCGGATGCCAAAGACCTCATCTGTGCCTTTCTTACTGACAGGTTTGCACATGGACCTCTAAACCATAAACACTTAACATTTGCCTGTCATGTGCATACACACTTAGACTTTCTTTGTCTACTCTGCTATTTATGTAAGTGATTGTTGGACTGTTGAGCAATGTAATGACATTGTTTGGAAAGGGGACTTTTAATTCAAGAAACAACTTCTGAAAAGACTCCTATAGCTTTGTTCTTCTTGTCAAACAAACGTGTTTGTCAGCCTCTCAAAACTTTACGACTTCCCAGCATGTCTATGGCTATCTGCCCCAATCTTATTGGTTCACACTGACAATGTTAATCTTTTTTTTTTTTTTTTTTTTTTTTTAATTTTTAAAGCAATACCCTAAAATGGCTGAGCACTGTAGTTTTTGGCAAACTTTTCTGAAACAGGAGCAAAAAGGACATTTGTTGGAGACTATTTTTACCTGCGCATTGATACCCATTTGGTGTGTTAATGAATATTTACAGCATGTGGAATTGATAGTGATCAATTCATTGTTGGTTTTGGTCTTTTCAATTGGATTTTTTGATCAAAACACAAATATAGTATATCACCCCTCACTTCTGTTGGCGCTTTGTTACAGTGGCTTTACTAATATGCTGCGCATCAACACTGTTGTATAGAAAACTGCCGTTTGCAAAAAACAAAATGTGACACATATAATGTGCTGGGATGTAAGAGCATGTCCACGATGAGTAACGTTAGTGATATGAGGACGTATAAGGTTATGTAGGCACAATAACTGATAGACTGGAAAGAAAAATGATACCCCTCAGATAAGTAGGTATCTGTAAATGAAAATGCATCTATAGTAAGGGCCTCAATATCATCTCCTGACATATGTTTAACTCCCTGTGTAGAAGTAATACAGCTTCTTCATCAACGGGATTGTTGACAAAGGGAAATGCCATGTTTGAAAGAAAATTTTAGTGTCTGCCTAACACAGTTAATAAACCAACCATGTTTTTTTATTCATGGATATAAGAAACTGTGCTAAAATATGCCTGATACATTCTGAATGAATGAATGAGGAAATGAAAGAGTGCTGTGTCAGAGAGAGGAGACTGACAGAAACTCAAGGTTTATTGAAGAAATCCTGCTCCCGACCAGGTTAGGTTCACAGGCTCAGTTACCATAGTAACTGACGCTGAGGTTAAGTTACTTCTCTTTCTGAAACAAGTTAAAGTTACCCTTCTCTGTCAGGTTTAAACCTTACTTTCTGAAAAAGAAAACCCAGAGTTTTCCTCTTCTCAGGGATAACAAACCTTTTCACTAAACCTGCTTTCTAAAACTGACCTCTGATCCCAGCTACAATCTAAATACAAGTAGTGCCATTTAATATCATATTATTAATTTTAAAGGTAAAAAGTTACATGTATATGTGTGGGTCATGTACTTGGTTAGTGGCCCATCCCCCTGGAAGCAACCACTTCCTGTTTATATTAGTAACCCCGCCCCTGAGAGGGCTCAAACACAGGCCCTTTCTGCTTCAATACAGAGCAGCCTTTCAGTTTCCTCACTCAGTTTATTTACCTTCCCACTCACTATTCTCTCACCACAGACAGAATCTCACGTGTGTACGACTGCCCAGCCACACCCACCCACACACCCACCCACATACACACACACACGCACACGCGCACACACACACACACACACACACACACATACATATTTTAAACACTGACCAATACATTCACCACTTAACCAACATGCTCTGTCACTGTCAGCTAGCCTTGCTGAATCATTTATGTAAGCACAACCACCTCTCCTCCTCCTTTTCCATGTGTTTTTCATCACTCCCACATTTCTTTATCCTCATCCTTTTCTGACATAACTTTCTACTTTGCACTCCTGCCTATTTCTGGTCATTGAGACACGACCCGTTGTAAGCCTGGCTTGGTTGCATGTCAGATTTCTTTTTTTTTTTTTGCGGGGGTTTAAAAACTCTCTCTCTCTTCATCCCCACCCCTGCCCTTTCTTCCTTTTGGCTGGGTCTGGAATGTCCCACACGTGGCAAGCCCTGCCGCACCCCTCCAGCCCTGTACCCAGTGGTGGAGGAGGGAGGAAAGGGGGACGAGAAAGAGAGAGGTTTAGAGAGAGAGGAGAAGGAGGGAAGGCAGAAGCAGCTCTAGCAGTCGTTTTTGACTCGGTCAGAGTAGGCTCCTGCACTCTAATGCTTCTGCCTTTACTTCCTTTCTCCTCCTGGATCTACATTATCTTGGGTTAGAGGAGGTTCCAGTGTCCACCAGTGGTCATGCGGCTCTCCATGCTGGTCAGTGTGGTCAGGGCCTAGTGGTCACTCCTCTATAGGCTGTGTGTTTGGGATGACATGGTGATGGTGGGTGTAGGGGACAAGCGGGGTGTGTTTTGTGTTCAGGCTCTGCTCACAGTCTTGATCCTGTTGCTGTATGCAGGAAGGTTCGTCTGGGCCGCACTGGAGTGGATGAGATCAAGTGTCACCCTTTCTTTAAGAACGATCAGTGGACCTTTGACAACATTCGAGAGAGTAAGTGTGTGCATGTGCATGTTTCTAAGTCCCCTAATGCAGGTGCAGATTTCCTCTTTTCCATCTGTTGTAATGTGTGTCCTTTCCTACTTCACATTGCAATTCCTCTGTTTTTGCTTATATTTCTTATCATCCCCAGCCCATTCCTCTGCAGATATGCTTCTTTCAGACTTTCAGTTCAAAGTATATTTCCATCCCCCTGAGCCATTAAGTCTGCAAATATAGTACACATGCTCTCCTTATTCTCATATCCTACATTATATGACTGGATGCTGTGCAGAGCACATGATGCACGAGGCCTGCAGGATAACCAGCTGTGTATGGGTGCCACTTCAAAAGAATAGATTAGAGAGAATTGAGAAAAAACCTACATACTTCTATAAGAGATAGTAACTGTACTAGCAATACACACACTGAGGAAACTGAAAGGCTGTTTTAATGAAAGTTTCCCCCAATAGAGGTATGTTGTGAGATGAGATAACAACTGCTTAAATGTATTTAGATATTTCATAAACTGGCCTTTAAAATGGACAATATAATAACAATAATAATAATAATAATAATAATAATAATTTTGGCTACATACATAACTTAAAGAATAAGTCATGTGATGGAGTTAAATTACATTATTACATTATCACTTGGTAAATCAGCAAAGAAATAATTGCTATTTGATGTAAGAATTAAATGATGGTACATTATCCAAGAACAAAAACATTTTTTAAGGAATATAAATAGTTGATTTGATTTAACTAATACACAATAGCTAATACAAATACTTTACATTTACAATAACTAACCCTGCAGACAAAGAGAAAAAAAACATAAAATCCCTAATGCAAAATCAGTAATCATATAAAACCATATTAAACATCTTGAGTTAAAAAGAGACTAAATGTCACACAGTACCTTATGAATGAGTTCCTTATAGATATATAAAAAAGAAAAAAAGAAAGATAGGAGCAAAAAGAACATTAGAACACATAAATCACCTTAAATGGTAAAAAAGCTTTGTCAAATATTTCTGCAAATGTTATGAGACCTCTTGGTCATTGCGTTATGTAGCTCATACTTTTATTCTTTTAAATTAAATTGTGATCATTGCACATGCACTACCTGTAAGGAGTCCTGGTTTATAATGTATACTTTATTAGTCTCTTTATTGATTAATCTCCCCTTATATAGTTGTATCAGATTTAGCATCGCTTAGGAAATAAGGAAAGGGATATATTAGTATGAGTATGAACAGGACCTCTGTGTCTGTATATAATCACATGCAGGCTCTTTCTCTTTGCCTCTTCGTCTCTCTGCTTCACCTGGCTCTGATTAAGACAACAGACAGAACTTCGGACTGAACTTAAGACTGCCTGGCAGCCTGGAAACATAAAACCACTACGGTGCTACTGCTGTGCTGCTCAGCTCTCTTCATGTTTGCACTTGCATGTCCAGTCTCTCTTTCTCTCTTACACACACGCACACACACACACACATCATGACCCTGCTCCAATTTGGCCTCCCGCACAGCTGCATGTACCTCCCCATCCGTCAGTGTCTGTTTAAAGACTACTGAGTGTGGCCATGACTCAGGAGGGTTTTTTCCATGTTTTTACTCACTGACTTACAACTGAAGATGCTCCCAGTTATCTTCATGATTATCAAGCTTCTTAAGCACTGGGATGTTGATGAAAAGAAGCCAGCCCCATGGATGTATGGATGGGATGGGAGGCAGCACCCCCTGAAGCGGGCGGGCGGGGCAGGCTGTGCAGCCTGTGTGGACTGCTCTAATGAGAGGGGCGCCCTAGTTTGGAGGTTTGCTCCCGCTCTCTCACTCTCACTGTGGCCACGGCTGCCTGTCATTACCACACCGCTATCAGAGAGCATTCTGGGAAGTCGTGCCATAAGGGCCTCCATGGAGCGGCCTGTGTCTCTTTCTGTCTGACCACATTTTGCCTTTTTTCTGCCCCTTCTTTTTTTATTTCCCCTCATTTGTTTCATTCTTCCACTTGATCTCTCCCTGTATTTTCTCCACCATCTTTGAGTCACACTTGTCATGCTGAGGGTTGTGACTTGACCTAACCGTAATGAGCTCTTTGCTTGGAGCCAGAGTTGCACTGGTCTGAGGAACTCGATCCACGGCTGCTTTCTTTCTCAATCAGGAGCTATTTATAGGTTAAAGGACTAGCTTAGTTTTATCTGATTGGCCCTCTGACACATTCTTGTCTGCCTGTTGTGTTGTGCAGACTTTTAAAGCACGCCTGGAGTAGGCATTTTGACTTGTGAAAGGCACCGTGTGTGGGGCACAAAGCGAGCACTGTACAGGAAAAGGAGTGGTGTCAGCCACACGCCAACCTGCAGAGTGCTTACTCCTACTAGAAGCAGTGCCAAAGTTGGCATAGAATTTAATCCGTAACATACCTAAAAAAACTTTAAGTTTGTTGAAGATGTACTTTTAAATAACTGCAGCACCAGATTTTTAAATATTTGACAGTCTTTATGTTAAGCATCATCATTCTCTTTCCTCGACCATTCTTAACCCCTCTTGTTTTGCACCTCCTACTCTCCCCCTTTTGCTCCATGACTGTCTCTGTTTCCAGCTGTGGCTCCAGTTGTGCCTGAGCTGAACGGTGACATAGACACCAGTAACTTTGATGACATAGAGGATGATAAAGGAGCTGCTGAGACCTTTTCTCCACCCAAGGCCTTTGTGGGCAACCAACTACCATTCGTCGGCTTCACTTACTTCAAGGAAGACCAGTAAGTATTTTATTTGGATGTCTTCTTTGATAATCATGCTTCGTCTCTGCTGTTCTGCATAAAGTTGTTGTCTGGATTAGTGTTTGCTGGCCTTAAGTTTGTCTTAATGCACTTTTGGTAACGATACTGTGAACAAAATGTAGCACTCATGTGTGTGAACTTTCACAAGAGCCTTTTAGACTGTGCTTAAAATGCAAGAGGTTGAAAAAGAGAGCATACCTTTTTAATACAGCCTCACACCAGTCAGACACTGTATGCCTGTTTGAGCTCCACACTGCTGCCTTGTTCTGACAGCCCCTTTCAAATGCCCTCTTTGCTTGTGATGGAGTCTAGTTTTTAAACCCCTGGTCTTGATCGTTAGGAGAAGTAATAAAAAACATGTTGGATTTAGGATTTTATGGTGCTTGGACCAACAATGTTTTAACCTCTTGTTCTTTTGTTGCATTTCCAATTTTTTTAAATGACAAACCCCATGCAAGAACAGCAATTTAAGGGCAAGAATTGTCTTAAAATGATCGTAAACTTGCTTCCGATTTCTTGGTTATTATGCAGCCATGTGGCAGAGTCATGTAATGATTCCCAGAGATAGTTGCCCACGGTTACAAGTCAAGTCCACCACCATGTTGTGTAACAGTTGGCGACAGACAGCGTGGCTTTGGGTTTCTCCAAATGTAAACCCATCCAGATGTAAGAAAATGCCTGGAAGTTGCTCAGGCCTTTTTCCCCCCAGCAACACAGTTTTGTGCTCCCTGCATGAGGTTATGGGTCTTAAGTATAAGTGATTTCTGAGCGGTTCTGATAATGCAATAAATGTGACTGGTGTCTTGGTGAGCATTCAGCATCCCCTTGACCACCCAGTTGGAATTATGGATCTGGTTATAGTAGAATACGTCACTTCGTTGCAGAAAGTTGGACACATGGATAGTGTTGGATGTTGTCCAGGTAAACTCACTGTCAGACATTCATTGCTCTCCTCTGTCCCTTTTTTCCTGTCAGGCTGCTGAAGGGAAATAACAACGGCTTTGTGGAGGACTCAGAGGACAGTAAAGAACACTCTGAGAATAAGGATTATTGCTCGGACAGTAAGAAAGAGGTAGGCGTTTTTTGCTTACTATCATAGTAACAGGGAGATATAGAGGAGAATAGAACAAGATGGAAAATGTCATATCATTTTTTTGTTTCTGGTCATCTGTCTGTCTATCCGAGCAGCTGCAGAAAAAGCTTCATCAGCTGGAGGAGCAGGTCAACCATGAGATGCAGGCCAAAGATGAGCTGGAGCACAAGTGCAAGTACGTCTGGACAAATAACACTGAGCTGAGGACCATTCATGTCACTTTTTTTCTTAAATATGTAACTGTTTACTTAAAACCTTTTTGTTAATTTTTCTTTCATGATAAAGCATTCCATTGAGGGAATACATTGCCAACACTTTGGGTTAAAACGTAACTCTCGCCAAAATGCTACCAATGGTCTTTTTGTGAATGTAGGGTTAGCCTAACCCTTACCTTAGCCTAACCCTACATTAACCCTTAACCCTAACCCTTAACCATAACCCTTAACCCTAACCCTAATACGGTAAATCTTAAAAGTGTCGCTTCCGTCTTAAATATACTTTTAAACGAAAGTTTGACCTGGGTGCATTCAAAAAAAGACACTAGGTTGCATTTTGGCAAGAGTTACACTTTAAAGAGTTCAGATTTTTACCATAAGAATGTTTAGAAATAAAAACATAACCATCCAACATTTTAAAGGTTGAGCACGTAGCATTTTTATAATGATCATCCCCACATACATTTTGAGACATTGGTATAGTTACTGGATCAGAATTCATGTTGTGTGCTGTGTATAAGGAAGGAAATTGTTTTGCACAACAGGAAATGACATCCCTGAGTCCATGACATCCAGGAGTTTCTAATAATGGTAGATGTTAAAAATAAGGGAAAAGAAAATCACTTCCAACATGCTTCATCAGTAAAGTAGCCTAGAGGAACAATCAGTTGATGATCCGATGTCGAAGTTTCTCTTAATGCAATGATTTGTGCAATAAAACTGTTCTTTTCCCCTAGAATTGCCACCAACCGTTTAGACAAGCTGGTCAAAGAATTAGACAAGGAGGTAAGGATGGATGCATGTTGTTTCAACCATGTAGCTGATGTGAGAAGCTAGGTAGTTCATTCCACTCACATTCTTTGTGATTTCCTTTCTGATTAGATGAGTAGCAGGCAGAAAGTCGAGGCCTCGCTGAGGCAGCTGGAGAGAGAGAGAGCTCTGCTGCAGCACCAGAGCACCGAGAACCTGCGCAAGGTGGAGATTGAAACTGACAGAAAACGCAGCCTGGAGAACGAATGTGAGTACCTATATAAACATTGGGGCGTGAAACTCCCGAATAACATCCAAAAATGCATTTCTAAGACTTTAAACGTCATGTTATGCCAATAGTATAGTTCTTTAGTTGTTCTCATTTTCATATATTTTACTTGCAAAATTGTTCTAACATGTCAGGTTGTCTGACGTCACAGTATATATTCTATATGGTTGTATATGCTGTCTATTAGTAGGTGGATTATGGTATTTCCATGGTCCACTGAATGTGTTATGTCACATAATGCATTAACTCTTTCATTTGTCTGTGTCTCAAGTGAACAACCTGAGAGACCAGCTAGAGGATCTTAGAAAGAAGAACCAGAATTCCCAGATTTCCAATGAGAACAACATCCAGCTACAGAGACAAGTGAGGGGGACATTTCTAACTTTGCCTAACTTGATATTCTTTTTTAAAGTGCTTCACTGTAGTATTCATACTTATGGAACTCAAACATGCTAATTTAATAATCTATATTCAAGCAAGCAACTGTGACCGTCGTTGTCATTATTTCTCTGCTTTACCCTTATTAAACCCCCTTTTAATCTTGCTGCTGCGCTGACTCAGTTCAGCTTGCAGGGAAAAGCTTCATCCTGTCTGTTTCTCATGTGTAGCTTGAAGAGGCCAACGCCGTGCTGCAGGCTGAGCAGGAGGCGGCGGCGCGGCTGAAGAAGAGTCAGGCAGAGGCACAGAAACAGGCTGAGAGCCTGGAGGACAGCCTCAGGGAGATGCAGGAAAAGTGCAGCCAGCTTGAAAACAGCAAGATGGAGCTGGAGAAGCGGCTGATGGGGCTGCAGGCCGAGCTGGAGGAGGAGAGAAGACACCGCAGCCTCGGGACAGAAACTATTACTGACATGCAGGGTGAGGCCTGGCTGTCTATTACACTCTGAATATGCATTGATATAAGTAGTTCCACGTAGTTTAAAAGTGAGACTATGTAACCTTTTGAGGGAATAAATGTGTTATTTTTCATTTTCCATATTAAAAGTGGAATTTAAAAATTTAAACTTATACTTGCTGTATAACAGACAAAAAAGGAGTCTGTTGGCTGACTTTATGACTTCTGTTGTTGTCATTTTGTTGTATAAACATTTTTAGAATTTAGCATTTAGCTAAAACAAAAAAAGTCTGTTGGCTGACTTTATGACTTCTGTTGTTGTCTTGCTGTTACATTAGCTAAGCATTTAGCTAAATACTAAAAATTATACCTTAAACTCCCACAGCAGCCGCTGGAGGCAAATGCTAGCAAAAGAAATACGTAAAATGTCAAATTCAAGATACAGATCTCACTTTAATAGTCTAATAATAGTTTCTACACATAGCCTACACAGTGGTTCAAAATGAAAAATGAGCAAAAGAAAAACACTTTTACTGCTACATTTTTCTTCAATAATTAACACCTTAGTAACCAGCCAACCCTTTTTCACAAGCCTTTTATATTCCAAACTTATTAAGTGTTATAAGGTTAGCAAAGTTGGAATGTACCAACCAAAAAAGGTTCACTGCCATAACTGCATCCCATTCAGTAAACATCTCTTCAGTAGCAGGAACACTTTAAAACTGGAGGCTGGACATGGTTATTAGATGTGAATTGAATTTTTTGGACCAGGCTTTGGGAAATATCAGATCATAGGTGGAAACATCTGTTCAAAAGGCCGAGAATGAAGCAGGGGGCTGTGAAAGCCAAAGGACCAGAGCCAGCACCTCTTGTGAGATGTTGTTTGGAAACTGAAACATGATCAGTCTTTGCAGAGAGGCCAGTTGCTGAGGTCAGAGGGGACGTATCGAAACAAAAGTATTGCCTGTATGCTCCAATGCCTCATGCTTTTTTTTTCCTGGTAAAACTCTCCATGTAGGTGGAGTTGGTTAAAGGGGAAATCAACATTTGGTGTGTTGTTTTCCATATATCAAATGTGTGCAGGAGCATTATGTAATGGCTCACCCAGGGTCATGTTTATTTAAAACTGAACAGTTCAGGTGCATTTTCTTGTAGTGTTTGCAACCACTGCACTAAATGTCCTCCTATATTCATTCTATAACTTCTTTGTTATTATTTCCTTTTCCCTGTTACCATCACTCACCTCAGGACGCATCTCTGGCCTGGAAGAAGAGGTGAAAGACATGAAGTCATCTCTCTCCAAGGTCCAGTCTGAAAAGAAGCTGCTACATGAGAAGCTCAATGACCTCGAGAAGGTTGGCTGTTATTTCTAATGGCTAATTTCTATTGTTAATTGAGAGTTAAGGCTAGCCCAGGAGATGTTCACCCTGAAAACTTCAGTTTGACATTTCCAGATTACGTTAAGATAGTGTTCCTTTGGCTGTTTCCATGCAATAAGTTGATCAAGTCAATGTGAAACATCCCTATGTATTGAATGAATGCCGTTATAAAACATAATATCCCCTTTGATTCTATAGGAAAAGAGCAACCAAGAGATTGACTTGACATTCAAGCTGAAGTCGCTTCAACAGAGTCTGGAGCAGGAGGAGGCAGAACACAAAACCACCAAAGCCAAGCTCGCAGATAAAAACAATATCCACCAGTCCATCGAGGAGAAGTCTGAGGCCTTAAAAAGTATGTGAAAGATGATTTCAGGGTGGATGAAATGCATCAGCATCTGTTCTATAGCTCACTTAAATGTAAATGTGTTGTATTTATATAGCGCGTTTCTAGTCTTAACAACTACTCAAAGAGCTTTCACATCATAAAGGAACCATTCACCATTCAGACACATTCATACACTGTGGCCGAGACTGCCATACAAGGTGCCACCTGCTCATCAGATAAACACTCACACACATTTACACTCCAATGCACAGCATCGGGGGCAACTTGGGGTTCAGTGTCTTGCCCAAGGACACTTCGACATGGGACTGCAGGGCCACCAACCTTCCAATTAGCAGGCAACCGCTCTACCACTGAGCCACAGCTGCCCCCACTTAGCACAAATATTGAAATAAAAACACAAATGAGCACAAGTATTATCGATTATGACAGTCAAAAAATGGCTTTACATACTCAGAAAAGCGGGAAAAGAAAATGAAACATTACTTGAAAAAGATGAAGGTCTGCTTGATGGAGTAGACCTTGACAGAACACAATAACTTGCTCTGGTCATTTATCTGGTGCTCAACCAAAGTGGTATTGAGTGCAGGGTAAATGACTCTCCTGATAGTTTCTCTGGCCTTTTCATGTGGTCCAGAGATGGAGTGCACCCTGCAGGAGGAGCGCAGCTTGAAGCTGCAGGTGGAGGGAAAGCTGCTGCAACAACAGAAGGACCACTCCATGCTGGACTGCGACTACAAGCAGGCGCAGAACAAACTGGAGGAGCTGCAGGCACAAAAAGAGAAACTTTCTGAGGAGGTACGTCTTTATCAGTAATTTAGGCTTGATAGAAAATTGTGACAATTTTTAATACTCAATTTAATTGTTTGAAGTTATTCTTATCAAACGAAAATGCAATTGTCTACTGTGAATATTTGCAGCTTTTCCTAATCACACTTCACAGTCCTCTTGTCATGACTGATGTTCAGACAAAATAAGCAATGGTACCATGACACCTTGGGCTCTGGAAGCTTGGATGGGCATTTTATAGACCAACAATTTGATACTAATTATAAAAAGGATTCAAAATAATGAAATTAATCTTTACCTGCAGCCCTAATATTTTGTTCTGCAACTTGATTTTTTACCAATAACTTTTAATTTGTGTGTGTGTGTGTGTGTGTGTGTGTGTGTGTCTGTGTCTGTGTGTCTGTGTGTGTGTGTCTGTCTGTCACAGGTAAAGAGCCTGAGCATGCGTCTGGAGCAGGAGATCCACAAGCGGAGCATGAGCCAGAGCGATCTAAAGATGCAGAACCAGCAGGTGTCGGTGCTCCTCTCCTCGGAGAAACAGCTCAAACAGGAGCTCAACCACCTGCTGGACGTGAAGCAGGTCCTGGAGAAACAGAACCAAGAGCTACGCAGGTCAAACACACATAATGATACAATCAGCATTCAGTAATGCACATTAAACCTGTAGAGTTTGTTGTAATACTATTGCCAAATCGCTGTGGAGAATCTCATTCATTTTATCTGGTTTGAGGAAAGTGCTCTGGCTCTGGTCATTAGTTGGCCAGCAGCAGAGATTGACAGATTGTTGGTCCTGTTCCAGGGAGAAACAGGAGGCGGGTGGCCAGCTGAAGGAACTGAAAGACCAACTGGAGGCTGAGCAGTATTTCACAGTAATTCTAACCATCCATGTTCCTTCTTTTGCGTACATTGTCTACAAGCAGTAGTGGCAGCCATTATTATATTCCACTCAGCATAGATGATTTAATATTGTCAGACTAGCAAACAAAAATTGAAATCAATCTACAATATGGGGCTTGAATAGGAAGATATGAGCCTCCATTCCAAACCTGTGATATGAAATTAACTGAATTTCCAACTGTTTTCCTCCAAAGACTCTTTACAAGACACAGATCCGTGAGCTGAAGGACGAGCGTGATGAGAGGAACAAGCTGTACAAAGAGGTGCAGCAGCGATTGGCAGAATATCAAGATGAGAGGTAACCAGTCTAAATACTATAAATAGAGGCATCGCAGCACTAAAATTACCTGGTATTTGTCTAGTGTTTTAGACACGATACACATAAAACACTTAACAAAACAAGAAGAAAAACAGATGGATAAATGATACAAAGTAAGTATAAAGCATGTAACTCAAACAAGGTGTTGTGCACAAAATGGAAGCATGAAATAAAATACTAAAAACTCATATGTTGAGGTTTTATAGTTAAATGTCAGTGGCAGTGAAGCATCCACAGGATAACGCTACAAATAGAACATTTATCTTCTTTTTTAAACAATGTAACAGACTTTCCAATTTAGTGTTATTTGCCCCTCGTGAATTCATCTCAGCCAAAATGGAGGACTTGACCTTTCACTGAATGAGCGAGCCAGATTAGCAGCATCCCCACATGAACTACAGCCAAAGAATATTGTGGACAAAAAGCTCTGAATCATTGTAACCCTCGCTTGGAAAATCGTGCATTGGCAAAGAAGGTCATTCAGAACTTAACGTTTGTCCACGCTATAGGCAGTCTACTTCTGACTGGCAAAATAACAGTGGAGATTTTGCAGTTAAAAGATATATCCAGTTTAATAAAATAGTAACAACCGTTCCTTCCCCTCCTGCCTCCACAGGAGTTCCCTGACAGCGCAACTGGAAGCCAGTTTGACCAAGGCGGACTCTGAGCAGCTTGCCCGCTCCATCGCTGAGGAGCAATACTCGGATCTGGAGAAGGAGAAGATCATGAAGGAGCTGGAGATCAAAGACATGATGGCGAGACACAAACAGGAGCTCGGCGACAAGGAGGCCACCATCAGCTCGGTGAGATCAGAGTTGGGATCGAGACCATTTATAGTTGATGGTGAAATAAAATTCCAATATAAGACCTCTTTAGTGATATTAATGATAGTCTTCTTTGTTTATTTTGAAATTCCATTTAAAGTTTGAGTTTTAAAAGGTCCAAGGGGTCCTCGGCCTAAACAAACGGGTGCCTTTGATTAGATGGTTAACAATTAGCTAATTGTCTTCAGCTGGTGGCCCTGGTGTAACATTGATTAGAGAGTTGGATTAAAACTAAGGCTGGACATTGGCAACACTACAGTAAATCATTAGTTAGCAGTAGTACTAAAAACGGTTAAAAGCACTTTTTCCAGTTCTTGTTCACATAAAGCTCTTTGTAACTGCTGTTTTCAAATACTTGTTTGTTACTGTATGCATGGGTGAGACTCTAACTTCTCTACGCTGACACCCTTTACAGCTGGAAGAGTCCAACCGCACTCTGACAGTGGACGTGGCCAACCTGGCCAGCGAGAAAGAGGAGCTCAACAACCAGCTGAAAGACATGCAGCAACGTGAGTGTCATTTTGGAACTAATAAGCCCCACATTAAGAGAAAAGATTTCTACAAGAATGACATTTCCCTCAGTGCTGGAAAATGTGTTAAAACGCTGTCTAACATATCCAGATGATTTACGGGGAGTGGGCTGTAAAAATGTCATGAAAAGTTGACATTCTCTTCATCAGGGAACCAAGAACTTGTGCTATAATTTATGGCTTGATTCACTAAAACTTATGTCTTAAGTAATTAAAGTATTAGAATTAACATTCTTCTCTGCTATTTATATAGAGCTCCAGAAAGTGAAGGAGGAGGAGAAGCAGATGAACTCTCTCAAACTGTCCTTTGAAAAGCTGCTGCAGAATGAAAGAACACTAAAAATTCAGGTGTGTGTCTGGGCGCCTACGCAGGTCTGGAAAGCCGGAATATTTTCTATATCTTCCTACTTTGACTGTCAGACTTTTTGACGACTGTTATGTCACATCAGTTGTTGTTAAGAATAATGTTCAGCTGCAGGCATTGTGTTGAACTCTGAGCAAAATCACTAAGACCTAAAACTAAGACACTTTATTTTTTTTTAAATCAATCCTGCAGCAACTATTGATATTCCTGCAGCAACTATAGATATTCCTGCAGGTTTCACTGTGGGCTTAGTTACTGAATTCAGAGATCAATCAAAAATAGATCTATGAAAAAAGCTACATCGTTGTGTATTTGTTCCCAGGCTATCAACAAGCTGGCCGAGGTGATGAACAGGAGGGAGACAGTGCAAAGAGGCCACCGAAGCATCGACACCGAGGTGCACAGGAAGGAGAAGGAGAACAGGAAGCTGCAGCTGGAGCTGAGAGCAGAGAAGGAGAAGCTCAACAGCACCATCATCAAGTACCAGAGAGAGCTGACGGACATGCAGGCGGTCAGTATGCCAATGCTGCGCACCATCATACGGACAAATGGCATGAATATATGCACATTAAGTAGAAATAGACATTTCTTTTGGCTTATTACTGCAAACAATAGAAAATACATTACAACAGCAATTAAAAGTTGGTTTGTGTCTCTTATTCAGCTAATAGCAGAAGAGAGCCAGGTGCGTCTGGAGCTTCAGATGGCGTTGGACAGCAAAGACAGTGACATCGAGCAGCTTCGTTGCCAGATCACCTCCCTCAGCGTTCACTCTCTGGACTCCACCAGCATCAGCAGTGGCAATGACATAGACGACGGATACCCAGGTAGATAAAGAAGACTTCATCTCACGCTCTTTATTAGGGTTGGGCATCATTTTGATTTGAACAATTCTTCCTTTCGATCATGGTTTTCATCGATTCTTGATTCCAATTCTTTGACGGGTGGAGCTGAAAACGGGTCACATGCTTATTTCACAGTTAATAGGGAGATTTTCTTTTGATTCAATTTGATTTGCAGTTTTACCAGATTTTTTGGACCTAAAATAAAGCCACACGTTGGAGTGGTGTTTACTGTGCAACATGGCTGCAACACAACAAGCGCCTGAAAGTACAGTTAAATTTGGAACCGATGATCGGATTCCAAACAAAGAAACAAGTCCATTGGAATTGTAAATTTTGAAACAATTCCAAGTTGGAACCGGTTCTTGATGCCAAATCTTACTCATTATCCTTTAATGTGGCACCACAATGTACATTCAAATGCTCAAAGCCAGTCAGCAAGTACACTTTTGCATGCACTTCCTGCCTTCCTCTTCCTGAGTTCTCACTGTTTCCTTTGTTTTTACTTTGAGTCTCTTCCAGGCCAATAGCTTTTGACCTTTTTCCTCTTTATGCTTCTTCCTTTCCCCCCTCTTTTCACCTCAAATTCTCTCCACCTTGTCCGGTACAGTGCGCATTACTCACTCTCACACCTCAGAATCAATGTCCTTCACCTACCAGCGCACACACAAATCTGTCTGCATCGACACCCGGCCAAACCTTCACTCTGCTCACACTCTCTTCGGCTCTGACTCTGAGGATGAAGAAGAATATGATGGGCGGGCGGAGCAGGGCCACCGTCCCCTGGCCCTCACCTATGAACAGCCCCCTGAGTCTGAACCTGCAGGTGACCCTGCATGGCAGTTTAAATCTGGGATAGGGTTGCAAATAAAAACTGCAATTGGCCTAACAATTATTTGTAACATTCATTTATCAAAATAGTTCCTGTGTTTTAAAATTGTAGTTTTATCCTGAATGGAGAAAAAAATACCCCCAACCCTGGTTCGACCTTGCGAAGTTAACACTAATCCCTCTAATCTGTTGACTCTGCTGTGCTTTTATCCTGTTTAATGTTCACTGGACATGTTAATGCTCACAGCTTGATGCTTGCCTGCTTTGTTCAAATCTATTTTACTGCAAAAGATGTGGGCAAGCAAGTGTGAAGTTGGCGTGCAAGCTTTTCTTAAGATAGAAGTAAAAAGCTTTATTTTTCATTGCCAGACACCTGCTATATTATGTGCTGGAGATTCTTTATACTCCTTATAGCTCCCACTGAGTAGTCTATTGTTGAAACCAAGTAGCAATGCCACTTGCCCTTTTGGTTTTAGCTATTCATTATTTCCTCTCTAAGTCTGTAAATGCCACTAAGTGCCATCATTTCAAACATGTCAAGGTGTTCTTTTAAGTGGTTCACATGATTAAAGGCATTCCTCCTCTTTGTGTTAACATCTTCCTGTTTTTTCCTCTGCAAACTAGACTCCAGGCTGGAGGGCTGGATTTCACTTTCTACCAAGAACACAAAGCGGTTTGGCTGGGACAAAAAAGTAATGCAGCCACATCTATATCTCATATCTACAGATTTGTTGTCTTAGTAATCACCGGTACCATTAGGTCTAACCTTTTGGCCCTTGTTTCCCTTTCCTTTTAAAGTTTATAGTGGTGAGCAGTAAGAAGATCCTGTTCTACAACAGCGAGCTAGACCGAGAACAGGCCAACCCGTTCATGACGCTGGACATCGAGTGAGTCATTTAAAGCAGGGTTTAAACATATAATACTAAAAATGTATAAAAATAGCTGGTGCTACACATATTTTTCTATTATTGATTACACATTCCTGGGTCTTTTCTTAACTCTTCCATCTCTCTCTCTCCCTCCTACAGTAAGCTGTTTCATGTTCGACCTGTCACTCAAACTGACGTGTACCGTGCAGATGCCAAAGAAATTCCAAGGATATTCCAGGTAGGACACTTCCTTCGAGGACTTTGAGCAAGGGCACTTCCTGTTGCCTTGTCTTTCTTATCCCTAACCCTTTTTTTCAGACTGCCAGTATTTATCAGGTTTTCTCAATTCAGCTGTCTGCCTCAATAAATCTTCAATTCAATTCCTTTCCCCAGATCTTGTATGCCAATGAAGGCGAGATTAAACGTGAACAGGAGCTTGTAGTGGAGCCCACCCCGTATGGTGATCGTCCCTCCTACATCAGCCACAAGGGCCACGAGTTCATCCTCACTCTGTACCACTTCCCCTCCAGCTGTGAGGCCTGCGCTCGGCCACTCTGGCACGTTTTCAAGCCCCCCGCCGGCCCTTGAGTGCCGCCGCTGCCACACCAAGTGCCACAAAGATCACCTGGACAGAAAGGAGGAAGTTATTGTGCCCTGCAAAGGTCCGTACGCTCAGTCAAGAGAGAATTTAAAAACTTTACTTGTACCATGGAGCCTTGCTTTAAGATGGAGTACACCACCCCCATTGTGCCTTGTTCAAACAGCTGGCATTTCTGACTATAGAAACATTTTAGTAGATATTAAGAGGTGCAACTAGAAATTTGTCTAAATCATTTTCTATATGTATCGCCCAGATAGTATGTCAGGAAATAGTAAAAGAAAAACATAAGATTTCAATTTCTAAAATGATCAATTTTTAATCTCTGTCTTTAACAGTGAACTACGACATATCCACTGCCAAAGAGCTGCTTCTGCTGACCAACTCTCAGGAGGAGCAGCAGCGCTGGGTCAGCCACCTCCTCAAACGCATCCCGAGGAAAAACCCAACAATGAGTCCTCCCTCTGCGGCACAAAACAACCTCCATGAAGCAACATCGAGCTCCTCTCCGCGAGTCTCCCCCGCGACCTTCACCCAGGGCTTCGCCTCGTATGTCGGCCCATCGCGGAGCTATCAAGATCCAACCCAGCAGACAGCAGCAGCCATCAGGCAAGCCCAGGTAAGGATGGGAAAGATTCTACTGCATACAGAACATATTTTCTTTTAATTTTCCAGCTAGATTGATGCTCAATTGTATTTTTTACATGACTGCAATAATGATACAATCATGTTGTTCTTAAAAACAAATTCAATATGGCTGATGTAGCACTTATTTTAATATTATTTAAAAATACCACTCAGGGTGAAACCCCCAAAATATAAGCTGATCTTACAAATGTATTTTTCAGTAAATTTTGGTTTAAAAACTGATTAATGATCAAAACTAGCCTTACTACCTCCTTTCTTGTCTCTGTTGATGATTCTCAATCATGTGCAGTTAAAAGGGGCTTAAAGCTGTGGCTGATACAGGATGTCTTGCTTAAAACACAATTCCTGAATCATTCTTTTAACACTGAATCCAGGATTAATGTTCCAACATGGCTTCTCACACAGCGTCAGTAGCCACCTCATTATTATTATGGTAGTCACTTAATCAATCCCAGATTGATTAGGACCCTCATTTGTCAAAGTTTGTTCTCTCAGCTACAACCTAACTGGCTCTCATCCCTCAGCGCTGGCCCCATGCTCCGTATCATCCTCCACTGACCTTTGACCTCTGACCTCTCCATTCTAACGTCTCTCATGCTGGGAGACTGTAAGTAGCAGAGCTTGTTGCGCCTGTCCTCCCTCCATAACGCTGTGCTGCCATGCCCATTAACACTCCCCTCATCATAACCAGCAGGATTTAGTCACTCAATTAACAACTTGCAGCTCTACGCTGCCCTCTGCTGAACCTGGCATGTATGGCCCCAGCAGTTTATGAAGCACCAAAGGCTGTTGACCCCCTCGATGATCCTCTACTGTTTCAGATTGCTTGAGTTTGGCCTTAAAGACTGGAATTGGCCGTTGGATGATGACGATAATGATGATGATGATGATGATGATTTGTTCTTCTGAAGGAAGTGAAAGAGAGGGTACAGAGGGTAACTGGACCGCTGCATGTGTGTTTGCAGTAAGAAGGCCTTAATGCAGCCAGAGGCATGTTTTTGTGTGATTTTTTTTTTTAAATCTACAGTTGAGTGGGAAAACATGAACTCTGTGTTTGAACTGCGTTGTTGCTACAAGAATAGTTTGACGGTTTGGGAAATATGCTTGCCGCGCCTGTTTTTTGCAGAAAAAGCAGATTTTGGTCTGCATGTTTGCAAGAAGTAATATTTTAAAGCAATTTTTTCAAGCAAGTTTTTTCGGGAAATACACTTACACGTTTTTCTTCAGAGAGTTAAGTGACAATACTACATGCACATATGTTCATTACATATTAAGCTGCAGCCAGTTACCTAAGCTTAGCATAAATGCTGGCAACAATACTGTCTAAAGGTAATATAATCTGCTTACCAGCAACCCTGTAGCTCACTCAAGCAAAGCATTAATAGCTTAAATACCTTTGGATAGAGCCAGGATAGCTGTTTATCTCTGTTCACAGTCTTGTCAAGCTTAGCCTCTATAGTACTGTACAGTTATGAGTGCTATCAATCTTCTTATCAAATTCTCTGCAAAAAGGCAAATAAGTGTATTTCCCATAATGGGTTTTAATATTTCAGTTCTTGCATAATACAGATAATTTTTCTAAGATAATTCTCATACCTTTCTGCTTTTTTTTGTGCATTTTACTCATGCATTGTGTGGCTACTGGATAGCTTCCTGGTTTAATATGTGGATTTTGTGTGCATGTACCTGTGAAGTCCAGCCATTCTGTTGGTAACATCCCAGGTTTTCACATAATTTTCCTTCTCTCTCTTTTCACAGTTAACCCTGGTTGATCGAAGATATGTATTTTCATCTTTGTGGATATACCGCAGTCTGGATGCAGTGCCTACAGTACATGTGTTATTTCTTCAGGGCAGTAGACTGACAAAAATGGACAGAAACTGGTTGTCGTCATGAGATCTGGGGCTGCCTTTGTCTTTTTATTAAGAAGAAAATGAGTATAAGAGCGAGACATCATCTATAGGAAAGTTGTTGTTTTTTAAACTCGACTGAAACTGCCTTATTTTATAACCATCACAAAAACATGGACATTTTATTCTGTCAGATGCAGTGACTCACATGGATTTGTGTTTGAGATGTGTGAACATTTGTATATAGGATTAAGATGTCTGGATGTGTATTGTAACACAGAAAGTGTAGCTCATAGTAAATGACTGTTTTAATTTTATGGATATTAGTCAGCAGCACATTATACATTATATGCTTGTTTTGTAAATGAATACAGTTTACACTGCATAACGTAGATCCATTACAACATGAGACATAATAATGTAAATTGAACGGAAACAATGTTTTCTTCTTTCCATTCATGACAAATTCAAATAAATTATGTAACCATGAAAATAAGTATTTTATTTATTGTTTCAACATTCATGTTTCAAAATTCAACATGTAGGATTGGTCTCAATATAGAAAATATAAAAAGGTGAGGATGGCCCTACTGAAAATATAGATCCTCCATTAAGCTGTAGATGGGCAGTGAATAAAATCCAAACAGAATCAAGTTCACTGAGTTTTGTTATTTTTTGACAGGAAGAATTGAGAAAGACTGGAGTTTGGATTTGGTTTCTCTACCTTCATGTTTCCATGTTGCACTGTACCTGAATTATTAATGTGATATCAATAAACTCAGTGTCTGAATGTAATCATTGCTTTTAAAAAGACTTACATGTTGGGAAATACATTTCTTTTTTTTTTGGTGAGAGTTACTAGATGAGAAGAATGATACCACTTTTTTTACCATAATTTTATATGATGATGCAGCAGCCGCTTAGCTTAAAGACTGTTTCACGCTAGTCTAGCGTGGTATGGAAAGCCTGCAGGAAGACCCAGCTCGATTTGTGCCAGTTCTCATTAATATTCAATGAGCTAAGCTGCATGACTTTGATTGATTAACAGCTAGCCAATGAGAGCCTGGATATCAGTATCCTTTACCCAGCGCAACTAGGAGAGAGCGCCTGATTTCTCTGCTTATTTCAGTGGCTAGAGCTGACCATAGACAGTTAAAGAAATGGACCAACAGATCTTGTTGCACTGGACAGAGATCAGTGAAGTCTATTAGAAGCACTTTTCCGGTGAGTGTCAAGTGTTACTGTGCAGCCTCCAACTGAGCTTGTCAATGTGACGTGAGCAACGTGTCTGAAAGTTGTAAGTCTTCTAGTAGCTGTGCCAAGAGAAATCTCAATCATTCCCAATCTTGCAGAGACGGAGAGTGAAGGTATATGTTAGGAGATAACATAGACCTTAAAATCTAACGTAAGTCAAAACTGTCTGCGTTCTTCTCCCAACAAGTCGCTTGGTTATGACACAATGATTAGCCTATTTAAAAAAAAACCTCTGCGATGGAGCCATAACGTGAACTATAAGGTAATGGAGCCTTTTATACATTGTCATGTTTCTTTAGAAATTAAGAATGGACAACTTAAGTTTTTAAACGCTTCAGATGTAAAGTTATTTGCTGTCAGAGTAGCGCCAAAATGAATGGCAGTCAGTGGAACGCTAACGTTGGGTACATGCTTTGTAGCATTACAATGGCGCCATAGAGAGAGCTAAGCAGCGTTTTTCAGAGGGTGAATACAGGTATATTCAGACAGAAAGTTTTTTCATTAAAGCATGTAAACATGTTCTAGTAGAAACCTAAAATAGAAGTATGAACCTTAAAAGTATCATTACACAGGATGGGGCCTTTAAGATATACATATAAAAAATGGGGTGCCCAGATTGCTCAGTTGGTAGTGCTGGCCTCCGTATATAGAGGTTTACTCCTCAAAGCAGTGGGACGGGTTCAACTCCGAGCTGCAGCCCCTTGCTGCATGTCATTCTCAATTTCTCTCCCCTTTCATCTCTTCAGCTGCAATTGAAATTGGCCAAAAATAATGTTAAACAAATATACAGTGTATATATATATATATATATATATATATATTGGAAAATGATATGTAGTGTACACTGTATGATATGTGAGTGCTGTCACAAGATAAGATTTTAGATTAGATTAGATTCAACTTTATTATCATTACACAGGTACAAGTACAAGGCAACGAAATGCAGAAGATAATGAGATCAATGTAGAGCCCTTGACATTATAAACACAGAAATGCCAGAGGAATATTGTAATGATCCTTCGGAGCTGTTATATCTGACTGCAGTGTATTTGAGAAGACTATTTGAACTATACCAGAATAGGTCTGTCTCTATCTTGTGCATGTGGAGTGAGTGGGCTTGACTGAAATAAATCTTTCAGAACAGCCTAAAGCTAACTGGCACTGATCATACATAATGTAATGGTTCATCAAGTTGCCCATCTGTTAAATTCGTACTTCATACTGCAGGTCCGATCCATTCTGTTTATCATCTGAGTGACTGTATGTTCTGGTTGAATAACCATGAAATTTGCTGTATCAACAGCTGCGATATCAGGTGGCATGCAGCCTTCTCCTTCTCATCGAGAATGACTTCATCTCTAGTCTTTTAATTTACATTTCTAAAAGGATGACTTTCTTGCAGTAGTGTTATTCTGCTGTATATTTAAATATACATTTGAGGAACTTGTAGTTTACTTGAATATTCTGTTTTATGCCACTTTATACCTCTACTCCACTACATTTCCATGTGATACTGTATATATAGTACTACAACAGTAAATTGCTACTTAAATTCAATTTACTTTTAATACTAGCTGGAATACCTGGTAATACTTATTTTGGATGCATTACTTGTAATTGAGTATTTATATATATATATATATATGTTATTGAATGTCAACTTTTACATAGGTAGAGGATAGGAAAATATCCTCCACCACTGCTTGTTTCATTATATTATACATATTATTGCTTTGGTTAAATAAAAGCAATAAATGGAGCCCCATGTTACTCTTCAAATGTGTTGGTAAAGTAAATTAAGTTGTGTAAATTCAAGGTATAAGATAAATCCACTGAACTCTTGTTCAGTGCTTACTGTTATGTAACTTAAAACTACGCAACTTTAAACATTTTGCATGTCCCCGCCACCACACACTCCTCGTCCCACATATCTAAAAAAAAGTACAAAATGTTGTAAACATTTATCTTAGTTTTTCACTCAGAGGCAAAACATCAAAATCCCAAACTGCATATGGTCACATTAACACAGCCTTCAATGTCATATTTCACATTCAAGAGTCTTTAGCAGAACTATAAAATGTTTTCCAATAAATCCACATGAACAAAATTTCCAGGTTTTGTACTTTCCGTGCAGGTTAGTGGAGTCACACAGTCTGTTGCAACTGTCTGTCCTTGATGAGTGACTGTGTAGTGACTGGGTCCTGTTTACTCAGAGAGAAATGATTAGATTGGGGATTTCTGCTCCCCCAAATGGCTCAGTAATTTGCAAGTGACCACTGCTGAATCTGATCTAAGGAGCGATCTGACTGCTACGCATCCATCTAGAAAACTACAGTAAGTTTAATTTTGTTACTCATGGTATTTAACATCATGTCTATGAACATACGTTTTATTTTCTTACTCATGGTATTGTACATTTTGTGCATTAACTGAAAAGATTTGTGAGGTGTCTTGTGTATTTCCCCCTCATTTTATGTGTCCTCTTCTAGTAATGAAGTCCTGGTGTGGCCTTCCTTTCTTCTGGTTGGCATATTTGTGCCATGGCACTCTGGCCTGCCCACCACTTTGCCAATGCTACCACAGAAAATCTGAGGTGGTCTGCAATGAGGTTCCCCTGACAGAGTACCCCTCCGAGGGTCTGCCGATTAACACCTCCCAACTGACCATCCAGTTCACGAACATCACCTTCATCTCCGAAGAGCACCTGAATGCCACGCCTCTGCTGAAAGGACTACACATGTACAGCAACCACCTGCAGAGCCTTTCCTCTCATCTTCTCAGAGGCGTTCCTCACCTCAACACGTTGGATTTCACAGGAAACAAACTGTCTGTCCTGCCTGCAGACGTTTTCATCAACGCCCCACTGCGCAACTTGGTGCTGAAGAATAATCTGATTGAAAACGCTGATGCTGAGTGGCTCCCTGATAACAGCAACATCACCTGGTTCGACTTATCTGGGAACAGTTTAACCAAGATCCCGGCTGCTCTGCTTCAGAAGCTGCCCCACCTGGAGAATCTGGACCTTGCCAACAATCGTCTGCTGGAGATCTCTGCAAATTCCCTGGACCCGCTGACCAAACTTGAGAGGCTAAACCTGCAAAACAACAAGCTCGACACCCTGAACGAATCTATACTTCAGAGCAATCGAAACCTCACCCATCTGTTCCTCTCTCGGAATAAGCTCAACAAACTCCCCCAAAACCTTTTTCTGGCGCTTGCTCAGCTCAAACACCTGAGTCTGGATGAGAACCAGCTGAGCCACATCCCTGCAGGTCTGCTGGACCCTCTGAGCTCCCTGGACGAGGAGGGGCTAGATCTGGCCGCCAACCCCTGGCTGTGTGATGGGAAGGTGGAGTACCTCTGGAGGTGGCTTCAAAGAAACAAGAAGAAAGTCTTTCTGCCAGAGACCATCATATGTGCCGGACCGCAGCCTCTGGTGGGGCGCTTAGTAATGTCACTGACAGAAAGTGAAATAAATCTTCAGTCTTAACATTTTCCATCCTCATACTGGTTATTATCTGATCAGCCTGTCTTACTCTTCAATCACTGAAACATTCTCTTTTGTCAGTGTAATTTGAATGTACAATTGAATATGACACAAGTAAAGACAACATTTTCTTTTCTGTCTTGATTGATGAAATGCACAAAGTCTGGATAGCCCAGTTCTGACCAAAGGTATTAAATCCACCTACCAGCACTACATAAGACTTTGTAAAACCAAAGCTTGAACCTTTGTTTGAAATAAACCAACACCATAGAATGTGTTAATTGATGAGCTTTAGCTGCTTTCCAGTCTTTTTGATATGCTAATGAGCTTCTGGCTGTAGCATCATATTGAATCAACAGACATGAAAGTGCTATCAATCTTTTCATCTAACTGAGCAAAAAAGCGAATAAGCTTATTTCCATAAATGTTATAACTCTTCTTTCAATATTCCAAACACCAAGAATATGTGATTATGACAATGGATTGGATGATAAAATTCAATGGAACACCTAATTTATTTCTGTTTTATACAATAATGTTTTCCAAACATACAATGTTTACAAATCTCTTAAAATGACTAATTAAACCGTTACATAAAAATGTTCTAACTGGATCGAAAAAAGAAAATATTGATTTGTGTTTGGTAACATCTTTACTTTGGGAAAGAACAGGAGGGAAAAAAGCGCTCACCGGTTGATGAGCTGTATTGTTTGCTTGCTTTTGTTTGCCTCTTGCAACATTTTGTCCTGACTCATTGCCGAGGATAAATACACTCAAACCAAGTCCGGGATCAAAAACAGTTTTCAGAATTCAGCGGTGCCTTTCAGGTAAGATTTGTATTTTTGATCCGATTTTCACAATTCAGGGATATTACTTGTAAATACCTGATCATTTTTACTTGGATTATTACATTTCTTGATATCTTGTATAAATCTGTCTCTTCTAATGTGTATGTTTCCTTTTGTGCAGTGCTTTAAAGATGAACTTGGCGATGCTCCTGACTTTCACTGTGCTGGCTGAATGCGCCCACTCTTGCACAGATCTGTGCTCCTGTTCCTTTCCACCTTCAGGTGCAGAGATGGCGTGCAGCCAAAGCTCCATCACACATTTCCCCGTAGATGGTTTACCCTCCAACACCACTCGACTATCCATCCAATCCACCAAACTTAGCAGCATCAACGCCAGTCATTTGAGTGCTGTGCCTCTTTTAAAAAGCCTCCAGCTGTATCACAACAACCTGACAAGCCTTCCTTCAGATCTACTGAAGGAAGTTCCTCACTTGAACATGTTGGATGTGACAGGAAATCAGCTGGTTGATCTTCCTCCAAATGTCTTCAACCATGCCTCACTTCGTAGTCTTGTGCTGAAGAATAATCTGATTGAAAAAGCTGATGCTAAGTGGTTTCCTGTCAACAGTAGCGTGATCTGGTTGGACTTGTCTGGAAACTGTTTAACTGGTGTATCTGCCGCTCTGCTTCAGAAGCTGCCCAATCTGGAGAATCTAGACTTGAGTGACAACAATCTGCAAGATCTACAACCTGACGCACTGAAGCACCTGCAGCGCCTGGAGACACTGAATGTCGCTGGAAACAAATTAAGCTACCTGGAACCTACAATGTTCACCCACAACCCAAAACTGTCCCAACTGTTTTTGCATGAGAATCAGCTCCAAGAGCTGCCGGCGACCCTCCTCCAGGGTCTCCAGCATCTTGATCTTCTGATGCTCAATCAAAATCAGCTGCAGCATTTCCCCTCGGAGCTGCTGGATGAGAGAAAATCCTCTTTCCGGATGATCCTAACAGGAAACCCCTGGGTGTGCGATGAGAGAATGGAGTATCTATTGAAGTGGCTCGCTGTCCATCCTCAAAATGTGATATTTTTGGAGGATGTGACATGTGCAGGGCCTGAAGCTCTTAAACACCGACAATTTGTCTCTTTAACTGACCGTGAGCTTGGACTTCACAAGGTTCAAATTGTGTGATTAGGAGGCGGTAAAAGAAATTGTATTTATTGTTTACATTTTACTAAAATCATGTGAAAAATGATGCATTATTCACTGTGTCTGTCAAGGCTGAAATAAAACTTTATAATTCAGTCTTTTATCTGCACTACTTTCTTATGATGTCTCCTTGATCTTTCCATTGTTTGTATATTGTCCAGCCCACAGGGTGGCGTAAGACACACAATACATTCTCAAGGTAAACGAATGCTGGTCATTTAAGAACCAATTTACTTAATAGATCCCAGTACCAAATCTGTCAAAGCAAACCATGATGTTAATATATTCTGGTTATATTGATTTTGATCTGTGAGGCACATATCAAGGTAAATGAGTATAAGAAACTTAATGATGAGCTTAGTCCAAAAAAACCTGTGAGAAAGACAAGAAATGTTACAGAATCGCAAGAAATCAAAGCGCTCTTCTTTGATCTATTTTGAGATTTTTTGAGGTGAATTCTGTCTCACTTGGTGTTGGTTGCAGCACAGATTGCAGCATTGTTTCAGTCTTGCCCTTTTGTTTTTAATGATGTTGAGCATGTGGGAGTGTGTGGGCAGTGCAATGGCTAAGTCTTCCAGCTGACCTCTGGGTGTGTTTAAATATCTCTCTCTGTCTTTCTTTAGGTATCTCTCTCACACACACATAGTTTGTGTTTATATCTTCTGCATGCCTGCACACTATAGACTGTATAACAGTCTATGCCACACACGCAGTAAGTGCACCCCAAATGTAATTTACTACTGTTATAAAATATAACACATTGCTTCCTCTGGAGGCTGTTACTTATGAAAATTAAACCCTGTTTGTAAAAGCTCCCCATTAAGAGTGGAAGAAAAACTTCAGAGGTTTGATGAAGGTCTTTAATTCTAACTATAATTTGTATCCTGGAGGTTAAAGGTTGAGGAAGTGCTGGTATGATATTTCCCTCTGGATGGAAACATCTGTTAGGGGGAAAGTGAACACAGGCACTCTGCTATTCCTGCTCTTTGGGGAGAAACATTTAATCTCCGTCTGCTTCTGTGAATCCCCTCGGCTCTGAAGTTTGTAAGAATGTACTGATGGGCAGGTCGTTCCTTGGATAAATGAAGGTGAGGCGTCCCTCCCCTGATCAGTATGGAGGAATGGAGCCTGTTCTCTGGCTCGCTGCCGTACTGTTGGCTAATGATGACTCACTGACACTAAAATCTAAAAGGTCGCCTGTGACCTTTTAGACACACTTAAAAATGGCCTTTCTCACTTGGTGTTGTAATAATGGAGACGTGATTGTCTTTGAGTGCTGTTCGTTAGCACATAATAGTGCACTAATTCCTGACATTTTTCAGTAATTAGCAAAAATGGGATTTTGTTAAAAAGAAATATATATTTTTTCTCTTTGCTTTGGATTTTTTAGTTTTTTAAATTATTGTTCTGTACACCAAACAATTTCTTATGCACTCGTCCATTGTAAAACAACATATTCATAGTGATAAAAACCCCATTCAGTACATTCACTCAAATATGTGTACAATTGTGTACTATGTGTACTATTATAATTTTTACTCTGCTACTTTTATAAAACAGCTGTAGTCACTTTTTTGCAGACAAAAAAACCTCTGAGGAGCGCCTAAAACATGATGAATTGTTTTAGAATGATAGCCAACAGTAAATAAAAAGTTGCCTCCACTTCATTCGGCTTCAACATTAACATTTCATTTGCTTGTTAATGCAACAGAATAATATAACACTCACAAAAGGGCCATTGTGCAATTTTGCCAATAAAACTACTAAAAAAATATAAAGCAATATGCTTATTTTCTTTCTAACAAAGAGTAAGATCATAAGATAAATTGTAGCATTACAACAGTTAGTCAGAAAGAAAGAAAATCCCGACAAAAAGGGCCCCCATCCAACAAGACACACATGCAGCGGTGCACTGTTGTTCTTAAACCTTGATATTTCACAGGTCACCTTCTTACATTAAGTGTGTTTGAGCTCAGGCTGAAATAAAAAAAAAGAGGTTGTCAGACTCAATGAAGCTTACCTGAAGGTGGGCGAGAGGAGTTGCACTGTGGCTGCCATCAGAAGCTTGAGGCCATGCATGCAAGCACTTAACAGCAGTAAAACACTCCCAATGAGCACTTTATCAACTCTGCCACGCTTTTTACCAATGATTGACATTTAATGCCTCAAACCCGTGCTTGTTCAAGACCAACATGCATTGCAGCTTACAGCCCTCATCTATCATGTTCAGTCGGTTTTACCATAATTGAAGGTGGGTGAGTGTGGAAAAATAGCACGATCTCATCATAGCGCATCTTCATTTATCATAATCATACATACATTTTATCCATCCTTTTCTGCTCATAAATCATTGCTTTACAACATAAACACGGGGTAAGGACTGTGCTGTTGCCTTTGTGCATTAACTTATTATTGGCAAAGAGAGCTGAGGCCATTCTCCAACTGTATTATTGGTGGTTGTAAATGCCTTCCAGGGAAATGGGTTATTACGAGGCTCCTTTCTAGATGTACGCTGTTTAACAACCTTCCACAAATCGAGCATACTTTATAGCGAGAATAAAGGTTTTGATGGTGGCTCCCTCAATATCCCCACACATACAGACCACAACCTTATATGTCAACCTTTGAAGAAATATCACAGGTGCTTGTCCATCAAAATCAGCTGAAAATGCAGGCATGTGTGGGAAAAGGTGTATCAACCAAAATTGTCAAGATAACAACAAAACAACATTTAGGCAGGACGCATGAGAGATAAAGCATCAGTTTATGGATGTTTTCCCAATCAGATACAGCTTCTTTTTTTTTTTTGCTTAAGACATGAGCAACCATTGGCAAGCAAGTCTCAAGTTTCTGTTTAAAGGGTCCGTTCAACCAAATTACACTCTCCCTCTTGCTTAATGTATCTCCAGCGGTATTCAGCCATGCTAATATTATATTCACTTACTCAACCTAATATAGCTATAATAATATAGCTCAACATTTACCAACTGCAACATTATTATATTATTATGATGCTAATACTTTTGTATTTTTACTTTTAAGTATTTTTTTAATGCATGACCCTTGTCACAGAGTATTTCTACACAAGCATAAGAAAGTCATAAAGTCAGGGAAAGCGCAGTGATACAGCAATATCTATCACTGGTCATACCAGACCTTATTAGGCTTTAGGAGCAAAACCCCTGAGTGTGTTGACTCGAACATTATTTTATTACTCATGAATTGAACTTTTTGATTTGGAAGAGGAACACTGTTATTTCTGGATCATCCACAAACAGATAGACAGGACCCCCGACCTTCAGGAAACACAACAACTTAGATATTGCATTGACATGCTCATAGCCTCTTTAAAAAATCCACAGTTTTTACACCTCCCAAGACACACTGCACACACATGCACTCTTTAATTACTATGAAAATATTCCACTGCAGCTATGCACTGTGTACAATCCCTACCAGCTTTGATCTGAGACTGCTGTGAAAGGAAAAAGTCTTTCTTGTAGAAACTCCGATGACCAGTATTACTTTAGTGTCTTACTTTTTAATTTTTCTTTCCAGCAGATTGATCTCCATTCTGCCATCTGTCTGTAATCACCCACAGTGACCCACGCAGAGGATAAACAGGGCCTAGGGTTTAATTACCTCCAGACAAGGACACAACATTTCATCACTGTTTGACTACTAATTCACCTTCATAACTCCTTTGCAATGCATTCATTTTGGACTCCCAGATATCTTTTTACACTGAGCTCACATGGATTATCGTCTGGCTCCATGTGTCTTGAGGGGCTTTATGCAGTGCTTATGACAGACCTTTCACCTGTTGTTAGGGTGGTCTGCGTAGATCCACGCAGAGGTGTCTGCAGCCACTGAAATTTGAGTGAGATTATGTGTCCCTGATGATGATAGAGAGCGGGTAAAGGCCAACTGTTTGTGAAGTTCAGGTATTCATTTAACAACTTATCGATTCTTGCATTTGACAAGATTATGCAAATGTTTTTGTAAGGTTTTTGTTTTGATAATGATTCAGGAATGTCTGTGCATTAATTATGGAGCTGAAGCCAGCAGCCAATTAGCATAGCTTAGCATAATGCAGGGGGGAACTGCTAGCCTGGTTGTTTCCAGTGTTCAAACATATGCCTACCAGCACCTCTAGAGCTCACCAAGTAACATGTTGTACCTAATTTCAATCAGGAAATACAAGTGAATGAAGTAAAGATTATGAGATAAGATGTTTTTAATAGCAGATGATATGTGACAACTGACAACTGAGGAGTGTCTGCCACAAGCATTAGCAAAATAAATCCCCCCAAGGAGGCAAGACACTGGTGGTGATGGTGGCTGGTTCTGATGATTGTAATGATTCTGATGATTCTGATGAATCTGCAAAGACTGGCAGTGATGGGGACCTTGAGGGGCGCATCGCCATATGCAACGATTTTCACTGAAATCACAGAGAGGAGAAGGGATGTAAATAGCGTAACAGCCGTGAACGTACCGTGTGCATTACAGCAGCATGAATGTACTAAAAGCAAAGAGATAATCATATTTGAATCAAGTCACCAGCAGGACGACAGGCTAACAATGTAGGTGTGTCGCTGTGCTGTTGGATAGATTGGATGACCTGGTAATATTATTGACAGCCCTAGACAGGACAGTAAGGAATGATAAGTGAGCATGTGTGAGAGGATTGAATGCAGATGCATGAGAAATAAAACTACAGATCTAAGCATGCAAAAATATAGTCTTCCTGTCTGAACATATGCTATTTATTAATTTGTTTAATCCATACACAAACAAAATTGTAAAAATTAATATTTGTGGTTCTAAGTTGAGTTATGTGCTGTAGGTGTTTCTTGGCAAACTCTTTATGCTACGCTAGGCTTACTGCCTCTTGCTCCATACTTACAGGAATAATTTTACGTTTTAGAGAATAAACCTTTATTTTCAAATGGAGAGTTGGATGAGAAGATTAATACCACTGAAGCTCCAGCCAGCAGACAGTTAGCTTAGTTTAGCATAAAGATTGGAAACAAGGTGAAACGCTAGCCTGTACTTATAGCTTATTTTCAAAATGCCCTATGATGTTTCGACCAGCAGCCCTACATTAATTATAATCATTGTACCAAGTCACTGTTCCACTCCATAAAAAGCCATTGTCTCTGGATGAGATAATCAGCAGGGGCAAGTGTATCGGCAAGCAAGTCAGATCAATCACTATGGCTTTGGTCTCTCAAGGCCAATTCCCTTAATGAGATGTCCATACATTTATCAACAGAAGTGACAAAGGGCCAGTTCAACATGGCTGATGCTGTGAAATTTGCCCTTTGTAAGCCATTTTTAAGTGGGGACGATCAGTGAAGGACATGAACTAGGTGACTGAGAGGAACAACTTGCAGCAGACAGTAAGCAGGCCCAGTTGTGGCTCTTTATTATGCAGGCAGTGGCGTCAAGAGAGCCGTTTGTTTGTTTTATGTGTTGTTTTTCATAACCTTATCAAATTAATTTGCTAAAAAAAGCCTTGCAACAGATGGATGGATTTTTAAATAAACTGATGCAGCGTAAACAAGCTTGGCTTTGGATAAGTTCTTTGAAGCCTTCGGTGGACACAACTTTCATAGCCCAAGCTCATCTGGAGAGTGCCAGAAATGCAAAGGGTGTTATTAAGGGTGTTATTTCAAACTGTCGAGGCCTGATCAAAGCAGTCAGCACAGCGGTAATGTGTGAAAAACACACCGCCGCTAAATGACATTCAAACAACACAACATGAATAAATACATCTGGATTTTTACTTTTAATTTACATATTATTTGCCAAAAAGGATTCACTTTACACTGGGGAACTCGGCCTAATGGAATGTAAAGAAGGGATATATCACAGACATTATTTTCCTGCCCTCAGCAAAGTTGACTCACACTCGTGACCTTCACAACTAGCTGAATCAATATTTCTTCTTATTGATATTTCAAATTTAACTTTCACTTTCAAAAGAATATTTCAAAAGGTTGAGTTAATTTGGAAGATCAATAAACTCTAAGACCTTTATAGTGCATTCACATGCGTCTCAGATGCTCCTATTTCCTGTGTTGGCAAAGTTAATGTGTGCATGGACTTTAAGTCGTAATGTGGAAACAACATGGGGATGCTACAAAGAAGATGTGTTTTATTGCTCAAATTATTTAAACAACACACGTATAGCCATTTCCAGTATTTACCTGACTTGTCATCAGAGTAAATGCTGATAAATAATTGTTCTCACTAATTTAGGTCACTCAACGTAGACAGTAACTAACTGTTACAACCATGTTGCAAATTACATGTGAGCAAAAACTGATATGCAGTATGTGAATTAATAAAAGGTATGTCTGCGATTTCTTATACCACAACTGTATTCTACTCTAAAGATTGGATTACCAACTACAGAGTTAATGTCCTTTGATGCATGCTGTAAAACAGGGGTCTTTTTTAGGCCAAGGACCACTTAACTGAAAGAGAGATGGAGCAGGGACTCCCTACTACATAGATTGTATGAAATTAGCCGGGCCTACAATAATGTGTAGGGTGCCCTAGAGCCTTTATACTTTTTTGCATAAAATACTAAGCTATTAAACTAGCCTAATAATTGTTGGCATGATTTTATAAATCTGACCCCTTACCTTACCTAAAAGCCAGTAAGCAGTGGGGATTTATATTTGATAATAATGTGTTGGATTATTGTCAAGACTTTTGAAGTTTTGATCAAACTTTTCAAAAATTAACAATAATTCTGCATAGACTCTGAGGACCCCCTAGGGGTCCCGGACTCCATGTCGAATATCTTTGCTGTAGGATAACAAAACAGGAAAACAATGTAGCCTAATACTTTTTATAAGTGTTTTATAAGGCTAATTAATACCCAATTGTTCCATATTAGGTTCCTAAAACAATAACCAATAAAACCAACAAAACATAAGGAGAAAACATAATTGTTTAAAGTAATATATTGAGTTCATAAACATGTGTTGCTCTCCTTGGTTTGCTGTATAACATAAATATAACCAGACAGGTATTTTCCAGAAGAGTTTACTTTCCACCAAGCCTTTAGCACAGATACTTTGCTTGTTCTTACAGCAGTGGAGGACTAGTAGAGGGCAGCCATGTCAGTAAGCATATTTTATAGGATCCACCACAAATATTTTTAATAGGCCACATTCCCTCCTTGAGACTTAACATTGAACTGCAATGGCCCAGAGCCACCTAGTCTCTAATTCACATAAAAGGCACCATTAACCCTCCTCAGATAACAACTGAAAAAAATGAGGCTATAACTTACCAGCTAAATCTCAAGAAACTGAGCTCAAACTGAGACTAAAGGCAGTGTTAAACTTTATTTTTCTTTTAGCTATGTATTATTGTATCTACTGAGGCCATACTTTAGTATGACAATTTTGCACATATTTCTTTATTTTCATCCAAAGAAAAAGGTAATAAACAGTAAAAGCTGATGACCAGTGAGAACTGCTTTATATCCAAATCTCTTTTCTCATTTTGCATTTGCAGATATAGTTCCTTTCCATTTAGGAAGTCCAGGGTAATGTAACAGCAACCAGCAGAAGGCTGCACATCATCCTCACTGGTCAGTTTTTAGGTTGCAGAGGCCCAACTGTATTGATTTCTTTGTTTACTCTAACATTTCATGTTGACATCTTGAAAGGTTTTTTCATAGTAGGCATTGCATTTTGAAACAGTACACTGTCTTGGCACAAGCTATTTCATTTTTCAAATAAAATTGTTTTATATTCTGCAGGTTTTATAAATTGAACATATAAACCCACAAGTGCAGACATTATGCTTTTGCAAGAGAACACTTACTATGATATGGAAATCATTTTTGCAGGCGGGTGGCGTGGGTTCTATCATCATTTTTTGCTATTTTGCTGAAGGTCATATGGAAGTATTGTCATGCAATTTTATGTTGCTTCCTGCTTCAATCAAAGGGCTCCAGGGTACACCTTAGCAGCATTTTAAACATTCCTATTGAAAGAAAAAAAGAAACTAATTTTTTCCTGAAACATAATTTTCCTCTTCATCTGACATCAGAGGAATTACCCTCTTCTACAGCTGAAAATATCTTTCAAACAGACACAGTGCTTGAAGGGGTGGGCTGTCAAGCCGTAACATTATACACACACATTCTTATTCAAATGAATGTGTTTGACCATCTTCTGCAGAATACAAATCCATTAAAATATCCCATTTGTATCGTTTGAGGGGAGACATTATCTGCTTTTAGTTTAGTCTTGAGACCAATGTCGTAGCCATGATGTGTTTTATTGCCTTTTTTGGTTTAAATGTCAGTCTACAACTTTGCTTGATAGGAATATCAAATTTTATGACTGAAACTCCCAGATGCTATGAGAATTTGAATTTTCCTACTGCAGCCACTTTTTAACAGTAACATATGTTTAGGGTCATTCATGCACAACAGCTTGAGTTTGTATAGAACTTCCATTTGTCTGTACCATTTGTTACGTACAAGGATTTTCCTATTTTTAGACATGAGTAGAAGATCATGTGAAGATCCCTGTCCTAAAGGTCTACGGAGAGGGGAGCAGGGAGATGCAGTCAGAGTCCCTGTGTGTTCGTCCTCTCATCTGAATGGTTGTGTGTAACTTAATACCAGTATGACAGTACCTCACTAGAAAACAATCTGCGCTGGGTGTCAGCTGGATGGGACACGTGAGTTTAAGGAATTACTTTGACTACCTAAAACACTTCTGATGGCACCCATATTTCTAAGTAGATCTGCAGTGATTCTGCTGGTTAATTTACTGTACGGTGTTCTACAAAGTGTCTGAAGGTTCAGGCAGATTGCTATGCCATGTTTATTTATAGCATCCTTCAAGCACGATCCATGATTCAACACTCAATGAAATATTGAAGTGTGAAATTGAAACAAACATAGTGTGCAATGCATTGCCTTTTTAATTATTATTCTCCACCCTCACTGCATCTTGGCTTAGTTGTGGAATAAAAGATAATGTAAACAATATTAGAAAGTAATTTAATCACTAGCTGGACAATTTAAAGAACTTTTCTCAAACACACACGTACGCAGATTGTGACCCTTTTAGTCCGTTTAGATGATTTAGAGAAATCTGTGTTGCACATAGACATGCATCAGACATCTTTTTATTTTGTCCACCATATTTTCAGAATTGTTTAAAAAATAGACCCATCTTTATTGAAAGCCCTGTCTCAGGATATAATGACTAAAAGCATGAAAAAGGTTTTACTATTTTTGAGAAAAGGCATAATGAGCACCCCTCTTCATGAATGACACAAATGACCAACATGTGGGTGTAAGAATTGGTGACAGCAGATCACAGCAGGTAACTCCAGAGTACATCCCACACGGCCGAGGGTATATGGGTAAAGAATACGCCAGTGTGTGCTTGAAAATCTAAATTTGAACCTGAAGTTGCACGTGTATTTACATGTGCATGTCTGCTGGAGGAACATTGTTCCGTTACACAATGCACGTCTTTGACATTCCAGCTCCACCTGTCACCATGTACAAAGGGCCTTTCTCCCAGGCTTTGACATGTTTGAATGTGCTGCTGGCCAGGAGAGATAGCAGAGTCATGTACTATATAGGGCCTGTGTAAGTGGACAGCCTGCAGAGTCCTGCCTGACCTCCTTCATGATCATTCTTTCAGGCTGTATAAGTAAGACTGGAGCTCAGTGGAAAACATCACTGAAGAGGTAGCTCATACCGAATCAGTGCCCTGTTACTAATCAAACATACTGACATCTTGTCCCAATGACTGATGCAGGCACATTGTCAGTACCACAGCAGTAAGATGTATCACTCTCCTTCATTCCATTAAAATGTGACTGGTGATGTAATCACAGTGCTTCAAGTTTTTCCTTTTTTCGACTTTTACTTTTAGGTCCCCAATCAGGCCTAACAATGACTTTTTTAACATACCTAAACCAATATACAATCTGCATTTTTATGTCCAACATAAAATATTGTGAACCAGGTTGAACTTTGAGTGTTTTGCTCGACGCAGTGAAACGCTGTCATGGCGAGGCGCGGACTATTGGAAAAAATGGGTTTCAGAGCGCAGTGGTGCTGTTGGTCTGAAAGGCCCTTAACTGTCTTCCCAAAAAGACTTTCAAAACTGAAAGTGTACTTTAACTATTTCAGCCATTTATCCATTATTACTTATTATTACTAGTACTCTTTTTGATAACTATTGCAACCATTTACAAATATGTAGCTAACAGCAATAAATAGACAGTTGAAAGCTAAAAGTAATGAAAAAACAAATAGGTATATAGCTAGCCTAAAGGATAAATAGTTAAAATAATTAGCTTAAAGTAACAGAAGAACAAATAATTAGATAAAAGGAATGGATAGACAGTTGAAATGTCCAGCTGCTGCCACTCCAAGTGGTAGTGCAGTAGAACGATGGCAAACTTGACCAAACCGACAAAAACAGAAACCGAACCACTTCCAGACTACCTGCTGTTATTAATGTCTCTTCTTCTTCTTCTTCTTATGATCTGTTTTTGGTGGGGAAACCACGTGCACAAGGTAGCATGTATTTACATTTAAGACATTCTCCTCATTTCATAAAGTGTAACAAAGTAAGACTGGGCCAAGGAACACAGTCTTGACATTAATCATCCCTGCAGGTGGCAGCAGAATTAAACCACTGACATCTAAGACATACCGTTTGAATTAAATATGTCAAACCTAGGTAGTTCCTAAGGATTGTTCTATTTGTGCAGCAAGTTTTATGTCACTTTGACTAATGGTGTAGGAGTTGAGACCTTTCAAACTGTGAAACTTTAACATTTAAATATAGTGCCCATTAAGCCAATTTATGTGCATTTTGACTAACAGTAAATGCATCATCCTTTCAAGTTTCATTAAAAAAAGCAATAATGCATTTAGACACATTTCATTGGCAGACACTCCCTATTGATAATCTTACACCTTCTACTTATGTTGATAACCTGCTGGCCTGGATGCATTTTGATGAATTAATGGAAAAAGTCCTCCTCATATTCATATGATTTATTTATATTCTCATCAGAAATCTTTCTTATCCACTCAGATTTTCAGGTTAGACTGCACTCTAAAAAAAAACAATTTCAAAGTTTAATAATTCAGCTGTTTATTTATTATTTTTTTATATTAGGGATTATTTTTGTTTAACCTCCAGCTTGTTGCTCCTTCCCCTCGCCCATAACTTGGTGATCAAGTTATTCCATACGACCTCCAGGGAAGAGCAGAGTGGTGACATCTGCTGCTAAATTCAAACCCATTATACAGTAGGAGCAAGTCCTGCAGCCAAGGAAACTTCTGAGGTCCTGGTGTTGATTACATGATCATATCTGGACCTGCGGCCTATTGACACAGTTACTGCTTTTACCATTACTGCACAGTAGTTTTACTGTATATCTGATATATTACCTCACAATCATAGTGTCGATTACAGAAGTTACAGAAGCTCACCAGCAGAAACAGACATTAAACTGCTTCTCTAGTGACCTCGTTGAAATGTATGGCATTATAAGTTTCCATCACTATTAAATACTAACAGGTTTACCTCCGTTTTGTTGTCATGCCTGTACATCTTTCATAAACCTACCATGGGATGATTTCTTTTTTTTTTGGCTGGAAGAGCTGCCAATCTGTATTATTAAAAAAGCATTAATTGTGATAAATAGGCCTTCATCTGTACAGAGGAATAAGCGACAGTGCAGTCCACAGTATGTGTGTAAGGATTGAGGATAGCGGGGTTATATAAGAAGCCTACATGGGGGAATCGGTGTACTGGCTGTTCAAAGAGAAGTCCTCAGCCCTACAGGGAGTCACTGCGCAAAGGCACAGCTTATCAAGTCAGTATCTCACACATATGTCACTTTAAAAGGTGCGATTCCTCAAATGCATTAGCGGTCCTTGGAGAGCGTTACTGCGGTCCTAATATTTCTACGAGGCTATTTACAATTATGTCTCCAGTCATCGTGGTATCGTTAACCCTAAATTGTTCGGGTTGTGATTAAAAAAGTCAAAAATGAGTAATTCATTTGATGTGTTGTTTATCTTTTTGTTGCAGTCTTCTCAGGTGAAGCAGAGCCTTTTGGGGGTTTATGAGATGAAATATTCAGTGGTCTCGGCTGTGCTTTCAAAGCTTGCGTCCATGCTGGGGGTCTGGATCCCTGCCCCTCCCCTGGGATCCTTCAGTAAGGGTATATATGTGTCGCTGTGACAGGAGCGCATGGCGGTGTCCCAGACCCCTGCACCGCAAACATGTTTATGGGCGCCGGGTGAAGCTTCCTGCTCGCCATCGCCGGAGCGCAGCGCCATCAGTTCAATCTCATGCTTGGCAGCAGTCTCCAGCACCTGTTGCTTGTTGTAGAACAAGACAAAATTGTTGATGATGGGGTGTATAGGCAGCGCTATGGCGATCACCCCGCACAAAAAGCTGATGGCAGCGTTACACCGACCTAACGTGGTCTTGGGGTATACGTCTCCATAGCCCACTGTGGTCATGGTGATCACAGCCCACCAGAACGACTGTGGGATGCTGGTGAACAAGGTTTCCGGGTGGTTCTGTTCCATGGTGTACCCCAATGCGGAGAAAAGGAAGACCCCCACGCCCATATACATGAGGAGCAGCCCGAGCTCTTTGAAGCTGCTCTTCAGGGCAGATGTGAGGGTCTGGAGTCCAGAGGAATGTCGTGCCAACTTGAAAATGCGTGCAATGCGCATTATGCGTAAAGCCTGCACCGCCTGCTGCACATTAGCCAGCTCCATCACTCCTGTGCCGAAGGAGGTCAGAATCAGCACCACGAAGAAGGGCATGATCGCCATGAAGTCGATAATGTTCATGAAAGCCAGGACAAATTTTGTTTTATTTGGGGAAGAGATTAGACGCAGGATGTATTCAATAGTAAACCAGCCGATGCACACCGTCTCGATGATCTCCAGAGTTGGGTTCTCTGTGAGGTTACCTTCCGAGTCCTCCACCTGGAGGTCGGGGATGGTCCCCACACACATCACCACGGAGGAGACCAGGATGAAGATGAAAGAAACTATAGCGATTATGTGCGCAGGCAAGGAGGACTCCGGCTTCTCCATCAGCCTCCAGAGGCACATCTGGAAGCGTTGCCATCCTGCAGCAGACGGATCTCCATCTCGGTCCACCAGGATAGTTTTCACTTTCTCTGCGATCTCTGCAAGTTCATCTTCTACCTCCTGCAGGTGGCATTTACAACACTCGTCCAGAAATTCAGAGTCGATCTTCCAGAACTCCATCTCCTTCATAAAACAAATTGGACAGATGCCTCGTTTCATGTGAATCTCTCCATAACAATACAGCTCAATTATACACTTAAATGCTTCAGGATCTCTGTCAAAATAAAATTCTCCTGTGTCAGGATCGTAGTCGTCACATAGTAAAGATATTTCTTCAGAAGACTTAAGTGAACAGTCCACCAGTTCTGCTAGCCGGGTGTCCGGGTAGCGATTCAACACGTCCCCAAACAACACCTGTTTCACCCCGCCGATGTTAACAACAACCTCAGTCTCTTCACTGGCTTCAGAGCCGTTGCAGTCTGCATACCGCGTCCTTTGGATGCCCCACATTATGCTGACAACAAGTCCGCCACAAAACAGCCCAAGTGATCGAGATTTTCACACAACTCTACTGTCAGACTAAACACAAGTCACCAGAAGCCCTGGTGCTGTGCGTAAAACCTCCAAAATCGTCTAATCTCTGTATTAAAGTTGGGGGAAAATATGTTTGTTCAGAGCTGACCGCAGCGTTATGTCTTCTCAGCTCAAGCTGTGTTTGGCAGTAACCAGTACGACTATGTGCTCTGAGAAAGTTAGCATTGAAGTGCGCGTATTGTCAAGCGAGCCATAATCTAACCATAAGACTTCCGGTAACAACTTTCAAACAAAATCCTTACGGACCAGGTTTTTTTTCTGCTGCACCATCTAACAGGCTTTAATACATTTAAGGTAATTAATAAAAATGAATTTATAGCTCCAGATGATTCAGCAGTTAATAATCAGTCAATGTGTAACAGGCAATCTTAACAGATGTGCTCTTACAACGCTGATCAATTCCAAGCTTTCTTATAACTTTTATTCTCAGTCATTATCTCTGTCTTATACACTTAACACCTGTGTCACCAACCTGGGGATTAATTTACCTTACATAAAAAACCTTAAGAACAACCTTATGAACATAATATCATAACTTTTTGTATGTGTGTAATTATTTAAAAGATTAAAATAAAAGAACAATATGTAGTCCTAACAAACCAAAAAGGGATTTAAATATAATAAATAAATAGAATAAATGATATCAAAGGGGAAAATATATATTGGTTAGGGCTAGTTATATTGGCAACATTATAGATTTATTATTATTATTATTATTATTATTATTATTATTATTATTATTATTATTATTATTATTATATGTCCAAAGATCAAGATATATCACTTGAAATAACTAAAGGAGGAAAACAATGAGTTTAAACAAATGGAGGAACTCTAATGAAATATATTGTAACTCAGATGTTTTAACAATATAATGTAGCACGGTCTATGCTTTTATTTTTAAGGCTATCGTCGTGTTTTCCGGTCTCTCTGTGGTTGTATTGACGCAGCGCAGTGCAGCCAGGCGCAGCACATCATAAATCTCCGCTGCATGTAATGAATTGTGAAGTAGCAAACAGGGAAATCAAGGACACGCACTTCGTTGGGTGTCAACAACAATTAGTTAAAGGTAATCGAATAACAGCCAGCAGGCCTACACTATAATCCTAAATTACCCTCTCTCTCTTTTTATTTTCACAACAATAGCCTTTACAATCTTTGTTTCATGCAGAAATACGCATTATCCATCATCCATTTTGAATGTATTATAGGCTGTCACCAAATTACCCAGACGAAATAGATTAAGACTAGGCTAAAAATCACTTAATCTGGGTGGGAAAATAGGCTTTATGAATATGAAACTATTGTAAACCTAGGCTACGTTATATGGCTCTTTAGTGTTGTCAAGTGATCGTGATGGTTGATTAAAAGGAGGCTACTGCCATCAGTGAGAGCATGAAAGGATTTTTGTTTTGTTTTTTGGGGGGGGGTCTGAGGCTACTTTCAAATATTAATCTGCAGAATATAATTTTGAGGTCAATTGATCAATTCTGCAGCAGCGTAAATTGAATTATTGATTGACTGCCGCTCAACAGTACTTTTTCTTGTTGTTTGTCTCCACCTAGTGACACAACCTTCACAATACAGGAGCCTAAATGCTTTTATTTTTCTGCTTGCCAACGATGGTGCAAACAACTGAGGATATCCATTAATACGTGGTTGAAAAAAGACAAGGTAGCCTAGAGTACAATAAAGTCCAGTGTTGGTGTTACTACTTAAAGACAAAGACAACTAAAGTAAAACCTGCAATGCAATGGAGGGAAGTCAAACTTTGTTTTTGTCTTGTCTTACAATTTTTTAATAGAAGAACATAAAGTTACTGTAGGTCATCATTATTGGATTTATAAATAAGTATTTCCATATTACAAGGACTTTGTGACTTGAGATAATAGTGACTTTATCAAACTTGATACATTTAGATTTTCTTCACATTAAGTATTCTACCAAGGATATATTGAACATTTTGCTGTACTGTACATTTAAAAGTTATTAGTGGTGGCTTGTAATTAAGTCGTTTTCAAGTAGCCTACAGGTTAAAGGTACCTGTACTTAACATGAGTGTTTCCGTTGTATACTACTCTCTACTTCACTACATTTTAGAGGGAAAAAATTACATATTTTACTCCAATGCAGTTATATTACTGCTGAAGTCACTTTGCAGACTAAGATGAGTTTACAAAATATGATTAATTGCTAAACATTTAACTAGCCCAAAGTATAAAAGCTCCTCTGGCTACAACAATAAAATAATGGTTACACATTATTGCATCAGCAATCCAGTCAACTCTGACAAGGGCCATTCTCTTGCATGACTACTTTTACTTTTGATACTTTACATACATTTTACTGATAATAGCCTACTTCTCGTCCTGCTCTTCATTTGTGTTTCCTCCGTTTAGCTTGTATTCTCCATAATCTTAGGTTTCATTTTGTTCTATTTAGTTATTCTATATTGTTCTTCTTTTTTGTATTTTGGTTCTTACCTATCTCACTTGTTCTTATGATGGATGTTACGTTCCTTTTATATTGTGGAATTGCTGCTTTTAAAGGATCGGGATACCTTTGCCACAACTGCGAAAGAACATTATAACACAAAGGTAGCTTTTAGTAGCCTAATTTATGTTTTATTTAATTAAGAAAGACATGTCTCACTCTGTTTTGTACTACGTGTAATACATTCGAACTTTACTGTCTATTGTATAATGAGAGACACATCCTTGTTACATTTGTTGCATATCCTCTTGATGCCGTTACATGGCGAACTCCTTGCTCCACCTCTTGTCTTCAGTGTACCGGTTCTCTAAACTACACGGCGGACGCTGATTGGTTGAGATGCAGCGTCGCCACCAGCGGACCAATCAGCGTGGGCCACGGTGTGATCTTTTCCGATCTACTTTCTCTGGGAGACGCAGCGGCAGTAGTCGGCGTGTTGCTAGCAGAGGAGCCCGTTCAGAGAGCAGCTAAAACCATGAGACCGCTTTTACTTGGTGAGTGACAACAGCAACAGTTTTTCTAATTCCATAAAAATTTCACTTCTGTTTGTGTGTTAATGGTTGGTGTATTTGACAGCGTTTTCGCTACTATGGTTAGCTTGAATAACGTTAGCTAAGTAAGGTGCACAGGACAGTGCCAGGCCTCTGTTATCGTTAATAAACGTCAATTTCACTTGCTGTTACATAATTATGCATATCAACTGTATTGAAAAAGGCTTATGATGTCATTTCAGTGCTTACTTTAGGTGCTCTGACTATTTCATTGAACACATTTGAGCATACACTGGCGAGAGTAACGCTAGCTAAACCTTTTGTGTCTTGTTCATCTCCTCCAGGAGTGCTGGGCTGCTCTTTGGTCCTGTCCGTCCAAGCCTTTTACTCAGCTAGTGATGATGTTGTTGAGCTCACCCCCCTCCAACTTCAACAAGGAGGTGATCCAAAGTGACAGTCTGTGGCTGGTTGAGTTTTACGCTCCCTGGTGAGTACAACTTTAGAGGCCATTATTCATTTGCAGCAAGTGCACTCATGATCTGACAGGAATGTGGAGACCTGCATGCAAAGTAGTTCCTCCCAGATGTGTAAATGCATAAAGAAGAAATTCAAAGTGAAGGATACAAGGATAGGTATAAGAACTCTATTAAATATGTTTTAGTATAGTTACAGGTAGACATCATCCATACACACACTCATGCCAACAAATTAACAGCCAAATTAAACAGTAAAAAAGTTTAAAAAGAGTAAAGTTCATTTTATAATCAACAAGTAGCTAAGAAATGGACATGGAAAGTCTAAGCCCAAAGGCTATGTACAGTAAGTAAAAGGTGTTACATTTTCACAGGATGTGTTAATGTTGAGTCATTTGGTACTGTGATTAATTTAAGTGACAAACACTTGTATTTTTTGAATGTTTGAACTATAGGAATATTTCTTGATGATGAAATTAAAATGGTTATGGACTTGAATTCTTTTTATTTTTTACTTTCTATCTAATTTGCAATGCACATATTTCAAACATTTGTCACTAAACATTAACATTATTTTGATCAAGTATTCCCCTCCCTGTCCTCTCTTCATCGCAGGTGTGGCCACTGTCAACATCTCACTCCCGACTGGAAGAAGGCGGCCACTGCCCTCAAGGTAAACAAAACGGCTCTCCTCATCGTGCCATATTAGTCCTAACAGGGAAATGATGACAAAATCAAATATCTGAATATTTTAGTGAGTACTGCTATTGGAAATATGACAGTTGGATTATGACTATTTATAAGAAACAATTACTTATTAATCATTTATTTAATCATTTATAATTTATACTGTTTATTGATCCCTAGTGGGGAAATTACAATTTACACTCTGTTTTTGTTAGAATCACTACACACAAGACTGAAATACACACACATGCTTAGTGGAGAGATGTCAGAGTGAGGGGGGGCTGCTAGCTGGACCAGCACCCTGAGCGGTTAGGGGAGTAAGGTTCCTTGCTCAAGAGCACCTGGCAGTGCCCAGGAGGTGAACTGGCATCTCTCCAGCTACCAATCCACACTCCATACTTTGGTCCGTCCGGGGACTTGAAACAACGACCCACCGGGGTCCCAAAATTACGTTTTCTATAAATTTTTGTTTTTGAGTCGAAGGGATTTTAATCGCCATTTGTCAGATCTTTTTTTTTCGTTTTTTAAAGGCTTATTCTGTACAGAATACATACATACATACATACATACATACATACATGTGTGCCTGATATTGACATTAAGAAATCAGACTAAATCCATTCAGATGTTTAACATCAGCAACAGATTGCAAGTAGAGAATTTTAACAGCTACTCTGCCTTTTAATAAAAACAACTGAAGACTGTATACCTGCTCACGTGTCTGATAACAGTTTATCAAATCAGACATAACAGGATATTAGTATTTCTTTGACTTCGTGTTTAGCATGAAGGCTGCTGGAAACGGCTAGAAACTGTCCAACTTTACTGCAGCTTTTTGTCATCGCCCCCTGCTGCTGCCTGCTCTCGTCCACTTTATAGGCGAGGCGCAGTTCATCCCAAACGAGCCTATTGACTTAGAAGGTATACTAGAGGCATATATTATTCATTTCACTCCGTTAAAATAAGACAAAGGACCATAAAATATTAGTAAGTCTTGTTTTTATTTGGAACAAATTTAATATTCATTGTTTATTTCATGGAGGGTGGTTTTCTGCACATCATTATCACCTCTAATATTATCTATCTAAACATTGTGTTTGTGGATAAATCCTGGATACAAATGTAACTGTTGCACTTGTTCATTGACATGCTGTCGCCCAGATTTGTAAAACAGCATACAAATGTTCCGTGAAGAAAAGGAAAAATGTTGCTGTAATCAAAAGTTGAGACTGCACACTCCAACCTTCTTTTTTCTCCTCTGAAATCCTTCAGGGTATTGTCAAGGTTGGTGCCGTAGATGCAGACCAGCACAAGTCACTGGGTGGCCAGTATGGCGTCAGAGGTTTCCCCACCATCAAGATCTTTGGAGCTAATAAGAACAAGCCAGAGGATTACCAAGGTACAGACCAAACCACTGCAGAAAAAAACATGTAGTTTGAAATCTTGCTCTACAGTGACCTTATCGAGCCCAGCAGAGAAAGTTGTCTATCACTTCAGAGAAAAGGGGATGTAGGTGTCACAGAGGCCACACACTTAATCTGATTCTCCACTCAGCGCGTCTGTGCTGCGATTTTTGTTCCGGACATTGACGTTGTGTTTATTGACCTTCCACTCTAAGCACTCTTGCAATTATACTCCATGCCTTGTCTTTTCTGCTGTAGTCCTTTTTAAAATAACAAAACAAAAAAAATCTGTCGTACTTTTTTTTTTTTTTTAACCTCCAAGATGAATCTCTCGTTGTCCGTGGTGTTGTAAAGGAGATATATAGGATATAGGAGAGGTGTTTTTTGGGAAGTTGACTGGATAGTCTCGCTGTTTCACTTCCTGCCCGACTGTGCTCTCGTGAAAATTAGTGTTGGGTACCAAAACCCGTTGCTAATACGGCACCGATGCCTAAACGACCAGTATCCGTGTTAGGACCGAATTGCAGCGCAGATTTTAGTGCCTCATTTTGGTGCCAATTAAATTCTTTCTGCGGTGGTCTCTGATGCTCTGAAACAGACGTTCGTTATCAGAAGCATTGCTAGCAGCTGGGTTAAACACGGTTTAAATGCTGACAGCTAAACGGTGTAAAGTGTGTATGTATTTCACTGTAGATGACAACAGGGGGGCGTTGAGCTGTTTGCAGCTGCCTTTGTCTGAAAAACACCGACGGTGCGTTCACTTTAAACTAGTAAGCCTTGTGGTGCATTCAAAGTTATTGTAAAATAGCCTATTCCCCCCCTTTTTTTTTTTTAGAGGTGCTCTAAGCAATGTCACACGTGTCTTAGGCTACATTTGTTGTCACATACAGCAAACATCTCACTATCTGCTAGCTGCCTGTCCCCAGAACACACTGTAAAAAACCGCGGCCTCTGTAGACAGCTCAGGATCTACAAACGGCAACAAAAATAAATTGTGCCCACCTGCACCACAACGCACCATTTTAAAAGTATTGTTTTAGCTCCAGTATCGGAATAAAACCCGAACGATACCCAACCCTTGAGAAAATAGACCTGCCGCGTATCTTTAGTGGATCGCAGAGCCGCTTCACCCAGGTTTGACTTGAATGGCAGCGATTGCTCGTGGTGGTTATGGCGCATCAGGAACGCAGCGCAAACGCACCCAGTGGAAAGTACAGGTTACACTACATCCTTTCTCACTGAATCACTAATGTGCTCTCAGGGTCTTTTTGGACACTTTTTATTACTCTTGAGTTAAAGTTATTGTGAGGAAGACTTTAAGCTTCTATAATGAGATCTTGGCTGCAATGACCGACCTCTGTATCCCCTTCACTCTTCAGGTGGACGCAGTAGCCAAGCCATCGTGGATGGAGCCATGAACTCTTTGCGCACACTGGTGAAAGAAAGGCTGAGCGGCAAGTCTGGCGGCTCTGGCTACAGCAAACAGGTAGACCCCGTGCATTGGCTTTTTGTTGCAGTAATTCAAAATGACTTTAGTGCACTTCAAGTAACACTCAGCTGCCCTTCAGCAGAGCGGCGGCGCGGGCAATAAGGACGCTGTGGTCGAGCTCACTGATGACAACTTTGACAAGATGGTGCTGGAGGGTGATGAGGTGTGGATGGTGGAGTTCTTCGCCCCCTGGTGTGGGCACTGCAAAAAGTGAGTTTGGCCCCTGACACAGTCCATCTGCAGTTGTGGAAAACCGTGAAACCCCCCCTCACTAGTGCAAGATTAACAAAATATCTGTCTATGTGATTTCTCACACCCCAAAACAACAGGAGGAGTTGTTGTTGTTGTTATAACTAAACAACAATATTTCTTTCTGGATTGAATGTCCCAGTAAATCTGGATAATCCACAGACCGGCCTGAAAACCTGTTTTATTGAGACTATTATCCAGTTGACAGTAATCCTTACTCAAACTGTTTTGTGTTTAGTTGTACATTTGAAGTCAGTATTTCAGAAGCAGAGATTTGTTTGGTAAACAATACACACACAATCTAATGTTGCCTTGTGAATTCTCTACTGTGGAATTTAATTCCTATATCATACTCTACTATATTTATATTATTTTACATTTTTTTTTAACTATCACTCTCTTTGTCAACAGCCTGGAGCCTGAGTGGGCAGCTGCAGCTTCAGCTGTCAAGGAGCAGACCAAGGGCAAAGTTCGCCTTGGGGCTGTTGATGCTACTGTACACCAGACTGTGTCCAGCCGCTACGGGGTGAGTAAGAAGCCATACTAGTCACGCCGAAACAAAAGTGAAAAAAAACTCCACTGTTCACTAAACACACCACTGCATGAAATTTGGCCACAGCTGCTAAGCTTATCTATTGCGCTTTTAACCATTGTTTAAGTTTAACTACATTTAAATAGCAGCTGTGTGCTGTACAACAAAATATGGTGTTTTTTGATAATTAAACCATGTAAACCTATTCATGTACAACTTCTAAATACAATTATGAAAATGAGCATAATATGAGCACTTTAAGCCCACTACAAGACTTCCCCATTTTTGGATGTCCGCTAGAAGCAAGTGCTCCAAGTTGTTTGGCTGATTCACAGCGATAAAACGAAGACAGAAATAGACGGAGCGCTCTTAAGCGCTCTAAACGTGTTGTACTTGTAGCTTGTTTTCCGTAGTGCAACAACAACTTTGGTGCGGTAAAGTACAAGCCATCCATCCACCTGGTTTCCCCCTCAGCCAATGGCTGTAGCTCCATGGCAGAGTCCCTGAGAGTTCCAGATCTTTAGCCTGCTAGATATATGGAATGTTTCTCTTGTGTCGCGTTTTTAAAAGGTTAAAAAATCGCTCGAGTGTGTGCTTACAAGCACCGAGCCAATTCCGATTTGCCTCAGATATGGGACTTTGGTCGGAGAGCTGCAAAAACTTTCCCAGAGCAGAACATTAGGGCTAACTTTACGGAACAATATATGTCGTTTGTGTAGATCCGTGGATTTCCAACCATCAAGATATTCCGCAAAGGTGAGGAGCCCGAGGACTACCAAGGAGGCCGCTCCCGTGGAGACATCATCGAGAGGGCTTTGGATCTGTTCTCTGACCACGCTGCTACTCCTGAACTGCTGGAGGTCAGTACGCTTGTGTAATTGCATCATACAATCATGTATGAAAGTTAATAGTGCTGGTATTAGACTAAATGGACAATATTGAGCCAGAAGAGCTTTAAGTAAGCACCTGTTGATGATGCTTTTTGTAATTTCAAAATCATAAACCACATTGTTTTATTAAACATTTATTTTGCAACTGTGTTGCTGAGCAAAATACTGATTAAACTTGTGACTTAAATATTGTCTGTTTGATTATGAGCAGTGACCTCAAACAAAAACAAATTCTGACTAAATCAACACACAATTGAAAGAGCTCTCTGATCAACAACACACTTGTTACCAAAATTAGACTTAAAAGGGGGAAAAATATGGATCAGTTAAACCCTCGGCAATATTTGTTTCAATATGAAATGATTTGAATGTACATAAAACGTGTGTATGTATTGTACATGTTTGTCTCAGATTCTCAGTGAAGACCTCTTCAAAAAGACCTGTGAGGACAGTCAGCTGTGTGTGATAGGCGTCCTGCCACACATCCTGGACACAGGTGAGAACACACACACACACACACACACACACCTCTGACTCTGAACATGTTCAATAATTACATCTGGTATCTTTTAACAGTAGTAGTGGTTCATTTGGAATTTGAAAACTAGTGTAGTGTTGGGGCATTTCACACGCCAAATATGGATGCATTTGCTTTTTAATTCTTGAGTCACTCACCACCCACTGTCCTTGTATCTCCGCAGGCGCAGCAGGTAGAAATGGCTATCTGGAGGTGATGAAGAAGATGTCTGAGAAGTACAAGAAGAAGATGTGGGGGTAAAGATGAGACACCAGTCATGATTGTTATACAAATAACTACTAATAATTATGACTGGGACTAATGGCTCTGCCTTTGCTTCCGCAGCTGGCTGTGGACTGAGGCTGGAGCTCAGATGGAGCTGGAGGCCTCCCTGGGTATTGGTGGATTTGGCTACCCTGCCATGGCTGCCATCAACACACGCAAGATGAAATTTGCTCTGCTCAGGGGTTCTTTCAGTGAGACTGGCATTCATGAGTTCCTCAGGTAGGTTTTTTTTTTCTCACCACTACAAGAATCAAAGTAAAAATATGCTGAATGCTGGCACTCATATGGTTCATCTTCACCTTTAGGGAGCTTTCTGTGGGCCGTGGCTCAACTGCTACATTTGGAGGTGGCAACATGCCCAAGATTCACACTGTGGAACCGTGGGACGGCAATGATGGACAGGTGAGTGGGGGCCTCAAAGTGGTCTCCTGATTAGAGATTTTACTCTTGAAACCAAACTGTATTAAACTGGACAGACACTGTATGCTTTTAATCATTTTTATGCATTACGTTAAATCACGCTGTATGTTTTACTATACAAAAATCCCCAGCTCATGTTGTACAGATCAGTCGAGTAGGTCTTGAAAATGCCAAAAAAGACCCTCATCCGAAACAATGTTGACAAAAAAAAAGGCAGCAGTTAAGTTTACGAAAATTGTATATAGATCTGCCGATTGTCTGAAAGATGCAGACATTAGTCTGCCTGTTCTGCAGCAAAGTTCAGTTTCATTTCTATCACCAAAATTTCTATCATGCCAGAAATGTATTTAGATCATGCAACAGACACATCGTTGATCATTCGGGCAATTAATCAGGCATCCTGACCCGCCTCAAACATGCAACACCAACATTTAGTCCGGGACGACCAATTTGGAGTTAAAATGGGGTTTAATGTGTACTGTCTGCCCCGCTTAATGCAATAAACCTCTACCTGCTCCTTTGCTGCCTTTGTCATGCAATCATGCACACAGATGGGTATATCATAAACACTCCTGTTATGTAATATGGCAGTTGGCGTGCTTCCAAAAATCCAGATGTTTCTTTTCTCAGAGTGAAAATTTGTCTCAATATTAAAAAAAAATAGAAAGTGCGTTTTTATGTCTTACAGGCAGACAGTCAAGCAAAAAATATCTTTTTAAAGCTCCACAAATTTTACATTTATTTATAAACTGCTTGGTTAACGGTTTGTCTTTATTTTATACTCCTTGTCTACTGCAGCTTCCTGTGGAGGAAGACTACGACCTCAGTGATGTAGACCTGGATGATGACTTGGGTAAAGATGAGTTATGATCCCAAACGGGATCTGATCCAGACTGGCTTGGTTGGATCTGGTCTGGGCCTCCCTCTCCTGTGGACGAATGGGAGGCCCGGTTGCCCGGTTGCCCAGTTACTGAAATATTCCAGAAAAGACACATAAGAGACACCTGCAGTTTCTCACATCATCTACGTCAGTCACACAGGATGGGGGGGGGGGGGAGGCGGCATGTGTTGTGTCCCTGGAGTGAACTCTGCCTTACGTACCTGCTTAACGTTAGAAGCTGCATATTTATACGGCCGCCTTCAGCTGAGAGGAGGGGGGAGGTTCTGAATGTGGCATCTTTAGATGTTCATTCACATCATTTTAAACATTGATCCCCTCTCCCTTCAACATCTCAAGCACCTATTTTAAAATGTGGACTTGTCAAAGTAACACTTTATCCAACTTAATGTGACCCAATATTTTTTTTCTTTTTAACCAGTAAGTGAGAATCTTGGGGAGTCTGTCCAGGGCAAGGGGGTTCTGTGGGACTTGTGTAGATTTTTCTTACACGACTTTATTTCAATTGTGTGAAAACAATTTTTTTTTGTTACAAAAATAAAAAGGAATAAAAACAATCACAGCCTTCTTATTTACGTAAACTGTTACAAAAACTTATATCACCAAGTGCATGCAATACCAAAGGCATATAGAAGTTGTCCAGAAGAGCAACTTGTTAAGCTACAGTTGATATCCTGAACAACCAAAAGCCACTTTTTAACACAGTTAAGTTGAATTAAATTATAAGAAGTGATTAATTAGTTTCCTCTTAGTGTAACATAATGGGATTTATAATACTTGTGAGCATATAATCCAGTCAGTATAAATATATGATATGGCACTTTACTTATGGAGAACAGGTAAAAATGATTTCAAAGCGAGAGAGCTTTGGAAAAGCATATACACAAAATACCTCAAAGCACGTCATAGTCCACAGAAAAGGAGCCACATTGACGAAAGAGAAGTATCCATTGATGTAAACAAGACAAGGAGTGTTGTTTTGTTTTTAAATGGAAGGATTGTTTGGTCAGCGGGTTTGTGATTGTGTTTTGGAGGGTGTGTGTCTGTATTTTGGAGGGTGTGTGTCTGTATTGTCTCTGTTTTCAGAACTGACGAGAGGCTCCCTGATCTGACTGCAGCAGTCTGACAATGGACGGGTCGCTCTTGGCACCTTTAATGAACTCCTCCAGAGACAATCTACCTGTGAAGCAGAGACCAAAAAAAAGTTTAGACACCAATTATAGTCAAGCATGTGACAGATGAATCATGCAGGAACCATCCACTAAAATCAACAGAAAAGCTCCTGATGTTCCTTTTGAGCTTACGTGCTTACAATATAATCACGGCTGCCCCAGAAAACAGTGCAGGCAAAGTACACCTTGTAAATAAATTACAATGAACTTGTATTATATTAACATTCTATGACTGAATGGTTGAGTTATTCATAGCTGTCAAATGAACCAGCAGGTGACACTGTTGTACTATTTTTATATAATTCAGAAGGCATTGATTACCAGCATTGTCTTGACAAAAATGGCCAATAAAAAATGGCAGTACTTCTTTTTAGTAATTATTAATTTAATTTAGTAATTAATTTAATTTCTACGTAATTAATTTAGAACTTATAAATAATATTGAAATTACATTCAAAATAATCCAACAAAATTAAATTATAATAAAATGAAATATTCAAATTTTATAAATATATTATGTGTGTTTTGGGGATTCTTGTCTGAACGGAAGAAAGTACATATTCTCTGACAGCAACATATTTGTTGAAAGAATAAGTATACGTCTGGAAAACCCTAGTCTCATATGCGATATCAATATTCAAAATATTGATATATTTGATAAAAAGATGGTGGAAAACATTATTTTAAATGTTGACTAATCTACCTCAAGGATAAAATGCAACAGTACACCATGACTTGTTTCAAATAACCACTTCCTGTCACACAACGGCTGTATAGATTGCATTAGAAAGGAGCTGCAGCTGTAGCCGTCGGCCTGCTCTGTGGTACCATGTGATGTTATCAAATTTGAGACACACAGTTTGACCTCCAGGCTTTCTGAACATTCTGCTTCAAAACAAACTGAGCTGCCCACTCCCATATGAACAGCTCTAAACATCTTAGTGAAATGTGTCAGAACAGTATGCTTAAGTACATGTCACGTGGCATCACCTTTTCGCACTAAAAGTCAAGCGACTGACATCGAGGCCACTCAGCAGGATGAGATTCTAAAGGCTAAGAGATGTAAATGATCTTGTGTTCAAAAAAGTTGTTCTATGACATCCTATTTCTCTCTGTTGTCAATTTTCTATATTTCCTGTTACTTTCTAAACTGCTCTCTGAGGGCAAGTGTATATTGTCATAATTGCACTAATATTTTATGATATGTCTATATTTGGGAACGCTTTACTTTAAATCCCCCCCTATTTAACATTCATAAGCAGCATACAAACATTTAATAAATGGTGTACAGAATGTGTCAGCACTATAACGTCTCCTATGAAGACATATTTTATATTATGTTTTACTTTATTGTCTTTCACTATCTGTTTATTCACCAGCCTCCACTTGGAATGGGTGCCAACAGGAGGAGTTATAGTTGTTTCTGCTTACAAACTACAATTATTAAAACCATCCATTACATTTATTATACAGTGCTCATATTCCTGTTATTTATTATGAAAAGAAGAAGACAGTTTTTTTATTTAGGACTCCTGTCACACTACTGATAGTGACAGTTGGTAATGACATCTCCTTACAAAAGACATAAGCACATATAAATAAATCACCAGTCTTACCATCATTGTCAATGTCCATCTGTCTGAAGATCTTATCTGTCCTTTTTCTGGTGTTGATTCATCCTCAGGCATCTTCATCACTGATGATACCATCTTGTAAATTGCCTACAAAGGAGGGTGAGAACAAGTGTTGTTGTGTGCATACTAATAGTGTTGGGTGTCCGTAGAAAGCTTTTAGGCAGTAAAGATGAAAAATAATGATTGATAATGAATAACTGTTCCCACCTGACAATATTTTTTACATCTTTTGTCTGAATGCTTTGACCTGTTTTCTGTTGCTACCTGGTAATGATGGTGCTCTGGCAACTGAAGCTCACCCTGCTGTGAAACTCACAGTAAGACACTCAGAACATGTGTAAGATGTGTCCATTTGTGTATCTTCTAGAACTATACACATTTCAGATCACGTAAAGGTCTGTGATGAGAGAATGAGTTTTGCTGAAAAAAGGAAAGCATTCTCTAATAACAAAAGCACTGATGCACTTTTTTCACATTCATTTGTATCCACTAAACAGCGGACTTAGCCAATATTGATATGCCCCTGCAGGCTGCTCAGCTCACCATATTGGAAGAGTAAATATAGCCACAGTGATAAGAAAAACAAAAAAGGGCAGCCTCCATCCGTGATATCAGGTGAAAAAAATATCTTATGAATTCAGAACCTCAAATGACTATCAGGCCTAAAAACAGTCACTAGTCAGAAACTGTAAATGAGTGGATTGATCAATATTTGGTAAGTCCTCACAACATTTGAACGGGCTAAAAACATTTTAGTCTTAAAAAAAGATGCAGTGGATTAGGTCACAATATTTGAAGATGTAGAATGTGAAAACTAGGCAAAAAATACACTAATAAAGAAACCCTAATTTGGCATACAGTATGTCCTCACCTGAACTATCTCCAGCATCTCTGCCCGGCTGATGTACCCATTCCCGTCCAGGTCGTACATGCTGAAGGCCCAGCGCAGCTTCTGCTCCAACCCGCCGCGAGATGTCACGCTCAGGGCGATGATGAACTCCCTGAAGTCGATGGTGGCATCACCGTTGGTGTCAAACGTGCGGAACACATGCTCGGCAAACTTTGAAGCGTCTCCGTATGGGAAAAAGTTGGCATAGATCTTCTTGAACTCTTCCACAGTCAGGTGGCCGGTGGGACAGTCCTTGAGGAAGCCGCGGTACCACTCCTGGAGCTCGTTGTCGCTGAACTCTGTATTTTCTCTCAGGTCGTTCAGGACCTCGGGCCGCAGCTTGCTGTTCTGTTTCCCCATGACTCAGCACTCTCAGGCAGGCAGATAGCTGGGATGGTTTTTCTACCTTCTCCTTCTTTCACTTCTCCACTCTCCCTGTGCTTTTACTCTCCACGTCACCGGCTGCTCGGCTTACTCTGCTCCTGCGGAAGACCAACAACATTCATTAGTATCCTTGTGGGAATGTCATGAATTATTCATCGGTTCAATAATTCCTCCCAACATGCAGCAGTGTTCAATCATAAACATGTGCTGATGATGCTTCTTAGGCAGCCAAGCTGAGGGATACATCTGGACAGTTGAGGTCCAATCACAGGATAACAATAGATATAGAATAACAACCCAGATGTCATGAGGTCACAATATGTGTGTGTGTGTGTGTGTGTGTGTGTACGTGAGGGGTGTGTCTCTGTGAATACACTATTAATCCTCTGGCGTGGTGATTATTGATCGACCATTAACTGCAGAGGGGAGGGACAAGTGTTCTTAGGCATTGTAATTCTCTACAAATCCATTTTCTAAAAGGTCAGGCTGATACTGACTGTTGTTCCAGAGAAGACCAGAGGGAGATTCACCTCAACAATAATCCTGACCTTTATGTGAAAATTAATGTTCCAATTGATTTTAAGCAGGTGGCGTTCATACACTGATTAAAGAGAGAAACACAAATGATGGATTAAAAAATACCAACGCAAACAAGGACGCTGAAGCATTTGACCACCTGGGCCTATTCACCTCTGGTTTCCATGGTTATATTCTGCAAAATCTGTTTATTCATGTATGCAGGAGTATTCATGATTGAGAATATGAGGAGGCATACAAATAACATATCCAGGATAAAGCCAAAACAACATTAGATGGGACACTGTGTTTATGCAAACCACTGATGAAGCAGAGGGAAACATGGGTGTGTTAGAAGGGAACACAGTTACGACGACTGCAACAGGGAGATGGGGGCTGAGGGTTTTTTTTCTCTCAAATAAAAAGGAGAAAATATCCATTTCATACATTTTGTCAGCAAGGGAAATGTTTATAAGGACACAATGTCATGTTCCTGAGTTTTATTTTATAAAGTTATTTCCTATTCCCTTGTTTTCTTTTTGTGTCTTTGTTTTTTTTTATTAACAGTTTTTTAAATGTATATTCACTTGTCAAATACATTCAATTTGTCAAAATGTTGGCACAAGAAACAACAGCATTCACAAACTAAGGAAAGAAAGAAAAAAGTGCAGGCTATTAGTGCAATAATACAGTATCAGGACTTGTTAGATGTCTTGTTTGACTTCCTGCCTTGGGTGTTGTCCTGCCTTTGTGATTGTCTGCCCTGCCCTTTATTTCACCTGTACATCAGCCCTCATGGCACCCGTCGCTAATTACATCCCTCGTTACCTTGTGTATTTAGTCTGTGTGCGTCCTTTGACTGGTATCACTTGGTTGTCATACTTGGTGTCAAGAAGTTCTGATTGTTTTCTAGTGTTTTGTTTTTCCTAGTTTCCTGGATTTAATGCGTGCTAACTTGGACTGTAAGTTTATTTTTTTGTCATTAAATGGTTGAAACTTGCCTTGGTACCTCCTCGTCTCTTCTGCGTTTGGGTCCTAACCTGAAATTCTTGAAACCGTGACACACAAATGTATTGCTAATTTACATGAGGCAATACAATTCTCATTTTCAGCATCAACCATCTAAAATTTGTATTTCAGATTATTTCAATGTGGTCAGAATAAAAAAAAAATGATATAAATATACCTATATATTTAAAAAGTAACTTAAAACAACTTCTTTTTTGGAAATCAAAAGAAGAAATGTGCCAAAACCTGAGCAAGTCTTTTACAACACGAATTTGGTAACGTGTGCGTGGGAGGGACAGAAAAAGAGATGTGCGAGGGCAGGGAGGAAGAAAGAATGGAAAAAAGTATGACACATAGAAAGAAACTATATCCAGCTAATACCAGCGGTTCAATTACATAATCCTTCTGAATAACACCTCCACTCCACTGTGTTACGTATAATTATTTTATGAGAGATAAAGATGTATTATCCCCATGTTCTCTCTCTTTCAATCATTCAAATCCCATTGCTCCTGTCTTATTGGCACCAGAACAATTGTATCTGGCGTAGAATAAATGAGCACAGTGTGAATTTGGATGAGGTCATTTCTAGATGCAGACGGCCTCATTTCTCATAATTGTCACATCAGTGTAATTTCCTGCAATTTTATGAATTGAAGTCACAGAGTAACATGAGAGGGAGGCAGGTTTGAGGAGAAGCCAGTGAGTTAAACTCTGAATAATGTCACTCGAGCTTATGGATGGAAAAGAAATCAATGAAACCAGATGCACTACACATTGTCTTTTACCCCAGCTTTTTTTATTTAAGCATATTAAATCATAAAATCAGCAATTCAGCAAAGGGCACAGCAATAAAAGGCATAAAGGTTGGATTGGCCTCAGATGTCTACAGGCTGTACTTAGACAGATAGTGGGGATTTTAACTCAATTCTAACATAATGCTAACATGTTTGCAAACTAAAGTCTGTACATGTGATAAGTGAAAACCTTTGACCTGCTGGAGGTTCTAGGGGAAAAGTAAGGGAATCCCCAAAGTCATTAGCATGGCTATGTGAATGGCATTATCTTAAAACGGAGCAAAATCCTTCTGTTGCATTGTGTGGTGCCCTAACCTACTGTGTAACAAGCTTGTGAACGTTACGGAGCAGGAGCGACCGACTACAATAAAAATGATGCTCACTTTGAAAATATAATGTTGTCGGCTGACAATGCTTTAACAGGGCTACGGTAAAAATGACACACTGCCCTGCAGGCCGGACCGTAGTCCTTCCGCTCTAACATACAACAGGATGAGGAAGCAGCAGCAGCATCTTAGCTCTGGGTCACATGGACTTTTCCAGGACAGCTCAGTGAGCAGGCTGAGCTGGAGCAGACATAAATATGGGCGTTGCTATTTATTCTCTCAAACACACAAAACCACATGAAACCCAGAGGTTTCCAGGCTGGAAGCCTTAAGAGCTTGCTTTTAAAAAGGAGATGGTTGTAATTTAGGGCTAAAACAGAAAAACAGTGCGTACTCTGGTCAAGAGAATGCTAGTTAAAAAGAAAATACAAACACATTTGTACATTTTTTTTACAGACCTCTGAAATATGCTAATCAAAGCCTAAAACTAGACTCCCACAAATAAAATATGGGTTGCAATCAAGGCATATTAAAAAAATAATTCTTAAAAAAATAATAATAATAGGACAAATGCCATTACACTGATCAAGCAAATGTCTGTGCTTGTGCAAAAACAGAATAATTTAACAAGAAAACTATCTAGGTCAAGGTTAGCTGTGTTACTTGCTGCAGGGACTGTTGCTTAACCCTACAATGGGCAATTAGCTGCTGTATTGTTGTTTAATTTGTGCCTATAAAATGTAAGTAACTAACTGCATACAGGTCTGCTATTTGAGACGTCACAGGATGTTTTAGATGTTTTCACAGCTGGGAACTGGTCGAGTCATTTTCTAAAGTTGCTTCTTGGTGAAGTGGAAAATGTTTTGGACTGTGGTCCGAAATAACTGCTAGATATTGCTCTGACATCTACATGACTTTCTTTGCAGAGAGAGTCACGCTCTTACAGCCTTGACTGCTAGAGATGCAAAATAAGTTTGCAACACCGAACACTGTCTGTGAGCGTTGTTTGATACACAACAGCCCCCTTGAGACGGTCATTTCAGATCCAATGTTTGCAATTCCCCTTGATTACACAGCAACAGTCTCTTCTTGTCCCCAACCCCCATAGCTGTTTCTGCTGTGTATAGTCCACTTTTTCCAGTGGGTTCCCTGCCACGTGAGACTGGTTCACACAGGCCCTGAAGCTCCGGGAGAGATCTTGTAAACCTCTGACCAGGCCAGTTTCACTGCTGTTTGCCATTCTTAGGCCCACTTCATTTCCTGGGCCTGTCACTAATAACAAAGAAAGCCTCCATTCTTCATCCAGACGCTCATTACTTCTCGTCTTAGCGAACAATAATCCCCAAAGACAGTTAGAAACGGAGAGATGAAGGGTGTGTGTTTAGATAAATAGTAGCCCATCCATCCATCCATAAAGCATGACACATATCAGATGGAGCTCATTACGCTTCTGATCAGTTAGTGAGTGTACAAAACAAAATCAACTGGGGACAATTTTTACAACCAAATGTTAAAACAAAATAATGTTTGGCAAAGAAATAAAAAGATAAAGTCAAAGGACAGACTTAATTTGTAGTTGGAGAAATCCCTGGTTCCAGCTTCTAAATAGTGAATGTCCACTGGTTGTCTCTGTTGTCATTTGTCTATGATAAAAAAAAAAATTATATTTGGAGTTTGGTTGGACAAAACAAGACATTTGACGACATCACTGTGTATTCTGGGAAATTGGGATTTTTTTTCTCACTATTCTCTGACATTTAATATCTAGCCTAAACAACCTAACAATTAATAAAAAAAACTTATAAAAATAAGCATTAGTTGCAGCCCTAAAACAGGGTTTGTTAATAGGCTGGAACATTTCCAATGTCTCCTCCCAGCCCAAAAAAGGACTGACTCTACATATTTCCCATCCTCAACTCTGCATAAACATGACGGAGAAAATATTTTTCATGCTGTCTGTGTTGTGCCTCTTTTGAATGGAATGTAAATCAAACAAACTCATATGGCTCGGTGCACAGAAAGAAAGCAGGGTTACCATTTTAGTGGTGCGTGTAGCCTGCTGTGCAGTGGATGAGCAGAGCAGTACTGCAGCCTGAAGTTCTGTGTACTACTGGTTACTAAGATTGCATCAGGTGGGTGAAGAGTTAGTCCAGTGTAAGAGGAAGAAAAAGAGAAGATTAGCTCTTAGTTATTCTTGGTTTCAGCGCTGCTTCATGGCAGTCTCTCTGATCTAGTGTCAGAGAAAATCATGCAGTGGATCAGGATGAAGTCCCCTGACACACCAGTAGTCAAGGCAACAGGATAGTAGTGCTAAGGCTTATGAGAGGGAGGCGGTGTAACTATCAATCTAGGGCAAGATATCGAGACTCAAGAGATACAAGACTTCTTTTTTCTGTTGCATTTCAAATTTCCAGTTTGTGCTGATCCAGAACAGTTTAATTAATAGAGCATTCCTTTTTTATTCAGTTAGGGCCCTTCACAAGGAATTCTGCATCATATTCATTGCTCAAAGGTTCACTAGTGCAACATCATTATGTTTATTTTTTATACTAGTAGCGAGGTTATAAGACTGTTACATTACATTGTTAGATTTATTTTTTGATAAACTCCCATTTTCACTTTGGTTTTGTTATTAAAAGTGTGAGATAAAATAGAAGCAGCAACAATAGTGAGGAATTGTTGAAATTAGCGAGCTGGCAAGCATAATTATGGCAAGACAAAGTTTTTAGGTATTGGATAGTGTCTGAGTGGGCAACAAAGCTTGAAATATATTTTTCATCAATATTATTGCCTTTTTACCAAGACTTCACACCATATAGTTTTCTTAGTGCTAGGCAATAACTCAAAATGATCCTTTATAGACTTTCAGAATAATCTTATAGTGATTATATGAACTTATTATACCATCGTTCTATGTCTGTTGTCAAAACAAAACTTTCAAGCAAGATGTGATCAAAAATGAAAATACTTGAGACAGTTGAGCTCAATGTATCTTTGCAAGAGAACAAATATACATAAACACATCATATCACAACAAGACAAATTCATTAACAAGAAACAATTATAGCACACACACACACAGCTACACTATTAGTTATTAGCCTATTAATAACAAATTATTAAAGTAGTTGTTTTAACACACAAGAGCTGCTCCAAAGGTGGAACACAGATCAATGATATGAACAGTTGTATGTGTTTATTTTATGTGGCTGAGTATACATTTGCCATATTGTAATATATAGTCTTATTGATAAAGGAACACGTCCTCATGAATATTATGATAATGATTTGAAACATATTGCTCAGCCCTACTTTGTCTTCAACTTAATATAGCCTATACTGTACATGGATAGGCTATTTGTTTACAGTGAAGCTACTTGCAAAACTTGAATCGATTAAAAATGTACTTTTGAGTCTGGATAATACTTTAAAACAGTGTTACTATATTCTGAGATGTAGCTGAGATGTATGCTAGTCTTGTATGGGTGTAGCCCACAGACTGTATCCCTTTACAGACCAGGATAGACACTGGAGCAGACTGGACACTACAGTAGCTTTAACCAATATGTGTTTAATCATTTAATGAAGACATGTAAACTTACCTATTTTAGGAGTAATAATTGTTTATGAGTCTTCCGGTTGAAGAGCCCACTTCACGTCACCAACAGACCAACTTAACCGTTAAGTTGCAGTAGCCGAACCTAACACCTCCTCCTACTGATACAACTCTGTAAAATCCAACACGAGAACAATTTAAGATGCTCGCGTGAATTTTACGACCTTCTGACACTTATAAGAGAGAGAAAAAAATGCATTAAGTTTGACAGGAATAGTCTTAATGTTGTTTTTTTTTTTAAAAGATAGGTTCTTATTTAGTCGGTCCTTCCTCTAGTTCCTGGTGTAGCGGCTTTATCATTTAGTGGAAGATGTGGCACAGAGCTCGGTTTTCATCAGAATTGCCCAATTTACAACTAAAGGGTTTTCTTTTCTCTTTGAAGGCGATTAAATTAACTTGGTCTGAATGCTAGAGAAGTGAGCACAGTTTCTAATTATGAAGGTTGAAAATAAAGGTCAAAAGTAAATGTACTCGTTATTCAAAAGATATTTTATAACGATTTGCCGACTTGTTGTACTTACAACCCCCTCTGCACACTAAATGGATCCGTCCACACTCACTGCTTCCATCGTAGAACAGTCGTAGCTGCAGCGTCCTGTGGAAAATTATCACTGGAGACTATTATTAGCACAATATCTAGAATAAACGATTCCCATTTGAGTGAAAATATTGATATGAGGAGAAGAACTCTGTCAACAAACATAGAAAGTAGAACACCATTAAAAAACTTTAGTTCTATAATAGCCTACAATTTAGTTGAAGCATTCAACAAGCTAGGCTATACGACGTCTTCTAGGCTAATCACGAATTTTATTACTATTATTAAGTAGCCCTCAAGAGAAATATACAGAAAGTGTAGCATAAGTGTTGATCTCATCCCTACTTGGTGGAAAATCTTTTTCAATCACCACCTACAAACCGCAGCATAATCATGTGCTCTGATAAACAGGCTACAAAATTATTGTATTTAATCAATCAATCAATCAATCGATTGATCGATCGATTGTTTTTGTCACATGAAATTATATGAGGTACAAGTAAAAAGGAACAATCAGCTCCTTCAACTTTCTGTGCAAGATTCATCATAAAATAAAGCATAAATTGTTGACGGGACTGGCAGCTGGACAGATCCACACCTTCTTCAGGCCCTCTATAATGTTGTGATACAAGCTGCACTAGAGCGTAGTGGTATTATATAATGTCTATATTACATAATATTAAAGTTAAAACCAAATCCCATCTTTCCCCAGTATGACTTCTCTCTCATCTTCTCAGAAGATGTACAGTCGCTCATCAGTACCTATGTCTGCAACCTTTTCTTGTGAAGGGTAAAGTTACATTGCAGTCAGGGCGGTGTGTATGTCAGCATTTCAGTAAGTGGATAAATAATTAACTGTGTGTGTGTGTGGCTTCCTGAAGCCTGACACCTGTTTCTATAAGCACATGAAGTGTTTATCTCCACCTAAGAGTGAGTACAATACAGACTACGTGGGGGGTTTGAGGCAGTGATAAAGTAGTCTGAGGTTGCTTTTGTTGTTGTTGCCAATTTGTAACTTAATACTGTCAAAAGCCTGTCATTGTTGGAGGGATGCAACTGAAAAACATTGTTATGACTTCCTTAAAAAAGAAGGAAGTTTTTAATTCATGTTTGAGGGACAATTTACCATATTATAAGAAATAGTCTATATTGCTGTCATCATCATCAAAAAAATGTTATAAAATATCATGTCAATGCCAATATAAGGTAAATTATAGATAATTTGTTCATTTTATTTAGGGTATCACAAGCAAACCCCTAACAAAATTAAACAGACACAACAGAACTTTTATTTTGAGATTGGAAACATTTGTTTGACACCCCCAAAATAACTTGACTCCAAGGCTGTAAGATACTGTTGAAATCTCTGGACTAAAACTAATGGACCTTGATTATCTAAATGTTGATTTCTGACCATAATCACACTCACTTGCATACATTTAACATGTAAGGCAAAACAATACATTCTTATAGTATGAAAAATGTTGTATTTTTAAGATATTAAATACTGACACCATCAACATTGTGATGTGATTGCGATGTTGCTGTAAACTAAAAAATGGTCCTTGAGGTAAATTGTCTTTTTTGTTTTAGACAGTTACATTTTTCCTCCAACAGAGGCACTGTTGTACAATCTATTTAGTCTGTTCCAAAATTACAAGCTAAACAGGAAAGTGCAGAAATAATGTTGTTGTGGCAAGTTGTTAAAAACCTTTCCTTGCCACTGATTGCAGGATGTAAAGTGTTCTGACTCAGGTAGATGTCCAATTTCAACATGCACAGCTATCCAAAGAACAAGGCTCTTAGAAGGTGAAAAATGGTTAATCCCAAAGATATGATAAAAAAGAAGAAAAAGAAAAAGGGTATTCATATAAAGTGCTGGAATATCCAAAACCGACCACGTGCTCAAATTGACTTTCCTAAACGCAAAAAGACAGACTAAAGTTAGCAGTCAGAAAACTTGTTGCACCACATCCTGCTCTGTTAACCTTCACTTTACTTCACTTAGAGAAAGCCAATTCAAAACTGTCCAATAGCAGGACAGACTACTGGAGCATGAGTTTTCATAAGACAAAGCCCATTCTACAACATTGGCTAGATTCTAATGTATATTGGACTATATATTTTAAAAGTCATAAAACAATTTACTTTTGCAATAAAATAAAATACCAAAAACTATTAACAATACAACATGGCTCTTTCAAATTGATAGTCAACCAATTACATTAAATGAATGGTAATATGTTAAATTAAATATTGTCTCACTTTACAAAATTAGCTGAAAATGCTGTAACATTTTGCATCTTATACATTTAAAGTTTAGGTATCAAGTTGATGCCCTGATCCAGGAAAGAAGTTTAGATTGAATGAGCAAGGATATCAATTTAGTCTTGAGCCTTGAGACATTGTAGCTATGTAAAAATGAAACATGCAGAAACATAACTGATCCACTAGAGGCCACTGACAGCCCTCCACTCAGCCGATACTGTAGTCTTGTTGGTGCTCTGTCATCCAGGTTATATGGCAGATGGTTGCAATCAGCGGCAACTGATATATGTGGATACTACATATGATACATAGGTGCTCCTTTAACCAAGTCCAATTGCCCTTGATTTTAACCCTTTCTAGGTTAAGTACTGTAGTCAGGTCTGTCCTAAAGCTTGGACTCAGCTGATGGGCGGGCTTTATTGGACCAGACGGGTCTGTTACTTTGCCATAGGGGTGTTTACAGGCAGAGTCCCCTTCTAGCCAATTACTAAAGAGTATTCTGTATTTGGATGTAGTGGTGCCATGTTAAGTCATGTCTCTTTACTGTTTGTTTTGTCTTGGATAATACAATATATTGCCACACAAACATGCTTCACTTTTTCACCCACACATTTATGTTAATGCATGCGCAAACACATGCACATTTAGAATCACATGCACACAAATACAGGTCTCATAATGTATGTAAAATGTTTCTTTCTTTGCTAACTACAAAATGATGCATGTTAGGAAAGGGTTTTGTTTTATTAGCCTATAAACATGACCTAAATCAATTTGATACTGCTTATTTGATGGCCAACAAGAAAATAAAATGTAACTAGTTTTTGTTACTGTGAAATAAACAAACTCAGAACAGGTCACTATTTTTCATTAAGATAAAAGACCTCCACCCATTAATTGATTTTGTGCCAATGTGTTAATATATAATATTGTCCTTATGAAACAAAAAAGGAAGTCTCTATATTGTATTGATCTAAAGATATTAAATGTGACATAAAATGTGTCTTTAATAAGTCCAGGAATTTAATATCAACCCAGGATTTTATTAACGTGTAACACTTGAGAAAAACATTTAGATCATGGGACACTGCACTTCTATGTGAATTCACAAGTCTGTCTGCAAAGTGTGTGCCCGCAAGAAAAATTACAATAATTTTAGAGACAGTTACTTCTTTTACTATATCATTGTTCCTTGACAACACTTCCTATTGTGCTGGAATGGATGACTCATTATGATTTAATACTTTCCTGACATGAAAAGATTAGCTTAACTAATGTTTAAGTCTACACATGTTGTGTGTAATGTCTTCATAAAAACTTGTTGACCCTTTGTCCTTCTTTCATGACACACATGTACACTTAATCTTTTGCATGATTAGTGACGAAATACCATTGCAGCTGTAAAAGCAGCACACACTCCTCAACTATTGATCTGGCTGTCCTTACATTTTACACAGTGTGGGGAATAGATACAATTTAGCTTTGATTCACAATTATTGTCATTCACAGGTTTTGTGTAATCAAAGCAATTTCCATCTAGGCTTTTAGGTTCCTCTTGAAATGATGACCATGTCCTTTTTGTGGCCTGAAGCTATCCACCTTTTCACCACAGATTCAGTCCCTTCTGTGCATTGTATACATTTCAGTTAGAAACTTGTAGATTCTATCAGTCATCGTGGTAATAACCTTTCTTTGTGACACAATCTCAAAAAATCATTGATTTAAAACTTGTATACATATGCAGTTTTTTGGACGTGCTGCAATTGAAAAGACATGATAAAGGTGCATGCAGTAGAAGTCATGTGGACATGCTGATATACTGACTGTAAAACTTACAGCTGCTATTAAAAGCTGTGTTGATAGTCTCTATAGTCTTGAGTAGACTTTCCTAGAAGTTTCTAGATGTAGATTGTAGGTAAATGAGTGCATACCTTGAACACACTGACATTGTAATGGGATATTTTTGGGTATTGATATTACTATATAAACATATAAAACACTTTAAAAAGCATTATAAGGTCAAATAGAGACAATGCCTTTTTTTGCTTACTGTATGTAGATGTCTGTGTCCTAGCGGCAGACTGTCATATCTCGAGAGGCCACTGGTCAGCTTGATTGCTGCCCTTGTTCCCTAAATGTTATCTCAAACTCTGCTGGGCTTGCACTCTTGGCCCTTATGCAAGTCTGAGCACGCTGCTTCTTTTTTATGTGCAGTAAATGTTTTGTTTTTTATTTACATGCTCCAGTGACCTCAAGACAAACATAAAACAAGTATTTTTAAATGTGACATAATACATTTTAATTACTACTACAGGTATAATTGTGAATTTTAAAATATAATCTAATATTATTGGATTTAAGTAGTACAGTAAATGTTACTATAAATATGTAAAGAGTGATTAAGAATGTATTGGCCATTACCTTTTTCAATGCCTACCAATCTACCTCCGTAGATTATTATTCAATCGTTTTAACAGTATCATATCCATGTTCATTTGGGCAGGTAAACGGGCAAGAGCAAATGAGTCTTTGCTACAGAGAAGCAGATCAGTGGGTGGCCAGGGTTTACCCAACCTTCTTGGCTATTACTGGCCAGCTAACGCACAAAAGATTTTGCTCTGGTTCACCTCACCTCAACAAAATTGGTGCCAGTCGGAGGCAAACTCATGCTCCATGTCCCTCCAGTGCCCTATGTGGCATTCTCCCCCTCTCTCTCGCCAACTTCACATCCAATCCCCATATAAATAACACATTAAAAATGTGGGCTCAAATCAGAAACCAGTTTGGATGGATCTCCATTCCCCTAGCTACACCTCTTTGTAACAATCACTTATTTATGCCTGCCAAGATGGACTCGCGCTTTGCAGCTCTGGAAAAGAAAGGCCTGAGATGCTTGGGTAACTTATACATAGACGGGCTGATCGCCAACTTCAACCAACTACGCTCAACCTTTGGATTAGGTAATACAGACTTTTTTCGCTTCTTCCAACTTCACGACTTTGCACGAACTTACTCCCCTCGATTCCCTCAAGCCTCACCTCTCAGCGGAATAGACTTAGTACTTCAGGCTAAATCTTTGCCTAAGGGCCATGTATCATTTCTCTATAATCTCTTCATCTGCAAATAAGAGCAGATTCAACTTTATGAGCGCCATGAGGTTGACATTTCTAGTTCAGAGAAGTATCTCAACAACTATTAGATGGATTGCCATAAAACAGACATTCAAGGTCCCCATAGGATGTATCCTACTGACTTTGATGATCCCCTGAATGTTACTCTAGAGCAGTGTTTCCCAAACATTAGAGGCTTGAAGCCCCATACAAATTCAGGTAAACCTTCAAGGTCTAACCTCCATGCTCATTTTGTCATGGACAGAAATAAACAATGACAAGTAGATTGCACAAAATAACAATAATAATAATAACATGCTGTGCCCGTGTGGAGCGTGTACCCTGTTCACAATGGACCAATTGCTTTTTGGTTAATGATCCGTTTTTGGCACAACACCGCAGTAGCCCACTACAAGGACATGCTTGGGAAACCCGTTCTCTTTCAAAATACTGACGCTTGTTCAGTGGTTCTCAGATACTTCAAATGCATCAGATACGATGCAAAAGGCTCTCTGTAGTGTCTGTATCACACTGGGAATAGCAGCAGCTCTACTGCAGTGCTGTAAGATTAGGTAGTATTAAAGGCCAAGGCATATACTGTATATGTATATGTGTATATATATATATATATACGTTATTTCGATCTCTTTGTATGCCTTGACATGTGAAGAAATTGACAATAAAGCAGACTTTGATCATCAGGTCAAAATTTCAGATTGTTTAATACTTTGGCGTCCGATAAGACCAACTACATGCCAAACTTTCTCGTTTGTGTTTAATGCTAATTAGCAAGTGTTAGGATGATAACACAAACTTGAACATGATGAACATTATACCTGCTAAGTTATACCTCCATGTTAGCATTATTATTGTAAGCATGTTAGCATGCTGATGTTAGCATTTAGCAGTGAGAGGAAGTATGAAACTCTGTTTGTTCGCAACCATTATTATCATTTAAACTTCATACGTTCATAGTTACTGTGGTAGCATACTGTCAGATTTTTACATGTTGAACAAAGGTTAAATCCAACACACATTGCCAATCAAAGTCCAATGGCTATGTGTGTGTGTTTGTTTGTGTGTGTTTGTGTGTGTGTGAGTGAGTGAATATGGCTATTGGAAGGAAGCCAAATGTGTAGTGTATCTGATGTACTGAACAGGCACAGTACACTGCATGTTCAGTACTGTATGTGTCCTGCAGCCGATAGAAAAGGGACTTTCAACTAGTGTGTGTGTGTGTGTGTGTGTGTGTGTGTGAACAAAAATGTGGGAAGCTGGTTGGCTGAATGTCAACTAAATTAGAATTAAAAAAAATATGGCATGATTTCAAAAGCTGGTTTTGAGACTATTAATAATTGAGCATAGGGATATTAATGCAAATTATGCAAAGATTTAGGATTCTAGCACAAATGAATCTTTTAAGTATGTATGTGTGCATGCATGACATTTTGATGATCTGCAGAACATGATAAACTTTGATCTGTCTTCATAGAATTGTTCTATCAGTAAAGTTATCTGTGCGATCTGTCAGTTCTAGAAAAAGCTGAAGAACAATATAACTATTAGCAAACATGGTTTATGACACAGCGATACATGGTGCATGACTTCATTGTGTCTGGACTTTCAGCCACTGTTTGCTCAATCAGAGTGATTAATATACTGTAGGTCAGTGAGCTGCAGGAGAATGTATTGCAAACTATTGTGCAGTGTTGCAGGTGAATTGTGCTAAAAATAAAAATCAGATTGTATTTTCTGAACATAAAATACAGGACTGCATGTTAAAGTTCACCATGTTATTGTCAATTCTTTTTTCAAAAATTGAAATGTCTTAACATGAATCCAACATATTTAAAAAAATATATAACTGAGTCTATTTGGGAAAAAAAACATTGATGATAGGTTTACTGGCCTATATATTAAGTTAATCCTAAAGAAAGTGTATTTTAAACATTAAAAACATGATTTATAAAATGACACCAACAATTATTATTTTAATATCTTAGTATTCTATTTAATAAAAAACTATGTATAAAGCCTTTAGGCAGTCTACAATTCATTGTAGGCCCAGTTTAATATGCAAGTTAACATGTAGTAGAGGGTCCACGTTCCATCTCTCTCTCTCAGAAAAGGGGTCCTTGGTTTAACAAGCGCTGAAGACCACTGCTCTAGCTGGTTCATTACTTGCAGTTCACCAGCTCTGCTGCCATAACAGAGCCTAAGAGCCCCTGTACAGCAGACAGGGTTAAAAAAACCCCAACTAGGAACAAATCTAGCACCTTTCTGTATAATAGAGAAGCCAGTATGATTCTTACTGAGGTGCAACAGTGAGCCTGTGGGCGTGTCATATAGCGGACCAGCGCCTTGCATGGCAGCTCTGCAACTATCAGATTGAAATTTATTATCTGATAAGTTTATTCATGACAACACTGCAAGCAGCAATACAGGGAACCAAGCATTTTATAGTCTACATCCTTTGCGTTCCACTTCCGGGATTGCTCTGGTGCTGCAGGAAATTCCACCAGATGCATGTATTTTCCGTTTCCTTTGCTTTCTTTGTGTTGGAATTATAATTTCAGTGGATTTATGAGTACTATGTTTAACTGCTCCTCAGATCTCTGCAGGGTAAATTGAGACAGTCATCTAGACTATCTGTCCAATCTAAGTTTTCTCTCGAACTACTATTTTGCAGCGTCACCATGTGGAGCTGAATGATTCTGATTGGTTTAAAGAAATGCCCCTAAACCAGAGCACGTTTTCCTCCCATCCCCCAATGCTATGTGGAGTAGCCAGACCGCCTTCAGCACGCTTTGGAGACGGTCTGGCAAAGCGAGACTAATCATCTTATAACTACATTTTGTGTCACATGTCGTTTGTGACATATTACACAATAAAGTTGTGGAAAAAAAATACTGGGAACCAAGCAAACGGCTTGCTCCAAACAAACACATGCTCCAAACGGGCACTGCACTAATTCTCCATAAGTTGCAAAAAAGATATGCAAAAAGACGTTTCTATAGAAGTCTATGGGAAAATTAACTTACTGCTCAATTTATTTATTGCCTCAATAAATATTTTCATAACTTTATGGTTCAATCGCTACTTTCAAATCTTCTTCAATACAGCATGGTGTTAATTTTTTTTTATGATTTATTAATTAATAATTGTATAATTAATTATTGTCCCATTTATTTTAAAATAGACAATAAAGCAGGGGTAGTGTTGCCAACTTGGCATTTAGTACTAGCTACTTTCATTGGAAAAAAGTTGATAATACTGAGCAGGGGATGCTTTTAGGCCCCTAAAGCATCCCTTCAGCATGTATCCACACCCTAAAGTTTAGGCTGTGGATACTTGTCAACTGACTTGTCAATCATGACAAAGGCATAGCAATGTGTATTCATGGAACTGTTTACATTAAAATTGCAGAGAACTTTTATTTTCACTTCATCAAGTTAATTGGAACATTTGGTCGTCAAAAAGTGTCTTGTTCAGCATTCTTCCAACTAGCCGGTTACTTAAGGGAAAGTTTGAAGATTTTCTGGGAACAATATTTAAGGTATGATGTATGTAAATATTTTTTTATTTTAAATGTGATTTGAAGCGCCAAGGAATTATCAGGTTTGCAAAAATAAGCAGTCAGTGTGTGATCTTTGCCTAATTGAATCATTTTGACAATCATGTTTAAAGCCTGTGTGATGAAAAAGCTGGTGTTTGCAGATTTAGCTTTCTCAGAACAACAATCCTGAGGGTGTGGGAAATGGCATTATGAATACTACAGATAACTAGTGATTACACAGAAAAACAGCATACAGCCAATAATATCTGCACTGCTGGATCTCTTTTTAAATTGTGTAAAATGTGTAAATGTTACTTTTCAGACTACATTTTAACAATGAGAAATAAATAATAAAGTTGAGGAGTACTTTGAAAATTAAATCACTATTCTCAGTGGATTAACCAGTTGACCTTCATGCCCAACAATTGATTAGACGTGAGTGCCTGTACAGCTGCCCTGCTTGTAGATTGCAAATGTTGGTCCCCTGGGATGTGGGTCACAGAGTTTAAAATTAGTCTCATGGGCCTCACCAGGTGGACAACAGTATTATATTTTCTTTATTTCTTTTGACTAAAAAAAAAAAAAAGAAAAAAAAGACCATAATTGATGTGTGTTTCTTCACCATCTTCACTTCCCTTTCATCTTCTTCTTATTGCCTTTCTAATCTGCAGCCATTGCAAGACTTTGGAAACTGATAAACTGAACCTAACATCACACAGTTAGTTAAATAAGATTGTAGGTGATGAAGTGATGAACACTGTGAGATGAACGAGTGTGCCAGCAACTATTTTGAGACATATTCCCTCAAAGTATCTTCTCCCATTGGACCCTCTAAGATCATTCAGAGCACGGACATGCACTGCTCAACTGCAATATGGCTTGGCCGGGATAAACCTAAGACTGTATATCTACAATTGTCTTTAAGCTAAACTTATTGTTTTCAAGTTTAATCTAACTCTACATTTATATAAATCTGACATGATGGATTAAAGGGTCAGCTAAATGTTTAAAGTGGCTCAATCCCCCTTTGGACTCTATCTGTGTACATGTCTGTCAGTGCAAACAAAGTCAGTATCTGACAAACTTTTTGAAAGGTCTTGATGGGGATATATTGCAACAGACCATTACGCAATGTGTGTCAATGTACAAAAGAGAACACCTTTTTTTAAACAACATGCTGTCCCAAACTTTGCATAGTATTGAAAAATACAGATACATTGAAAATGATTTAATTAAATCTTCCAACAAAAGAAAAGACTTCATCCAATCCAAAGTTCCTGTTTATTTACCACATGTTCTGTATCTGCTTATTTGTAGATCAAAGTTCATCATCTAACCTGTATCGAAGTTTGGCAAATGTTTTTACTCTTCATTTTGGCCTGTGGCAGTGGAAGCAGAACAACAAGCATCCTCACTCTAAGGTACTATACTGTAAGTACTATAACTACAATGATTACAACTGTAATGATAAGCCACATTCCAATTTAAAACATTGGGTATGTCCTAATGTGTGTACTTTGTTAAATAAATGTAAATAAGATGATATTAAATTATCGTAAATTTGTATTACTACAGATAAAAATAGTTGTTTGCCTAACTTTGCAGAAGTGTTGGTATTAATGTGCAATGTCCCTGTTAAATTAACCTGTGGTTTGTTTTTTGGTCAATATAATCGATGGATGAGGCAACTGATAAGTTTATCATGTTTTTTTCACATCTAGAAGAACTTTGTGTTTGGAGAACGCCTTGATCTGTTGGAGCTGTTAGCTAGTTAACGTCATTGACTAACTTTGCATTTTTACAAGAGTAGCCATCAGTAAGAGTAAATCACAGAGAATAGAATGATTCTTAATTTAATCAACTGCATGTGTTACTTCCTTTATTGACAAATGGACAACACCAAGAAAGATGGTGCCTAGATTTGACTAAAAACTAGATGCAAAGTAAATACATTGTGATCACACAGCTCCTCTTCATGGATGTCTCAATTATATTAGATGTAGTAAAGTATTATTTAATTAATAAAACCACAAGTATCTGAAAAGGCTAAGCTTTAATGATTTATTTCATTAAATACATCATTCAAAGTCCTACGTGCTTTTCAAAAACACATAAAATGCATCTTTATTGTGGTCAAAATCGGACATTTAAAGATGTAACTGTATTTATCAGTGTTGTAGGCTTCTGTGCTTTGAACCATGAGTATCTTTTTAAACCTTTTGCCTTTGTCCCTCCACACAGGAGGGTGGGGTGAACTTTGAGCGTTCTAAGCACTGTCTGCGCCGCCCAGTCCCCAGACAGAGCCCAGCTAAGGGTATAAAAGTCCCCAGCTGAAGCTAAGAAATTAGTCTCAACTGAGTGCTCGCCAATACCAAAGGAGAGAGCTTCAACGAACCCATCATGGGGGACTCAAAGCTCTGCCTGTTGCTGCTCCTCAGCACATCTGCCTTGGCTTGTGAGTAGTTGGCTTAGTATAACATCTTTTCAATATGGCATATAATTGCCCACTGTTGTTTTATTTGCAAATGATTTAATCAGGTTTCTTGAATTGTATTATATTCTTTTTTTTACAAACCTTTAAATGTATGTTATAACAAACTTTAGAAAAAGAGAAATGGAGACATGCTACAATAATAATTCTGACTGAGGAGCTATGGATTAATGTAGTTATAGTAGTAAAGTTGTATTAGTCAGTCAAATTAGAATTACTAAAGAGTAATTTATATGACTTCTTTTCTTGCCCAGTTGCCCAAGAAGAAGATCAGCCAGCCTGCCTGCGTAAGTTACAGTACTTGCTGTTATCACGCTCATGTTAATAGTTGACAAATTGTTTTGACATACAGTCTACACATTGACAATAATTTTAGGGTAGTAAATTGCTTTTACATAGAATTTTTTTTCTTCCAGTGGCCCAAAGGTACAAGCCCTTACACAAGTATGAATACCGGTATGAAGCTGAATCTTTGAATGCCATTAACGGAGCCTCACAGCTCAAGAACGGACCCAAGGCCACTTGCACGGTACGAGAACGATCTTTTACAATCATCTTTAGTCATGCTTGTTTGTTTTTTTTTTTCTTTCCATAAGACGTTCTCAGAGCGTGAGTTAAAGAAACATTTAACTTATTTCACAGGTTGAAATTGAAGTGCCTCAGACATGTAGTTTCATCATCCGCACCACTGGCTGTAGCCTGAGCGAGGTGGTTGACATGGACGCAGCGGGCAACCCTGTGTTCATTCCTGCATCCAGCTCTGATGCCTTTGCTGCTGAAATGGAGAGGTATGTGATTCAGTGAGAATTTCTAAAGTCAAAGATTATTTTCTCTGAAACTGTATTATTAATCTGATATTTTTGGAGGTTTTGTACTAATAGATAAACTTAAACATCATACAATTTCTATAGATATCCTCTGAAGGTTGTGGTTGAGGGTGTGTACGATGTGAAACTTTACCCCGAGGACGGTGAGACAACAACCATCCTGAACATCAAGAGGGGTATCATCTCTGCCTTGGCTGTACCTCTACTGGAGGAAGATATGGTACATTCATTAACCAGGAACATGCTTACCAATCTGCATATTTTATTCGAACATTTAAAATAAACTAAGCTGAAATTTACCTTTTAAAATAATTGTCTGTAGTACATTCTTAATATATTTTTTTCTCTTATCAATATTAGAGAACAAAATCAACATTTCAGCCCACTATCCATGGCAAGTGCAAGACCGATTACAAAGTCAACGCGAGAGAGGATATTGCAACTGACATCAGCCTCACCAGGGACCTGTCCAGATGTGACAAATTTGTCCCAATGAGAGATCACACCAGCCCACTGGCACTTATCTCTGGCATGGTAAGATCACCAACTGTCCATTGCAGCAACATTAACTTTTTAGACAAATCTTTAAGAGTTGAATTAATAAATACCTGCTTCTTGTCAGCTTTTCTACTAGAAACATAAACTGTCCTAAACATCCAGTATTGGTTAAAAATCTCCCTGGTGCATAGGAAAGACAAATAATGTTGTGACAGCACCAAGAGTATTTCTTTTAAGTTAGAAGAAAAGATAATATATTAGTTAAGTTAAGATGACAAAACAACAGTGTTGAAAAGACAAAAAAGGCAATACTGACAGGAACTAAAGTAAACTATTCAAATATTTCACTTTGATTAATTCACTGCATTAATATTAGTTTTTGTCTATTTTCAGCACTATCCTCTTGCCCAGCTGGTAAGAAGCTCCCAGACCTGCAACTATAAGTTTGACAATGAGAAAAAACACATGACCTCTGGGTCTTGCACAGAGAACCACATCCTCATTCCCTTCTCTCACAAGTAAGTCCAACTTGTATTAGACTCTATGAAATGCTTTTAAGTGTGCATAGATTTGTCTTCTTCAACAGTATTTTTTAAGCATGTGTCTTCCTACAGGGGAGAGTATGGAGTTACCAACGTTGGAAAGCAAGAACTGACTCTGGTTGAGGTTTCTCCTCACAATGAAAGAGTCTTTGACCACAGTAAGCCCTTTGTTTCTTTGTATTTTTTCATTTACAGTTGATTGTTTTAAAATGGTCACTAAATATAACATATCATTATAACCATGTTGCTTGTGTATCACAGGTGACATTGTCAAGAGTCTTCACATGGAGGCTGTTGAGGACAAGAGTGTTGTCCAGGATAAAGATGCAGGTCTGAACCTCCTGAGAGAACTGGCCACTCTTCCCGAGACCGAGGGTGAGCGGAGGGCCCATCTTTTCCACAACATTGTCGCCATGGTCCGTGGAATGAAGACTGACACCCTTAGTCCCGCCATTCCTGAGGCCCTTGCAGTGTCCCCTGTCCTGACCTACCAAGTCTTGGCCCAGTGTGGAACCCCTGAGTGCAGCAGTGCCATCATGCAGATCCTCAGGACTTTTGATACCTCCTCAGTCGAGGTTGATGCCGGTGTTTTTGCTATGGGACTCGTATCCAATCCTTCTGCCCTCTTGATCAATGACATGCTCGAGATGGCCAAATACAAGCCCAGCAAGCCCATCATGTATGCCCTGAGCAATGTTGTCAAGAGGTAACCACACTTTATTCCAAATATCATTTCTAAAAATATACACACACTTTGATTTAAAAAAAATATATATGTTTTTCAACAGGTTTTACAAAGCCGAGGGAAAACTGATCCCTGAGATTTACTCTGTTGCTGAGTTTATGGCTGCACAGTTGGGTGACTGTTCTGGTGACAACGACAAAACTTTCATGACACTGAGAGTGGGTAACCTTCCACATAGATCAACATTTAATTGACTGCCAACATAAATAGGAAAAATACTAACGTGTCCATTGATTCCAGGTTATTGGAAACATGGCTCCAGCTCTGGTATCTGCTGGCCCCGCACTCAGATCTGCTGTCATCCAGTGTGTGAACCAACCTGCTGCTTCCCTGGCTGTGCAGCAGGCCGCCATCCAAGTGTTCAGGCTGACTCCCGTCCCTGAGGAGGCATGTCAAAATATTTCAAAGGTTTGGTACATCCTTGGAATACTTTTTTCTACTATGTACTAAATGTATTGATGTCTATTGGTCACAGGGCAGAGAGATTCTCATGCAGGTGCTTTTGGACAGTGCCAGCCCACTACAAAAGCGTATTGCTGCTTATCTGGTACTTATGAAGGACCCCCAGCCCACTGAACTGGCCCAGCTTGCTGATGCCTTGCACAATGAGCAAGACAAACAAGTCAAGAGCTTTGTGATCTCCCACATTACCAATATTTTGTCCTCAACTGAGCCAGAAACTCAAGAGTAAGTGAAAAGCAGTTTCACCTTTGTTAAATGTGTTGTTTCATTACATGCTGGGTTATCTAAGTGTCCGGATTTGAGCACTATTGGATGTTTAACAGTAATACATCTTTTTATTCCTGCAGATTGAGACAGAAGATTCGTGATGCCCTGCAGGGAAATGAGGTCGGGCCCACCATGGACCCAACCAAGTTCTCTCGCCACTACAAGATTGGATCTGTGGAGGGTAACATGATCTTTGAGGGTACCAGCTACCTGCCCAAGGAAGTCATGCTTGAAATGACTCTGAAGGCATTTGGCTTTGACATTGACATGATGGAGGTAAAAAATGTTGTCCGTTTCAATCTAAATTGTGCTTTGAGACTATTTTTTAGTTCGCTAATTTGTAACAGTGAAAAATCTGTTACCTTTACAGATTGGTATGGAGGGCAAAGGATTTGAGCCAACTGTTGATGCCCTGTTTGGAAAGAATGGCTTCTTCCCTGACACTGCCCTGAAGACAATGTACTTTGTTTCTGACAACATGCCACTGAGAGTCAATGAGATCCTGCAGAACATGCTGCCTACTCTGAAACAGGACAGAATGAAGAGACAGGTACTCAGACCAATCTATTTAGTTCACAAGACTAAAACCACTGTAATTATGATGATAATTTTTTCCATAATGAAAATATCTTCTAATAGAGAGTGCACATCTTTGTTTAGGCCTCCCAGAACCTGATGCGGGAGATTGGACGCAACCTCAACAAACTTGTGAGGGAAATGAAGACGGCACAGTCTCCAGAGGCAATGGTTTATTTGAGAATTTTAGGAAATGAGCTGGGATATCTGACGACCAATGAAATGGAAGAGATGACCTACTCTGCTGCCATGATGATTGACAGCATGTTCAAGATGTTTCCTACTGATGTAAGGACTTTTTTTAAAGAGCATAGTGGACAATAAAATAATGCATTTATTTAGAAATTCCTTTCTTTTTTACTATTTTAATATCTTTTGTGTATTTTCATTTGCAACAGATCATTAAGGCACTGATGACCAAGGTTGACAACACATTTTTTGCCCACTACATCTTCATGGACAATGAATTTTTCCTTCCTACTGTCACTGGGGTGCCTCTGAGGATTGCACTGTCTGGTACTTTCACCCCTGGCATTAAGGGTGGACTTCAGATTGCTCGTGACATGGTAATTATCAAAAAATGTGTTTTAATGCCAGCAATATTTTTTAATAATAAACAGCATCAACTAAACATTTCTCACTTCTCTTATGTGTCCACACAGAGTGAAGTGACCTTCATGCCCTCTGCTGGCATTGAGTTTGTATCGCAAATTGGGTCTCACATCCCTGAATATGTCAACTCTGGAATAGAGATACACACCGACATTTTCCATGAAAGTGGCCTTAGTGCCAAGATCTCCATGGAACGTGACAATGTGAAGCTGACCCTTCCTGCTCCAACCAGTCCTACTAAGCTCTTCCAAATCACGTAAGTCCAAGCAGAACTTATGGAGAAAACAACAGACACATAGTGCTTTACAACTTTGGTTGTAATGTTACTATTAAGCTAGCTAATTTTAATTCTAATTTCAATAAAAATAATTATGGGGATATTATATCTTTGAATGCAACAATTTTAACTTTTCTTTAACTACTCTACTCTACCCTCTTCTATTTAGATTTAAACAGCCAAAGTTGCATTCTAACTTTTCTACATTTAAAACTTAGAAACACCCTGGTAGCAGTCACTGGATCACAGGTAAAGACCATTCCCTCTATGGTGATGGATAAGGTTGATGTTAGCGAGTGCAGTCCCTTCTTTGCTGGAATGAAATACTGCACTGCGCTGCAGTACACTGACGCTTTCTCTCAGGCAACAGCCCCCTACTTCCCCATCACCGGAGACAGCAAGTAAGCAAGACTTTCCAATCTACCAGCACACATATTTGTCTTTTTAAAACAAGTTACCTTCCAGTATTGGCTAATTAACTGAATTATCATAATAGATTTGCTGTGGAGCTTCATCCTACTGGTGAAGTCACTGAGTACACAGCCACTGTTGCCTATGAGCTCCTCAAGGAGGGAGAAGAGGGCCGGCAGAAGGTTGACTCTGTGAAGTTTGTTCTGAGGGCAGAAGGTAATGGAAGAAATTTCTAAATCTTTTTTGCTTATTACTAGCTCAATTTTGCTCTGACATTTAGTGGAGTTACGTAATATTAACCAATTGATTGGTCAACAGGTGCAGAGCCCACTGAAGCCAGAGCAATCATGAAATATAACAGAAGAAAGAATGTCATCACAGCAGACATCCAGATCCCTGACTATGATGTGGAGGCTGGACTCAGGCTGGGTGTTGGAAATACTAAGAGCAAAGGAACTCACTCCATCTCTCTTGACTTCATAAACAAGAACATCCCTCAGCTCTCCCTGGTTGGACGTGCCAAGTAAGAAAATCAACCATAAATCCTTACAATATAACATTAATGTGAAACTCATCTATGAGATAATGTTAACTCACTGGCACATTTTTCAGTCTGAAGGCCATGAAAGAAGGCATGCTGCAAGTCCAACTTCTTGTCCCTTCATTCAATGCTGATGCCACCATCACAGCTAACATGAAACATGATGAAGAACTGGAATTGGAGGTTGAGAGTGAAATCAAAGTCATGGACGCTACCTCTGAGCAGAAAATCACAATGAAATATGGTAATGTTATTTTCAAGTTAGCCATTTTTCAGAATATCATATGAAAATGAATGTAATAGTTTGTTACATCTTAGATGGTACCAATAATATAGGGCCCTTTTTTCTTGAGAGAAAATTACAACATTTGATTTGTTAAAGGAGAATTCGGTAAAATCGGTGCTGCCTACACCGTGTTATCCTCCTGCTAGCGATAGCACCAAACAGGCTTAAACAGGGCAAGTTTTAAGCCTCTAAACATGTTCAAAATGTCATTAAAGGTGCCCACCCATGTGAAGTGATTACTTCCAAGTGAACACCGTGAATCTGACTGCAGTAGAAAGAAATGCATTAAAGTTGTGCTAATTCAGCTGTGTTTAGTTCCTGTGTTGAGAGGCAGTTAGAGAGCTTAGGGACCGTCTACAAACTACAACACAGAAAAGAGATAAAACTAAAATATGTAGGCTATCAATTTATTTTATGATTAAATAAGGTAGTGTCTCCAAACTTACCTCAATTATAACTTGCCTCCTGCTATTTGTACTACAGAAATTACTTTTAAAAAATAAGCATATGCTTATTTTTTAAAATATATTTGTATTTCTTTTCAGTGTTGTAGTTTTAGACGGTCCCGAAGCACTCCTTGCAGTATCCACACAGGAACTAAACACAACTGAATTAGCAGAACGTTCATGCATTTCTTTCACAGCTACAGCAGTCAGATTCAATGTGTTCAGTCAGAAGGAATCACTGCACATGGGTAGGCACTTTTAATGACATTTCCAACATGTTTTAAACATATGTTTAAAACTTGCCTTGTTTAGGCCTGCTGGGTGCTAATGCTGGCAGGGGGATAACACGGTGTAGGCAGCACCGATTGTTTTTATTTTCTTGTTACTGACAGAACTCCAAATTTACAAACAACCGGAAACAATTCTCCTTTAAGGGTATATTTACTCCTTGCTTAATTCTAACCTGGGGATTAGAGGAATACTTTCTCTTGTCACGGAATTTAATTCATTGTATTCTATTCTTGCAGATGCCAGCAAGTTTGAGGTTGAAATCAAGTCAGATGTGAAAACTGAGACCACCAGCCTGCCAAATGCTGATATTGTTGAGAACTATGGCAACCAACTTCTTGACATGGAGATAGGGCAGACTGACATGAAAGTCCGTCACATCTTCAAGAAGTTTGTAGAGGTAGGAATCTAAGATTTAACAATTATTCACATTTTCTTTGATAAAAATGTTTAGCATGCATAAACTAATATATATACTGGTTCTCATTGTCTTAGGCATCAAACAACTACATGGAAAAGTATGGGGCTGATATCCCTTACATTCAGAGCTTCAGAGTGCCTGATATGCCTGAGATTTCCTTACCAAAGACACTGTTCCTCAATACGTAAGTCTGAAAGAACTCAGTGATCAATATCTTAACCTTTAGAAAATATTATTGAAGGTTTACTGATTTTTACCTTTCTTGTTCATAACAGTGAGGCAAAGGCTGTCTACCACTTCAACAATGAGCGCATCACCATTGCTATCCCTCTCCTTCTCGGAGGAAGATCAACAGAAGAGCTTAACTTTCCACCAGCTTTAACTACACCTAGCGTGTCTCTACCTCTGTTTGGACTGGAGATCGTCTCCATGCAAATTCCCATCCCAGAACTTGTTGTCCCTGAGAGCTTTACTCTGTCCATTCCTCTTTTTGGCAAAGCTGAGGTTTCAACTCTGATGAAGAGCAACCTATATGACATGGAAGCCTCAATGGCTGCCGGCAAAGATGTTGTGGAGACACCAAGCTACTCAGCTAAGTTTGATGTGAAAGGAACCTCCCCACTTGACATCCTCTCAATAAAGATTGAAGGTAATTTAGAGTAAATACTATTAATGAATTTAGGGATTTTTAGACAGTTCTTAAAATACAGTTAAAAGTATGTGACGTTCACTCTAGGTAAAAGTTGTTAGTTTTCAACTAACTAGTGATGTGAAATAATGTGACTTAATTCAGTTACAATGTCACAGTGTTCCTTGATTCAATCAGCTGCTATCAATCTAATTTTCTTCTTTTTTGTTTTATTTAGGCTCTGGAATGTTGGCCACCACTGATTCCATCAAAGCCCATTTGAAAAGCTCTTTAGCGCATAAATTCCTTGAAGCCAGTATTAATATTGTTGAGGATGCAACCATCACAGACAAAATCAATTTGAAATCAAGCAGCAAGATTGAAGCCACAAGCCCCTTTGGTCTCAATATTGCATTAGAGCACACTGGTATGACTGGATTCAACACAAAAGAAATCTCTGCTGATAGCAACTTTGAGGGAAAGTTCACAGCTGGACCCATGTATGGCAATACTATTTCATCCCAGTCATTTGCCATTTTCCCACTTAGGCCAGAAGCAAAGATTGATTCTACTGTTCAGTTTGACTCCACCATAGTTAAGGCCCAGAACACAATTGCAGCAACCTATGCCAATGGTGAATTCTCAGTTATGTCTAACACCAATGCCTTTGAAGACACCTTGACCCATGTTGCTGAACTTTCCTTCAAAGACAGCAAGCTGTCACTGAAATGTGATTCAAATGCCCTTGCTCTCGGCATGAAGATCCGCAACCAGGCTGAAGCCTCTGCTGGAGCTGGTGAAGTTGTCATGAGAATGGAGACAAATGCAGACCACTCAGAAAACCGTGTTTACTCTCTGCTGACTGCCTCTCTTGATATCAATGGTCTGGCTGTAAACAGTGATGCTACCATGAAGCTTCTTGAGAATGAGGCTACTCACAAGGCTACACTGAAAATGAACAAGGATGGTTTGACCACAAGTGGAACAACCACCCTCCAAAGCCCCCTGTCCCTGGAAAACACTTTCAATGCTGGGCTAGATGCTTCAAGAGCAACTCTATTCATTACCAACAAGGCTGCAATTCATGACATCAAGGTTGATAATACCAATACTCTGACCATTACTCTCTCTACCCTTGACTTCAACTCAAAGGCTGAAGCCTCTGCCAGTGACTATGCCTCTTACAGTCATGATATCATCATTGACCTAAAACCCTACACTGCTTCTGCAAATGTTAAAAACAACTTGAAACTTCTGGCGGCCAACTTCATTAATGAGGCTCAGATGCAGGCAGAGCTTTACAAGATGGACCTGACCGGAAGCCTGAAAGCAATCTATGGTGCAGAAGAGATCAAACACACCTATCAGGTAAATTATGCTGATATGACTGCTAATGCAAAGTGCAGCACCACTGGAAAACTCCTTGGAACTCACATGAACCACAATACTGAGCTCGAAGTTGTCGGTCTTGCTGCCAGGATCACCAACGATGCCCGTTTCAACTCACAGCCAATGCGCTTTGACCACACCATTCGTTGCAGCATTGTTCCTTTTGATTTCAACCTTGATGCCATTTTTAATGCTGATGGAGACATGACCATGTATGGAAAGCACAGCTCCCAGCTCTATGGCAAGTTCCTTCTTAAAGCACAGCCCCTGGCTTTTGCTAGCTCACATGAATGCAGGGCATCAGTAAACCAGCAGCTAGATAGCGGTTTTGCGCTTGAGACAACAATTGACAACAAGATGGATACTGTTCTGTCACTCCAAGAGCAGAAAAGCAGTTTTAGAATGAAGTCTAAAATGAATGAGCATGCTTTTAATCAAGACATGAGTGTTTACAACATTGCTGAGAGAACTGGAATTGAGGTTTCTGGCACTATCCTCACAAACATGCTCAATGCAGACTCCACGGATACCCAGGAATTCACTATCTCTTCATTCCTCAAGTATGACAAGAACACAGAGAGTCAAATAATTCAGTTCCCTCTAATTGAAAATCTGCCTGCCTTCTTGGAAAGCATCAAGGGCGTTGTTGTCCGTGTTGCAGAGGCACTGCAAGACTACATAAAAGATGAGGAGATTAGGGCTAAACTTGAGGCTCTTCCCCAGTATGTAAGTGAACTTGTTTCTCAACTCAATATAGAAGGCAAAGTCGTTCAGCTGAAAAGGTATTTTGATGATTTTACCCAAGCATATGTTATCTCCATGGAGGATGTTGAAGCCTCTTTGAGAAACCTTAAGGTTACTGTTGAGAATCTGCTTGCTGATCTTACAGTTTACATCCAACACTTTGCTGGAATGGCAAAAGAGATCATTGTTAGTGGCACTTTCCCTGAAACCATCATTCAGCAGCTGAATGCTATTAATGAGGAATATGACATCCAGGCAATGGTCGTGTATGTGATTAATACCATGAAGGAGATCATCCAGCATATTGACTTAGAAAAACTTAAGGGCAGCAGCATAGAATTCCTGCATGATATTGATTCCAAATATGAAGTCAAGGCTAAACTACAAACAATTATGACTGATATCAAACAAATAATTGAGAATTTTGACATGCAAAAATATATTGTTGTGCTGAAGGAGTTCATTTCATCCATTAACTTTAAAGCTCACATTGAGGAACTAGTGAGTCAGATTCCCACAGAGATTTTCAACGATATGACAGATTACATTAAGGAAATAATTCAGGATCTTGACGTCCTAGGTAAGATTAATACATTCTATGCCAAGATGAGAGAGTTGATTGTAAAGTTTGAGGCTGACAAAAAGGTTCAGGCTGTCTTGGAAAAGGCTGTTGAGCTCATCAAGCAATTGAAAATTGAGGAAACGTTTAGCATTGTAGCCAACATGGTGAAGGATGCAGACATCCCTACCCAATTCATGGAAGTCTTCCAGGTTGCTATCAACTACTTGAAAACAACTGAGGTTAAGGATATAATTCAACAGCTGAATATCTGTATTGAAATCATTGTACAAGAGCTGAAGTCACTGGATTACAATGAGTTTGTGAATTATGCCAATCAAATAATTGCTCACTACACAGTTTATGTGAATGAACTGATCAGGACTCTTGAAATTCCCCAGAAACTTGAGGCAACAAGAAACTTTGTCAACCTTGTCTTATCCTCTGTAAGAGGCTTCATGGAAAGGCTGAGAGAAATCAAAGTTGCAGAAATGATTAAATCTGTAATGGATATCATTGACCCGGTTGTGCTTGACAGTTTTAAGAGATTTACTGAATTTATAAAACAGGGAATTACAGATCTGGATATCAAAGCTGAGATAACCTCTTATCTGGATTTTGTGAGCAAATACTACAAGAGGATCATCACCATTGTCACTAATATGTTCACCAATATGGTTGAAATGATTAAGACCATGGCACCCGAGCAAAAGATTTTTAGCGAGATTCAGCAGATAATTGAAGGGCTCATTACTGAACTTAAGAAGGCTGAGTTGAACATGCCATCCTTCATTATTCCTCTCACTGATCTTGTTGTACCTTCTGTGAAGTTCAGCATGGATATGCTTGAACAGTTTGAAATCCCAACACAGCTAGACATCCCTGAGTTCACCATCCTGGGCTTCCATACTGTAAAAGCCACCACAATTTCCTTTGATGACATCAAGCAGAGAATCATTGAAATTATTGATTATATTGTAAACTTTGAGATCAAAATGCTTGATGTGGATGCTTTCTTTGGAGACCTGTCCTTAAACTACCTTCCTTCCATTCCTGAGATGACCTTCCCAGTAATTGCACTTCCTGAGATTGCATTCCCTACCATTCCACAAGTTCCTGTAGAAAAGCTTGTTAAGTCTCTTCAGGTTCCTGAGATCAAATTTCCAACCATTCCAAATCAGATCATGTTCCCATGCTTTGGTAAACTCTATAGTGAGATCAAATTCCAAACTCCCATCTACACTGTTAAGACTTCTGCTGAGTTCCGTAACTCCACTGAGAATGAAATGATACCTCATTTCACTGGATTCCTTACTTCCCAGGCCACATCTCCAAGTTTTGACCTTCTAAATTACCAACTTGACTCCACTGCTCGTTTTGCATTCCCAAAAATGAGTCGTATTGTCCTTGCAGAGACTCTTAAATTCAACCATGTTGCTCTTGGAGTTGAACATCAGGCATCTGTTACTCTCTATGGCCTATCAGCCCAGGCCCAAGGCAAAACTACAATTAAGGTTATAACTGCACCTTACACTGCTGACTTCATGAACACATTCTTTTTTGCTATGGAGGAGGGAATGTCTTCCTCTATTGATACAACTTACAATCATGTAGTGGACCTCCCAATTGTTAGTTTCAGGAGTGAGGCCACTGTGACCCAGAAAGCAATTGTTCGCCAAGATGGCTTCACCCTCACGTTAACAGTTGACAATGCAGGCACTTCCAAATGCAATGCTGATGATAGCACCCACAAGAGTAACTTGCAATTGTCACTCACTCCCAGCCTTGTCACGTTAACTTTCTCTGGAGACACAGACTCAACCATCTTAAAGATGAAACAGCAAATTACTGCTGAATCTGGCCCCCTTTACTACTTCAAGTTTAATATCCGCAATGAGGCAGAGGCACCAATGATTAAGAACAGTCTTGTTGTGGCATCTGGACAGGTCAACCTTTATGATATAAAGACTGAGCTACATGCAAATCATGACACAGAACTGTATGGTGACGTCAGTGGAGTCCTCTCAAATGGACTCAACATTGTAGTTCGTCCTTTTGAGTTTGTCTTTGAATTCCAAAATAAAGGAAATGCCAAGGTCAACATTTTTGAAAGTCTGATTGCTAAGATAGATCTGCAAAATGAATACTCAGCCACCTTCAAACCTAACAGCCAACAAATGAGCACAGTAACTCTGGCTCGTCTTAATCAGTACAAAATGTTCTACAACTTCACTGTTGACAATAAGGAAAATGAGGCTGGCATATTTGTTGCAATGGAAAGTGAGGCCAATCTTGACTTCCTGACATACCCTATCAGCATTCCTGAAATTGACCTGCCTTTTATTGACTTCCGTACTCCAGCTATTAGTGACCTGAACTTGTATGAGCAGACTGCATTGAAGAACATTTTAACTACTACTGAGCAGTCTGTGGATGTGGATGCCAAGATTGTTTACAAGAAAAGCCAGGCTGCCCCCCTTGTTGATATGATGGGTTTAATCCAGATTCCATCTATGGGTAACCTGATCACAGAGTTGTCTGTGAAGTCTGCCATCATTAATCTGAATGTCAATGCTGGATTGTATGCTGAGGATGATCTTGTGTTCCGTCTGGGAGCTACCACAGCCTCTGTGTTTGAGGCTCTTAAAGCCAAACTTGATGGCACCACCAGTCTGACCACCAAGAGAGGATTCAAGTTGGCCAATTCCCTGTCCCTTGAAAATCAACACATTGAAGGCACTCATGACAGCTCCATCAGCATGAGTACTGAGACTTTTGAAACTGCCGTCTCTGTGACAACTGTTGCAAAGATTGCCCTGCCTATACTCAAACTGGACGCAAACCAAAATTTTGTTGCAGACACCAAAACCAAAGCTAATGCTGTCTCCACCTTTAGTATTAAGGGTGATTTTAATCTCCCTGTGATCAAGGCTGTTGGAAAGGCTGAAGCAGACCACAGTCTGAAGCTGGAGGGAAACTTTGAGCATGTTTCCATAGAGTCATCTATTAAGGCCAACATGGATGGCACAGTGCTTGAAGACTATCTACTTTTGGGAGTTCTGGATAATGATGCTGATCTGTATCTGAATAAGAATGGCCTACGCTCCACCTCCAAGGTGATTGCTGATGCCAAGCTTAACCAAGGTGCCACCAAAGTCATGGGCATGGATGTAAATGAGAATATTGCTGTTGAAGCCTCCCTGAGCCGTGTGTATGCAGTGCTGAAGTACACTGGCAAGAACGAGGCAAACTTGTTTGATTTCAACACCAACGGGAAGCAAGTTGTCCAGGCTACCATTGATCTTGCCCCAACCTCTTCCTTGACTGCTGATCTTGAGATTAATTTGTCTCAGCCAAGCAGCCTGGGTGACCTCACCATCTTTGACAAAACTGTTGCTGAGGTGACAGCAGCAAAGCAGAAGATCTCCACAAATAGCAAGTTTGTCAGCCCGCTGTACACCTCAAATCTGGCAGCTGAAGTAGAGGGCAATGCCCCTACCTTCACCGTTATCTTAAAGTCCTCTGCCACCTCAGTCCTTGTGCTCTTGGAATATGACATGGATGGTGAGTTGATCTAATTCCCTGAATACGTGTTTTATGTTGCAAGCATTGTTGAGAACTAAATCTTACAAAATATTTCTTTTATTAGCTTCTACTACTGTGAAGTTTGAAAATGAAGCTCTGAACATGGCCAACAAAGTTGTCCTGACACATGCTGAAATGACCATGGATGTCAGTCATGTCATTAACCAAGCCTTGAGGTAACATGCTGTGTTTTACAATTTATGCTTAAAAATGACTTCTAAAATTCAAAGTTTAAAGTAATTTACTCATTTATTTCACATTTTAGGAAAAAGCGCCAGGCTGATAACAGGTAAATATTCAATCTACAGTTTTTTCTACTTTTTTATCTTGACCTTTTATCTAATGTGCATATATTAAATTCCTTTATATAAAATATCAGGTAAAGAATTAATTATGTTTTCTAATTTGAAATGCTTTCTTTCTCTTAGTTATTCTAGCCACACCCTGAATCTGGACATCAACAGTCCTACTTTCACTGATGCGAACCTTCGTTATGCTGCTCGCAGAGATGGTATCAGTGCTTCAGTATCTACCCCATCCGCTGGCTTCCTGGGCCTTCAATTAAATGGCAGAGTCCCATCTCAGATGATTGCACGGGTCTATGGCCGTTATCCTGTAAGTATCACTAGCGTTACCTTACAATGGAAAACTAAATACCAAAATAAAAATGTAGCTTAAATAATATTTACTTTTCTTCTGCTAAACAGTCTGCCCCAGAGGTTGATGTTGACATCTTGGTCCTCAAAGCATCTTCTAAGGATGCTGACAAGACAAACCTGCAGATTGCCTACAACATGGAGGCACCCAAAGCAATGCTCAATGAATTCAAGATGAAACTCCCTTCCATCATCTCTACATTCACAATGTTTGCTGACAAATACCAGATCACAAGCAAGGTGGAAGAGTTGAAAAACTCTGTTGCCAACCACATCAGCGAGGCCTATAATGCTGCTATCAACTATGACACTCAAATAAGCCAGGTGTCAATTTTCTTCAGGAACATAATTGTCCAGTACCAGAAGACTCTTCAGGTATTTTTGGATGCTGTCGTCAAGGTCTTGAGGGAAACCCAGTTCAAACTGCCCGGGTCTGATGAGATGACCACTCTCCCTGAGTTCCTGAGGAAGCTTACCAGCAGCATTGCTGCAGTGTTAGATAAGACCCTCCAGACTATCTATGACAACATGGAGGTCTACTACAACTACTTTGTTGAGCAGATCAGCAGTGTGAAATTGCGCATGCCAATTGGTGATGCAATCACTGGAGGCCAGATCTTGGATCAGGTCAAAACAGGTTTTAAGAATATCTTTGATGAACTAGTGGACTTTGTGAAAAATATGGAAAGTCTTGACACAATGCTAGTGAAGATAGGTGAGACCCTGAAGGCTGTTGTTGAGAAATCTCAGGAGTTTGTTGACTCTGTCAAGTCTGACTATTTAGATGCAGTGTTCATCAACATCAATATCCTCTATCGTAACCTTATCACAGTCTTAAAGAAGGTTGTTGACCAGATCTCTGCCCTAAATATGGAGCAGCTAAACACTTCATTTGAGAACATTATTGACATGTTTGCTTATGTAGTGGATCAGTTCAATAACACTGTTTATGGTTTCCTGCAGCATGCTTCAGATGAGGCTCAAGCCTACATGAAAGTTAGTGAAGGAAGGCTTGAGATTGACCTTCCATTTTCATTCCAGCAGTGAGGAACCCTCAGACTAAGGCCTAAGTCCACATGAAACACTACCATCTGTTCAAAACACATGCTTGGAAGAAGTATGGACAATTTGCTCTTTAACCATATTTATAACAATGAGTTCAACAGAAACACCTGTTGTATCATTTTCATTGACATGGTTTATTGTGTACAAACATTGAAAATGTAACATTTTATTGAAACTCACCTTCCTGCAACAAGAAAACATCAATAAAATACATTAATGCAATTTGTAAATGTCTAATTTCGTGCTTTGTGATGTTTTTGTGGAATTCACATCCAGACTTTAAAGAACAACTATTATACTACCTTTCTGGTCTTAGTTTTTGATTCAGGGCTCCTACAGAGCAGCCTGACATGATTCACCGCACAATAAACTATGTAGATTGTCAGGAAAATCTGTAGCTCCTCTGAAAGCTTGGTTTAGGTTCCTCCTACCCCTTGCCCCTCTTGCTCTTTAAATAAATGAGAGAAATCTGTTAAATTGTACTATACAGGAAACGGTATCACAGTATTAATACACTGTTTCAGTTTCACTAAATTTATTTATTTACTTTTGAGATAACTGAGGATCTGCAAAACTGAGCAATTAGCTGATTGAATTACGTTGTGAAGTCACTAATTATTAGTGATGCAAGTGGATATCTAAATTCTTATAGTCTGTATTCTTGTATGTTTATGTTGTTATTTTGAACCATTGTGTTATTGTGTAGTGAACTGTTCTCACCTAAATATGCAGTTGGTCTGCCACAGTTTTCTGACTGCAGACAACAAAACAAATCGGGGTTTAGCAGCGACATCAAGGCATGGTCTGATAGGTTGCCAGTTACTAAAAGGACAAACGGATTAAAAGAGAACACACTCAAGACACTGCAAGATGTAGGTCCCTGACACACCAACCTGACCTCAAATAACTAGCACCAGCAAAGGCAAACTTTGCATCTTCTGTTGTTGAGTCACAAAGACTAACCCGACAGCCAACCAACATGCACATACAGTATGTTTTGAACCTGTGTCAGAAAGTAACAGGATTAGGTGAAAACCTTTTATGTTGCTGAACTGTGTATATGGCCAATGTGCTAAATTGTGACCAAATATATTATTCCAAAAAAAAGAATACAATTAATTAAATATGACCCTGCTTAAATTATTAACAAAGATTTTGACCATTTGTGGCCTGCTTATCAGAATTCAAAAGCATTCAGACTGAATCTCATGTAGCAAAGGTTGTATCTCTTACCAGGCATTCTCTCTGCTTCCTCCTGGGTTTTCTGTTTGGATTAATATCACCTTCTTTTAAGGAGTGTGAGATTTTCTAAAATAGAGAAGAATACAAAAACCACACACTACAAATTGTCCAAGTATAGTTAAGTGGTTACAAAATATTTTTGATAGTATTCGTTTCTAAAAGGTTCCTTTTGGAATTTTTGGCGTTTAGTAGTATTACTGAGCTTGTTTTCTATGCGTGGATCCCTGTTTTGTTTATCTTGTGCAAACAAACAAGAATGCACATGCTCACAGGTCACACAATGTAACCAATATTGTCACAACATCTCACAGTAACGGGCCAAGATTGCAGCAATACAAGGCAAACTAACAAGGATGTAAATAATGCTGGATTTAACATTTTAAACATTTTCTTTAGAAATGTCTTATTTTGAAGGAAATGCACTTAACATGTTTGTTAGACATCAAGGATACACACAATGTGAATGTAAACAGTACTTGTGTTTGTTTACCAGGAAACTACAGGGCCCCTTGCCTTATGCCCTTCCAGGATAGAGAAAGCACATACAGATCACTTATCATTGTTTTCACTGCCATCTAATGGTGAAATCTGTGATTTGTCCTCATTCATGGGCTAAAAAACAAAGGCAGTTTGACATGATACGCCTTCTTAGATATTGACCGCTTTCACAACTTCCATGCCTTACTGTGCACTTCCTTGTTTAGAAGAAAACACGGGGTAACACTTTACTTTTAAGTTTTCTAAATAAGAGTGACATGACACAGTCATGACACATGAACCCTAACCCTGACCATAATTTATCATGACAAAATGAATCTTATTACTTACTAACTTACCGAATGACACTTAAAAAAAAGTGTTATGTCATCAACGTTTATGACTTGTTTATAATGTTTAATGACATGTTCATGACCGTGTAAAATGTCACTCTTATGTAGCTACCTTCAACCAACATGGTGAAGGATGCAAACATCCCTACCAAATTCATGGAAGTCTTCCAGGTTGCTATCAACTACTTGAAAACAACTGAGATTAAGGATATAATTCAACAGCTGAATATCTGTATTGAAACCATTGTACAAGAGCTGAAGTCACTGGATTACAATGACTTTGTGAATTATGCCAATCTAAAAATTGCTCACTACACAGTTTATGTGAATGAACTGATCAGGACTCTTGAAATTCCCCAGAAACTTGAGGCAACAAGAAACTTTGTCAACCTTGTCTTATCCTCTGTAAGAGGCTTCATGGAAAGGCTGAGAGAAATCAAAGTTGCAGAAATAATTAAATCTGTAATGGATATCATTGACCCGGTTGTGCTTGACAGTTTTAAGAGATTTACTGAATTTATAAAACAGGAAATTACAGATCTGGATATCAAAGCTGAGATAACCTCTTATCTGGATTTTGTGAGCAAATACTACAAGAGGATCATCACCATTGTCACTAATATGTTCACCAATATGGTTGAAATGATTAAGACCATGGCACCCGAGCAAAAGATTTTTAGCGACATTCAGCAGATAATTGAAGGGCTCATTACTGAACTTAAGAATGCTGAGTTGAACATGCCATCCTTCATCATTCCTCTCACTGATCTTGTTGTACCTTCTGTGAAGTTCAGCATGGATATGCTTGAACATTTTGAAATCCCAACACAGCTAGACATCCCTGAGTTCACAATCCTGGGCTTCCATACTGTAAAAGCCACCACAATTTCCTTTGATGACATCAAGCAGAGAATCATTGAAATTATTGATTATATTGTAAACTTTAAGATCAAAATGCTTGATGTGGATGCTTTCTTTGGAGACATGTCCTTAAACTACCTTCCTTCCATTCCTGAGATGACCTTCCCAGTAATTGCACTTCCTGAGATTGCGTTCCCTAACATTCCACAAGTTCCTGTAGAAAAGCTTGTTAAGTCTCTTCAGGTTCCTGAGATCAAATTGCCAACCATTCCAAATCAGGTCATGTTCCTATGCTTTGGTAAACTCTATAGTGAGATCAAATTCCAAACTCCCATCTACACCGTTAAGACTTCTGCTGAGTTCCGTAACTCCACTGAGAATGAAATGATACCTCATTTCACTGGATTCCTTACTTCCCAGGCCACATCTCCAAGTTTTAACCTTCTAAATTACCAACTTGACTCCACTGCTCGTTTTGCATTCCCAAAAATGAGTCGTATTGTCCTTGCAGAGACTCTTAAATTCAACCATGTTGCTCTTGGAGTTGAACATCAGGCATCTGTTACTCTCTATGGCCTATCAGCCCAGGCCCAAGGCAAAACTACAATTAAGGTTATAACTGCACCTTACACTGCTGACTTCATGAACACAGCCGTTTTTGCTATGGAGGATGGAATGTCTTCCTCTATTGATACAACTTACAATCATGTAGTGGACCTCCCAATTGTTAGTTTCAGGAGTGAGGCCACTGTGACCCAGAAAGTAATTGCTCGCCAAGATGGCTTCATCCTCACGTTAACAGTTGACAATGCAGGCACTTCCAAATGCAATGCTGATGATAGCACCCACAAGAGTAACTTGCAATTGATACTCACTCCCGGCCTTGTCACGTTAACTTTCTCTGGAGACACAGACTCAACCATCTTAAAGATGAAACAGCAAATTACTGCTGATTTTGCCCCTCTTATCTTCATCATCTACTTCAACATCCGCAATGAGGTAGAGGCAGCAATGATTAAGAACAGTCTTGTTGTGGCATCTGGACAGGTCAAACTTTATGATATGAAGACTGAGCTACATGCAAATCATGACACAGAACTGTATGGTGATGTCAGTGGAGTCCTCTCAAATGGACTTAACATTGTAGTTTGTCCTGTTGAGTTTGTCTTTGAATTCCAAAATAAAGGAAATGCCAAGGTCAATATTTTTGAAAGTCTGATTGCTAAGATAGATCTGCAAAATGATTACTCAGCCACCTTCAAACCTAACAGCCAACAAATGAGCACAGTAACTCTGGCTCGTCTTAATCAGTACAAAATGTTCTACAACTTCACTGTTGACAATAGGGAAAATGAGGCTGGCATATTTGTTGCAATGGAAAGTGAGGCCAATCTTGACTTCCTGACATACCCTATCAGCATTCCTGAGATTGACCTGCCTTTTATTGACTTCCATACTCCAGCTATTAGTGATCTGAACTTGTATGAGCAGACTGCATTGAAGAACATTTTAACTACTACTGAGCAGTCTGTGGATGTGGATGCCAAGATTGTTTACAAGAAAAGCCAGGCTGCCCCCCTTGTTGATATGATGGGTTTAATCCAGATTCCATCTATGGGTAACCTGATCACAGAGCTGTCTGTGAAGTCTGCCATCATTAATCTGAATGTCAATGCTGGATTGTATGCTGAGGATGATCTTGTGTTCCGTCTGGGAGCTACCACAGCCTCTGTGTTTGAGGGTCTTAAAGCCAAACTTGATGGCACCACAAGTCTGACCAACAAGAGAGGATTCAAGTTGGCCAATTCCTGTCCCTTGAAAATCAACACATTGAAGGCACTCATGATCATCATCAGCATGAGTACTGAGACTTTTGAAACTGCCGTCTCTGTGGCAACTGTTGCAAAGATTGCCCTGCCTATACTCAAACTGGACGCAAACCAAAATTTGGTTGCAGACACCAAAACCAAAGCAAATGCTGTCTCCACCTTTAGTATTAAGGGTGATTTTAATCTCCCTGTGATCAAGGCTGTTGGAAAGGCTGAAGCAGACCACAGTCTGAAACTGGAGGGAAGCTTTGAGTATGTTTCCATAGAGTCATCTACTAAGGCCAACATGGATGGCACAGTGCTTGAAGACTATCTACTTTTGGGAGTTCTGGATAACGATGCTAATCTGTATCTGAATAAGGATGGCCTACGCTCCACCTCCAATGTGATTGCTGATGCCAAGCTTAACCAAGGTGCCACCAAAGTCATGGGCATGGATGTAAATGAGAATATTGCTGTTGAAGCCTCCCTGAGCCGTGTGTATGCAGTGCTGAAGTACACTGGCAACAACAAGGCAAACTTGTTTGATTTCAACACCAACGGGAAGCAAGTTGTCCAGGCTACCATTGATCTTGCCCCAACCTCTTCCTTGACTGCTGATATTGAGATTAATTTGTCTCAGCCAAGCAGCCTGGGTGACCTCACCATCTTTGACAAAACTGTTGCTGAGGTGACAGCAGCAAAGCAGAAGATCTCCACCAATAGCAAGTTTGTCAGCCCGTTGTACACCACAAATCTAGCAGCTGAAGTAGAGGGCAGTGCTCCTGTCTTCAAAGTCAACTATAGGTCCTCTGCCACCTCTGCCATTGTCTTCTTGGAATATGACATGGACTGTAAGTTTTTTTTTCTGTAGTATATAGTATAACTTATTCTTCTGAAATAAAAAGCTCAATTTTTATTTACTGTTTTAACTGAAGTCAGTGTCTTTCAACAGCTTCCATTACCATAAACTTTGAACATGCTGACGTAAGCCTGGCTGGGAAGGCAGTTTTCACCCATACTGATCTGACCTTGGACATTCAACACATTCTTTCCCATACCCTGAGGTAATTAAAATATAAAATAAATCTATATTGTGTGTGATATGTTTTGGAATTTACAGTTGTTGTTTATCTTGTGATGTTTGTAATTATTTCCTGTTAAATAGTTCTGTTTCTTGGATAAAGTTGGCTTCTTTACCTCAGAAAAGTAATACATACTTGCCTGTCTTTGCAGTGACTCCCGTCTCACCCTAAATGTGGACATAACCAGTCCTACCTTCACTGACATGAACTTGCGTTATGCTGTCCGCAAAGATGGAATCAGTGCCACAATTTCTATTCCATCAACTGGTTTTCTAGGTCTGCAGCTCCATGGCAGGGCCCCATCTCAGATAAATGCCAGGCTTTATGGTCGTTATGCTGTAAGGAGCTCATACTGTTATCATAGTTCCACAATTATAATGATCAAGAGTTTTACATCTTATTTTGTGTTTGTTGTTTTCTGTTAAACAGTCTGAACCCGCGAAGGATGTTGATATCTTTACCATCAGAGCTTCTGCCAAGGATGCTGATAAAACAAATCTGAAGATGCTCATCAACATGGATGCCCCTGACATTATGCTTAGGATTCTACAAGATAGACTTTTTGCCATCACCTCTTGTTTGTCTAGCTTTTTTTGAGAAATACCAACTGTTCAAACATGCTGCTAAGCTGAAGAATAGTATTATTTGCTATACTGAGGAAGCCCACAACATTGCAAACAACCATGCCCCACATCTGAGCCAGGTGTCCATCCTCTTTAGGAATACTGTCACTCAGTATCAGAAGACTGTTCAGGTCTTTCTGGATAATGTCATCAAGGTCCTGAGGGAGTCCCAGGTGAAACTGCCTGGCTCTGAGGAGATGACCCCTCTCATTGATGTGCTCAATAAACTGACCAAAAGCATCACTACTATGCTGGAGAAGGCAATGCACCTTGTGGCTGTTAATGTAGAATATGTTTCCAGTGCCATGTTTGGCATGACCAGAAAAATTCAGGTCACAATGCCTATTGGTGATGTCATGGCTGGAGCCAAAATAATTGATGACATTAGGTACTGGGTAAAGGCTCTGCCTAATCCTATTGTAGATCTGCTGAAGAACCTACAGAGTCTAGACATGGTCCTAGAAAAACTGGGTGACACCTTAAAATTCTTTATCGACAAAGCTCAAGACTTTATTGACAACACACTAAAGTCTGATTTCCTTGATGCCATTGCTGTCTACATTAATGGTTTCTATGACAAACATGTAAGCTTAATGAAAACAATCACCAAGTATGCAAACACAGCTGTGGACATTGAGTCGATAAATGGCACCATTAATTACATTCTGGATATTTTCAGATCTGTTGTGAATCAGTTTTGTTATACTGTTACTGACTATCTACAGCAGGCTCCTGCTCAATACAGGTCTTATGTAAAGGTTAAGGGTGGAAAGCTTGAGATTAATCTTTGATTCCACCTTCACCAATAAGCTAAAAGATTAAAATGCTTCTCCTTGAATGGCTACAGTATTATTTAACATAAATTTGTAAGTGTTCAAAACATAAAAAAACACAAAGAATAGATAAAAAGATTATAGACGAACATAAACTATCATGTTCAGTTTTATTTTAAAATTGATGTGAAAAACCGTTGAACACATAATATTACATGTAACAAAAATGCCTATAACAACCTATATAGTCTGTGTTGCAAGTCACTTTTTCTCTTTTTGTATATTGGTGTAAAATAAAGTGTTTTAACTAAACAGTGTTGTGCAGCAATTCTTTATTCACCCCAATGTTTAAGATTATTACCTTACTTACTGCAGCATGGACATGAACAACTAATTATAGATTTCTAATGCCTATAAACTGCAATGCGTGCATGAACATTCACTACAAGTTAAACAGTTTTTAACTGGTTGCACTATCTTGGAATAACAAGACTATATTTAATTATATCTATAAGTAAGATGACAAACATTTTTTAATCAAATTGGGTTAGGGTTATGTGTTATACACTTTATAATTTTGGATATGGGATATAGGAATATATTATTATCTTGTCTTTAACACACATGTCCATATGCCTGTAAAAACAAGGTTTACAATTTAAAAAAAATAAAGTTAAAATGTATCCGAACATTGTTTAATCTGTAGCATCTGTAATGTCTAATGTCAGTGGCTGCCAGGCAGCATTCAAGGTTATGAGTGAAGTGATTAAGCACAGACACTGTACACATATCCACATGAAAAATAGAGAAGCTAAGACAAAATAATTTGGTAAAATGAGTTCAAATGCATATCTAATTACTTTGTGTTACTTTTTCTGACTTATGTCACTGTTTTTTATTTAAAAAATAAGGCAAGCTAAAAACTAATTGTAATTACATGGGCCCCAATCTAAACGGGAAAGCAGATCATGACAACTTTCTCATCTCTTAAGTTGGCCCATTTGTTCGCTGTACAATGGAAATCCATGTACAAGCAATTCATCCATCCATCCTTCTTCATCCGCTTATCCAGTATTGGGTCGCGGGGGCAGCAGCTCCAGCAGGGGATCCCAAACTTCCCTTTCCCGAGCCACATCCACCAGCTCCGACTGGGGGATCCCGAGGTGTTTCCAGGCCAGGTTGGAGATATAATCTCTCCACCTAGTCCTGGGTCTTCCCCGAGGCCTCCTCCCAGCTGGACGTGCCTGGAACACCTCCCTAGGGAGGTGCCCAGGAGGCATCCTCACCAGATGCCCGAACCACCTCAACTGGTTCCTTTCGACGTGAAGGAACAGCAGCTCTACTCCAAGCTCCTCTTGGATGACTGAGCTTCTGGACCTATCTCTAAGGGAGACGCCAGCCACCCTCCTGAGGAAACCCATTTTGGCCGCTTGTACCCTGGATCTCGTTCTTTCGGTCATGACTTTATGGTCATGAAGGTCATGTACAAGCCAATAGATGCACACATGCATTGCCTATTAGCAACCAGAGGGGGTCACTGGAACATATTCTTTATAACAGTCCACATGTTGGTGAATTAATCAGCGCCAAAAATAGACTGGAGCTTTTGTGTTTGTTGGTGCTGGGGTTGATAACTATATGCCAGAGTGGTCAATGTGGCCTGTCCACTAGTCTTATAAAAACATTGCCAAATGTTGATTGATCATGCATGCATTGATTATCAGCAGATTTGGTATAACACAGTTTTAGCTATCCAACCATTTGTGGGAAATAAACACATTTCACATCAATCTGAGGCCAATCATTTTTTTCCAATCTAAGAAAATCTAGTATATATGCCACCATGTGGTTGCCTATCTTATGGTCCTGCAGTTTTATAAAGACACACTGTTACCTACCTAGCTTAGTTTCAGCTGGTCTAAAATATGGGATGCAGCAGCATTTGTTTAGTTCTTTCAAAATAGTCTAAATATACATCAAAATTGGATAAAATAAGTTTAGGCAAGGTCAGCTGAACCCCTGATAGAACTTTTGACAAGCATTGTCATAGACTGAAACCTTTGATCCATGATTGTCTCTCCTTAACAGTACTGGAACATTTTATCAACTAGTTCATGAAGATACACTGTACAAGAAGATATCAGTCAGTCATATGTGTGACAGTGTTTTTTCAGGGTGCTGCCCTCTGATAGTGTAATTAAACATGCACTTAGAATAAAGTTTCACATACAGTCTATCCAAGCAATTCCTAGACTTGACATTAAAACCTAAACCAGCCCCAACATGTAGGATGGATTCTGGAAGCTAAACACTGAAAGCTGGACCAACTAATCCTGGTTTACTATCAGTTATGTAATTTCTAAAGTATGCTGTTTGGCAACAGACACACACACACACAGATGTGTGCAATTATTTATTACCTGGCAAGAGCAAAACATAAGATCCTATTCTCACTCAACATGTTTACCAGGCTCTACTTTGCTCCATCTGATGCACACCCTGATTTGGTGTTAGAGGAGCCGCCCTGTACAAACACATTCTCCAAAGCACAGAAACTGGAAAGATTTTTTTCCTTAAGACTGGGTTATCTGCTGCTCATAGGTCAGAGACCATTCCTCACACTTGGCAAGTCATCTTTGGAGGAGCGACTGCTTAGATATGCATTCCTTTAATAGTTGAGTAATGCTTTCAAGCATTTCAAGAACTTAATCACACCCACACAACTGGAAAAACCGCAGAACTCCCTGTCCAAACACTGTCACAACAGTATGCTTAACACCTTGCAATTAATTTTGCAATACCCAGTTATGCAAATTTAAAGTACAGGTGAGTGGAGAACATGAGACAGCATTAGCATATTTGTTCTGTTGTTAAGCACTGACCTGATTGGGACAAAACTCTAGGGTTATGGTTCTAAAGTGATGGATCCTGCCATATGTCAGACATGTCATAGAAGGAAAAGCACAGATGTTATGCTTAACAGTACAAGAGCTCACAGTACCTTATTGTCCCACTAGAGCACTGCGCTCCCTGAATGCAGAGTTACTTGGTTCCTAGAGTCTCTAAAAGTAGAATGGGAGCCAGAGCCTTCAGCTATCAGGCTCCTCTACTGTGGAATCAGCTTCTGGTCTGGGTTCGGGGGGCAGACACCATCACCACATATAAGAGTAAACTTAAACCTCTCCTCTTTGATATAGCTTATAGCTAGGGAGTGAGGAGCTGCAGCGTCCGTCTGCTTCCTCGTCATAGTCGTCAGATTTACCTACCAACCCTTATAGAATTGGCTACTGCTTGCCTTGTGCTGGCTCTTAGTTATACTGTTATAGTTTTAGACTGCCCTGGGACTTCCTTTGACACAATGAGATCCTCTCTCCTCTGTCTTCCCTCTGTGTGCATCAATGTCCCAGATATGTGTGTTACTAACTTAGCTCTGTGGAACTTATTCCCCAGAAGTTTTCCTTGGATTAGGGTGGAACCTAAATCATTGTTGCAGTTGCTGTTGTGGCCCTGGTCCACACCCTGCCATGCCTTGCTACGCCCTGCTATGTCCTGCTATGCCCTGCAGTGCCCTGCTACACTCTGTAATGCCCTGAAGTTCCATGCTACGACATGAACTACTACAGATACTATTTCTAGTCATAGTTCCATTAAATTTATTTGTGACTATAAATACCCCCAACCGGCACCGTCAGACAACGCCTACCAAGAGCCTGGGTCTGTCCGAGGTTTCTCCCTTAAAGGAAGTTTTCCTCACCTCCCGAGGTTTCTCCCTAATAGGATGTTTTTCCTCACCACTGTCACACTGAATGATTGCTCTTGGGGGAATTACTGAAATTGTTGGGTGTTACTAAATTATAGTGTGGTATTGACCTACTCTATTTGTAAAGTGTCTTGAGATAACTTTAGTTATGAATTAATACAATGTAATTGAATTGAATTGAATAACATAAATAATAACTGAATTCCATTTACCAGGGACCTGGTATTGTACGTACTAGCTCACTGGCAGGTTGTTCACTCCAATGGAAGGAATGGAATGGAGGCATTATTAATGTTATTAATTACAGCTGTGAATTTCCTGTTACACAAAGTAAAAAAGTCCACTGTCTAGAAGTACCCCCTTGCCTCCTCATTTGAACTGCTGCCTTCAGGACGACGCTACTGTGCTCCTCTGTTTATAAAAAACAGATCCAAGTTTTCTTTTGTTCAAACTCCTTAATAATGATGGTCCTGTACAGTAATAAGGTATCTTATTTTTTTTTCAGCTGGTCTGGAACCCTATCTTCCCCTCCCCCCCTCCATATGCCTGAGTGCTCTGGTCTATGTTATGAGTAGCAATGTATACATGTTACAGGTCTTCTTTGTTTTCTTTGTCGTAATGTTGTTTGAATGTGCCATGTGATGTGATTTCTGCTGCAACCTTATTTCCCCATGGAGACGATGAAAATAAACAAAGATTGTAAATGTTACTGTTGATTACAGCTAAAGACTGGTGATTCACCACAATGCAATACTGGACATGCACAAGCAAAATTATAAGGAGAGGCACATCTGAGAGCCATTCATATAGCGATACGTTTAAAGCTTGATGTTTCAAGCTAACAATGTCATTATAATAGCAATGTTCCAATGGTAAAAAGTAGTAATTGCAAGGTAGTCTCTTTGACATCATGCAATTAATTTTCGACCTGCCCTGCTGGACAGCATTCCAGAAACACACACACAGAAGTAATTAAAGCTTCAAGCTGTCTGTGAATATATTAGATAGGGTATTATAAAGGCCTTAAGAGCTTGTTGGCGATTGGACATGCACATTTTTACTTGTGTAAGTTATCTAGCTCTCTTAATTATTTCCATCAATCTTTATGTGTATTAATTTTGAACAACAGACAAGAGATAGCAAGGGATCACCTGAACACAACTCAGCAAGAAAAAACTACAAAACAAGCATCCCCTCTAAGAAAATGAAATGCCCTACCTAGGTGCAATGACATGTACAAAAGGTTTTGTTGTACAAGTAGGATGTACTAAACTCAATTTTCTCTAACAGCCCTGTTGCCATTACATATTTCATAATATGAGCATGCATTCCCAATGCTGCATCTCCAAGTAAATGTTCTATCGTAAAGCTTATTTTAGCTTCTCTTAATGCTAATCTCAGGTTCTTCCTTTCCTTTTCATAGCCCCTACAATCCAGCAGCACATGCTGCACAAACTCATGCTGATCACATTGTATACTGTACATCTACCAGTTGGGTGTTTACCTATTATGTGGAGTGTTTATTTAGTCCAGTATGTCCTACCCTGAGACATGTAAAAATTGCCTCTTCTCTTATATTTCTGCCCAGTCTTGTTCCTGACCCAACAATAATAATAATAATAATAATAAAACTGATAAATTTAATTTGTAATGCACTTTATATTTATGCAAATCCCAAAGTGCTAATAAAAAGGTGGGTTTTAAGGCCACATTTAAAAGCCTCCACACTCGGTGGTGTCCTCAGGTGGTCACGGACCTTGCAGAGTTCCATTTTCTACTGAGTACTTATTGGAATATTCTGTACCACTTTTACTTCTATTGTCCTCCCAAACATGACCTCTAACAACCAGTTATAGAATTTACCAGTTTTACCCAAATCACTTAGTTTAATGAGAAGTCCCTCTGTCCACAACATGTCATATGCTTTTCAACATCAAAAACAACAACAGCCTTGAGTTTGGCAATGTTTATTAACTGGAAGAAACATGCTTAATGCAGTTATATGGTATAGAATTTTTTTTTTTTCCATTTGAGGTATTTCTATCAAAAACTGAACTGAACTGAACATCCATGAATGGCAGACTTTGTTGCACAACCAACTGTTAAGTCAACAAAACTGAAGAACAAGGGAGCTATATTTACATTTGGTCTATTTTTTGGTCCACATCCAAAGTTTCTTGCAGTAAATATGTATTATTTTTTTATTGATTTATTGATACTTATGCTTTATTGATGTCAATATATTTATTTCTATCTGGTCGTGATTTGAAAACATGACATGTGTTTTTTTTTATCTTTTTCTACTTGCCATGTGTCTGTTTTTCAGTTAGGAGAACCATATCTCTAATTTGTACCAAGTCCAGTAGTTATGACAACACCTACTGCATCATAAAGACTATATCACCACAGTTATAGAGGTGAGTTGATTTTGCTGAGCACCTTAAAAGCAATAATGGGTCTGGCTCCACCTAATCCAGTCAGGGTGCAGAGCATGTCCAAACACAGATTACAAGCAAGATGCAATCTGGTGTTATTGACTTTGGGATGACTTGCGTTTTAAAATAGGTAAATGTAAAAATGTCCTCCCTAAACTCACTCTTATAGTACTAATTAATGTAAAAGCTCTTTTAGTTGTTGTGTCAATTAATCAGTTATATTGTAATATTGTTTGCACCTCCATGTTAATTATTTACTTTACTGTTTAGCTGCTTTGTGGTTTTCTTATATTATACATCATTAGTTTTGACTACCATTGTAGCCATACAATGACATTAGGTGTAATGTATTGAACCATATTGCTCTGATGTGACTCCTTTCACAACACAATTGAGCGACATACAGCAGATGGTCAGCGTTACAGAACAAACTTTGAACCAGAGCTCTCAGACACAGGGGTGGCAAAACATTCATTTACTATATTTATTGATCCATAGTTGTGGGTCATGTTTATATATGACAGAAAGTGTCAAAAGCAATTTTAATTGATATTAGATCTTAAAGGATCCATTGTTTCAGATTGACTTTATGTTATATTTACACTTTATTTACACTTCAATTTAGTTAATTTACTATTGTAAATGGAAATTGAAAATGTATTATTGAAGAAAAGGTTATACAAGACATCTGTGAGATCTATGGATATTTTGGTGTATGTGACCATATCAATTCTGGTTAATTAAACATTGAAAATGCTTGTACACCAAAACAAACCTAGAAAATGATCCTTTCAGCACAGATTTCTAATTGCTCTTTTTTTTGTCCCACATTTTTGACGTTTAATTAAGGCCCTTTGTTCCAAGCCCTATGATGTCATTTTGTACATGCTGTAATCCCTGTACTCAGTGCTGTTGTGACGCACATGCACTCATTTAACTTCTTCTTCTGACTGATTAACTTATCTTGAGTTGACCTCTGTTGTAATCTCAATCAAACTACTGTTACAGACCTATTTTAGGAGGTGAAAGGTGAACCAAGGATGTTCAGACATTCATCTTTGTTTATCAGCAACTTTAACAGACAAATGTATTCTTTGACTGTAAATCTACTATTTTGGAGGGTTATTGACTTACTTTACCTTTTCATTATAGTAAATCTAATGTTGTAGGACAGTGTCTCAGACAATTTAAGTTAGTAAGCCAAGCATACTAGAGGCCTACCTCTGAATATATATAGAACAAAAGCCTGAACTTGACAAAGACATTAATTTAGTATACGCCAAATTAGACTTTAACTATCTCCTAGAGAGTGATCTTATGTATATGTTTGTTGCTTGTTATCAGTAGAGTATTCATATTTCAGTAAAAATACCAATACCACAACAATAATCCATTAGTTCTGCCCTGAAAATGTTACTGAAGTAAAAATATCAAAGTGAAAGTACTTAATACAGAGAAATGGCCCATGTGAGTGTGTATAGTGTATTTATTATTTATATATATCTTCATATAGTATATCAATACGTTATTGTTACTATACTGTACATTGATGTTCAAGCATCATTTTAATCTTCTGGTTGGTGGAGGTGGAACCTCCAAATGTATGTCTGACCAACAGAAAAAATATTCAGTTTACTGTAATGAAAGACAAGGAAAACAACAAGTCTTTACATTGGGAGAGGCTGAAGTCATAAAATGTTTGCCATTTTTGCATGAAAATGACTTAAACAATGAATCTACGCATTTGAGTTGTAAGATAAATGCAGTAGAGTAAAAAGTAAAGAATTTCCCTTTGACATACTCAAGTAACGTACAGTAGGCTACACGAGTAAATGTACTTAGTTACAGTCAACCACTGCTTCTAATGAGTATATTCATTGTATTAGGCCTTGTTCATGGGAGCAATTTGACTTGTCATAGCAGGAAAAGCACATCACATCAATAACATTGACACAAGGCACTGTACCAGAGCTGAAGAACTGCTACACCCAAATGCAATGCAGACATTGCTGTTATATGTTACACTTATGCTTATAATGCCATAATACAATTTGATATTGTGTGTGCACAAATTTTAAAAGCCGATGATCAGCATGACGTGAAAAATCCTAAACCAGATCATATAAAATTATAGCGTCCTACAGCTTTAAGACATACTCTAATACAGCGGTAATAAAACTCTCCAAGTGCTGTAAGCAAAGCAGGCACAGACGCAGTGACTCAGGTTTCAATTCTGCGTGAATATGATTCATATTGTATGGCAGTCATGGGGCAAAGGCTTACTTTCTATAAAAGGCCTTCTTTGTAAATGTTCAGAAAGAACACTATAGGGTAACCTTTGTGCTAAAAATCAATAAAGAATCCATGGAGCCATGGAGGCCTAGGAAAGCTGCTCTGTAGAAAATAAATAAGAGACTGATTTTGTAGACAGAATGTTTTTTTTTATATAGCCAAATGAGCTTAATTCTCTTGTAGTGTTCCCAGTTCAGAAACCAAAAATGTTCCCATGTACTCCCAACCTTCCCCTAACTGCTCTCAGTCTCATATATTACATCTTTCCCAGTTTATTGTCTATGGAGCAGCACTTTTTTACTTGATGACATCACAAATTTGAGTTTTAGTACTAACAAAAAACTCATTAATATCGTTGGACTGTCGTAGACCATAGGAATAACATGTATGAATTTTGAAAACAGGCGTAGTTCCCCATCAAAAAAGTAATCCCCTTACTTTGCTGATACAGCCAAATTAGTTTTTTTGGTGTACTGCCCTTTGAGCACTACAAACAAGCAATCAAAGTTAGTGATTCAAGATATATGGGCTATTATATGACATCAAACTGATTACAAATGATTTTGGAGATAGAGCTAAATGATAGACATTAATATTTTTATTTTTCCATTAAAAGAACCTTAGGAACATGTCCCGAGAAAAAACAAACCCGAACAATAAAACAAAAGCTGAAGAGGTAATGTAACATGCTGTAATCACGTACAACATCCCCACCCAGTGCTGACAGACAAGTCTAAGTTTGTGAAGCGTTTTGACCTTTGGCCTGCCACAAGGACTGCTCAGACTTTGGAACCAGGGCAACACATTTGCAAGTCCTGGTGATCACAAACCATATGCTATACAGAGAGAACTATAAAAGCCAGGGGCCGAGAGTATAAGAACTGGGCTTCACAGAAAGAGAAGAACTCTTCTTACCTCAAGGCATTCAGGAGCTTTACTTATCCCATCATGGGGGGGTATCAAGCTCTGCCTTTTGCTGCTGCTGGGCACATACACACTAGCCCGTAAGTATTGTATTTTTATTTTGAAGCTAGTAAAATTTAAGTATATAGTTACACAATTTTATGATTGACTAAAATGATTAATATGCATTGTCCTCATAAATAAATAAATCTTTCTAAATTTGAGAGAAAAGGGATAGTGGATATTTGTTGATTTGTATTTATAAACAAACCTGATAATTTCCTTTTAAGATTTTGCTGTTTATGTATGTGGCAATATTTGATTGTTGCTTGTTTGGTACTTGAGCATTCATTTTGTCATACTATTTGTGTTAGCTGGGATGCTATTAAAACCCTTTTTTAAATGAGCTAAAAAAATGCCTAGGCACTGTTGGTTTAATTATACTTACAAATATAGATTTTTATTTAATTAAGTGTGTTGATTAAGTGATATAGCAGCTTGTGGCTTTTTCAAAATGTCAAGCAAGCAGTTTTTTATCCTTTACAGAGCAAGATGTGGGAAGTGTTGAGGAACAATCCCCCGTTTGCTTATGTAAGTTGCTTTATCAATCTAAACATTGTTTTCTTGGTCTTGTTTTTCTTATTATTATGAGATGTGTTTAAACTTGATAACACACCTTTGAATGCTTGCTAATGAGCCCACCTGCCAATCATTGATCATGTTTTCTTAGTATTTGAGTATGTAAAGATACATAAAGTCTGAACATTTCTTATATAAGTTGTAAAGTTGTTGTACTAAACATTAACGTTACAGAGCTCTAAATTATGTTATAAATGTTTTTTAGTGGCCAAAAGATTCAAGAACTTCCGGCGGTTTGTGTATGACTATGAAGCTGAGACATTTAACGGCGTGACTGGAGCAACCGACAATAAGAGTGGACCCAAAGTCTCTTGCAAAGTATGTTACACAACCTAGATTATTTCTGCAAGCACAACATGCGTGTAACCCTGAATAGAATAGAAAACTAAAAATATATGTTTACTCTGCTGCACAGGTTGAGGTTGAAGTGCCCCAGACCTGTAGCTTCATCATCCGCGCAACAGAGTGCTCTCTTAGCGAGATCTCTGGTGTGGACACAGAAGGAAACCCAGTGTATCATCCTGCTGACGAAGCTCAGGCTTTTAAAGCTGCCATGGCCAAGTAAGTTGTGTAATACAGCAAAGATTTAATATGCAGCTTTATTATTTAGTCCTTTTTGAGGACTATAAGATTAGAAAAGTGGCTAAAATTGAGGAATGGAAATAAATGATCTGTATGTCAACAGGAACCCCTTGAAGATCACAGTCGAAGGACAGACTGATGTCAGACTCTACCCCGAGGATGATGAGCCTGTCAACATCCTGAACATCAAGAGGGGAATCGTCTCTGCTCTCATCGTGCCAGTAATGGAAGAGGAGAAGAACAACAAAATGGTAGCTCCCCTCACTGTTGTATGGTCTTTTTTTTAGTCTTGTCAATATTTAATGCACTTGCCAATCAATTTATGCCAGAGTCACCATGTAGATCTTGATTCTGATCATGGTGTACAATCATGCAAAGATAAAAAAAAAAAAATTGCACAATGAGTAGATAAGCTGTACCAGTCACAGGTGATAAATACACTCCTGTAACATGATGTTCGCAAAATGACATTCTTCAACTGCAGGTCAAAGTCCTAGATAAGTTTATCTCGCTAATAGCATCACCAGCTCTCATAATGGGGGGTCATTCAGAAAAATTGATAATGAGATTTATTGAAGTTGCTGAAGGACAAAAAGCACATTCAACATGTTTAGCAACATTTTTTTATTGTTTCCAACATCCTTGGTATTGATGATGCCTCTCATCATTTTCAGTCCACCGTGCATGGAGTGTGCCCCACTGACTTCAGCGTCAACGCCAGAGAGGACATCGCCACCGATGTGACTGTCAGCAGGGATCTTTCCAAATGTGACTTTTTCTTTGCCCGCAGGCAGGTCACTAGTCCTTTGGCACTCATCACTGGCATGGTAAGAGATTAAGCAACTACCTTGCACTGTCACCATGATAAACTAAAGTCAATAGTCAAGAATACTATACTATCAATTAAAAAGAAGCTATATTTCCCCAGTATAAATCCACTGATGGAAAACAAACACCCATATTAAACTGAAAATTAAAACATCAAATCCCTTTCTGCTCAACAAAACATTGATGTTGTGTTTTTCCCATTAGAACTACCCTCTGTCCAAGATGATAAGCAGCACCCAGACCTGCAACTACAAGTTTGACAACCAGAAGAAGCACATGACTAGTGGAACCTGCACAGAGAAACACATCTTCCTGCCCCTCTCCCACCAGTAAGTTTTAAAACAATGAAGAATCTACTAAATAAAAGAAGAGTGATCCATTTTTAGTGTACAATGTGCCATATTTTCCAATTCTTAAGAGCAAAAACTGTGAAAAATGTGATTTATAGATTTGTGCCCAATTTAGGGAATTTCTTGACATATACGTATATGTTTTAGAAAAATACTACTTTTTAGAGATGTTACATTTAATGTGTAAAATTGTCTCATCTCTTCTGCAAACAGGAACGAATATGGAATTTCTACTCTGGTTAAGCAGACTGTGACTTTGAGAGAGACCGCCAAGATCAATGACAGAATCTTTGACCGCAGTGAGTGTTTCAGTTTTTAAATTTGTGTGTTAAATGTGCCAAATTTGCTGCATTTTCTCACTGTTTGTGATGTATATTGTTTCAGATGAGAACAACCTCAAGTCCTTGGCCATGGATGTTGCTGATGAAAAGTCTCCTGTGCAGACCAAGGATGCTGCCATTGCCACCATGCAGCAGCTGAACACCCTATCACAGACCACTCAGGGAGAGGAGCGTGCCAGCCTCTTTCACAAACTGGTGTCTGAGCTGCGTGGCCTGAAGGTTGATGTCCTGGGATCTGCTACTGTTGAGATGATGGACATGTCCCAATCTCTGACATGGCAAGCTCTGGCTCAGTGCGGCACCCCAGAGTGCACCAGCGCAATGCTGAAGATTCTCAGGACCTTTGACGATGCTGCTCTGGAGGTAGATGCTGCTGTCTATGCCCTGGGGCTGCTGCCTAACCCCTCCCGCCTCATGGTAAAGGATATGCTGGCAATGGCTCAGTACAAGCAAAGCAAACCCATCATGTATGCCCTGAGCAATGCAGTCAGGAAGTAAGTAAACCTACATATCATCTTTTTAATCTAAAGAAAATTGTCCACAATACTGTAGGAGTGAGTGGTGGTTTCTGTTGTATATTCATTATTAATGTCTCACTTTGTCATTAGACTGTATCAGGCTGAGGGTGTCACCCCCGAGATCACTGCTGTCTCTGAGTACATGACTTCCATCCTGGGTGCAGACTGTGCTGGGGAGAAAGATCTGACTTTCCTGACACTGAGGGTAGGTAACCAGCTGTGAAGATAGACACCTTGTAACATATTACTTTTTATGGCAACTTCCACATTGATATATTTTTTTTCCAACTGTTAATACTATTTCATCCAGGTTGTTGGTAACATGGGAGATGCAATGGAGGCTGCTGACGCTGCAATAAAAACCACCCTGGTGAAGTGCATGAGACAGCCTGCAACCACACTGTCTGTGCAGCTGGCTGCCATCCAGGCTTTCAGACGCATGTCTGCGACAGATGAGGTAACTAACATCCCCCTCCACAAATTAACTTTATCCTAGATTCCCAGTTTTATGTTGTGGAGATTCCACAATAACAAATATTATGTTACGGTTGTTATTCTATCCAGGTTCGAGCTAACCTCCAGAGAGTCTGCCAGTACCCCAAGGGTGCTGTGCAAAAACGCCTGGCAGCTTACCTGATTTTGATGAGAAATCCCCTGGACAGTGACATTGAGATGGTGAAAAAGCTGCTTAAGCAGGAGCAGAATGTGCAGATCAAGGCCTTTGTGACCTCCCATGTCTACAATATAATTTCCTCCACTGATTCAGAGACCCAGAAGTAAGATTGGAGAGCCTTTCAACTATCAACACAATTTATGCTTTATTTCATGAAAATACTGTGCTGATTTAACCACCCACCTTTTTATATTCAGCTGATTTGTTTTTACATTGTATTATTACCCCAGGCTCGGTCAGAGGATAATTGCTGCCCTGCAGGACACTGACGTCAGTGTTGCCACACATAGCGACTACACCGAGAAGTCCCGCAACTACAAGCTTGGCATGGCACATGAGAGCATACAGGGTGCCATTCAGGGCAACATTGTCTTTGATCCCAGTAGCCAGTTGCCTAGGGAAATTATGCTGGAAACTACCCTAAAAGCTTTTGGTTTTAACGCGGATCTTTGGGAGGTATGTATTAAAGCATACGTACTTAACTATACATTCTATATTCAGTAATTTGTTGCAAATTGTAGTTTTATACTTACTGTAAATACTAGCAGCAGTAAACATCGTTCATATGTCTCTTATATGTCTCTAATATGTCTTCTTCTTAATATTATTTGCTATGTTGGACTTTTTTGGTCAATTTGGCCAGCCGTACCGGTCTGCCCTTGAAATTAAGACTTAATAGCATTTGTAAGATAATTGCTCAAATTCATGTTTGTACACACTAAACCCACACTGTTTTTTAATCTAATTTATTTTATTTTTTTCTGATAGATTGGCATGGAAGGAAGGGGCTTCGAGCCAACCATTGATGCTTTGTTTGGAAAAACCGGGTTCTTCCCTGACACTTTGTGCAAAACTCTGTACTGGACATTAGACAAAATACCACCAAAGATGAAAGAAGAACTGGAGAAATTGGTTTCTCCCCTAGACACAGAAGGACAAAAGGTATATCTTGTGTGTTATTATTTCTGTTAAATACTAAGTATAAGTTATGTTAATCATTTCCACCAATACCACCAAAACTAATACAACTTTTTCCTAAGGTTCCCGAAAATCTTGTACGAGAAATTGTTCGCAACTTCAACAAGCTGGTAAAGGATCTGCAGAGTCAAGATTCCCCAGAGGCCACGGCCTACCTGAAGATCATGGGAGCTGAGCTTGGCTACATCAAGGGAAACGAACTGAAGTCCCTTGTTGATAATGCAAAGATGTATGCAGAGTTTTTCATGAGGACTATTCCAACCCAGGTACTCTTCTGAACTCCTGTTATTTATTTAGTATAATGCCTGTTTTTTCTGTACTATAGGGAGTGAGAATTCAAAAGTGACTCATTGATTTTTTTTATCAGGTTATGGCTAAACTGATGTCCAGGACTGACAATGAAATATTTGCCCATTACATCTTCATGGACAACAAATTCATCATGCCAACAGCATCTGGCTTGCCTCTGACATTTGCTCTGTCTGGCACTTTCACTCCTGGAGCAAAGGGAGGACTTCGCATAACTCCAAACATGGTAGATTTTCCATCTTTTGTCCTCAACCTACCCTCAATGCTCTATCGGAAATGTTTTATTATTATGCTGTTGCTACTTCATTGATGTACTTCCACCAAATGTCCTGCCAAGTTGTATTAAAATCTATGAAGATAATAATTCGATGTAAATAGTATAATAGACTGTCATAGTAGTTGTACTATAGTAGAAGTGTCTTTTTTTTCTTGACTTTGCAACTAATTTAATTTCATGTGATCTCTTTTTGTGCACAGAATGAGCTGCTTTTCGCACCCTCTATTGGAGTTGAGTTTGTGACTCAGATGGGAGTCCATGTCCCTGAATTTGTTGTGTCCGCTGTTGAGATGCACACCAACCTGTACCATGAGAGCACGCTCAATGCCAAGATCACCATGGAACAGAACCAGGTCAAGCTGTCCATCCCCACCCCACAGGGCACCACAAAGCTCTTGAGCATCAGGTAAAAAATATCATTCATATATTATTTTTGATCAATTATATATATTTTAGTGCGTTTTAGTAGTAGATGGCAATCTTTATTACAGCATGTTTAACAAAGTTATTAGAACATGGAAACTGATGTTGCTGTTTTTTCTTTGAAATAGCAATAAAGTGCTGATTGTGGGTGCTGGTCAGGCTGCTGTGATCCCACACACAGAAGGTGACACAGACTGCAGAACGCTCTTCTCTGGAGTCAGATACTGCACCAAAACACTTCGTGCAAGCACTGGTGATAAGACTGCTGTTCCTTACTTCCCCCTGAATGGAGAGTCTAAGTAAGTTTTTCTTTGAAGAATCTGTAATTATTTTGTTCATTTTAATATAACTGAGTGCAACATACTGAATGATTAGCATTCTTTCAGTCACAAGGAAATGGTAATTTAATGGTGTGTCACCTCTGTAATGTGACATATTTCCGTTGTGTACATGTACTGGTATGCTATTCAGTAAGGACCTAAACACTGTTTAGTAGAATTAGTCAAAGTGTGAAACACAAATACTTAAAAAATCATTGTTCTTGTGTTTTTACAATATGCTCTTTTCCCCCTAGGTTCAACTTGGATATTACGCCTTCTAAAGAGGTCTCTGAGTATACAGCCACCATTGCCTACAAACTTCTCAGCGAAGGAAAGGACGGCCACCAGAAGATTGATTCTTTGCAGTTGGCCCTGAGAGCTGAGGGTATGAACGTCTTATTTGGAGAGAAAAAAACATTTGTAATGATTGACGTCTTTCTGTGCCACAACCACCTTTTTCATATGCAGAGTTACATACATTAGTAAGCAAGTTATACTTTCTCTAACTTTAGGTGCTCAGCCTACCGAGGCTACAGCCACCATGAAGTACAACAGAAACAGGAATGTCTTTACCACACAAATCCAGGTACCTGACTTTGATGTTGAGGCCGGCATTAAGGTTGGTTTGACCGACAGCCGTGCCAAAGGCAAATCCATTACCCTTGAGATCTCCAACAAGAACGTGCCCCAGCTCTCTCTGATTGGCAATGCCAAGTGAGTCAACAACAAAAACACTAAATAATATATCTGATTTAGAGCTACATATGTACTGTAACATTCCCCATATCCACATATACACAACAGCTTAAAAAATTATATACAGACATTGACTTGATCATGTTTTTTTTATTAATCACAGGCTTCAGGCCATGACTAATGGCATGCTGCAGGTTCAGCTGTTGGTCCCCTCACTCAAGACTGATGCAGCCATCACTGCTACAATGAACAATGCTGATGGACTCACCTTGGAGATTAAAAGTGATGTCAAGCTCCCGGAGACCTCCTCCATTCAGGCAATTACATTCAAATATGGTATGTGTGTTTAAGAATACACTGCTAATGGACTTCAAAGATTGATGATTTCAAGCATTTGTCTAAAACACTGTCTCAAATGTAAAAGTAAAATGCAAAATGCTTTGTATCTAAGGTGAAGACCAGGCTGAGGTTCATCTGATGTCCAACATGAATGCTGATACTAAGATCCTGGTGCCTTACACTGAAGCCCTACAGGCCTGGCTCAAGCAGTTTGCGGAGGATATCGTGGACCAGCAGGTTGTCAACACTGACATGAAACTGCGTCATATCTTCAATAAGGCAGTTGAGGTTAAGATCATATAATCATTACAACTATTTTAGCAGACCTTGACTTAGTTACAGTTCCTCTGTCTGGACTAAAGTGTGACAAATGTGGTGATTTCTTCATCAGGCCAGTGATATCTGGATGGACAAGATCTCAGCTGATATTCCCTATGTTGAGACTTTGAGGAGTGGAATTGCAAGTGTTGAAATGCCCTCCATGCCTGAAAACCTATTCATGAACTTGTAAGTTTACCCCATATCTAAAAATAATAATAATTATTCTTCACAACATGTATTGACCAGTTGGAGGTCAGCTTCAAATTACATTATAATACATTTTCTGCTTTTATCCTTTCACAAGTGATAGCACATTTAGGTACCAGTTCAATAAGGACCGTTTGACCATCACTGTCCCTGTGCCTCTTGGAGGCAAATCATCTAAGGAGCTAATGATATCTTCATTCAACACCCCACACATCTCAATGCCTCAGCTGGGCATGGAGTTTGCCTCAAAGGAGATCCAAATTGATTTCATCATCCCTTCTGAATATGATCTCACTCTGCCTCTGATTGGAATGGTTGAAGCATCTGCCAAGGTGAACAGCAACTATTATAACTGGGAGGCAACTTTGTCCGCTGGTAACAACACTGCAGAGTCTCCTAGCTACTTGGCTAAGTTCAACGTCATGGCTGACAGCCCAATTAAACTTCTCTCCTTTTCAACTGAGGGTAAATTAATCTTTATTTTTGTTTTTAATTAGAAGAAATATACTGTACATTTGTTATCTATCTCTAGAGAAACTACATAAAAGTTGATACTAATTAATAGTTTACTGTTTTGTCTGCTTTAAAGGAGCTACAAAAATCACTGACACACCAGAGAAGACTATGAAACTGACCATTGATGGTTCCCTGGACCACATGCTCTTTAACACAGGTTTTAATGTGGTGGAAACCATTGCTGTCACAGACAAAGTAATGTCAACAGGAAATTATAACATCCATGCCAGAGCCCCTGTGGGTCTGGAGACTTCTCTGACAATTACCACCCAGGTCACCCTAGATTCAGACATGCTCTCTGGAGATATCAACACAGACGGAAGTGTGTCTGTTGGACCCATGACTGCTAGCACTACTTATCTACACACCTTCTCTGTTGAGCCAGCAAAGAAAGAAGCTAAACTGGAGAGTACATTGAGGGTTAACTCTGAAATCCTTAAGGTTTCAAACAAGATCAAGGCATCATATGCAAAGGAGGAACTTTTGATTGAGTCAAACGCAAACATCAACACTGACCCCATCAAGCACACCACCAAAATGAGCTTTAGCTACAAAGATGTCAAGCTTAATATCCAGTCTGACTCTGTGACCAAGGCTAATGAGAGAATAATTCGTAGCCAGATGGAGTTTTCTGCCTCTGAAGGACAGGCCAGCCTCAGGATAGAGAATCAAGCTGATGGCACAGTAAACCGTGCTTACTCTTTGCTCACTGGGTCATTGAACCCCTCCGGCTTGGAGATAAATGCTGATGCCTCCTTGAATGTCTTCTCAAGCCTTGCCTCTCACAAGGCAACCTTAGCCCTGACCATGAATGGCCTGACTACTAGCTGTACAACAACTGCTCAGCACAGCCCAATGACCTTCGAGAATGTTTTCCATGGGGGAGTTGACAACTCTGGTGCGACCATGTCTCTCACCACTAAGGCAGGCATTAAAGAGAACAAGGCTGAGCTCAATGTTGATGGGAAGATTGCAAGCACAGAAGTGTATCTCAATGGCATCCTTAAGGGCAACCTCTTTGACATCAACACCAGAAACAGAGTGAACATCAGACTGAATGAAGATGGCTTGATCCTCTCCAACAACATAGTTGGATCTCTCAAGGAGATGAGAACTGAAAATACCCACTCACTGTCTCTTACGTTGAGGTCTTTCACCCTTAACTCCAAGACTGACAATTTCCTTGACAAAAGGAACTCCTACATGCATGACATCACAGTTAACATGGAGCGTTTTATTGCCTCGGTCATTGTAAAAAATGACCTGAAGATCATGGAGATTAACTTTGTGAATGATGCCCACTTCAAGGCAGAGCCCTACAATATGGAGCTGACTGGAACAATGATGGGAGTCTTCTCAGAAGAAGAGCTAAAACACACGTATGAAGTCAAGTTTGTTGACAGGGTCCTCTCTGCAAAGTGCAATACCAATGGTAAACTCCTGGGATCTCAAATGACACATACCACTGATATGGAGGTAGCTGGTCTGACCATGAAATTCAACAATGTGGCTAACTTCAATTCACCAGTTCTTCGTATGGACAGTACAGTCAAAACTGTTGCTGCACCCTTCACTCTGAACATTGATGCCATTTTCAACTCCAATGGTGCAGTGTATCTGTATGGTGAGCACAGTGGTGAACTATACAGCAAATTCCTCCTGAAGGCAGAACCCCTTCTGTTCACACAGTCTTTTGAGTACAGAGCCTCAACCACCCATCAACTGAAAACCACTATCATCACTAATATGGACAACAAGTTCAACAGCATGCTGAGCCTCCAAGAGCAAAGTGTCACACTGAAGATGGCATCAACAGTAAACAAGCACACTTTTGATCAAGAAATGAGTGCCTTTAACAATGCAGAGAGAATGGGTATTGAGATGTCAGGAGCTGTTTCAACTGCCCTCTTCAGTGATGCCAATCAAGATTACACCATCTCTGGATTTGTGAAATATGACAAGAACAGTGATAGCCACTTCATCCAGATCCCATTCATTGAGCATCTGCCTGCAGTTATTGAAAACGCAAAGATCCAAATGTTGAGAATGATGGACCACAGCATTGAGATGCTGAGAGACTTCAACACTAAGTATGAGATCAGTGCCAAGATTCAGAACAAAGTGGCCGAACTGAAGGAGGTCATTAACAACTTTGACTTCACACTCTTTGTCCAAGACTTGAGAAAGTTTCTTAACTCAATAGAAAATGCCATGACCAACTTGACCGCCAAGTTTCCAACTGACAAAGTCATGAATGTGCTGAAATCAATGAAGGATGATATCATGGCTTGGATCAGGAAGCATAACATTGCTAACAACTTTGATGTAATTTATGCCAAAGTAGAAGAGATCCTCTCCAGCTATGAGGTTGAGAAGATGATTGGAGCCATCATGGATGAGGTTGTTAAAATTATGAAGCAGTATCAGGTGAGAGAAAAGATGCAGTCTGCAATTGCTGCTGTCAAGTCAATTGACATCCAGCCTTTGCTCAAAAAAGTTATGGCACCTGTTCAGGAGCTTGTGAATGAACTGTATTCCTTTAACTTTAAACAGCTGATTGATGACATGAGTGACTATTTCATCAGGATGGTCCAAAAACTCAAAAATATTGATTATGACACATTCACTATGGAGTTGAAAAATAAAGTTGCAGATATAACCATGATTCCCTGTTTTGGGAAACTCTACGGAGAGTTCAGAGTTACCTCCCCTCATTTGAAACTCAGGACCACTGCTGACCTTGAAAACACCACCACGACATCAGTCACACCAGAGTTCAAAATCAACCTTAACTCACAGACTACATCTACTTTGAAATGCCTTAACCTCAATGTGGATGCCAGTGCCCATTTTGCTGCACCCAAGATGAGTCGCCTGTCCATCTCTGAGAATGTTAAAGTTGACCAGTCATGTTTCACACTTGACCATAAGGGAACAATTACTCTATATGGGCTGTCCGCTCAAGTTTCCTCTGATACTACTGCAAATGCCAACACTGAGCTCTATGTTGCCGAGCTTGTCAACAATGCATTCTTTGCCATTGAAAATGGAATTTCTGCCACTGTGGAGACTGGCTACAAACATGACCTCAACATGCCATTCCTCAACATCTTCACTGAAGCATCAATGAATCAAAAGAATTTCCTCCAGATTGAGGCTGGTACTGCTCGTTTTACCATTAACAATCTAGCCAATAACAAATATGCAGTGCAGGACCTCTCAGATGAGGTAACCCACAAGAGTGACATGGAGCTGGTCATGGATCTCCACACAGCCAAGGTAACTTTCACTGGAGCAACAGGCAGCAACCACCTCAATCTGAATCAAACTGTTGATGCCGAAATCTGCATTTTCCGCCACATAATTATTAATGCCAAGTTTGAGACAGAAACACCTTTCATGAAGGGCAGCATTGCAAATGTCAAGTTCCAGGCTAATGCTGGAGACATGAAAATTGATTTCACTGCTTCTCATAGTGCAGAGCTAGCTGGACAGGTTGAGGGAACTCTCTCAAACTCTGCGCTTGCTTTGGTCACACCTACTGAGCTTATGTTTGACACCAAGAACATGGGGAATGCCAAGGTTACCCTTCCATTTAAGCTTTCTGGAAAGATGGATTTCCAGAATGACATCTTTTTGACCCTGAACTCTGAAGTGCAGCAGGCTAGCTGGACAGGTCGGGCTAGATTCAACCAGCACAAATACACCCATTACTTCACAATGGATAATGGTGACAGAGAAATTAACATATTTTCCCAGATCAACGGTGTGGCAAATCTGGATGTGCTCAAGGAGCCTATCACCATTCCTGAAATAACTGTGCCATTTGTTGGTATGTGGAGAGGAGTGAAAGACTACTCTTTGTGGGAAGACACTGGCCTGAGCTACTTCCTGACAACAACTCAGCAAACATTTGACATGAACTCCAAGCTGAAGTACATGAAGAGCCCTGAGATGATCACCATTAACATTAATGTGGATCCAGTGATCAATTACATTAACAACAATGTCAAGACTCTGCACAAGAAAGTGCTCATCGGCAAGGATAAGACTGCTGCCATTCTGGCTACATCTTATGAGCAAGCAAAGGCAGAGTATGAAAAGTATAGCATTGAGTTGCCCAAAACAATGACAGTCCCTGCCTACAAAGTTCCAATGATAAATGTTGAGATGTCCACATTCACCATTCCCCTGCCCGACGTCAGTTTCATCACAATGCCTGCTCTGCATGTTCCATCTGCCCTCAGTAAGCTGACCGTTCCAAAAATCACCCTGCCCAAAATTCAGAGAATCAGGATCCCAGTACTGGGGGATGTGACCTATGAGTTCTCATTGCAAACCGCAATGGTCACGCTCAAAACTGATGCCAGCATCCTTAACCAGGACAGCATTCTCCTCACACTCGATGCTTCCTCAACCTCTGAATTTGAGGTTCTGAACGGAAAGATTGAGGGCAAAACCAATGTGAACACAGTCGGCGGATTTAAAATAGCTTCTGTCCTGTCTGTAAAACATTCCATGTTTGATGGCAACCATGACAGCACCATCACCTTAAGCTATGAAAATGTGGATATCACCATCACCAATTCAGCAAAGGTCAGTCTACCTGTCCTGAATTTGGAAATCTATCAGGAGATTACTGGAAATCCAGAGGAAGGCCTTGTCTTCTCTATGTCCAATCCATCTGCAGGACTCATTGCACTTCAAATGCAGACTAACCGCCCAGCACAAGTGAAAGCCAGACTCTATGGTCGCTACCCGGTAAGATAACTTTTGCTCGCTTTTTTTGCCTACTAATAACCTTTGAATGTGATTTCAATGAATAGTATATTAATATTTTAATATTATTTGTTTCATTTTTAATTTTTTCCACAGTCTGAGCCAACAACCGACATCGATATCTTGGGTCTGAAGATGTCTGTGATAAACTCTAAAAAGTTGAACCTTCAGACAACCTGGAACATGGAGATGCCATATGAGATGATGCTTAGCCTGAAGAAACAGGTGCCCACTGTCATGGAAATGGTGTCTGATCCTGCTGTCAGGACATATAACACAATCAACAGATTTGCTAGAAGCCTCTCTTTTGAGCAGGCAATAGAGCAGGGTAAAATGGTGTCCAGGTGGGGTTTTGACAACATTGTAGCAGTAATTCATACTATTGAGACAACTGTCCCAGATTATATCAATTTAATCATCAGAGTGTACCAAAAGAGAGTTGAAATCATCCTCAGACTCCTGAAAGAAACCAAGTTCCAGATTCCTGGGTATGAACAGAGGCTGTCTGGACTTGAGGTCTACCAGAAGTGTAGTGCTTTTGTTGCGGATGTATCTGAGGAGGCTGTTCAAAAGGTTCCAGAGTACTTTGCCTCCATGTTTAGACCAGTCCTTGATTATTTCCAAACCATTGAATTCACCCTTCCTGGCTCTAACCATGTTGTCAGAGGAAGAGAAATTCTTGATGAATTGTTTGTAGCTTTGATGAAAATTCAGGACCAATTGATTGCCACTATTAGGAAACTGGGGGAAATCCAGCTGGAAGATATCCTTAACAAATTATCTGCATTTTTGCAGTTTACCGCTGAACAAAGTAAGATGTTTTTCCAAACCCTTGAATCTCAGAATGTAATGAAGCTCTCTACTTTTGTGAGTGATGTATGCAATGATGCCATCAACTCTCGTGTCCTAGCTGATGTTACCAGGCAGGTTGACGAGGTCCAGAAAACTGTTGTAGAATATCTAAACGCTGTGAGAGCTAAACTCCAGATTATTTTGGCTGACATGTCTTTTGAACAGCTTCAAGCTGACATCCAGTCTTGGATTGATTTATTGGTAAAACGTATTAATGCTTTCCACAATAATATCATTAAGACACTTAAGGAGAAAAGCAAAAATGTTGAACCATTTGTGAGAGTAGGTGACCGACAGATGGAGATTGACATTCCTTTACCATTTGCTGCCAAATTCAACTAACTGACAGTGGCTGATATACTAAAGTGTTTGAATTGATTGTATCTGTAACCATGATGCTTGTCTCTCTACTCTGTTATTCAAATTATTAATTTTGTTTGATATTTCACAGTAGACTCCAAGTTGTTCAGGTCCTACCGTGTTACCATTGTGTCTTGTACTATTTAAAATAAAACGTGGCCTTAAATAAAGACAGTTTGTACTGCATACTGTACTTCTTTGTGCATTTATTGTATATAATTTGACATAAATGTCTAAAAATGCTAACACCATGGCAGGCTTAAACAAGTAGGAGTGTAAGCAAAGGTAGTATGATATGGTTTTCACACATTGGTACATTTTTCTTCACATTGATTATTCTTCCCAATAAAAATGTTTGTATTTTCCTGACATGTAGCATTTCAGTTTGAGTCAAAGTTGCTCCCCTCAAACTCAAAAATATGTAGTTATTCAATATTTTAAAAAACAACTAAATACTGAACACAAACACCAAAAGCTCACTATATACTGCTGTCATATGCCCATTTGTAGCCTAGGGGTCTAAATTTAGCAGACACAAATAGCTTCTAAGACAAAAAAAAAGTCTCTTATCATAAAGCAAACAGAATAAGTGAGTCTGTTTGGCAGTTTGACAGTTAACAATAATAATAAAAAACTAAGCCCTAAGATGGACTCACTCTTTGAAATACATTAATTTTATCCAATGCTGGTTATGATGTGTAATAATCATACAGTATGCAGTGGTATTCAGATCCTTCACTTGGGCAAAAGTAGTGATACAACACCTCACCAATACAGAATTGCAATTGCTTTTAAAATCTTACTGTATGTAAAAGTATTATGAGCTAAATGTGTGTAAAATATCAAAAGCAAAATAACACATATTAGTAAATTACCCAGTATTTAATGTAGTTTGCTGGGGTGGAGCTGTTCTGATATACTTCACAAGCTAAGTAGTTAATTCTATAACCATGCATCATGAGTTTTAAGCTCATATGTTTTGTTATCAGCCAAGTGTCTACCAACTATAGCTTTTAGATCCATTGTGTGGGGTAAAAAGTACAACATTTAGTATAAAATATCATAAAGTATAAGTACCTAGAAACTGTACTTCACCACTAATCATAAAACATATATTTACATTATGGGGAATATATCCTACCAAAAACATAAAAAAGCACAAATGCAATAGATTATGTAATTCACAAAATATAACAAGTTCATATTATTGTCAATAAGTATATTGGAACTAACTCCAGCTGCAACCGGATATTACACATTTGTTTTTAATGTGAGCAAATGAGGCAAAATAATGGAAAAGTAAAGATGGTGACACAACATTATTTTTTTTATTGGCTTTTCCTAAACAGTTTTCCCTTACATTCTGGATTGTTTTTCCAAATTTCATTGTTCCATTCAAACAAAATTATTTTATTGCATTAATGTGGTCATAATTTGACACACTCTTACAAACATGTTTGGTACCTTTTCAGCACTTTTCTTCTCCAACAAGATAATTAAAGAAAAACATGCTCTGCTTTGTCTGATCGGTGAATATTAACCTAACATTATTGGAAATGAGGTACATGAAAGGGGCCAGTGTGGGAAAATTAACCAGTCCAGCACAATGCATTCCTGTCCTGTAAGCCATAAAAAAGCCCAGCAACAGAAGCCAGGGAGGAATGTGACTTTTACATCATTGTGACTCTGGCAGGATTTATAAAAGATACTCTTTTTAAACTCAGATTCATCTTCACTATGGTTCATATTGTTTACTGAATCATAGAAAAAATACATGTTTAAAGCAAAGATAATAAAGTGCATAGTAAATCCACCAGGGTTTTACCCTGAAATCCCAGTGTTGCAACACTGTCTGTAATTGATAATCATAGTCATTTGAACAATAACTCCCACCATCTGTAAGGGAAACGTAACACGGCATTTCTAGTGAGATCAGACTTGATCTAAATTTCTTACACAAGTATGACAAATAAACTCAAAAACATTGACTTATGTTGCTAACTTTAAAGCTGCAAATAAATGTGAGGTACATGCAGTCATAAAGGAAGACATTAAGATATTTTTGTTCCTAATTCAGTTCTGTAAACAAACTTTAACATCTACTGAACACTTAGTTTTTTGCCTAGTTTAATAATATACAATTCCATCACATTTGAATTGTCACACTATCCCAAAATCCCGTATGAGTATGTGTTTCTTGCTCATTGAGCTCTGATATAGCCTGCTCTTCTTTTGATGACATTTTCTAAAAAAAAAAAAAAAAAAAAAAAATACATAGAAAACGTGTTTCACTGAGTGAAGCACTCACATGCTAAACCATCTCAAATGCTCAATCTTCTCTTGGCAATGCCACCACCATAACTGGAAATGAAGCTGTAGCTTAATAGAAAATGTCAAACAGGTCTTGTAAGTGTTGAGACAGCTGAAATATGCCAGCCTACAGGTGAGACAGGACATAGACTTCAGTGCTCAGAAACATGGTGGGATCTGTTTTACCTTTTTACCTACTTCGTATGGTTCAACAGCCCCACCTTCTTTGTTGGCTGTACTATGTACAAGCTACAATGTGTTTGTGTGACTTTTTCGTTCATTGATTTATAATCCATAGATGTCCTCCCAAATCGAGTCATTGTAGCCACCAGGAAAACCAAAATACTTAGGCTATAGTTACATTGTAAGACTATAGTCTCTTGGATCTTCGATTGGACCTGTTACATTTTTAAAAAAACTATTAAACTAAAGTCGAAAATATACTTTTGGTTGAGGCTCCAACTAACAAACCTGAGACAACTGATTATTTTTTTTATTTTTTTTTACCGTAAACATGGGCTGTCTTTATTGAAAATGGCGTAAAACATCAGAAGAAACAGGCTACACTACCGAACACCATGGGCATCCTTGCACTGACTCAAACTTCTATCAAAGCTTTCTGTGAATTGTAGTGCAGATGCTGTGCAATTTCACAAACTAAATACAGTCATTGTATTGTAAATACAAAGTGGACATAAATAACGAGTGCAATTTTTGTACTGCTTCGCTTATTGTAACTTTGGCAATAAGGCAATGCCTATAAACACGTCGAAACACAAAAAGTGAGCACTTTAAACCTTGGCTCGAAAGCAGGCCTTTGGAAAGGACATGTCCACGTTGGAAAATTAGGGAATAAATCGTCCACTTCCTTATTTGTTTTTGTCCCTCCACCGGCCGGACTGGGATCATGTGACGCACAAAGAACATGCAGTAACCAGTGCATTTCACAGACTCTCTCTCTCTCACACACACATCAGATGATCAACGAATGTGTTCCAAATAACTTGTTTGCAGTCATTTGTTTATCTGATTACAAGGGAGTATTCAAGCCATGGTCACTGCCCGTAGGCCTGCATGTTCAGACACAGATCCCAGCGGCATCTGCGCGTCAAGGTTCTCCAGATAGCGTCGATTCACATCAAAACACAGCATTTAATACAACTTTCTGATGGTGTTTTCCGTTTTTGTAAGGCTGCCCGTGTTGCAGTTTCGAATACCTCCCAGATCCCTTCCTTGGTTTTGGCAGAGCACTCCAAATAGGCATATGCACCAATGCGCATGGCCATGGCCCGGCCATCCTCTGCTTTCACGGGCTCCAGCTTCAACCGGGACAGCTCGTTCTTTACGTTTTCATCATTGCGCAGATCTTTCTTGTTGGCCACTAATATAATAGGTACATTCGGACAAAAGTGTTTGACTTCAGGGACCCATTTTTCAGGGATGTTTTCCAACGAGTCCGGGCTGTCCACGGAGAAGCACATCAGAATGACATCGGTGTCCGGATAGGAGAGGGGGCGCAGCCGGTCGTAGTCCTCCTGCCCGGCTGTGTCCCACAAAGCTAGCTGGACTTGCTTGTTTTCCACCTCTATGTCCGCAACATATGTCTCAAATACAGTCGGAACATACACCTCAGGAAATTCGTCTTTGCTGAATACAATCAGTAGACATGTTTTCCCACCTGCCCCGTCCCCCACCACGACAAGTTTCTTCCGAATGTCTGCCATTCCTGCTTTTTCCTACCTCTCGCTTAAATGTAACATCAAGAATAAAGATCCCGGTGTAGCCTACTCTACTCACTGTCTCTGTTTTGGTAGGCTACTCTAAATAAAACTTCCTGTATGCCGCTCCCGTCTACCAACTCCAGAACGTTTATCAAAAACCACTGCAATCCCTTTATAAAGCATAGGGTGGTTTCCTAAATATAGCAATCCAATCGGAAATAGGGAGGTGCGATCACAGTTTGTAAAAGAAGAGGTGATTGGATCTCATCGGGGTTTCCTTATGTAGAGGAGGGTCAAGCACCACGAGGACCATCTGACTCAGGATCAGCCAATATCAAACAAATGTAAATGATGATGTATTACGCAGGATTTTTTTTGTAATTCTCCTTTGACGCGACTTCTATTATTATTCCCGTCATTACAACATTTCCCATATCCGGATTTTTTTTAAAACATACTGTTTTAGCTACTTTTGTTGCTGGATCAACCTTTTTTAACAAATCGCCTACCATCAAAAAAGTCTTAGGTCATATCTATATGGACTCTTAGGGGAATATAAAGTGGTCATTTATAAAATGTTGGAGGTTGCTATGCACATTAAATAAGCTAACGGCATATGTTACCTTTGTGTACAAACGGTAGCCTACGCGGGGAAGGCAAATCATCATTGACTTTATACGCATGTCTACGTAGTTTACGCTATTTACAGGGAGGGGGCACTAGCGTAGGCAAACTCTTAGCCTTGAGTATCAAGCCTTGCTAAATCACCGCTCTCTCCAAGGAAACAAAACAATATAGAATTGGGTTGACGGCGTGCAGCAAGCATAGACCCTCTATCAAAACGACACGCGTAAGTATCTCCTCTTTATTTGTTCACATCGAAAGTAAAGGCTTTGTAAAGCGAAGGATTTAAACGCGACTACCGTGGTGTGAGTATTTCCCCTTTTGTTTAGCGGTTAAGGCCCCTCTGTTTGGAACTTGAAGGGGGGCCATGTTGTTTAGCCACTGAGTGTTTGCTTGATGTTTTAGCTCACACAACACCAACTTGGCAATTAGCTTCCGCTAGCTCTCACATTAGCTATTTTGGTTTATTTGGCTTGTTGCATTTAACCAATGTGGTATTTCGAGCCAATGCACTAGCTTGTTTTCCGTTCAACACGGAAACCTATTGGCTTACTGTAAAGCAAAGGTAAATTCACGGATTTAACTTTGATGTCTAGCTAACGATACAAATAATAAACAGAGCAGGCCCGCTGCGGTTAGCATGTTGGCGAAGGAGGTTGCTATTGCTCACTGGCGATGTAACATAGCTAACAATAAAAATGTTAAATATCCGCTAATGCCAATAAAGAACTGGGCGTAAAAAGAAAGAAGAGGACACCTGGTTGGCTATTAACCATTTAAAACGTAGCTAAATTATTTAGTCAAATCCTCAAAGTTAGCTTTCTTGTTAGCCGCGGTCTTGATGGCCAGGTTAGCTACATTAGCTATGGTTAGCCAGCTTGTTGAAAGGCTTGCACGTCTGTTTGCTGCAATGACCAGTAATTTTGGTTATGTCGTTGTAACGTTAACTAGTTAAAACATAATAAAGCCAGTGACAGCTCTTATCATGGAAAATAAAAATCAGCAGTGTTAACGTAATTGGTTTGCCTCAAGTGTTTTTTATCATTAGTAACGTTGCATTGGTGGTAGCGTTAGCCATAACCACCCGCTAACACTAGGCTATCGACGTTACCTAGCTAGCATTCTTGGTCTTGCATAGCATTAACATGCTTGTCATTCACCTGTTTTGTACTTGCATTGAATATTCACAAATTGGCAAACTGACAAATTAGACTTCCCATTTGACGTTAATGTCCGTTTTTGAGAAATCCATGTAACTACATTTGGATGTAACTACATTTCATCTTGTAATGTCGAAGAGCCTCATTTAAATAAAGGACTATTAAGTCACTATCACTGAAGGAGGTGACAAAGTGGGGATTGAGAAAAAGAAATTATGTGGCTCATAAGTAAAGGCCACTTGTTGTAACTTAAAGCTTTAATTGCTTAAAAGGCTACCAGAATAAAGCAACCTATCACGTTAAAATGGGTGCTACATTGGCTTTATACTTTTATAAAATGTAATTATGCCATAAATCGGATTAATTTGTGTCAGGCAGTAACTTTGGTAGACTAGAAGTCATGCTATTATGGAAAACAGCACAAAAAGTTGATTATAACAAGACTGCATATTAATGTCAACATAATACTTGTATATTTTGTTTTCTGTAGGCTTTCCCGTGGAATGAGCGTTCCATGCAGCATCCTAGGTATGAATGACGTGGCCTGGCAGGAGACGAGAGGTGGGATGCTGCATGCAAATGGCGCTCCTGAGACTGGAGGTGTCAGAGTTCATGTTGGAGGACCCTTGGCCACAGTTGTGGGAGCTGGACAAGCTGGAGTCCCACATTTACAGGGCATGGACAGGATTGCTAACCCAACCCCAGGTACCCCGCAGCCTCCACTGAGTGGACGATCTCAGGATGATGCCACAGTTGGATACTTCTTTCAGAGGCAGCCCGGAGAGCAGCTTGGAGGTTGCACTCCCAGCAAGCATCGCTGGCCAACTGGTGATGCCAATCATGTTGATCAGGTAAAGGGTGTTCAGTTATTGTACTGTATTTAATTTAGTGCAGGTTAGAGGTACACACTGCAGTATTTTGGATCAGTCAGTACAAGTCTCACTGTATTAATAATGGCTGTATCAGAGGTTGGATGCCTAATGTGATGTGTAGCCCAAACAGTAAGAACCTGTTAGATACAACTGGCACTAGGTCACATGTTTCACTTGCTCAGTTAATCTGTGATGATTTACACAAGATGCCAGCCATTCATCAAGTACCATTTCTTCTAGGCATGTTTTGTTGAATTTAGAGCATGCAATGTGTGACTTTTGTTGATAGAGCCTAATGCTGTGAGTTACAGCAATCCATGAATATAATTACATTAATTCCACCCAGTCTCTGAATTTGGTTATCCCAGCACACATTGAGAGCTGGGGTACACCCTGAACAGATCACCAGTTTTTAACAGTGCAAACGCATATAGACTTCGGTGTGCAAGATGGCAATAGCACTGCATTTTTTTTTTTTTTAAAGCAGCCTCCTCATTCGCAGTAGGCAAATTCTGCAAGACCAGTGTGCCACTGTGTTGGCAGAGCAGGAGAGTGGCTGTCGCTGTGATAACTGGCCAGACTTGTAATATCTGTCTTACAGTATTAAACTCCTATGCATTGTTTTGGTACGTGAAAAGTCTTTAAATGTGTGGATGTGTTACACAAAATGGACTTCCTGGATTGAATTTGATCTTCGTACAAGTACCTGTAGCAACACACCCACCTGACCTGCTGTTTAGGCTGTGGGAGAACAAACGAAACATACTTTGTAGAACATCATTTTAGCAGAATGCTTAATGATAGTCCTACAAGGGCTGGGCAAACACACTATGTTCCTGATCTGCAATAATATTAGAAATACTAAAGAAGGAAAATTATTAAAAAAAAAAAAAAACTTTAATTTGTGAATCTTGTTTGGGGCCAAGCTTCTTCTTATTGAGACACATGGCCAATGAATCTCTGTCTCAATCCATTAACTGTGCAATGGTTCCTCTCCAATTAGCACATTAGGTCCCCATTTCCTATCCATGTCTGAGATCTTTGTTTGACCGGCCCCCAAACATGCAGACAGTGGATTGGGCATGTGTTATCACTCAGTCTGATGAAAAAAATGATGTTATTGTTGGGCCACCTTCTTTCTCTTTGTGTTTTTTACAGCAGATACTATACGGGTCAATGTTGCATTATTGCAGTATTCTTTTAAATATTTCAATGGTGTAACCTGTAGTGTTTCATGCCAAATATCTTCATTTGAGATGATAAAGGCCCACGGACATGCTTGAGTGAAGTTTTGTAATTTACACCTCTACTTTTCACGTGCACACATAATCAAAAGGGAGGGATAGTGAAAAGAAATTGGGTGCAGCTGATTTGTCCTTTGGTGTAATTTTATAGTGCTATGATTCTAACCTTCCATCTCTTTGTAACCTTTACATCCAAATTAATTCCAGCAACATCAACCTCAATGCAGAAAACTAAACATAATACATTTTTCTGCCACATGGCATCGTTTTGTCATTGATTACATCCCACTTTGTAATAGAGACCTTATTTATTGATTTCAATATCGATCGATCAAACACCAAAGATTAATTTGTACCTCTTTAAATGTTTCCAAAATTGTGTCAGTGGTTCATTAAAGGATAATTCAGGTCAATTTCAACACGTAGCTCTGTTTGTAAATTTGGAGTGCTGTCAGTAGAGAGAAAAATTAAACCAATCAGTGCTGTCTACACAGTTATCCTCCTGCTAACGTTAGCACCCAACAGGCTTAAACAAGGCAACATGTTTTTTTAGCCTCTAAACATGTTGAAAATGTCATTAAAAGTGTCTCCCCATGTGAAGTTATTCTTTTTGAGTGAACACAGTGAATGTGACTATATATGTGATTGAAATGTATAAAAGTTGTGCTAAATCAGCTGTGTTTAGTTCCGGTGTTGAGACGGCAGTTAGAGAAATTAGGGATTGTCTACAACACAGAAAAGAGATAAAACTAAAATATGTAGGCTATCAATTTAATGATTAAGGTTTGTGTCTCCAAACTTATCTTAATTATAACTTGTCTCCGCTAGTTGTACGTACTTCAAAAAAAAAAAAGCATATGCTTAATTTTGAAAATATGTTTGTATTTCTTTTCGGTGTTGTAGTTTGTAGCCGGTCCTGAAGCATTTCTTGCAGTATCCCCACAGGAACTAAACACAGCTGAATTAGCACAACTTTTCATGTATTTCTGTCACATCTACAGCAGCATATTCACTGTGTTCACTCAGAAGGGATCACTGCACATGGCTAGGCACTTTTAATAACATTTTCAACATGTTTAGAGGCTAAAACGGTTTAAAAAGGTTTAAAACTTGCCCTGTTTTAGCCTGTTTTTTTTTTTTTTTTTTTTTCTGGGGTAACGTTAACTGTATAGATAGACGACTAATGGTAATGTGCTAGCACACCTCTGTCTTCTGCCTCAGTCTCCCAGCAAGGCTTCAGTCAGGATGAGAGCTGACAACACCCCTGGGAACACATCCACAGTCAGCCCCCAGCCAGTTAGCAACCAACTTGGTCAGCACTTAACTCCGGCGCTAAGGACGCTAACGGCAGTTTACTGAACCGTCTGGAAACAGACCCAGGCACCCGAGTCAGAACAGCGGCCACTCGTAACATTAGCTACACCTCTGTTAGCGTTACGGTGCCCCCTCTTTTGCTTTTAGTCGTCTTTACAGTTAGCTAAATTTACCAGACAAAACAAGAATAAGGCACCAAGAGGACTACTAGTAATTTAAAGATGTGGTAGCATTAGATCTGGACGAGAAGGATAACTTTGGAGTTGGAAGGGATTTGTCGCGATACTGCTTTCTCCCACCGCAACCACAGGTTCGAGGAGCTGATTATTGCGATTTCGGTTTTATTTTCTATATCGTTACAGCCCTAATTTCAACACATTGTTTTTTTGTTTATATATGGTTGTATTGTGTTGATTATTCAGATACTTAATGTTGAGTGCCTCTGTATTGAACAAGCTTTTTTGAAATTTGTAACTAACACAAGTTAGTTGCTCTGGAGTGAGCAGAACAAATGTAAAATATCTTAATATCTTCTATTTAGTGTTAATACCTTTTTGTTTACAGTCCAATTTTTTTTTTGTCTCAGGTCCGTGCTGTCGATGAAATGAATTATGACTTCCAAGCTCTTGCTTTGGAGTCAAGGGGCATGGGAGAGGTAAGGGGTTTTCTGTCTTTTTCATCAAAGTACAGCAATAAATCAAAATGAAAATCTGAATGAAAAACTTTTTCTAGACTTGAAAGATAGCAGTAAGACATCTGTATTTTGCTCCATTTTACATGATCAAATTAAGCTATGACAGGCATTTTTGTGACCAATGCAACAGCGCGAAACAGCAGCTGTAACAGAAGGAAATCAACTCATGCTTGCATGTTTGACAGCGTTGTATGTTAGTATTGAGACGAAAGTAGTGTATGCTCAGTCATGGGCAGTGTCAAAGTGGATTATAGTGCATGGGTGAATCAATTTTGAAATGCCCTGTAACTCTGCACTGCAGTAGTTGCAATCATTTGAGCATAAAATGCAATTTTCTCTACCGAAGAGCAAACAAAAGTTTTACAGCCACCATCACGTCAATAGTGATTAGTGTTCATACTGAAAGATTTTTGATGGAGAATGACTTGGAGTGAAAATGTTTAGCCTATGTAAATAACCAATATTTAAACTTCAAAATTGTGTTCACTGTAGAGAAAGGGCAACTACAATGAAAAATGTGTAGTGAAGTGGCTCTGTTGTGAAGGCTAAACGGTTAATTAGCAAACTGTTTATTGCAGGTGGTCACGTTTAACGAAAATACAGCTATTAGAAGTTAATATATATAAGAACTTGAAGCTGACTCTGACAGCTGAAAAGGGCAGCTAGCTGTCTCCATGAAGCTCACAGTCAAGCTTCTGTAACTTACAACCAAGTTGGGAAACCAGAACAAACATTTAGTATTTTGACTCAGTGGAGGTGTATTTCTTTTTTTAAATGTGAAAACTGTATTTCTCGTCATCTTGCCTCACATCACTCGCTCTATACTACTCGCTCGTTCCCATAGCTCCCGTGCCCTAAAATACCACAATGCATTGCGTTGCTCACATATATCATGCATTTCTCTATACACCAAAAATTTAAATAAGTTATTGATGGAGTTGTAATATCAAATATTTGATTGCACTTGACATACAATGACCTTAATGATGCTTAGGAAATATGTACAATTTATTTGTAGCTTCTGCCAGCGAAAAAGCTTTGGGATTCTGATGAACTGGCCAAGGATGGAAGGAAAGGGATGCTTCTTGGAGAGGAGTGGAGGGACAATGCATGGGGATCATCTCGTGAGTGGCTATTATATATTTTTTTTGTACTGTATTCTTATGTAGGTTTTCCTTCAAGTCAATGAAATCATAAGATCTGATATTCAAAGTCAAATTACAGCATTGGAAAAGGCATTTTTTTTTAAAGTGTTTCTTTAATCTGACTGGGTCTTTACACAGCTATAGTTTATGTACATAACTATTTTAGATATTTGATCACAGCTTTTCATTCAGATCATTCAGTGTCTCAGCCAATCATGGTGCAGCGGCGACCAGGCCAGACTTTCCATGGCAATGGTGATGCCAATTCTGTGCTTTCACCTCGCTCAGAAGGTGGAGGTCTGGGGGTGAGCATGGTGGAGTATGTTCTGAGCTCTTCTCCTGGGGACAAGATGGATGGTCGGTACAGGAATGGTGGCTATGTGAGTTGAGCTTACTTAAAGGAGCAGCATCTCTTGGTTAGTTAGCACTTATTCTCAAGAGTGGCACATAGTCTTACCTAATCTTTTATTATTTACACACACACGCAGGGTGGAGGGGATGTTGACCAAGATGGTAGAGACACAATTGACGTCCAAGAGAAAGTGTCCCCCTTTGAAGAGGACAAGAGCCCTGAGAAGAAGGTGGGAGATGAGAATGATCCTGCTAAAGCCAACGGAAGAGGTCTTCTAAACGGAATGGACAGAGACTGCAAAGATTTCAAGTATGTTTTCCAATTTTTCTGTAACATGAGGTGAATGGCTACCTATTGTTTGATGCTTTATGGCTATTGTGAGACTATGAGCTTAGTTTCCCAACCTCTTCTACAGCCCTTGTGCTAGATAATCCTCCCATTTCAGAATGTCTAAAGATATTTTTACAGATAGTATTGAAGATCTTCTAATGTTGGCAATGTTTTGTACTAATAATGGCATATTTCTTTACTGTCGCAGTCCAACCCCTGGAAGCCGCCAAGCTTCTCCCACCGAGGCTGTGGAGAGAATAGGTCCTAGTCAGACAGGGTTGGAGATGATGGGACAGCACCACCCACATGTCCTTCAACAACACAACCACGCCCAAAACAAGGCACCTGAGGACTTCCATAACCAGGAGGCCCAGAACATGGGAGGTATGGAGCATCAAGCTGGTGTGGAGTCTCTTCAGTTTGACTATGCTGGGAACCAGATTCAAATGGACTCCTCAGGGACACCAGTAGGGTTGTTTGACTACAACTCACAGCAGCAGGTTTGTTGTAAAACATAACATATCTGTCAAGAGATCTAACTATGTTGGCTCAGCAGATTGTTATCCGTTTTTGTTTTCTTTTTTCCAGTTGTTCCAGAGATCTAATACCCTGACTGTTCAACAGCTCACTGCAGCTCAGCAACAACAATATGCCCTGGCTGCAGCCCAGCAGCAGCATCTCGGTGTGTAATATAGTTAAACTACTTTTTGTCTCTAGAGATCTGTATTTACAGTGGTATAGTGATTTGAAATGGAAATATGAATTACATTACTGTTCCTCATATTACCCAGCTGGCCTTGCTCCTGCCTTTGTGCCAAACCCTTACATCATTAATGCTGGCCCCCCTGGAACCGATCCCTACACGGCTGCTGGGCTGGCAGCAGCAGCCACGCTTGCAGGTGATCACACATCACATTTTCACCCCTTTTGTTAACTGTCCGCTGAAGCTCTAATTTGATGTATTTTTGATACAAAATGCCGTTGTGCCAAGTTTAGATAAAGAGTACTATCTTGCTCAGTTGTAAAATATGTAACATCAAAGTATGTAACATCAAAAAATTTTCTTCAGGCCCCACAGTGGTTCCACCACAGTACTATGGTGTTCCTTGGGGGGTGTACCCGGCCAACCTTTTTCAACAACAGGCTGCATCAACTGCTAATCACTCTGCTAATCAGCAAGCATCCAATCAGGGCCCAGGGCCAGGCCAGCAACAGGTAGGAAGTGTTGTGCTATTGATCAGAGAGGTGTTTCATAAAGGTGGCTCCATAAAGCAGAGGTCATTTTGAAAAACCTATGTTGAATAACAAAATGTACAACGATTTAACTATTTTATAAACACAAGTAAAAGCTAATGTGGACAGACTAAAACAAGTCTGGTTAATGTCTTTAAAATACACTCAAGACATCAAGCACTGATTACATAATTTCCCAGTGAAGAAAACGGATATTCACAGCCACAGAGCTGCATGCAATAAAGTCTATAGTATGGACAGGGTTTTTCCTGCATAGAGAATTAGGAAGCGGGATAGATTTGACCGAGGTGCCCGCCTCCTAATTCTCTATGCAGGAAAAACGTGTTCTCGACATAACTCCATTTGTAACTGCAATTGCGGTGTGTGTGTGTGTGTGTGTTGACATTTTGGCAGGGTATACAGTATTGGATGGTATTTGTTTTGTTTGTTTAAATTTAAAAAAAGTTGCAGGAAAACGATTTTGCCAACAGAATCAAATTGTTTTGCAAGAAATGTCATGTTCTCAGTCTCAAACATAGCTTAACCATGTTGTGTGATGTGCTACTTCAGTGCACATTAATATAACAAATGGGACTGGACTACAGAACATTGTAGATGAACATTTAATATCTAGAGGATATAGACACCATTGACTGTAACTTTTGGCCATACTCTAGCACATTGATCAAACGCGGTCCAGCCATATACAGGTTTCAACCTAGTCTTGTTTCCCTACAGCAGGAATGTGTCAGGCAGCGCCCTGATATTTTGTGGCTGTTCAATCAGGTGAATATTGTTTATTTTGCATCCAAGCACGTCCAATTTCTTAAAGGTTTCCTAAATTAATGGTGCATCCCATCAGTGTAATGTTTTTTTAGTTTTGCAGATATGGGTCTTAAAATCAGTGATTACTATAAGGCAAGGAGGAAAATGAGGGCAGATACAACAGTGTAGACATCATCTGATTATTACAGGCAGCTAAAAAATAGAGATTTTATTTTACTAAATGTATCGCCTCCATTTTGAGCCTGGAAAAACACTGTTATGGAGAGGTAGAACCACTGTTACCTTATACCTACCTTTTCTGGGCGTCTGCTTCTTTTTAATTTTTTAATAATATTTAGAGAGAACAAATGGTGCTGTAACAGCTATTTTAACTGTAGTGCATTTCAAACATGGTAATCCAAATGTGGTGCATATCCTAAAAGAGCTCAGGTTTTGGATAGACAAGTGCAGTCCATGTCAATTTGCAGTGCAAGTACAATGCATTAAATTTTTAGTATACTAGTATTCACAATGCAGCGGTAAAGTACTGTGGCAAAAACACGGCTTGTTTGAAGCTAAATTAAGAAGAAAATTCTCTGAAAATAAGCCTGATTTTATTAAAGCAAGTCTAGTTAAATTGGTAAACTTGTTTTGTGAAACGCCGTTAGATTTAGTCAAACTTGAAAGGCTCATTTGATTATATAAGAGTATTGTGTTTCAAAATGCATTTCCAATAAACTTTCTAGAATGTATGTGAAGAGCAGGTTCTCACATGCAAAAATGGGATTTGATTGGAAGCTTTAAAGGCCCCCTTTTTGTTCTGAGCAACTTTCGGTTGAATTTAGAACTGTTTTGTGTTTTTTCTAGGGCTGTCAATCAAAATATTGAATCGTGATAAATTACTAGGCTTTTTTGCTGGACAATTAATTGTCCCAGAAATAATTTCAATTAACAATATAATTGTCTCTTTTAATGAGAATACTTTTTTCAATTTATTACTGTATCAAACAAAACTTTAAAGAACTCATATATATATATAAATTTTGTTAAATCACTAATAATCAGTTATATAATTACAATTTGGCACATCTAAACAATTACCATCAATCAGATTAGAAAAATCAAAGCACAAATCCCTGTGGAACTATGTTAGCATAATGTTAATGAATAACGTACATTTCTGCCACAGCGTAGTCATTTACGGTAACGCAGACGGCCTAACTACATTACATAAACGCGTGTAAAGGTGCTTAGGTGGATTTTTAATGTTTGAAAGCTGACTGGATTTGTCCTCTGGTAGGAATCCATAGTATCGTAGACTAGCTAACGTTACTGTTAGGTGGTAACGCGTTTGGATCCAAACAATAGTGTGACCAATGTCATTTAAAAAAAATTTGCTCTAATGCTTTAATTGCTGTTATATGACATAACCGTGATTGTGTTAAAGAGGAAAATGCGGTTAGACAATTATTTAATAATTTTTACAGACCTATTAATCACATGGTTTTCCATAGTTAATGGATTTAATTGGATTAATCACTTATTTGTTCTAAATGTAATTTTAAAAGAATTTTTTTTCAAGTTTGTAAAATGGCTTTTTTCAACATTGGTGAGGACAAATATGCTAGCTTTATGCAAATGTTTATTATTGCAGCAATCCAAAACGATGACAAATACTGAATGTTCAAAATATGCTAAAAGCATATTATGGCAAACCCCAGCCCATCAATCAACAATGCATGGGCATATAAACATAACACAATTTATGACATGGATTGGTTAAATACTTTATTTGGACTGTTCAATCACAGCATTCTGCAATCTGCTATTTCTGTAGACTATTTCTAAGCATAACAGACCGTTCTGATCATACACTCAGACGTACCATTTATTTATTTATTTATATATATATATATATACACACACACACACACACACACACACGTGTTTGTGCTCATACTGCTAAACAGTAGATCAAAACCCGAGAGGGTAGAGGAAACTGGGATCGTTAACTGAGCTAATGGGAACAGCATTAGTTAGATCTATCATGGTTAGCGCTCTCACCGGGCCGTGGAGAGCCGCTCTAATCAGCAGTAAGGTTAACCGTCTTGAGTGGGACATCAGCAGGTAACATTTGTGTGAGTAGCCATGTAATAAGCGGTACTAAAATATTAAGCCGGATAAAGTAGAGTGAGCTGGTTCTTATTGCAAATTAGAACCCTGACGGATGATGCAGGAACTCGACGAGAACTGCTGTATCGCTTCCTGATTTCCCAAACATTAGAGCGGCCTGAAGCCCAAAAGGAACGCACTAATTATCACGTTAATTTCGACAGCCCTAGTTTTTTCACAAGAGGGATTTCTCTGTCTTCTTGTCCATGTGTTTAAAGTGGGTGAAGCTCTGTTGGAAAAACGTGATGTCACCTACTGGTGTGCACCAATCAAAATTTAGCAACATTTGAATCAATATGTAATGACAGTGGGGTTGTTTTATGTTGCTAGGCAACTGTTAATCAAATCTGAACAAACCAAACCCACACAGTCCTGATGTTGGACATTAGCTGAACTTTGACTGTTACTCATTTAGTCTTAAATATTTGAAACCAAGTTTTCAGGTACTTTAAATGCAGAATTTGTTTGAGAACTTTCAAACAGTATTTTGGTATCCTGTGGCTGTGACAGTATTCTTACCATCCCCTCCAGGTGATGCGCACAGGAAACAACCAGCGACCTCTTACACCTGGACAAGGCCAACAGAGCCAGCAGGAATCTCTAGCTGCAGCAGCTGCTGCAAATCCTGCATTGGCATACGCGGAATGTCTGGTAACACATTTATCTTGACTGCTTGATGTTGTAATTTGAACTGCTCTTTTAAGAAAGTTGTGTAGTAATCTACCCATTTTAAGTCATTGAGCAACACTACACACCTTACTTATTGTTGAATGACTTTATAAATTGATTAATTTGTAGTAACAATTGCTAAGCTCCTTTTTTTTATGTTCCTTATCTTTTCAGGTTATCAAGTGTTGGCCCCTGCAGCCTATTATGACCAGACTGGGACCCTGGTGATGGGTCCTGGTGCCCGGGCTGGTCTTGGTGGGCCAGTTCGTCTAGTCCAGACCCCTCTACTCATCAACCCTGCAGCAGCACAAGCTGGTAAGTACTAGTTCACCTGTCATTATAATTTCAGTGTATATGTCTACTCCACTCTGTTGTTTAATTGGTACCTCTCAGGGTCATTCTGACCTCAGCTCTGCTTTTACCCCTCACACTCTACTCTCTCCCGCCACCAGCAGCTGCGGTGTCAGCATCTGGCTCCGGTAACAATTTGTCTGGTCCTCCAGGCAACGGGCTGTACCGCTCCATGCCTCAACCTCAACCGCAGCAGCAGCAGCAACAGCAGCAGCAGGCTCCACCACAGAGCAGTGGCCTGCCTTCTAGCTCATTTTACGGCTCTGGATCAGTCCCTAACACTTCTCAGAGCAGTTCCCTTTTCTCACACACCTCTGCTGCGCCGCCACCACAAAGCTCCTCCCTGGGCTTCAGCGGTACTGGCGGCTCCATCGGCGTAGGCCTGGGTTCTGCTCTTGGAGGCTTTGGCTCTTCTGGTCAGTGATTTAGACATAAGCTACATTGGGGATTAAAGGAACTTCACTTTTAAGAGTCTGTTTTCCCACACTTTCACTTTTTTTTTCTTGCAGTATCCAGCTCTACCAGTAGCAGTGTATCTCGCAGGGACTCCCTGTTGGCAAGTTCTGATCTATACAAACGCAGTGGCAGCAGTTTAACTCCCATTGGCCAACCATTTTACAACAGCCTTGGTTACTCCTCTTCACCCAGCCCCATTGGCCTCACACCAGGTCACTCTCCACTCACTCCTCCACCTTCTCTGCCCTCCTCTCATGGATCCTCTTCCAGCCTTCACCTAGGTGAGCCTAATATTTATGGGAATAATAGAATGAAGTATATTTCCAGGATAATTGCCTGACATCTTTGTTGGTCACTTACTGCTCTGTGTTGTCTTTTTGTTCTCACTCTTTTTGCTTTGGGAAAGCAACACACTGTTAAACCGTGTAACCAGCTAATTTAAACAGCTCATGACACTGTATTGTGTGAATAGTTAACTTCATGTAATATGATGTGTGTCGCGTTTTCTTTAGCGGGGTGCAAATGTTCCACCAAAACAAGTTCCTTTCCTGGACTATTTTGCAGAGGCAGTGCATGCAGAGCTTAGATGTGATTGATTTTAAATGAATGCAAACAACCCAGCAGGGCTTGACATTAAGGCTTGTCTGGGACAAGTGGAAGAGAAATTTACTTGCCACACTGGCAAAGTTAAAACTTAAACAAAATAAAAGGCCATGTTATTTCACGTTACGTGCCACTCATTACGTCTGAATTTGGAACAATTTATTTTTATTTAATTTTTTGAAGAAAAAAAATCCCCACAATCCGGCGCAGCGGTTCAGCGTACCGCTAACATTAGACCCAGCCCGCAGTTCAAATCATTCTGTGTAAGTGATGCAGCATAGGAGCACGGCGGAACCAGCAAGCCAGCCGGCCGGTGTTAGTTGGCTAACTGCTAACTCTGCCTTAATGTTACCCCGTCGCCACATCAGTCACAGAAAACGAGCCACATGCTTTGTGTGGATGAAGAATGATGTTAATTTGACTCATTTAGCAACTAGCTCTCTGCCTCGTAACGTTACTACTCCCATGCTCACTCACTATGGTGCTATGCTATGTACTATGCTTTGCTGTGTTTTAAAATGATTTGATTTCAAGGTATATTGTCATACAACACAGGGTTGCAAAACGAAATGCACTTGCAGTCCTTTTTTATGTTGCACAAAAAAAAAAGTAGTGCATTTTTAGAATTGGCATCAGGAGGAATGTAAACAACAGCAACAAAAACACTGGGTCATTCTCTGGGAAGACATGGCCGGTATCTTAACATTAAAGATTCAACATAAAAGAAACATTGCCCCTCAACTTTGACTATGCTACCTTGCATTACCGATGCAAATGCAAAGACCTCTTTTTGTCCCACCCATGTTCTGCGCTGTGTCAGCGTGGAACACTGATGCGGTATGGTGCAATGAAGCCATGTTTTTGATATGAGCACAACAGTCTCCAATCTCCTGTTGCTGGGCCATCCTGAGTCCTATTTCATCCATTCAACTTTCCAGACATCAGCCGGGTCGCATCGCCGTTGGTGGAGCTTGGCTGAACCGGCTGGTATAGCTGGGTTGTCGGAAGATGATTGTCTCAAGGCCCACTGCACTTTGTCTAATCCATGCACTTCCCTTCTCTGATGTTAATGAGCGTATCTCTCAAGTTGTATATTCTCCAGTAATCAAGGCAGAAAGACCAATTAAGACAGCGATGTTCATTGGAGCTACTGCCTGGGTGTTTGGTGTCTTGTTCCCCGTTGCCTTCCAGGCAGCGATGCCAGGCAATGGGATTAGCCAATGCATGGTAAAGGTTAGGTGCCTTGAAGTCAACGGTCACAGCGCTGCCTGGAAGTTGACATTGGGGGCTTAAAACACAATTGAGCTAATGGCTGCTTCTGTCGAAAGAATATTATTCATTTTATAGAATTATTTCAAAAATATATATTTTTCTGGAATTTGTCTTGCGTCCTAAGGTGTGCACTGTTACATTCATAACAATCATGGTCAATTTCTGCCTGTAATACAATACTCTCCGGTCATTCTGTATTCCTAGGTGGCCTCACGAATGGCAGCGGGCGTTACATTTCTGCAGCACCTGGAGCTGAGGCCAAGTACCGGAGCGCCGGAGGGACATCTAGTCTTTTCAATTCCAGCAGCCAGCTGTTCCCTCCGGCTCGGCCCCGCTACAGTCGCTCTGATGTTATGCCGTCCGGACGCAGCCGCCTACTAGAAGACTTCAGGAACAACCGCTTCCCAAACCTCCAACTCCGTGACTTGCCAGGACACATGGTGGAGTTCTCTCAAGACCAGCATGGATCCAGGTGGCTTAAAAAATATGCTGCTCCATTTTGACCTTTTTTAAACTGCAAACCTTAGGGAGTGCATTGTGTTAGTGTACCAAAGTCTGACAAATTTCTTTTTCATCTCTACTCTTTCTGTTTCAATCTTTTCTGCCTAGATTTATCCAGCAGAAGCTAGAGAGGGCCACTCCAGCTGAGAGGCAGATGGTGTTTGGAGAGATTCTGCAAGCAGCATACCAACTGATGACTGATGTATTTGGGAACTATGTCATCCAAAAGTTCTTTGAGGTCTGGACTGTTTCTAGGTGTCTTTTCAGTAACTACACAAGATTAACTAGAACAGAGACTTTATTTTCTGTAGCACGTGTGCAATAGTGTGTTTGTCTTTTGGGTTTTGCAGTTTGGTAGTGCAGACCAGAAGCTGGCATTGGCAACACGTATCCGTGGACACGTCCTACCCCTGGCTTTGCAGATGTATGGTTGCAGGGTTATTCAGAAAGCTTTGGAGTCCATTTCCTCAGACCAGCAGGTAATTGTAAGTGAGATTATACTTCTTTTTAACAGTATTTTCGTTAAATTATGATTTTAAATCATCCAACATTTTGCAAACCTCAATTTCAGCACAGTGACATCTGTTAAAATCACGCCCCCGTTTGCCTAATGTCTTAAATTTAGAGTGACATTGTCCGTGAACTGGACGGCCATGTGTTGAAGTGTGTCAAGGACCAGAATGGCAATCACGTGGTGCAGAAGTGTATTGAGTGTGTCCAGCCTCAGGCCCTACAGTTCATTATCGATGCCTTCCAAGGACAGGTGGGTTGAGTATCATAAGCAATGACTCAGCTGCCAGTCATTTATAACTTATGTTTCATTTAGGTAATCAAAACATTTAGTTCTAACGTAATTGTAAGGGGAAAAGCAATTTCTTGTATTGTTCCATAGCTCAGTAGGTAAAATAATCACAAGGATAAACACGGGCTTAGTATTACCTTTTCATCCAGTTTAGTGTAGCTTTAATGCCGCAGCCATACAATATATTTTGGTGAAATTACCTATATGTTGATTAGCTCTTATTTCTTTCTTTCTTCACAGGTGTTTGTGCTCTCCACACACCCCTATGGCTGCAGAGTTATCCAAAGGATTTTGGAGCACTGCACCCAGGAGCAGACTCTGCCCATCCTGGAGGAGCTGCATCAGCACTCTGAACAGCTGGGCCAGGTAAGCACATCTGTCTCCAACCTGTCTCATTTTTAAGCCCACATTGACTGCAGATGTTTTTGTTAGATGTGACAGATCATTGTTGAGATGTGTGCTTGTCGTATTTGCATGTCTCCTTCATGTTTTAGCATTTCATATTTTCAGTTATCATTGTTTGTGGTCCGCTAAGTGTAAGGATGAATGTATTTGTTCTGTTAGCTGTCATTACATATGTGATTATATAAACATCCACCCTACCCCCTCACTTATTCCATCTAGAAATATCAAGGCGTATCATTGGAGATGACACCCAAAACTTATTATACAGTGTCCCGCGATGCACTGTTCAAGGTCAGAGCAATTTGCCTCTCTCACGGATGTCCCTGTGCTCCTTTCCTCTTTCCCTTTTTCATTTTATTTTTTAATCTTTTCTTGTGTAAAGAATAGGGTTGCAAAGGGTCGGAAAATTTCCAAGGAAACTTAAGCTTGGGAATTTTGGGAGTTTTTGAACAATGTCATAAAAAAATTGACTTATCATGTTTGGGTTAAAAGTTTGCCCATTGAATTGTAACTATGCAGTGCATTCAGAAGCACACTCTTCCAACACATGTACAGATTTGCCAGCATCCCATTTAATAAGAATTCAATAAAATTACAACCCTCTGCATGTACAGTGCATTGTTCCCTCACATGTGCAGCCCACACTACTGCACAGTCTGAGCCAATGGACTGCATGCTTTCTTATAAGTTTTGATTGTATTACTGAAGTGAAATAAATTAAACAAAAACGATAGCAGATACTTCTGTATTCTGTATCACTTGCCAGAAGACAGCAGGATGAACAAGCTGTTGCTGGGGTGGCTATTATTTAGAGCTGCAAAGATTTATCGATTAGTTGTTAACTATTGAAATAATCTATAGACTATTTTGATACTTTTTTTTTTTTTTTTTTTTTTTTTTAATGAAAAAAAGTTCTGATTCCAGCTTCTTAAATGTTAATATTTTCTGGTTTCTTCACTCATCTGACAGTAAACTGAATATCTTTTGAGTTGTGGACAAAACAAGACATTTGAGGACATCGTCTTAGCCTTTAACAAACACTGATCAATATTTTTCTCCATTTTTGACATTTTATAGACCAAACAACTGATCAATTAATTGAGAAAATAAAACACAGATTAAACAAAAAAAACAAACGATAATCCCTAGAATTACACTTATTTATAGTTTAAAAAAATATCCTTTTGGGCTCTGCGCAGGCACCTCAGTCACCGATGTCAGTGATACTCTGTAGATGGATACCAATAAAGTTTTGGGTGGCTTTGAATACCTGCTGCCTGTCCCGGGCCATACACATCCATTGCCAGTTTGTAATGTTAGCAGTCAGGAGGCTTTCTATTGCTCCTTGTGTTTATAATAACTTAGCATGGGAATTTTTATTGTAATTTATGAATAAGTTGTTCACTTTAAACTCTAAGTTTGCACCCTGCCCAAATTGTACCTTTCCCCATTAGTTAACTCACCAAATGTCACATTTTTCACATTGTATGTATTTGAATAATTAATGCATTTATTTGGCAAATTAATGGATTATGTCCACATATGACATGGTAAAGACAGCCTGAGCAAATAAGTCTTGTATTTTATTCCCGTTAATTCCCATGGTAAGTTTACACCTTAAATATTCCTGGAATTTTGCAACCCTTGTAAAGAATCTAATTTAACATTTAGAAAGTTCAACTTCCAACTACAGGCCTTCTCCTAACCCACTGAGCCGCCTTCTTCTCGCCTTTTCCCCCTTCTTGCTTTATGCCACAGAGGATTCACGAGGCACATGCCTGCCTGCTGTCTGATAATATCTCTCCCCTTTGCCGAAAGCATCTCCTGATCAATCTGGTTTCCTGTTTTCATCTTCTTGGTTTCACTGTAATTGTTTGATAGAAGCTTCCAGAGAGTTTGAACCTTTTTTGGACAACTAAAGTTTTCATAAGTAGTGCTTAAATCACTTCACCTTGACCTTCAGTACTTTGCTTAAAGTCAAGTTCAGGAGCAAAATAATGCAGGTTCTTGTTCAAACAGATTGACAGGAAATGGATTTTTAGGCAGATACTACCTAATTAAAGGTGGAGGTCACATTACCTACCCAACAAATTACTACTTTTAACAAAATCAATTCAGTTATTTGTTGCTTGGTCAGGTGAGTTCCTGTCTCTATCTTGTCACACTAAAATTACACCCATAACTGTCTATCACCCATTTCTGAAGGGGCAACAATGCTATTGGTTGTGTTTATTTAGCAACACTCAAAACCGGCAGCATCTGTTTTGTCTGACCTTCCGCAGTGATGACGTAAGAGTATTTGTAAGACAAATGGGGGTGTCACTAATTTGCATCATTGTAGAGATGCATGATTATCTCGCACCAATTAAGACCAATGGTGAAAAGAAGTGCATGAGCATCAGATTAATGGGTGTCGCACGGATCCTTTTGTGGTAATCGATTTGAAATCGAATTTTTTTTCTTGAGCTCATACCTCCACTGCCCCCTGCAGGATCAGTATGGTAACTACGTCATTCAGCATGTTTTGGAGCACGGCAGACCAGAAGATAAGAGCAAGATAGTCGCAGAGGTTCGTGGAAAGGTTCTTGTCCTCAGCCAACACAAATTTGCAAGGTAAGTTGTATATGTTGTAATGTAGTGACAGATATTAAGACTTTACTGACATAAAAAAATGTAATTTTAAATATTTTATAAATTCTTTTATTTTTTTCTTCAATCACAATTGATTTTGTAAAAAGTTTTTATATGTATGAGAGAGCTTGATTCCAACCCCCACATACATCAGTAAAGTTAGGTCTGTGAAAAACTTTAATGTTGACACTTTTTTTTTTTTAATGTGTCACAAATACAATGTGGACAAAAAAAGAAACTGACTCAAACATTCAGCCTTCCAGATTAAAAATAAAAAGCCTCCACCATGACTGGTCAGTGCTGTGACTCCTTCTGTTCTGTAATGCATTTGTAATTAAAGCTTTTCCCTCTATTTTTCCTTAGTAATGTTGTGGAGAAGTGTGTCATCCACTCTTCACGTGCAGAGAGAGCACTGCTGATAGATGAAGTGTGCTGCCAGAAAGACGGGCCCCACAGCGCTCTGTACACCATGATGAAGGACCAGTATGCCAACTATGTTGTCCAAAGAATGATTGACATGGCAGAACCTGCTCAGCGTAAAATCATCATGCACAAGGTTGGTAAAACTACTAAATCTGTGTGATTATGTAGATATGGAATGAGGGGGCTTATATGCACATCAAAAGTAGTTGGTATATTAGTTTATAATATAGCACTACATAGTATGGATGGATTTTAAACCCCTCCGTCCACAGGTGAGTACTGTGTCCTGAGACCTGTGTGCGAGCTTTGCTTTAGTCAAAGGTGGTGATGGACTAAGTGCAAAAATCTGAAAATTTGCACCTGTTTTTCCATAAATACATCAGAAAACTGGACTCTTGACTTTGAGCAAATTTGATTGTCTGAACCAGATGTGGAAACAATATTATCCTTTTGTAACGCCCCTCCAAAAATAGAGTATATAATATAGTCCCAACCCTTAAAATATGTAATTTACTTTCACAAAGGACTAATTGTAAAACCAATTTTAGAAGCTGGAACTAGTTAATCTTTGGCATTTTTACTTCAGAAATGAAAATTTAAAAAATAAAGTTTTTTGATCAATTAATTGATTAATCCACTAATCATTTTAGTTCTACTTTGAATCTGCTGAAATTTGCCATCTCTCCCTTCTCAGATCCGGCCTCACATAGCCACTTTACGTAAGTACACCTACGGGAAGCACATTCTGGCTAAGCTGGAAAAGTACTACATGAAGAGTGGATCTGAACTGGGTCCCATCGGTGGCCCCCCGAATGGCCTCATGTAGTCATGTCAACATCCCGGGTCCCCTGAAGAAGTGGAGGAGTACAAGCCCCAAACCCCCCTGTTCCTACGAGAGATGCTCCTTAGCCATAGGGGTTAGCCTTTGACATCCTCTGTTATCCCATTTTTGGGGAATTACCAAAAAAGTAAAAAAAGAAGACAAGTCAACTTCACCTAAGAACGCTGTGACAACTGATCCCTGCCACTCTGCCACCCCTGGTGCAGTTCCCTAGAGTGGCCCCCACAGTCAGCAGGCCGATTTTTCTTTCCTGGGTAAAGCACAAGCCCATTGTTAATGATGTAATTGATGTATTTCACTGGTTTTCATATTCTCTTGTACATTTAGTTTTTTACCTTGTAAATTCTCTGTAGAAAAAAAAACTTATACACATTTGCTGAAATTTCCAATTCCTACAATTAACACCAGCAAGTGATTTTATAAGGCTAAACTGAGTGATCCTTTTAAAAAACAATTCCACTTGTTTTGTAACCAGACTTATTGTGTCAGCTGTTCTAAGTCTAGGCAATTAAATATTATATTTGTATATTATCCCATGCACAGTAAACATGTTTTCCCAATGCCAAGCAGCTAATGGATTAGTTTATAATATAGCACTACATAGTATGGATGGATTTTAAACCCCTCCGTCCACAGGTGAGTACTATGTTTCCTGTGCCACAGACACCCGGAGGTCTTCAAGACCTGTGTGCGAGCTTTGCTTTGGGGATTGGTGCTTTAGTCCAAGGTGGTGATTTCCAGTGGTGGCTTATTCTTGCCTCATTTTCCAGGCTAATTTGGAGGGGTGTTGTTTACCCCAGGAGCTTGTAGTCTGCCTGGTGTAATTATCTGAACAGTTTCGGTACTTAATTTTACAGACTGACCAACCTGAGCTGCTGCATCCACTGAGCCCCCATTTGAGCCGTCTATCCCTCATCCAGGTGATCACTCGGGGTTTATGCAAAATAAAAAGCTACCATTAACTTATAGAAGTAGAGCATGAGGTTTGGTTATACAGTGGGTGTGTAACCTGGTATAATCTTAACATGAAATGACCGTAGTGGGGAGCTTTTTGTGGGGATAGTGGGGTGGGAGTGGGGTATGTGTTGGCATGCTGTGACAGGTTTTAATCCTTGGAATGATTTTTTTCTTTATCATGTTTTGTGTAACCTCTTATCTGTCTTGTACTTTGAGATGAACACTGCCCTAGAAATGGTATCTTTTATGTACTGAATAATCATCTCTTGCGTAGAAGTAGTTTAGCAATGTATAGCATCTTTATGTAAGAGTAAATTGTTGCTTTTGGGTAGGGGGCTTGCAGCGATGATGGAACCCCTACCGCCTGAAGGTCGGTGTAGTCCAAAAATATATATATATTGTGAAGTGGAGCTTATCCCAGCATTAAACAACTGAGGTGAAATGAACTAGAAGTAGTGTGATAAGCTGAAGAAAGGGATACTTAAAGAACCTTTTTTAATGGTTCTGTTTTTGTTTTTTAAAACTTTTCATTTGGTTGAGTATGCAAGTGCATCGATGGAGGCTGGTGGGGCCATCGAAAGCTAGACAATTCACCTGTAATGCTCGTAGTGATGGCTTCTTTGCTTCATATGAATAATTGTAGAATACATGTAGTATATGTGCAGTTAATGTGTAAGATTATTAGTTTAATTGAAGAAAAAAATGTCTAGTCGTGGTGTTTGGCAGGCCTTGCTCTAAATTTGTAGTGATGCTTTTATTTCGTCTGTACAGTTGTACATTTGTAAACGTTTATGCTGTAAATGGGATGTCTTTTACACTTTTTGGGGAGAAAAAGGCAAATGTGCATTTTGATGTGTGTATATTCATCACTCCTTTCCCCTTGAATATAATGTATACAGTTTTATTTGATCAAGTGTTATTTTAAAGGAAAAAAAGGTTTATGGCTTCACAATCTGGCATGGTTTTTGTTTTTAATCTGTTATGGGAAAGGCCAGCCTCTATTTGTACCGGAGCTGTAACATCCACTGTTCGTCTTTCTGAAGTGTGACAGTTTAAAATGAAGAAAAGAAAACACTCTACTAAAACTGAGGCTGCATTTAGTCCTCTCTGCTACCATGGAAACTTCACAGGATATGACAAGAATTATTTTTGTACAGAAGAGTGCTGTATTTTGGAACAGCTTCTACCTTGTAAGCAAAAGCAATGTAAAATATTGTCAATTATATAAATATGAACATATGAGTTTTGTCACACTGTCAAAGTCATGTACATTTTCAGGTGGCCTTATGTACATTTCCAGATGTTAGATGAAGAAAACAACTCATTTTTGGAAGCAGAATTGTGACTATGATTAAACTGTTCTTCTAACATTTGACCAGCATTGTTGTGGTTTTTCCTCATGTAAGTTTATTTTTCAAACTGTTTTAGCTATTCCCAAAAATAGTAAACGGTTACAACTATTGCTACACATGCTTAAACAAATGTCAATTTTTAAGTATTGTACCAACTTTTTGACAACTTTTTTTAAATTCAGAATTTTTAAGATAAATGTATACGTATTTTAGGTAAATTTGTTTAGTTATTGGAGTATTTTATCTTATTCCTCTACTCCATTACATTTCAATTGGTTTTAGAAGTCTTATAATTAAATTGAGATCAGCTGTGCATCATCAAGAGTTAATTGATGGAAGAAATACAGCTGTATCCTAATCTTATTTTGTAGAACTTTATACTATTGCTGCACTATATTTCAGAGGTAAATGTACTGTAATACATTCGGCTATGCTCCTAGTTTTCAAATTTAGAGTTTAACATACAAAACAACCAATCTTAAACATATAAAGCATTGTAATAGATTACCCAAAGGTATATAATTAGGTAATTAGGCTCAACCTTGCGCTTTCACAACATTAGAATACTGCTAACCCATCAATCATGCAAGTCATTCTGTATTACAAAGTCTGGGTTTGTTTGTCTGATGTAGACCTTATTTTTACTCATGTTCTTCTACCATAATGAAGACCTGTAAATGGATAAACATTTAGGGCTAAATGTATGTGTCTTTCCAATAATTTCTTGCAACTCAGTTTACTATTTTTAGTTTCAGGACATTTATAGAAGTTCTACAGGTCCATTTTAAAACCAACACACAAATGAATAGATGTTTTCTTCAGGTGCCCTCTGTAAACACCTCAGGTTCTCCATGTTTTATTAGTGGGCGGGGTTTGGGCTCGAGGTTCAATCAAACACCTGCGGAGGAGGAAGAAGAGGACAAAATAAACTGACACCAACTCAACTGCAACATGGGGATATCTGTATCTTTTTTGTTTTTAGCTTTGGGATTAATACATCCTATCCATATGTCGGTAAGTCATTTTCAGTGTTAAAACCACGGATGTATTAATAGTGTAGACTGTACGTCGATGTGCTCACCTTTCTCACTTCCTGAAGTTAACCAGTGTTATAATACTGTACAGTACGTGTGTTTACGATCTTATTGTTTGTTGGGATTTGGTTTATATTATAAACATTTTTTCTTCTTTTCAGTTTTGAGTACAGTTACCTACATTTATTGTAGGCTACAATAGTCGGATTTATTAATGCTTATTTGCTTAATCATGTCTATTTAATTTAATCAATAATGGATTTTTAACACTCATTAGAAACTAATTAGGCCTATTTTGTGTTACAGGGATTCGTTTCGGTCCTTAAAACTCAATTTCAGATCAAATATTGTAGGTAGAGAATTAAAGATATCAATAATAAAAGCCAAGTGTGTTTCAGTAGAAGACATCACACCTCCCATGTTGTGGATTTTACATCTATTACCGAAATCTCCTAATGGCTTTTCGGCCTTTAGTAGAAATTCTTTAAATTAGTAGGGCATATAACAGATAATCTAAGTTCCACAGTTAAATATGTATTTCATTATTAGCACTGGTGGACATATAAAATATAATCCATTACAAGTAAAGGTCCTGCATTCAATGTGTGATTTAGATAAATGTACATCAATGTATCAAAGTATTACCAGTTGGATTTACTTCAAGTATCAAAAGTACAAAAAGTGCTCATTAGGCAGAATGGCCCTGCTCCCACTATTCCCATACTATTGTGCATATTATTTAATTATCACTTATGCATTAATGTGTACGCTAATTATATAACTTTAAATATATAACTTACATAGTTTACTCTCTTAATTAACAATGTACCACATTTAAGAAGTCTATCATATTGTATGCAAATTATTATCTGCAAAGTAACTAGTAACTATAGCTATCAAATATCCCTAGAGTAAAAAGTACATTATTTCCAATGTTTTATCAACATTGGAAATGATGATAGGAACACAACAATGTTAAAATACTCCATTACAAGTAAAACTCCTGCACTCAAAATCACAAGTAAAAGTATTGAAGTAGGAACACATACTTAAAATATCTAAAGTAATTATTATGAATAAAAGTTGGCCCCATGCCATGCAGTGTATTATTAAATGATTAATGCTGATATCTTTAAATGGCTTATTTTGTCTGATCAACAATACAAAAAACACAGGTATTCCTTTTATAACACAGAAAAGAGAAAAACCGAAAATCCTCACATGGTAAAAGCTGAAATCGGATATTTGTTTCAACCACCTATAGGAAAAGGTTCATCTTGCATTCATGTCTGTAGACAGTGGGAAGAAGCATAACACTGGACGAAACACACAAACTATGGAGCATTTTTAAATTAAACAAGGTTCCCTGCATCCCTTTAATCCCTAGTCCTGCTTGACAAATGTTTCCATTCTATTTGCTGGTAGGGGTTTTTCCCAGTATGACTGTTCAGATTGCTGAGTACTCAGCTGCAGATGTTATTCCTCCACCCAATTTTTGGCGTATAGATCGATTATTCACTCCCTAGTCATTAGGAACAGCCTGTATATTGGTCACAGTGGATACAGGCCATTTAATCCCCATCAGTCTAGCTAAGGAATATCCAGTACAGTTTTCAAAATAAATGCCCCATGTTTAAGAAAATAGTATTTCAATGGAATGTTTACTTTCAAAGAAATGTTTGTAATTGCTTTTTTAAGTTTCACGTTGCATGTGTTGTTGAGTGCAAACAAAAGATTCTATGTTCTGTTACCTTTTATCGCTTTTCCAAATAGGTGGAGTGACTTTACCATTTAATTCGAGCTATATTCTATACTCATTACACTTTATTGGTGATAACAATTGCATCACTATGGGTTTGTCAGCCACAGTGTGCTTTTGAGATTGTGGTACTTGAATGGGACTTTGTATCCAAGACATGATTCATTTCTTTATTGTCCTCTTAAGGAAAGTACCTTTATAGGCTTCCTTCACCTATTGTCTGTTTTTCATGTGTCTGATAATAAGACAGGAAACAATATTGTGGTGGTCTGCATCTTTAAATATCCTCATCACTTTTTCTCCATGAAATTAGTTTCCTGTCCTTCCTGGAGATTTGGAGGGATCAGGATATGACCTGGACATTTCTGGCTCTGGGGATTGGTCACAACAAGGTAATGCTGCGTACCACACACAATGACTATAACATAGTTATGATCCACTTAACATTGTATCTGTTGGCCATCTCATTCATGCTTTTTGTCTCACCAGGTGAAATGGAAAACTTTGAATATAACCCCAACAGCGAAGATGTCCGAACGTTTGCAGCAAACGCAGGAGGTGGAACCAAGAATACACTCCATGTACAGTTGTTTTCACAGAGCTAACCATTTCTTCACCTTATAATGTAGATGGCAGAGCAGGAAATAAAGTTGTGCAACTGTTCCTACTTTTGTCTTTAGGATTCTTCAGTCCTGAATTTTGACGGTGCACACAAAGACAGCGGATCAGGATTTGTTTTTGTGGCAAACAGCAAGAGTTTCTTGGAGAACAAAGAAGTTTTTACTGGTACTTTGCAGTATGGTACGCTGAATTTAACTGAGTAATTCACTGTGCGTCTGTATTCTAACTCGGTCATTTATGTTTACAGCTGTTATTGGAGGAGGAGTAACAGGAGTGGCACTTGCAGCTGCACTGGCAGCACTATTAATCTACAAATGGCAGAAGAAAGACCATGAAGGATATATTCTGGGCCAGCAGAGAGCTTCAGACGAAGATTATCACAGACCAGACAGGGAACAAGTTGTTGTTTAACTTAAAACTTTCACAATAATGTTTGTGTTCGAAGGCAATGATTCTCAATGTAGGGTCCAGGGACCCCCAGAAGTCTGTGGCACCCTGCCAGGGCGTCTTTGGAAAAGTTTTCAAATTCTTTCATATAAATTATCATATTAGTCTGGATCGACGACCTTTCCGCTGGATGTCCATCACCTTCTGCTTTCTTTGTGTTCACGTTCTAAACACCAGTCACTTTAAGAAACAGCAACCAGAATGTACAGTACATCCGAGCTATCAAACTAACGTTACACGCTGAGAATATTTTGAAGACAATCTAGATCGTGCAACGCTCCAGGCGGCATTTACTCTCTAACTGGGATGTTTAGGGACCGATTTACTCGAAAAAATACACATGGCGATACACTGGTTAAAAGCACATTAGATTTAACCATGTATCCGGCAATTTAATAGCTCACGTTACTGTACTGTATGAACAGTTAACTTCATTTAATATTGCATGTAGCGTTTTCTTTAGCGGGGTGCAAATGTTCCGCCAAAACAAGGTCCTTCCAGAGACCATTTTGCAGAGCCACCGTCTCTCCATGTGGAGCTTAGCGCCGCCCAAGGCCATTGTGATTAGTTTAAAGAAATGCAAAAAACCCAGACTGTTGTTTCTCCTTTCCAGGAGTTTATTTTTTTACAAAAGGCTTCATAGTTCAACAAATATTATTTTAATTTTGAAATCTATAACTACTATAAAAATTACATTTTAATCTAACAAACCTGTGACTCTTAGAATGTGCAAATATGTTAAATAATATACTTCCATTTTGTTGTTCTTTTGCATAACTGAGACTATAGAAGTTTAAAAAATAGTCCAATCAGTCCAAGGGACATACACATGGGGATATGTCTATCTTGTAACGGGTCCTTGAGAATTGAGAAGCTTCTGTTCTAAGGTGTTCTATGGTTCTTGTACTTAATGCATATGCTTTTGCAGTTCATTGATAATTTATTTTGTGGAAAGCAAGTGTAGTCAGCCAGTGCATATTGATCTTTTATGGCTTTTGTTTATGGTTGAAAGAAGATAGTCAAAGCTATGTGATTAATTAATTATTAACCATGTATGATACACTTTGTTATGTTATTGTTTTAAAGTGGCAGCTTTGTTTGCTTTCATAAACACATTTTCTTCACCTGAATAGTTTCATACAGAAAATGCTTGTCTTTTCATGGAAGACATTTTGACATGTAACAATAGAAAAGCACAAATGGAAGAAAAAAAATGAAATAAAATAAAATTAAGAATGATGGCTGAATTCCATTTAGCTGCATGCCTCAGTTTAATGGGCTGGTATTGTGCATGCTGGCTTACTGTCACACTCACATCTCACTGGGACACTTGAATAGAACAGAGCCATTATTAACCTCATCAGTAACACTACTATGACAAGTCAAAATGTCTGCTATGAACATCTCCCCTCTGTTACATACCAGGTGTAACAGGGCCTATCAACGCTGCATGCAGGACTAATGCCTTTTTCTAAAATCCTGTCTACAGCTCTGGCTATACCAAAAATAATTGATCCACTGTGACAAATTAATGTTATCCCCCATTACATTCAGAGTCCATGTGATATGAGATATGAATGAAGAATCTGGGGGAAACTTATTTGAGGGTGTATATTACATGTAAATAACAATGAAGTATAAATTGAATTATTATCGGCTGCTCTTAAATAATACATTATCTCATCTATGTATGTGCCATGAAATTATATTTTTACTATTTGTGTATTCCATAATTCTTAATAAATTACCATTTTTTTAAGTTTTATCCTCAATACATTTTTATGTTTTATGAGCATATATTAAGAGTATACATTTTTTTTAAATGTACATATGACAATGACAGGATATTATGGCATGTACATGCCATTGTATTATATTATTATTTATTATTATAACACCACCTGTTCACCACCGTCTACAACCTCCCTAAGCTAAAGTTAGTCACAATAATTTCTGTAAAGTGTGCTTGGGTTTCATGAAAGGCACTATATAAATAAAATGTATTATTGTTATTACTATTATTATTGCACAGTGCGTGTTACACCATAGTACAGCATGATGACTGAGGATTGCAGTGGTTTGAATGTGAAGTGTACGTACATACTCACATATAATGTGAGTTTACGTGTGTGTGTGTGTATGTGTTGTTTATTTTATATAAACAACTTTAAAATAAAGTTTTAGCAAATGGCCCCTCTATAAAATGGGGCCTCAAGATTGGGTCAGTAATGCAATTGTTGCTTTATAATTTGCTTTAGCAGGATTAAAAGCAAACAATGAAATTGTCACAATTTGCCTCACTGGTCTGCTGAAGATCTGGTACCCTGGGGCAATGAACTGCTTTTCCTGTTTTGGTAATCCAGAATGTCCTATAAAAGGAAAAGCTAATAAGTTTTTTGTTAAACTACACTGACCAAAATTATAAACGCAACACTTTTGTTTTTGCCCCCATTTTTCATGAGCTGAACTCAAACGTACACAAATGGACTATTTCTCTCAAATATTGTTCACAAATCTGTCTAAATCTGTAATAGTGAGCACTTCTCCTTTGCCGAGATAATCCATCCACCTCACAGGTGTTTGTTGTCCATAACATACGCCTGCCCGTACCCTAACCCCAACGCCAGAATGGACAACTTGATCCACAACGTTGACGTCAACAAACCGCTCCACTCAATGCCATACACGCTGTCGGCCATCTGCCCTGTACAGTGATAACAGGGATTCATCCATGAAGAGAACACCTCTCCAAAGTGCCAGATGCCATCGAATGTGAGCATTTTCCCACTCAAGTCGGTTACGACAACATAGTGCAGTCAGGTTGAGACCCTGGTGAGGACAATGAGAATGCAGATGAGCTTCCCTGAGACAGTTTTTGACAGTTTGTGCTGAAATTCTTTGGCAACCGATTGTTAACTGTCTGGGTGTCTGGTCTCAGATGATCGTGGAGGTGAAGATGCTAGATGTGAAGGTCCTGGGCTGGTAGGGTTACACGTGGTCTGTGGTTGTGAGGCCGGTTGGATGTACTGCCATATTCTCTGAAACACTTTTAGAGACATCTAAGGGTAGCGAAATGAACATTTAATTCACAGGCAACAGCTCTGGATGACATTCCTGCAGTCAGCATGCCAATTGCACGCTCCCTCAAAACTTGCAACATCTGTGGCCTTGTGCTGTGTGATAAAATTTTAGATTTTAGAGTGGCCTTTAATTGTGGCCAGCCTAAGGCACACCTGTACAATAATCATGCTGTCCAAACAGCATCTTGATATGCCACACATGTGAGGTGGATGGATCATCTCGGCAAAGGAGAAGTGCTCACTAATACAGATTTGTAAACAATATTTAAGAGAAATAAGCCTTTGGTGTACATAGAAAAAGTCTTAGATCTGAGTTCAGCTCATAAAAATGGGGGCAAAAACAAAAATGTTGCGGTTAGAATTTTGTTCAGGATTTTTTTGCATCACCTAGCGCTAACCTGATACCCTGAAGCCAATTGGTTTAAACCCCTGTCTGTCAAAGGTGATCCTCTGGTCCCGCCTCTTACTGCCAGTCAGAGCGTCTGTTTTTATCCGCGGTGTCGCGCTGCAGGTTGGCAGGGGAAGTGGTGGGCGTTCCTCCTGTTCGTTAGCTGGCTGTTGATGCTGCGGTGATTATTTTCCGCCACGACAAGTTCTCCCGATGTTTCTTCCTACGCTTGTGGAGGACATGCATCATTTTAAACCAAGTCGAGACAGATTGTACACCACTAGGTGCTGTGGATGTTGCCATGTCCGGACGGGGACCATCATCCTGGGAACATGGTACATGGTACGTAAAATGGTTGATGGGTGACAAGCCAATGCTAGCTAGCATTGCCTATTAACTGTTTTAAGTTGGCTAAAGAAGCCCCTTACATAATGACTGTCAACCAGATTGTCTTAATGTGGTTATAAAGACTGTTGTCGGCAGATCCCATGTTAGCTAGGCGCTACTTTCGACCATTTTAAAACAGCCGTTACATGCTGAGTTGACGGTAACAGAACGCTAGCGTTAGCATTAGCCTGCTATCATTTCAGGTTTGGCCAAGGGTTTGACTAACCTAACTCAATTAATAGGTGACTCTTTCTATTGATACAACTTGCTCAATTTTGAAAAAGCAGTTGGCAAACTGACACAAAGACAAGTAGCAGGTCCCTGCTAGTTACCAGCACCCGATTGGGTTCAGAAGGGTTAAAATATGTGACATTTTGACTTAACGTTATGTGGCACGTTAGCGCAAGCTAGCCGACATTACGCTGACTTGCTAACGCTAACTGTTGTCAAACCATAACAAGCTTGACCCTGAATGACTCCACAGTAACATAATTTGCTAAAAAAGACACAGGTTTGAATCTAATTCGTTTTATACGGCATTTTTCTTTACTGCAGCACTTTCATATAACTCAGTTTACAGAACCGATGTTCCTGGATTTGGTTGCATTCAAAATCCATTGCTAGCTGGACAATAACGTTACTTGGCTCATATAAACCCATGAGCCGTGTTGCTCTATTTCCACACAATCTCAAACATGCTGCAACACAAGGAAACTGAAAATCTTGTGATCACGTTTTGGTTTGCTGGTATACTAATGTGAAGAAGCTCAACGGATTACAATCAGAAGTCTACATATTCAAATAATAACTGAAAATTCTTGAATATTTATATTGATTCAGTGTTTATTACTTTGGCTCGCCATTTGGAGAACAGTCAAGAAAAATAATATAAATATAAAAACGAAACAAAACACAACTGCAAACAAAGAATCCCACATACTGTTCATCACTTGTACTCATTTATTTGTTTTGTCAAAGCTAATATATTTTAAAGAGACAAGAGTTTTTGATCATGTGTGACTGCTAAAAAGACTTTATGGTGTGTGCAAGACCTTTTTCTGAAATGGCAACATGGAGAACACATTATTATACAATATTATTTTTAGAGATTGTCCGGTACCCGTTTTTTATTCCTGATATCGATTCTGATACCTGAACTTGCGTATCGGCCGATACCATTGGGTCATATATTTTATTATGTTTTAATAACTGTATACTAGGGCTGTGCAATTAATAGAAATGTAATTATTAATCGTTATTATGATTTCAGCTCCCAATGATCACAAAAACAGAATAATCGAGAAACAATTATTTAGCTCATTATGTTTTGCAAGTAAACTCTTATTTTCTCTTGTGTTCTGAATTAAAAAATAAAGTTTTAATAGGAAAAGTATTACGGCAAATGTAATAGTTGTATGTGTTTTTACTGTTGATTTATTTAACGTTTTTCCATTGTTTTTAACTTCAATGGTTGCAAAATCGTTCCAGAAGTCAACGAGATATTGTGATTTCAATATTGACCAAAATAATCGTGTTTATATTTTGTTCCATAATTGAGCAGCCCTACTGTGTACTACTATTCCTGTGTGGATGTGATATGATTTTGTCTTTGTTGGTCTGCCTCAGGTTAAACTCTCAAACAATGAACGCCACAGAACTTTATTTTATTGTCCAGTTTGACAGTCAGTTACAACATAAAAAGAGCATAAATAAACTACATTAATATAGATTTTCTTCCCGATACTGATGCTAGCATTTTAGACAGTATTTGAGGCGTTGAACATCTCTAATTATAGTACACTTTTAATTATGGTACTTGATGGTCAGGCTGATCAGGCTGCTTCCTCTAGTCTGTCTGTACAAGTGTACAATACAAGTTTCTGCAGTTGTACTAATTCTCTACAGCTAAATTATACTAATAAATGTATCTCACTAATAAATGTTATCTTATGCTTTCCCAAATTTTTTCCCCTTGAATTCATCAGAACACATAAACCGATAAACACAAGCACTTAACAAGACTTCTCTGCAGTTAAATCCACCCTACATTGAGTTGTAGATACAATGTTGGTGTAACAATTGGCAACAATGTGTTGTTTTGTTTAGGACATTCTTGTTCCAGCTTATGAGTTTTTAGTTCCAGCACAGCCTGCAGCCACAGCCTGAGCTGAAGGAAACATCTTTTCAATCCAGGAAAACTCTAATTAGACATGTAAGCCAAGAAAACAAAGGTTAGAAATTTTGAAGTGGAACAGACTTTAAAACATTGAAAACAGTAGTGTTTCTGGTTGCTGCTCAGGCTGTGGATGCATCCTCATCTGTGGAATTTGTAGAAACAAAAGAGCCTACCTACTGGATACAGATATGTAGGCATGTTAATCTCAGCCGTGTGGACATACGGTTGAAAAAATGCAACATGGTCCTCCTTGTACACAATGACCTTAAACAGGATCTGCCTAACTGATGAATTTAAGATGACTCACCTGTAATATTTTTTCCTTAGCATTGTGACGGCTGGCTCATCCCGTTTTTCTGCTACCAGAGCTGCCTGGTGGTCATCAGTTCTCTTTAGGACCTTCTTGTTCCAGCTTATTAGTTTTTAGTTCCACCTCTCAAAAGCTAGTTTTTAAATGAAAGAGCGCTTCCACTTATTTTTAGTATACCACAATAACTTACATTTTACATTGCCAACTGATTTTCATAGCATATAATAACTTTAAATTTCTTCCTTCCAGATAACCAGTAGTTTCCATTCACGTGATCATGTGTAATGTCTTCTTCACAGTATCAACATGTATTTTGTGTCTGAAAGGCCTCTCAGCATCTTGAATGCTGGAGCATCGTTTAGTCCCTAAATGGTTCCTCCTCACGACTGCATTCCCACTTATCGATAAAGTAACTTTGACAAAAAGGGAATATAAATTGTTCAGTGTAATGTTGCCTGTCATCTATGTCTTGGCAAGTTGACTTCCCCACAGTATTAACATGAACTGAAACCAATGGCTGACTTTAAGGGAGGAATTCAATCTAAAAACTGTTGTTGGAAAATGTTGTAAGCTATGTGCTAAAACATGTAAAAGTACTGCCTCATTTTTTTTCTCCTTCCTCTCATCAGGTGGTCAATCTGTTGATGGGCATCCTGCTGACTGTAGCTGTGACCCACCCAGAGAACGTGCCCACTATTGACTTGCAGTATGAGGTCATCGACCATTACTTTGCCTCTGACAGGATGTCTGGTAAGCAGTGAAATCTACATAACAATTACTGTAAGAGCTAACATACTGCATTGGAAATTTTATCAAACATTAACACACCAAACACATTCTGTTAAGATGTCCAGGTGAAAATAGTTTTCCCACTGAATAAATCTTCTCTGCACTGGATTTAGAAGTGTATAGCTGTTTTTTTTTTTTTTCACTGAGCAGCAGTTACGCTGAGGTTGAACATGTGATTCATCTTCGACAGGGAGCAAAACTCCCCCACTGACTGCAAAACAAAACAACTCATGAGGATAACCGATCACTGCTGTGCTGTGTACATGTCTGAAAATGTTATTGGTGTCGTGTCCCGCTGTCGTTCCCTTGTTTTCTTCAAGGGTTTGTGTCTGTCCGAGGTGTGTGTTTGTATGTGCCAAGGCAGAACCGGCAGGGCTACCAGAGTTCCTTTTTCTTTCTAGCTGGTGGTTGTTTTGTTGGTTTGGCTTGGTGAAGGCTTCTTCATTTTTCTGAAACGGTGACTCAGCGGGAGAGGAGGGGAAACAACCATGGTGGGTTGACCTTCCCACAGCAGGCTCATGGCAGCACACAGAGCAGTGGAGGTTGTCCACAGCCTGCAGAGGCAATGTTAGTGTATAAGTGCAGCTTCATCAGGCTGCACTCATTTTATTCCAGGACATGTTTAAAAGTTATTTAACTAATAAAAAGATAACATAGTCTCTGGTGTTTAGTTTGGATTAAGCTGAGTATTTGTCTTTAAGACTACATTTACACCTAGGAATCTATTTTCATAAACGGACATTTCAACTTCTCCGTTTTCAAAAATAACATCCTGCACAGTTGTCAGTTTTCAGAAGTGTTTTGTTTACATGTACCCATGTATATATGCTGTCAGTGCCGTCCAGAGCATGTCAGACCTGTAGGTGGCAGTGTAACGAGAAGCTCAAGCCCAAAGCCAATCAGAATCCCAAAAATAATAACAACAACAACAGCAACAAATCACTTCCTCTCTCTTCTTCGGCTGCCTCAACCTCTGTTTGTCTCAATAACGTGAAAACAAAGTCTTCCAAAATCTCCACTCTGGCCAGAGTTTTTAGAAACAACTTTTCTTTTTTAGAGGCAAATTCTCTGTTTGTGTGTAAACGAAGGAAAATGTCTGTTTTTCAAAATAACCTTGTATGTGTAAACGGCCCTTCAATTTATCATACTAAACTACAAAATGCCAAATATTCTCTGGTGGCAGGTTCTCAAATCTCTAATTATCTGCCCCTCTTTCTAAAAGTAAATTGAATATATTTAGGGTTTTGATTATTATCCTAAACTAAATGCAGGTAAAAACAACACACTGAAAAATACCCAGTTTTTTTTTACTTTGTTTTACACACAATAAAAGTGATATTTTCATCAACAAATGGTACAGGCCCCTAATTATATCCATAATGCCAGAGCCTAAGCTTGTATAAATTCTGTTTCCTTTAACCCAAATTAATGTTCCAGACAGTCCTCTGACTGTTACAAACATTGATGCTCAAGTAGAGCTGAGCAATATATTGATATGAGACTAGATATTGTCTTAGATTTGGGATATTATATCGTTGTATCATAATATTGTAATATGACATAAGTGTTGTCTTTTCCTGGTTTTAAAGTCTGCATTACAGTAAAGTGATGTCATTTTCTGAACTTACCAGACTGTTCTGTTCTATTGTTTACCTTTTACCCTCTTAGTCATTATATCCACATTACTGTTTATTATTTATCAAAAATCTCATTGTGTAAATATTTGAAAGGACCAATAGTCAACACTACAATATTGTTGCGGTATCAATATCAAGGTATTTGGTAAAATATATTGTGATATTTGATTTTCTCCATATCGCCCAGCCCAATGCTCAAGTTGTTCTGCTTGAACTACTGAATAACAAAGAAATGTCTTTGGACCGCACTGCTGCAGTAGCTTTCTTAGCAGCATCGTCTGTCCAGTGCAACAGGCAGAACAGTTTGAGGAAGCGAGAGACTGAGTGATGGAAAGAGAAGAGGATATGAAAGGCAGGCCTTTTAATTATCCCGGGCCGAGTTTCATTGCGTATTTACCAACACTACGCAGCTGAGAGGGAGAGGCTTAATGCTTTCTGGCCTTTAACACAGTTAGCAGGAGAGAGAGAAGCCCTGGAGACTGTTCACTTACACTCTATGTAAATCACTGCTGCTTCAAAGATAGCAGGCGACTATGCATTCCCGCACACACACACACACACACACACACACACACACACACACACACACACACTGCACACTGATACATACATACTTTAATGGTTAATGTGATAAATCAATTCCTGCATTTCTTATCACTTTTTCCTCATACAGAGAATGCCTGTGTTGGATTTGCCATCTCTCTGCTGATGCTCACTATCAGTGCCATGATGGTGTATGGAGCCATTACTGTAAGTCTGCACAGTGTGCTGTTTTTAATTCTCTTTTGACAGCATGGACTTAATTTAAAGTGATGTCATTGTTTCTTATGCTAATATGTAATCCCAGAATGTGTGTGCATAAAAAAAAACATTGCTTTCAAGTTGTATAATTATAGCACCAGAGTTAAGCGGTAAGCAAGACGTTACACAAAATACCAAAGGACCCTCCCGTTTGTTTTTTTACTCTAGTACATTTTAACTGGATGTTAAAAGAGAATCCTGGTGCATTGGAAGTGTAGCGCACAATGCTATGTTCTCACTGCCTGTCATCTTTACCTCACAGGCCTGCCTGATGGCATCGAGACTGACAGGTTTGATAGTCTTTTGTGTATCTGCAGGCTGGGTGTTTAGTTGCAGTCTGCAAGAGTTATGCTTTATCTGTGCAACTACATGCTCCCAGCTTTTCAGAACATTTCTACATAATGTAGGAAAGGAGAGTAGGAGTATAGGAATGAGTATACTGTGCTTTTGAAAAAATAGAATCCCTGTAGAGATTTTTGTAAAGTGACTCAGTTAAAGGACTGCTTTGCTGATTTTCAACCTTCTCCAAGTGTTACAGTAAGACGTGTTTTATATACACAGTTACAATATCAGCACTCCCTCTCTCTATGTAGGCAGGCTCTTTTTTTATATACCCCAAACCACATCTGATGATGCAACCACAGCCTGAGCTGAAGGAAACATCTTTTAAATCCAGGAAAACTCTAATTAGACATGTAAGCCAAGAAAACAAAGGTTTGAAATTTTGAAGTGGAACAGACTTTAAAACATTGAAAACAGTAGTGTTTCTGGTTGCTGCTCAGGCTCTGGATGCATCCTCATCTGTGGAATTTGTAGAAGCAAAAGAGCCTACCTACTGGATACAGATATGTAGGCATGTTAATCTCAGCCGTGTGGACATAAGGTTGAAAAAATGCAACATGGTCCTCCTTGTACACAATGACCTTAAACAGGATCTGCCTAACTGATGAATTTAAGATGACTCACCTGTAATATTTCCTTAGCATCGTGACGGCTGGCTCATCCCGTTTTTCTGCTACCAGCTGTTTGACTTTGCACTGAGCTGCCTGGTGGCCATCAGTTCTCTCACCTACCTACCCAGGATCAAGGACTACCTGGACCAGCTGGTCAGTGCCAACAGTCCAGTCCACCGTCTGCTCCTCTTGACATTATGAGTCAATTGCAATACCTCTCCCATGTTTATTTTACAACAGAGAATCCTGACAACACAGGCAACAGAATACAGTGTCTATAACTACGTTCTCATTTTTACCAAACCAATATTAAGATTTATGTAAAGGCGTGAAGGTATTTTAATGTCAGTCATTTATTATTTCCTTCTACTAAAGCACACTGTTGGCATTTTAGAATAAGATTCCACGATCATAGAAAAAGAGGAGAGAAATGTGGAAAAAGCAAATGAGCTGCTGTCAAGTCAGAGTCCCTAATTAAAGTAGTTGTTAACAGATAAACTTGTCTGTTTGCATTAATTGCATTTTGTGTAACTTGATTTTTTTTTTTTTTTTTTTGTCAGGAAAAATCAAATACAAACACTGTTTTTCAACAAATACTGAAAAAGTCTCATCTATAACATGTCACTGTTACAACATCGTCCTCAAGATCATTTAAGAATGTGTTGTTGTTTTTTGCATGGACTGCATGGTAACCTTAGCCTCTATCCGACCAAGTACTTACAGGAACATAGTTATAAGAATAGTCCACTTGTAAACACGTCTACTATCTACTCTCCCCCAAAACCGGTTTACCATTTGCATTCACACTGGCCAAGTGGCCATAGCAACTGACCTTTTGTTATTATAACACATCCATCTAACCACCACTATGCGAAAAAGGGGAAATACCCTGCCCTGAAGTAGGAGCTAAAAGTGTTACAGTTTCCGGTCGGAAAGCAGCAGTTGATGGTGATGTGAGTTGAATAAGTACAAAAAGGTCTTATTGATTATCTGATGTCTGTTCTTGTCTCCCTCAGCCGGATTTCCCGTACAAGGACAACCTTCTCTCTCTGGACTCCAGCTGCCTGCTGCTCTTTGTGCTGGTCTTCTTCGCCTTCCTCATCATCCTCAAGGTTAAAATTATGGCTTTTTCACAGTCAAATCTGGTTTACTATATTATGTGTTGGTTCATTTAAAGCAACACAATGACTTATTGGGACTTTAGCTTATTCACCTTATCCCCCAGAGTAAGATAAGTCCATACGTACCCTTCTCATCTCCGTGCGTAACGTAACTCTCTCTGAAGCACCCACCGCTAGCCTAGCTTAGCACAAATACTGGAGGTAACTGGCTCCATCTAACATACTGCTCCCTGTAAGTGACAAAATAACACCAATATGTTGCTATTTACATGTTGTTATTTGTACACTACGTGACTATACAAATCACAAGGCCACATGAGACACAGCCATCTTCTAACCGTATACATACTGGGAACTATTTCTCAGAAGCCAAGAAGTGTATATATCATTTAAATAAGTTGGTGTGTTTCTTTTAACTTATATCCTTCTAAAGCAAACTAATATAAAAAGTAAATCTAATATGGTAGGATGAATGGATATTAGTTTCATGTCTGTGGATTCAGTAAAAGGGTGAGTGTAAGACATATTTCACACAGCTAGCATAGCGCCGTTTACCAGCTACACTCCCTCTGCCCTAATTTAAATTTCTCCAGGCGTATTTAAATGGGAAAAGAGACATTGTGGTTTAACGAGTTAAGGGATTGAAAGTATTTATTGACTGTTGAGTCACACAGCCTGATTAAACCATAAAATCCAAAACACTTCTCTTTACTTTCCAGTCTTACCTGATCAACTGTGTGTGGAACTGCTACAAGTACATCAACAACAGGAACATGCCAGAGATTGCTGTCTACCCGGCCTTTGAGACGCCTCCCCAGGTATGCAAGCTGCTTGAGTTCTCTGGAATTGATTGTTATGAATTTTTAGTCATCTCCTGTCGGATGCAGCAATATGTAATGCTTAGGTGAAGCCAGCAGGTGGCATGCCTTCCACACATTGACAGTCTGAGAAGCCAAAAGGCAACAATTGTTGCATAAAGTGTTAGTTCCTATAAGTTTACCCTGTCATGGAACAAAAAACATTTATGGACAGCTAATTTAGAAAGATTTATATGATACAATTTGAGTTATTACGTCCAGTTTTTTAAATTTGCTTTTATAAAAGAGGTTTAAATGTTTCTGAATTTTTTTGGCACATTAAAAAGATGAGTTTTACTGTTGCGGGAGCACACACTATACTGATGTTTACACTAAATTGTGTCATCTTGTGGTGAAGTAAACTCAGAATGAAGGTTGAAAGTAACAATTCTTGTTGTTATCAATTTGTCTGCCTGTTATTTTGTCAATTAATCAATTAATTGTTTGGTCTATAAATCCCCAAATTTTTATTATTAGTTTTTGTTCATAATTTCCCAAAGTCCAAGTCGCCGCAAATTAAATTACTAGTTTTATCCAACCCACAGCCCAAAATCAGCACATTTTACTATCATAGAAGACAAAGAAAAGCAGCGTACGTTCAAATTTGAGAAGCTAAAACCAGTTAATTTTCCCCATTTCTGCTCAAAAAATGACTTCTGACCATTACTTGAATATCCAAGTTGTTGCATATTAATTCAGTTGCAGCCCTAATATGCACCTACACTCTTCTGATCTGTGTGCATCTAGGTTTCTTTGCTCCCAAACATCACTGTTTTGTTGAACCTAAATGTTACATTATATATAATGTTTCACTCTTGATATAGGCCTTTATGATTTTTAAAGTTTTGTTTTCTTCTTTCCTGTCCAGTACATCCTGCCCACTTATGAGATGGCAATGAAGATGCCAGAGAAGGAGCCACCTCCCCCTTACATGCCCGCTTAAGCACCAGCCCTGTTGCCAAAACACACACACACACACACACCACCATATGCATTCCTACCTTCCCTCACTAACCCTTTCTGAACGCCCCTGACCTACTTGTATATGTGTAAGGCCACTGATAACGTTTTGTTCATCCCTACCCTCTGTATTTCTACAGAGCATCTGTAAAGCATCATGGAGGTGTGAGAGGAGAAAGGTGGGAAAGACTGAAATCTGTGTGAAATGAATGAATGAATGTGATGTTTGAAAAGCAATGGAAGCTTCAGCCCACCTTCCCACCCCTTCCGCCCTTTTTATGTCTTAGTAAAAGGAATAAATGTGAAAATGTAATTGCTTGAAATGCTATCATCAATCCAGCACTATCCTATCTATAGATTGATATATGAAGTGTAAAAAAAAAAAGAAAAAAACTATTATGACAATCTACTTATTATAGCTATTATTGTTGAATTGTGTTACTTTTCCCCCTACTTATTATGTCTAGACTATTCCATCTCAGTAATGAATGGATTCTGTAGCACTTTTCCGTCTGTTATTTATTTAGCTTTGCTGTGGTTCAGTTCACCGCCACCCTTGACGTTTTCATCACTCTGTGCTGCCCTGGTGTGTTAGCAAAGCTAGAGAATCGTTTCCCAGCTGAGACTGAGAGACAGATGATGGATCATTTTCTCTGCTTCTCTCTCGCCTGACATCTGGAGCAAACCGCTAGTCTTGTGAACATTAGTAGTTGCATGCTTATCACCAACCTCCCCATTACTTTACTGGTAATATGATTTAATCCTAGTGGAAATACTTTTGACTTCAATAAACGTTTCAGAACATTTTATATCTTCATGAATCTTTTGTCCATGTCCAATATGCTGAAGTAAAATCAAAAGGGAGATTAATAGCGAACTGCATTAAGTATGTGAGAAACCATCCTTGAGGTAGGATTGTTACTCAGACTTCTAGTTGTCGCAGAATTTTCAATTACTCCCATGATGTTAATTAGCAGACTGAGTCTGCACAGTTGTCATGGAACTATTCCATACAAACAGTGAAACATTTGAATTTGGTTTTACTAAAACCTTGTGTTGTCACCTTTTTGGCAAATTATAGACCTACAATATTGTATTGCTAAAAGACTTAATTTTACCTAATGACAATATGAACTAGAGGATCACCAGCTGTTGCTTGAGCTAGTGCTCTCTATCAAAAATGGGTCCTTAATATGTTATTTATGTAGTGAATTTGGGGGTTTAGCTATTTGGGGCAGGTTACATTCTGTGATACCTCGTTTCAGTATTTTTTTAGTCAATATTTTACAATTAAAAAAAATTGTGGGAAAGGCTTTGAAACCCAATTTAGACCTTCATGGTGTGAACGAATGTATTTAAGTATTATTGAACAGTTCACTGAATTAATCAAATGTGAAAATCGAATTAATTGGAAGCATTGTTGGCAGTGTAAAGTGGTGCGTTTGGGGACGCGTGATCTATAAACCTAAAAATCAATGAAATCCTAGCTTCGGATCTGAAGCAAATTGGATATGAGGGGGGGTATAACGCGTCAAATATTTGAGTCGTTTTCAACAACGTACTCCATACATTCTTTTACGGTGGCCTGGAGGTCATGTCCCAGCCTTGGATTGGGCAGACGGTTTGACGCGTCGGACTGGGGGCCCTCATATGTGGAGGCGGTCAGACCCCTGCTGAGCAGACCACCGGAGGACTCTGCATGCAGATAATGATGAAGTCTTCCCTCTGGAGCCTCTTGTGCGCTTCGCTGCTGCTGTCTGATGTTCTGGCCACATACCAGCCCAATGCATGGGATCATCAGCTGATCGCCGCGCAAAGCTACGCACAAACCAGAAATAATGGCCGACCACCCTCCAGGACCCTGGACCCTGCAAGTAAGTTTTACTTATACTTGTTTTCGAAATACTTCATAAATACTTTAAGTTTTAGTTGGTACTTTCTAACAATGGTGGAAGCAGTGCATTTTACTCAAGTAGCAGCAGTATAAAAACACCAGTGGTGGAAAGTAATTAAGTAGCCTACATTTACAGTTCTGATGTAGGCTACTTGTATATTAGGCTACTTTATACTTCACTGCATTTCATTGAAAGATATTGTGCTTTTTACTCTTCTAGTTTATTTGACAGCTGTGGTTACGGTTACTTTTCAAATTAAAAGTTTACCTTTTTAAGCATGATAAATACTTTCTACAAGGATATCGCGAGTTGTTAGCAGTTCCAACAACAGAAACTATTCCCTTCTAAACTTCTAAGCTGCTTTCAATTTAATAATGTTAGGCCCAAAGAGGTAAAACTCGTCAACATTTAACAATATAAACATCAAATAGTTGAGAAAAGTCTAAAATATGAACACAAATTTGTATTGCATAACTTTTTCTTCTTCTTTCTCCTCCAATAATCATCTCACGACATCCCAGAGTCTTATGACCCTTAAAATGTTGAGAACTACCGAAATAAACTAGCTAGAGTAACAGTATATAGAGTAGTGGAAATAGCTTCACCTCGACCAGCTACAACAATTAACGCTTATATACATTGATCCATATCATAACAGTCTAAAACTGGATTATACAATGACAAATCACTCACAGGGGCTTTTTTTCTGCAGTGTAAGTACATATACTTTGATACTCTAAGTACATTAAGCTGATAATACTTCTGTACTTTTAGGCAAGTAATATTTTGAATGCAGTTTTTTTGTCATTAATCTAAGTACAAGACTTGAAAACTTCTTCACCCCTAAAAACACTATTACAAGTGAAAGTCCTGCATTAAAACTTAAGTAAAACCACAGAAGTTTTATCAGCAAAGTAAAAAGTACTCGTTTATGCAGACAACTAGCCCATATCAGTGTTGTGTTATTTTACAATATATCAGATTCTTGGATTATTTGCCGTATGTGTAAGCAGTATTTTAATGTTGTATTTAGTCAGACTCATCTTTGTTGTGTGTAAAATGGTATTTTGCAAAGTACCTAATAACTGCAATTGTCAAATCAATGTAGTGGAGTAAAAAGTACAATATGTTCCTCTTAAGTGTAGAAGTACCATAAACTGGAAGTGTTAAAGTAAAGAACAAGTCCCCAAACACTGTACTCAAGTATAGTACTTAAGTAAATTACATTACATTTCACATCTGCTATTAGACTTGTTGAATCTCTTGTAGTTAGTTAGGATTTGTCTACATAAAAATAATGCAGACTGTTTTGTAATGTAAGACATTTTACAATATAATTTTGAAAATAAAAGGCAAGACCTGGCCGTGTCAGACTAGTTTTCATCTTTCAAAAATGTAATCTAACCAGTGGTATAACAACAGGATTTTACACTTTCCTCAAACATAACTTGCATGCGATGTGAAATTTCTGAATGGGTGTTTCACAAGCGTTTTATAGAACAGGATAATCCCAGCTTTTTGCAAACAACCCAGGTGGCTGAACTTACACTCATGCTTCAACTAATACTGTTTCTGTTGATGTTATTGTATATTTCACTTTAACTTTAAAATGTCAACTTACACACCTTTCCTGTACTTTCAACCTACTTATGTTCTCTATCACTTTTCCTTTCTGGTGGCCCTGTAGTTCACAGAAGTGATTACACGTATAGAGGAGGGTATCACTACCACTACCAGCCACCAAGGATCCCTCCACCGGTAGTGTATCGACCTATGCCTCCGTTTCCTCCAGTGACTTACCACAGGCCCTCAGTCCCCATGCCGCCCTATCACCACAGATACAAAGGGCCAGTTGCACCACAAATGCACCACACATACAAAGGGCTGTCTCCACCAGTAGCCCACCATCCCCATCAAAGGCTCAAAGGCCAATTCCCTTATAAATTAAAAGGTCCATGTCCAATAAAGTCAGACCCAACAGTACCAACACCACCTGTGGTACACCTTCCTACCGTCCCTCCAGCTCTACCAGAGCCAACAGTGCAGCCCACTCTGCCAGCAACTACAGTAGCACCAGTGACAACCATCCTGCCAGTGGTGGTGACCACTGTGATGCCAGTGGAGACCACGGCTCCTGTGACGCTACCGGTCAGTACCCAAAGCGGCTTCATCACCACCATCAGTCCTTTGGAGACAGGTAGAACATTACCAGTCAGGTTTTCTTTCCAACCCAAATCCTCAATGCTTTCCAGGTCAGATCTGTTTGCTTTGCTCTGAGAAAGAATAGAAGTATGCAAACGCTCCCTCAAGCAGATGCAATTTTAAAGGACTATATGGACTTGTTAAGAGCGTGATGAGAAAATCGACACCACTCTCAAATCTGTCTGTTAAATATAAAACTAAAGCCAGCAGTTGCTTAGCTTAGCTTAACATAAAGACTGGAAACAAAGGAAACAAAAAAAAATCCATCTACCCGCTCCTTCAAAGCTAAATAATTAGCACTTAATCTAGAAAAACTTAATGTGGAAACATTTTCTTTATATCAGGCTTTCAAATATCCCATTCAATAAATGTTTCGCAAGGAATGTAATTGTTTTGAATAGAGAAGTTTGACTTTTCTGTTTTTTGTGTCAAATGTGATTGTTGCAATCTTAGTGATGTGTATCTCCAGTCTTTGTTCTAAGTTAGGCTAAGCGGCTGCTGGCTGTAGCTTCATATTTAGGCCTACTGTACAGACATGACAGTGGTATGGATCTTTTCATTTAATATCAAATAAGTGCATTTCCCTAAATGACAAACCATTCCTTTAAAGCAGATGTCATTTTATTTAAAAGTAATATAATTGAATGTGTATGTGTTTTAGTGGTAGGAGACAAAATACGTAGCTTTCTAAACAGACTTTTCACATTATTCTTCATTTCTGAATTTATGAGATCTGGACAAAGATTAAGATGTATGGAAACTAAAAGCTAAAAAACAAAAACAGGCCAATTTGAAACATACATTTGACGTTTAAAATGAGACAAAGCTAAAACTCATTTTTTGAATTAAAATATTTTTGATTTGAAAAAGCAGAGAGGATCTTACACTAAACTGCAGAAGTGTATTTTACTAAATGTGTATGTGATTGGACAGGCAGGGCTCCTAACACTGTCTCTATCTTTAGGTGTGATTTCACGTTTTATGTGTGGGCATCATCATCCTTTTCATCAGGGAAATGAGATAAAAGGATAAGTCCAATGATTGGTCTATGGTGGACTGTTGAAACACTGAAATGATATGTGTTTTATGACATACTATATCATTTTGCCACAACCACAAGCTTTTATTTTTACCTTTTCAGTGATGCACAACAGTTTCCTTTTGGTTACCAAAGGAACGTGTGTTGTGTATCTCAAAGTGTTCTGTGTTTTGTTCTCACTGTGACAGTTTAACCAACAAGCTTGGATGTTAGTCTGAATAATGAACTGGGTTTTTTTTTGTATGAAATGGACTTAATTGTGCATGGTTTGATTAATCACCAGAGACAGACCCTCAGTGTAGGAGCCGTACCCTGGACCTGGTCTTTATCATTGACAGTTCTCGCAGTGTGCGTCCTGGGGAGTTTGAGAAGGTGAAGATATTCCTGGCTGACATGGTCGACACGTTGGACGTTGGCTCGGATGCCACCAGAGTGGCTGTGGTCAACTACGCCAGCACGGTCAAGATCGAGTTCCTCCTCAAAAGCCACTTCAACAAACCCGACATGAAGAAAGCCATCTCCCGCATCGAGCCCTTGGCAGCCGGCACCATGACGGGCCTCGCCATTAAGACCGCAGTGAATGAAGCCTTCACTGAGGAGTCTGGAGCCCGGCCTCGCTCCAGGAAAATCACCAAAGTAGCCATCATTGTGACAGACGGGAGACCACAGGACCAGGTGGAGGAGGTGTCTGCTGCAGCTCGTGCTTCAGGCATTGAGATCTACGCTGTCGGTGTAGACCGAGCTGACATGCGCTCCCTGCAGCAGATGGCCAGCATCCCTCTGGAGGACCATGTCTTCTATGTGGAGACCTACGGTGTGATCGAGAAGCTCACCTCAAAGTTCAAGGAGACACTGTGTGGTAGGACAAAGAGACCTGTGAGGCCTTTTTTCAAGCATTAACCCTGGTTCTAGTTCCTCTGTAAGGGGCACCTACAGTCTACAGGGGGTTTTGTTGCAAATTATTGATCATGTACTGTGTTAATGGTGAATTTAAATTCATGAGGAAAAATACCAGATCCTTTCAACCCCCACATGGACTGCAGATGTCGGCACTAGAACCTGCTTGTAGTTGCCAAGTTAAACCAGTGTAAAGTATTTGGACTGTGCAGCCCTGAACTTTCAGCTTCTTTTTTAAGCAAAACATTGTACATTGTTAGTGATTGTTAGTAATGTGTTTTGCGATCAAAGCATCATTATGTTGATTGCTTTGACTTTATCCCCTTTTATTTGAAATGATTTAAACGCACAGTAGGCTAGAACCTCATTTTTTCAAACCAATCTGGAAAATATGGCATCCAAACTAATGCAATTATAACTGCAATACACTTAAATATGGACACATACATAGACTTTATTCTTTATATGGTTTGGCTTTTTTCTGACATAAAACAACCTAAATATAAAACACTTGTCTACATGCATAGAATTCCAAAAAGCACTCTTTGTTGCTGGTGAAATGTGTGAAAATGTCAATAATCTGAGACAATTCACGGATCACAATCATTTATTTGAATAGCTTGATTTTGATCCACTACTGTACACAAACTTCAAAGATTTTGGACAAATGAGGTTCTCCTATGTTTGTTTTTTTTCCATGTTACTGTCTGTTGTTTGTCTTGTCCCCCTGGTACTTATGAAATAAGTTGTCCATGTAACTGTCATTACTGTTGAACTTTAGGGTTCTGTGATTTTACCTGTGTTGTCCAACACACAGTGAAGCTAAGCAGTTCGCAAATGACCTTGGCTGAGATGTGGTGAAGGTGTATGAACGGATCAAGTTTTCCACCACAAGCAACATGTGGTCAAGTACAAACAACAATAGAATTTTTGAACTCATACAAAAATATACAATATATAACAAAATATATATTAGAAATTGAATCAGAAATAACACATTTTTCTCCTTTTGTCAACATTAGAAAGAGATGCTAATAACCATCAATTAATTTAGGGGATTTTTGCAGCCAGCTTACTTATTTATCACAAACTGCCTACCTTTAGTTGACTGTATGCTACCACATGAAACTGTACCTATGCTGCCATCTTGACAGCGCCATCGCTTAACCCCGGCTTATTCCAGGTCTGGACCCCTGTGCCATGGGACATGACTGCCAACACATATGTGTCAACAGCAATGCCTCTTATTACTGCCAGTGCCGGAATGATTATATCTTGAATGCGGACAAGAAAACATGTTCCCAGAAACGTAAGAACATACTGTGTGGATTCCTGCAGCAAATGTGACTTTTTACTCTGTTATTAATGCTGCTAAAAGTATGTGTAAAAGCTTTCAAAGCAATATGTTTGGCCTATAAGAAGGCCTTCACAACATCACAACCAACTGGTGCATAATTCCTGACTATACAATTCACTGTTGGCTGTAGCATTTGTTGGACAATTATCGGGTAATATTATAGAATTGATTCGCTAGTACTGCATTATTGTTGTGGCAAAATGGCAATGGTAAATTAATATTGTAGAATATTTTGGTCAAGCTTTGGTTTGTTCTTGAACAGCAGCCCAGTTGGAAAAAGTCGAGTGGGTTGGACCTGTGTGTGGTTTTCCACTCTCTACATGATCTGTCAGACTTATGTGAAATTTGCTTTCTCCCGGCAAAGAGATGAAGGCGGTGGTGGTGGAGGATCCCTGTAAATGTGAAGCCAGACTGGCTTTCCAGAAGCAGACACAGGCTGCCATCCAGCAGCTCACAGCCAAGCATATCCTTCCTGTTGTTTCAGATGGAAGACATTTTATTATAAACAGAACATTTCGCTAAGGTGAAAGCTGATTCTTCCCACCTGCTGGCGATGTTATTGATATATAATTTAACAGTGTGTCCTGTGTATGTTTTCATTTCATTGAGCCTGTAAATGTGTTTGAAAATGAGTTTCCTTGACTGATCTCACTAGCCAATGTGTCTGGGAGAATCGAGCGTCTGGAGACCATGGTGGGCCGTGCTTAAAGCTAGACACAATGGTAAGAGTGCACAGGCGATTTGTAGTAAAAGCCGCCCACCCACCACACAGTTTGACCTTTCTGTTTTATTTACTTTCTGCAGAGACGGTTCGCTGGTTTACTTCCTGGACATGGACATGTGCTTCCTGTCATCCACCCTTCCACAACTACTGTATGGTCTTCAACCACAGAAGGAGTGAAGCTGTGATTCATAAACGAATATCCCTCAAGTTACTGACTGTAACAATATCTGCATTTGAATGTGTGCTTGTCGTTAATGCAAATATTTTTTAAACTGCAGTTAAAGCTACTTTAAGCTACTTACACTATTTCCTCTGAACACCTATGATCATAGTATAACTTATGTTAAACAAGTGTTATTTCTTTTGTTTCTCCTGTATTGTATTGTTTTTATGTGTCCTGTTTGTACAAAGTTGCATATTGTGTATATATATGTTTTAATGAAATATCAAAATGTATTTACTTAGTAAACAATTTTGATAGACACATCTTTATGTTTCAAAGCATTCAACCAGTAAAATGTTTAATACTTAACATATTTTTGTATATTTTCTTTATTATATCCTCTCTATGACAACAATTTTACTGTCAAAAGTTTTTTTGTTGTATCATGCGTTATAGAACTGTTCATCTTCTGTATCTGTGAATGTTATGAGATGACATATAATGTTTGCTAAGAATTATAAATGTAACCAAGCAAACACATTGGACAATTAAATAATCCCAAAGGAGGTAGTTGTGCACACTGTTGTCTTTTTGAGCTCTTACTGACGATATTATGTGTGAAATCACACTTTCTAACTAAATCTACTGCAGCTAGAAAAGGTTGAACAGTGAAACTGTAACTCTGGATTACACGGATGCACCAAGCCTTGTGAATTCATTGTGCAAAGGGATTTTAATCTATTGTTGAGTCCACCACTAACAGTGAAAACTACCAGTTCTATATAGAAAAGTAATGACGAATACATTGAAAGGCTAATGCTTAAAAAAGTGCTGACCAGAAATACTAAAAAAATGTGGCTTAGTTTCAAGAAAGTTTGAAGGAAATAATAAGCATACACTTATGATGAGTTTTAATATTTCCGTTTTAATATTCAAATGTTCTTAATACATTCCCTTCATTCCCTATTATGATGAATCCCACATTGTGTCTTTATGAAACCTTTATGAAGATAAAGGTTCATTCAGTATGAAGTATTTGGCAGAGTCAACCTATCGCTCTTAAATCTGTTTTTTTGTAGATACAAAGGAGGCATTATATAACAGTCTGTCTTATATAACTGTACATTTCAATGCCATATATGTATTTCTGTGTCAATATAGAAAGGTAAACATGACGGTTGAGATCTGGCATCTCTATTAACAATGTGTTAGAATTTACTCTGGCTTTACAAAAGTATCAGAGCAAGATCACTTCCTAACCCTAAACCCTACATACAAAATAAAGATGGATTAGAGTTGAAAATGTACCCACGACTGAGCGGAGCTGTTAATTTGACCGACATCAGTTTATAAATTTTTTTTTAGAGGGTACCATTTGTTTTCTACTCTGTTATCACCATCATCTCTGTTTTACACCTTTAGCGGTGCCAGAAAAAAAAACAGACAGGGGTCATCATGTAACCTCTGGAATGAGTTGGCTTATTTGCCTGAAACAGCGCTGACAACAGAGCTGCTCTGTCTGCTCTGTCTGTGCGAGGTAGAGAGTCAACACGCCAACGTTTACCTTGAGTCTGGTTTGGATCCTCTCCCTCCTTTCTTTAACCAGACAGCTGTTTTTTTGTTTGTTCGCTATTTCAGTGGCTTTCATGGTTACCACACACACACGGGAAGGTGAGCCCACCGGTGTTTAAGTGGAACAAGATGAATGGGACTCACACACCTCTGAGAAGTGGAAAAGACATAACGTTTGGTGCAATGGGACCCTGGTCAGAAGCTTTTAGTGAGACAAGTTGAGGTTAAACTTGAACTTGAAGAATTTAACAGTCTTCGGTTTCATTGATAATTGTGATTTTGTAAGGGTCATAAAGGGCAAGTTTTTTCCCCTGTAACCTTATAATAATCAACAATTGATAACAATCCTCACAAATAGTAATGGTCTTTCTTGCCAAAAGTTAGATGAGAAGATTGATACTCTGTTTAATGAAGATGAATACTTATGATATTATGATACTAACACTAAGGTAGAACATTGCTAATAATAACATTACATCACAATATAATAAAATGGACAACAGGAAGTCAACAAAATAAAGTCCAACTATGTTTGGTAAAACAAATCAAGTATATATTTTACTGCATTAATGTGGGTGTAAACATGAGCGTCAAAGACACCTGTCACTGTAATTAATTCCCTGGTTTGTTTGTAGTTTGTTTCACTTGCAAATAATAAATTCATATTTTTTGTTAAGAAAATAAGTTTTTCTCCAGAGAAAATTAAGCACCTGACAAAAATAGACTTTAAAATATTTGAAATATTCTGTACCAGCTGCTTTTTTATTGAGTACGAGTTCATTCCTGACCTTGGAAAAAGTACTGTAATTACCAACTCCAGCTGCTGAAGAAAATGTGGTTGAAAGCTCTGGCAAAAGCTAGTGAGTGGACCTTGAGGTAAGATGTTCTTTGTCAAATCCATTTTAAGTGCATCTTGATCTTGTTTTGTTTTCCTGCCATATCCGACCTCAAATGTAGCAGGAATTACCTCCTTTGTACAAACATAACTGCATATATTTTGTTTTTAAAGATGAACTGTGGGTGTACCAAACTGAAATAGAATCTATTTGGTATAGTCTTTGGTTGAACTGAAAAATGACTTAAAGCATTGACACAGGTTGACAGTAGGCTATTAAACTGTAATGCTAAAAGTGCAGTGTGGTGGTGCTGTGTGCCTGTCAGTGTTGATGAGGAGTGTGTGTGATGGATGTGTGTCCTGGTCCTGCCAGACCAAAGTGGACTTTGATACTTTGTGTTAATTCTCTCAGCAAACAGCAACATTTAGAGTGCAAGAAGAAGCGCCAGCTCCCGGGGTGCTAAACATAACAGTCTGTCCAGGTTATCCTTGCCAAAATAAACCTTTAAAGATTTTCCATAGCTGCATGGAGTTTTAGGTGGCCTCAAATAAACAAATCTGACCTCTAATGATGAACACAGTGCAACCAGGTAATCCTGTCTCATTTGAATTCATAAAAAAGCACTTGAGTCTTGGTATTTAATGAATTCTGAGATGTGTACTTTCTTATCTTATTTATAGTTTGGCTGTTTTGGGATGCTTAAACCTCTTTATTCATGTGATGTAATGGCCTACAGCTTACTTTCTTACTTAATTTCCAGGTTGATGTTATTGCAATTTTCTTGGCAGTGTCAACAACCAAGCCTACACATCCTCGGCCTCTAGGTCAAACCGGTCACCGTTTGATCTGTTTCAACTCGTTTACACAGTCTGGAGATAAATGGGCCGCAACAGGGAAGTGCACGGGTACTGAGCGACCTCTGCTTCCTTAGGGTGTCATTTTTCACCAGGACAGTTGACTTCTTCACCTGGGAGATCGTTTAAGAATTTCTCACAAGTTTGCTTATGGGTTGCTTCGTTGTTGCTGTTTACTGCAGCGAGTGTCCACACTGTTCTGAGACTGGTGTGTCAGATGTTTGAGTTTCTAATCACATCCTTTGCTTTAAACACACACAGGTTTGATCCTTTACAGTCTCTAAAATGTGTATTTTTCTACTTTTAATTTTACATTTTCCTGATGCTACTTACATACTTTTACTTAAGTAACATTTTCAATGTGGGAACTTTACTTGTAACAGAGTATTTTTTACTGTGTGGTTTTAGTAGTTTTACTAAAGTAAAGCATTTGAATACTTCTTCCACCTCTGTTTACAATATTTAATTTGAACTTGCACAGGTGGCTTCACTGCCCTGTTTTAATGAGATTTGAGTCAAGTCTGCCACCTGCTGTTACAAAAAACTCTAACCTTTTACACGTTATAAATCAGTTATACACTGCGGTCTACTCATGTCAACAAGCCACGGACGGTCTCGGATTGGACGGTCTCTTGAGTGACGTCACATCCGCAGTTGGAAAAAAAAACACTTCAAACCATGGAGCAAGATGATAATCCCCAAATACTTGAATATGCTCACTCTGAGTTCAAAAGACATAATTATAAACGGGCAGAAGAAATGTACTCAAAGTTTATCTCTTCCTGCTTACAGTCCAGGTACTGTTTGTTCATTTTTGGAGATGTAAAACGAGCCAACAGTCAGCCACTGTAGCTAGTCAAGCAAGTGTTCCACCAAATTCTGTGACCCGGCTATTGCTAACTGTTAGCTAAGGCTAAGTCTGTTTCTCTCTCTCTTCGGTGTCATTTCATTGCAACGGTGCCATATAATATTTCCACAGGGAATGTGAAACCAGTGACTTGGCCATTGCTTATAACAACCGCGGGCAGATAAAGTACCTCCGGGTGGATTTTCATGAAGCAGTGGAGGACTACACCTCCGCAATACAGACTGACAGCCGGTTTGAAACACCTTTCTACAACAGAGGACTCATTCGCTATAGACTAGGTAAGGACCATAGACTATGGTAAGGACACAAATGCACTTTTTGTAAAAGTAAACACAGTAGACAGCTGTCATCGTCAAGCTAGACAGAAAAAACTGAGTAACTTCCGGTCTCCTTTAAAATAAATGTCAAATTTATGATGTTCCAATATTTTTTCCCTTTTGTTTCATTTAAAAAAAAGTCGAAAGTGAAACAAATATATATTAATGGAGGAAAACATACAAAATCCATGCCAGACAACTGTATGTGTATGTATGTATAAATGTAAGAAATTACAAGAAAATATATATTTTTTTAAGAAAATAAACTATACAGATGCTAGTGTGCAGATGTTTGATCAGCATGAAAATGATTTTAACGACATTTTGGCCTATGGTGGTCTTCACAGTCACAAACCAAATGATTTGGTCCCAACAAAGGCATATAAAGAATGTTACAGATAGCATTGTTTAATAGCATTAGACAAATAAATAATATAGAGTTAACTCATCTTGACTCATGCATCTACAATCTGTCCATACAATGATGCAGGAGGTGTTTATCCCTTCAGTAGAGTTGTAGACTCCATGACAAAGAGCATTGAAGCTGTTTTGTTGGCTCATGATGGCCCGGCACCTTATCAAGATGCATGCTGTTGTTATTTCCTTTAATTTGTCACCTATCTGTAAATGTAATGGATAGTAATTCAGTTTAGTCCAGTTAAGTTTTTATCAAATTCAAATTTGGACAGTACAACAACTGTAAAAACACTCAGATATATAAAACAAACACATCAAGTTCCTCAAAAATGAGGATTTATTAATACGATTGCAGGGGAGATAAAAGAAGTAGCCTGTACTGGGTATCTGTAACAGTGATCTTGGGTTACATTGCCTTATCACTGTCTGAAAGGCCTGGATAAGATTGCTAACCTTTCTATTAGAAAAAACTCCTATGATCCTCCTTTTGCTGTGACACTAGATACTAAGATTAGTAATACATTCAATGAAAAAAACATGGTATTTGCTCCGTGAAGTAAGATCTAAGCTAAGCTTCCTGTTGGCTTTTTGGGCACAATACTGCATTTTCATCCAAATGCGTACTGGTGTCAGTGATTGTTTCTTCAACAGTTAACCAGCTGTCATTTGATATAGATCAGAGATGTGTGGAGTCAGTTTGGTGTATTCTTCTTTACGACATTAGATGGAGCTGTGTATTCTCCGATAGCGTGCTCATGCTGCCCAGAAAATAAAACTGCTGACTCCTAAGAAGCCAGTTTGGCAGTACATTACAAGTCATAAACTTATGTATTTAAATTTTTTACTACCTTACAGGTTTTTTCGACGATGCCAAGAGGGACTTCCAGCAAGCATTACAGCTCAATCCGGGTTTTGAAGATGCCAAAGTGAGCCTGCAACAGACTCTTCTGGACCAGCAGCACAAGATAAACAGGGGATACTGACAGCTTCATAAACTATAGAGTGCATATTTTATATATTCTGAAATCTGGCGAATAAAGAAAAGATGTATATTCTCTCATGTGTTGTCATTTTACTTTAATTCATGCACAGCTGTCATATAACAAATTAAGAAGTCATTAGTTGATCTGAAAATGAACACTGATTATTTGAAGATATCAGCATGAAAATAAACCAAGAAAAAAAACACATGAACATAAAGCAATCAAACTAGCTGCAAAAACGTGCAGTTTCAACACATGAAAAGAAGAAGACATCCCACTGGATTAGTCACGACGTGTATGGATTTTAGTTAAGCAGAGCATTGCCAATTCATTTTCTGCACTGACTGAAAACTCTTTCAGTTGGAAAAAATATAATGGCCTATATCACTATATATGTCTATGAGTGGACAGCGCAGTCTAATTGACCCGGGCGCACTAGAAAAAAAGATGATCTTTGAGTTTTACTGTCAGTAATACATGTTAGTGCACCATCTAGCAGATACTAGGAGGAGTGTCATAACTAGAAACAAACCACAGTCAAGTATTGGCATACAGTCATAATAAGAAGTCTCTCAGCTGCAAAGAAAACACGTGTGGTTACAGTTAACTGCTTTCTACATTGTTGTGTATGGTTTTAAGAAAAGGTAGTCCCCCTCTTTTGAAATGTATTGAATAATTAAAATACATGTGTGTCTGTTTATGTATGTGTTTTGTGTGTGTGTGTTTCTGTGTGTGTTGTTTTGTCTCCCTTCCTCCCTCCCATATTTACTCTTTTTTATTATTATTATTATTATTATTATTATTTATATATTTGGCCATGGGATGCGTTCTTAGTCTCAGTGTATTGTTTATAATTGTTGTTCACTGTTTATTTCTTAAATATGTTTAAAAAAAAGAATTTGATCACAAAAAGGATATATATATTTCTGATACCAAACACAAATGTATATATGAACAATAAATTGTTATCTCACTAAGGATTAATGTGTATTTATCTTTCACAAATGCAGATTTCCCAGTTTTCTGTACAAACACGTGCAGGTAATCAATGACCACCTGAATGGGTGTAAATCACTTATGCGCCTCAGCTGCGTGTAATCATCATCCGCTGATAAAACTGCTGGGGATGCCTGGTAGAGTACTCAGCCCGTTCACTTCAGAGTTGGTTCTTTTGAGGTAATGTGCTAGTGTCGCATTACCATTCTCTGATAGTGCTCGGATTCCTGTAGTTTTTGTTTTGTTTGACTGTGCTCTGACTGCGCCCTGACTGCAACATGCGGATGCTTGATAACATGTAAGTTTCTTTTCTTGTTCCATTTATCGCTTGTTTTAAACTGCCAGCTTCTGCCAGGTTGTCTAACTTGTGTTCTTTTTGTTTCAGTTTGATATGGAACGTGATGGCTGCGTTGTTCCTCCTGGGTCAAGCAAAGCCAAATTTGAAGCACAATTCGCAGTCAAGTAAGCTTTCATTTACGTGAAATCATTTCGTATCAAGTCAGTTTGCACTCTTGCTCACAAGACTTTGCTCTTAACAGGCAGCGGCTTAACGACCGACTGTGTGGGTAATCTAATGAGACTGTCGTTAGACAAGGCTCTAGCAGTGGGGAACCAGCTGGAGGTGGAGGCCATCAGTGAGTATAAAGATTTTTTCTTTTTTTTAAATAAGCTGTTTTGTCCACTGCTGTGAGATCTCATCCCTGTCATGTTTGCCCCCCCCACAACAGATGGCACCCAGCACATTTTGATAACACCCAGCTTGGCTGCTCGTTGTGGATACAGCATGGAGTCTGACCCGTGGGGCAACACAAGAATCTACACCTCTCTGTTGGGCTGCTATGTGAACAATAAAGTACGTAAATAGTCTTTTTTTTTTTTTTTTTTTTTTTTTTTTTTTTGTCTTGCCAGTGAGAACATGCATTCTATGGTTTTGACTCTCTGAGAACTTCAATCAAACCTCCAATTGATGTGCAGTGTCTGACTTAATGCCCCATGTGTCTTTTCTTTCCTTCCTTGTCTTGTAGGAAGACTCATATGACGTTGGCTTGAGACTCAAAATGTACAGCAAGAGTCAATCAGATGTGATCAGCCATGATGTGATGAAGACTTGCAGCTACCCTCGGTGGGCCTCCAGAGAGATTCTCTGCGATAGGAACTATATGGAGGTAGGTCACTTTACATTGATACCATCTTGTGTGGAAACTAATTACAACTGCTTGCTTTTAATTTTATCTTTTTTTTTTTTTTTAGGTGTCAAACCACATGGCTGCACCTAATGCTAAGGGACAGGCTCAGAATGTTAAAGAGAGCTCCACGGTCGACTCCATTCATGATGTATGTTGACTAAATATTCCGCTATTAAACTAAAGTCTGACTTAATTTGACGCTGCACCATTTGGCATCTCCTTATATAAAATGTAATTCTTTCCTATAGGACTCAGAAGCACTTGGTATCTGGAAGGTAACATTTAACACCCCACAGCCAGTGACAATGATGCTGAAGGAGGTTGAACAAGCTGGCTACAGTGCTATGGTTACCTCAACCCGTCTGGTTATGCGAAGCCCATACAATACAGCGGAGACTTATTATGAGGATGTAAGCAACACACTGCCATCTCAAGTGTTAATTTTCTTCCATGATATTAAACTTTGACATGCTGTTGACCTCTTTTCAGGTGGCTGGAGTTCCCATGGAAGTTTTGAAGGTCAGCGCTTACTACAAGGCAAAACATGGTCTTAGTGTGGTGAACTTGGCAGCTGCTTGTCCCACAGGTGAATCTGAAAGAAATAAATCTTACAGTAAACATTAAGTGGTTGCGGCCTATGTCAACCATTGCTTTTTCATTAAATAGGTGGCGTCCTCTTCAACAACGATGTAATCTCTTGGCACGTACCTCGCCGTTTGACACCTTTGGTTGATAGCAAGTTTAAAATCCTAGACTTGTACATGGGCATCAACGGGCAGAGGCTGGATAAATCTCAAATGGCTGCACGGGGGCATATACTATACTCTACAGACTTCCACTTCGTAATTGATATCAAAGTGGGATCGCCTGATGGTTACTACAAGGTTGGAAAGTTAGCTATAAAATACAAAAATCACAAGTCCATTTACATGTTTTATTAAAATGTCCTGAATAATTGCAGAGCCATGCCCCAGATTACCAGTACCATGTCACCTACACTGTGGAGCCCATGCTTGAGTTACTGTGGAGGAGTAACGCTCAAGATACCAAATACAAGGTTTTGTACCCCATTACCACCCCTCTAATGTCTCGACCTCCCCACATCCAAAACAGTAAGTCACATTTTCTGGTAGACGATAGAAAAAAATCAGGCTTGTGGAGAAGGTTACAACATGCTGCTTTCTATTCCTCAAGATACTGTTCCAGAGACCCGGGTGTTCAGCATGTTCTTAGGAACTTTCCTTCATGATGTGCAGCTGAGGAACATTACCTTTTCCACTGGGGTTCTCACTATTGAGGAGTGCAGTGCCAGAGACTTTATCATCCAGGAGCACCTTTTCTCCAATGGAACCAAGAGCTTCTCTTTACAAGTGCCCTTTAGTGATGAGGTCGTCCTGAAACACGTATGTGGAAATCTTAGTTTCAAAGACTTCAGTCTGTACCAGCTGATTTGCATTTGAGTGTTTCAGTGACATCCCTAAGCTTTGTTATACATGCATCCCTGCAGAATCCTCAACGCTTGGTTACAACCTACTTTCTCCCATTGACCTTTGGGTTCATCATATTGCCTGAAGAAACTCCCTTTGCCCACCCAGTGGAGTTGCAGGCATCTTTGCAGGATATTGGTGAGTCATGTTTTTTCTGATAAAGAAAAGCTACCGATCATAAACAAACATGGGAGAAAATTATCTAACTTTCTGCTTTTAGTGCTACCCGTTATTACTGGCACCTGTGACGAGAACATGTTTTACATCCATGTGAAATACGGGAGTCAAGGCAGAAATTTCCTGGCAATGGTTGGATATCAAGAGCTGACCCCTGAGATTGCTGAGGAATACCATTTCCAAGAAAACAGCACCCATTTTAGCCTCATACTGCCATACAGTGCCAAGGACACTGTGTTTGAGGTATGTTGAGCTGCAGGTTCACTATATTCTGGACTGGATAACTTCTGCACTGATAACTTCTCCTTTTTACAGCTGCTTACCTCCACTTCAGTCAGAGCCAGAGTAAACCTACTTCTGTTTGATACTATCAACAACTGGGTGCTTGCTGATTACTTTCTGTCCTGCAACTTCCCTCTTACAACAACTGGTAAGATGTAAACATTGTTTCTGCCACCTGAGATCATAGGACTTTTTCTTAATCACTGACTTTTCTACCTGCAGTGTGCTATCCCAATGGAACAATGACTGCTTTGGCAGTAAAGGTGGAATCGGTACCAAATCTCGTGCCAAGCCAGCTTACTCTGCAGGACAAGTCCTGTGCACCAGTGTTCAGTGACCTTCGCGTAGCATATTTTGTTTTCAGTGGTGATTCCTGTGGGACCACTAGAAGAGTAAGTATGAAGTGAAATTCAATCTAAAAAATATTCTCTTGTTAATACCACTTTTTTGTTTAGTTCATGGACCACTACATGGTGTATGAAAATGAGATTACCCTGGCCTACAACAAAGGAGTAGCCTACACCTCACCAATTGATCCTGGCTACAACCAAAGAGTAGCCCACACATCACCAATTAATCCAGAGTACAGGTAGAAAAACTCATCCAATCTTTTATTCTGATGTACCATCTGCGGACTGTTTAAAAACTTTTCTCTCTTAATAGGCAAACCATTTCTTGCTACTATGTGATCAATGCAACTTTGAGTGTTGCATTCAGCTCTACACACCGAAGCTTTAACCCCACAGCAGAGATTGGCTTAGGGCAGCTAATGGTGCACATGAGGCTTTCCCAAGGTAATGTTCAATTTTACTAAGTCCTTGATCTCGTCTTAACATGCAGTCTGTTTGGTCTATGCCTTTCTCTAATGGGACTCTTCTCCTTCAGATTCATCATATCATCACTTCTACCAAGCTGAAGACTACCCAGTAGCAGAATATCTGAGGCAGCCTCTGTATTTTGAGGTGGAGCTGATGGAGTCTACAGACCCACAATTGGAGCTCATCCTGGAAAACTGTTGGGCCACCCTTCACAATAACAGGACATCTCTGCCAAGCTGGGACATTATTGTGGACAGGTAATTGTCTATGCATCATGGTTTAAAAAACTGCTGAAATGCAGAGTTAACTTTTCTTTTCTCCACTAGCTGTGAGAATCGTGATGACAGCTATAAGACCCTTTTCTATCCTGTTGTGAGTGATGCCAGAGTTTTGTTCCCATCCCACATCAAACGCTTCTCTATGAAGATGTTCACCTTTACTAAAGATGAAGAGGTTGTGGATGACGAGGTAAGACTTGTACATTCAAATGAGGGGAGGAATAGCTGCATAAGTCCTGCATAACAAATCATTTTCATCTTCAGATTTATGTCCACTGTGATGCACTGATTTGTGACACAAATAGCCAAGATGGTTCATGCAGAGGCCAGTGTATGCATCCTACTGGCCTTGGTGATAAACATCAAGGAACAAAAGGACTGAGGGGTAAGTGGATCACAAGTCTTGACAAACTGATAATTATGTGCAGTTAGTAATATATGCTTGTTTCTAGAGCGAGGAAGTATGGACTCCACCCACCAAAGGCAGATCTCCACTGGACCTATTGTTAGAAACACTCAGTCAAACCTCCTGAAATAAAAACAACTTTCTTAAAACATGTCAAAGTTTCTTTGCCTAATTGATATCAAATGTAAATGTCCTACTTTTTAAACCTGAATCTGGCAACCTGTTGCAGATTCACCAGAAATGGGTGACTTTTGTATACAGACAAATGCACTTGCAGCTAATAAAAAAATTGTCATTTGAGGAACTTTTACCAACCCACATTTCCTTAAGGCTAAATGTCAATGCACTTTCAAAATGGCTTCATGTAAACTTCTGCAATGGGCCAGAACAGTTAGGCTGCTGAAACTTAGACGATCTGTGTTTTGCCACAATCTTAATTCTGCCTCATCCAAAGTGATGGTAAATGTAATTAAAACTGCTTAAATTTGGAAACTCAAAGCCAGGATTGGACTAAGGGACTATTTCCTAATCCAGTTGACTTTCTACACAGACCCTAATTGCTGTCAAAGAGGGATGTATCATAGGGCAGCTACTGGGCTGCACCTGGTAATACCTGCTCTGTGCTGACTGCAACAGCCTACACTCAGTTTGCAAGACTGGGCTAATTCGTTGTGCTTACCCTCGTGGGAACTGAGGCAAATGTATGTATGCCCTAACTTTTGATTTCATACTTAGGGTTAAAACCTCAATTTATTTTACAGCATGTCCACTAGTGGACAATGCGATCGTTTGGATACATTGGGGCTGCAGTTATTCAAGAATACAGGAATTTTGATTAAAAATAGACATTCTTGAATCCTTTTCCTTGCATTTTGCAAGGATCTGTTTACTATTAAAGCTCAACAATTTATGTCCGTATCCTTTTGATTGGTCCCCTTGAATCCTTTTAGCGTTTGAACATAACTAATGTAACTGACTTTGTTGGATTTTTTTTCTTCTGTCAAATGGAATCCAAACTAATTTTTCCCTTCACTCTTTTCTCAGTATTTTCTTTTAGTGGTGGTAGTCGTGGAAGCAATTTCCCTTTTTGGTAATGCAGAGGAACACCTTGCATTTTGTGCATCTCATGAACGTCTTACTTTTGCAGCCCTTATTTCTGGATTCTTCGTATCATCATCTCAAGCATGTGCATGGCTCCTAGTCTGCAAACAGATGGCACTGGTTGTGGGATCCTCATTTTAGATGGTGGCTCATACTCATCCTCACTCTCTTCACAGCTTTTATCCAGTTACGAACTCTCAAACAGCTCTTCAGCTAGGAGTAATTTAAAGTCCAAGTACTGATGTGTGTTCTTGGATGGTCAGTCAGATAGAAGCTAAGCATGCGATCACATAGATCCACGCCACCCATGTTGTCATACTTCTTAATTACTGTTGGTCTTCTAACCTGGATCAGGAGCTTTTCTTTCTTGGACCATCTGGTACAGATGTCTTCCGGGTCTTTCCCATGTACAGTGGATGCCATGAGCACTGGTTTGTTGTCAAACCATTTTGTGATGGCCAGCTCAGGACTCTTTCTGACCACTGACACTGATGTCCCTCTCCCCTCTTTTTTCAACTGTTTGTCTACTAGCAGCTGGCACAGCTTTGGGACACGGTTCTTCATTATAGTTCCAGTTTCAGAAAGGCCCTTTGCCAGCAATGCGTCCAAAAGATCTATGGTTGTGAAGTACCTGTCAAAAAATATGTGGCTTCCTGTTGGAACAGATTCAACCATGCGTAGAACTGCTGCAGCTCCAACTCCTAACCTTTGGACTGTAAAGGTATCCCTTAGTAGACTTCAAAATCAAGCATCAAAGCATTTGGGGATGCAAGGACAAAGACCTTTAGGCCAGTAGGGTTTAGCTTGCTGGGAACATATTGCCTGACTGGACAACGGCCTGGGAATGGGATGATTTGCTCATCAATATAGACCCTCTCTTGCTGCAAACAATTGGCTTGACTTTCCAAAGAATATCTTCCTTCTTTGTTTACTCTGTCACAGCCAGGTCATTGACAATCTTGAGGGAGTTTCTTATCCTGAAGAACCTATCCCTTGTCATTTTGCTACTTATGACTAGCACTTTAGTTTTTTTGGCCCAAAACATTTTAATTCTGGGATAGCAAAGGCATGCCATGTGGACTGAAATGCCAAAGGAGATTTTTATTTCTTGTGGCGTAGTGTTCCTACACACTCCTCTGCTTTGCCGCTCTCTTTGATTTGTGTCTCTTTCCAAATCTTCAAAGACCTTGTCACTGTACTGTGAAAAGTATTCAATTGAACTCCAGTCCGCACGTGTTGTAGGGTCATCTTCTTGACACATAGGAAGCCCAGGTAACAGGTGCAAATCTGATATGAAGGAAAAAACAGGTAATAACAGTTTTATTACTCAATATAGCTGAATTTAAAATTGTGGAACTGCATGAAACATACATGTTACTCCTGGCCCACAGAGGGCAACGAGTTTCCTGCTTGTCTGTGTCTGTGTCTGCATCTGTCCCTTCAACTGAGCCTTCTGCATCATCTACCTCTTCTTCATCACCATCTTCTATCACTGGTTGAAACTCATCTTCATCTTTCATCTTTCATCATCTGACAACTCCAAATCTGAATCTCCCTCAACTATTTGGTAAAGAATTTTTTCTCCTTCAGTTCTGTTTCCTATGTCAATGTGGAGTCATTATTTACATAAAGAAAGTCCTGATGTCCACTACAATTGACATTTATTTTAATGGCAAATATTTCAAAAGAGAAATCATTTTTGCTTTCAGAACTAGATATGATTCCTAACACCTTAATGAACAAGAAAATGACAAATATGATCATAGTAACAAACAATACTTGACTCACCTCTCCATAAAATGTGCTGGTTTCTATGCCATCCATTTTGGATTTAAAGAGAGTTTCCGGCATACCCACCAATTAAATGACATCACTGAAAAGACGAGGATGTCCTCTATACAGTTCAGCAGGAATTAAGGGACTCACATTAAAGAATCCAAGGAGAGGGATGAAACTCCAATGTCCACTACAGTGGACATAAGTAGATGGGCTGGGTCTCAGGAGGATACAGTAAAATTTTGTTACTGAAGTATTTTACTGACCCAACTTCAGTTCATTTCAATGTCAATCATGACTCGTCTTAGTTCATGTATACACATATGAACCAGTCTTACACGAGCACATGCATTACTAGACCATTCCAAGATGTAATTTTTGCTTTTGGCTATAAAACTGATTTGTGGTTTCTGCCACTTAGTCTATTGACTGGCCCCTGGACCATTTGACCCAATTACCTAACCTGTAACTAATAATTAAAATGGGTAATATTCTAGTTTACTGCATTTATACCGTTTACTTAAATTTTTTCAGCAAGATTTAAGTGTATTGTGTTCACATGTTACATATATAGTTGCTATACATTTTAATGCATGTTTTAATTTTATGTTTTCCATACATTGGGTGGTTTTTTTTAAATTAATATATACTGTGTTTATTCCATTGAATGAAACCAAGCCCATAGAAAAAAAATTAAGTTTTCCATTTATAAGTTGGAATGGTCTGCGTTCCTTTGCCATTTTGTACCCATCCATTTAATATGGACATGCATTTAGATGCACTGTTGTAGCAAATGCACAACATAATTTCAGTTAAAATACTCAAGACAGGCATATTTTCTGACAAAATGTTTTATTGGGACATCATTTTAACCATAGAAAATGACAGCTGAAAAAGAAAATCCCATCTCCAGAGTAATAGCCAAAGCAAGTGTAACTTCTTTTAAAACCTTTAAGGATTTCGTTTAATAAATATGGGTCCTAACGACACGTGTTTGGAGCTTTGGCCTTCTGAAACAGTACGTTTTTGACCTGTGGAGAAACAATTTATAAATTAGTCACATAATAGAATACCAACTGAGAAGTATTTATCCCATCCCGTGTGTACAAACAAGTTGAACCCTTAGTGTTAATTACTGTATAATTAAAGTCAAACCTTTTGTCGTGTAGTCTGGGGTTGAACATTGCCCAGTACAAGGTCTACCGACTGGATTTCTGGCATCACAGAGCACCACGTCACAGTGGAAAAAGAGCTGGAAGTAAGGAACAGATTTATTGCTATTGGGATTGTTATTTACAGCATAGGTTTCACAAATTTGACACATTTAATCTAAAATGACCTTGCTTTTCAAGTTGTCTTTATCATCGGCAAAGGCAAACATCGGGACCTCAAAGCGCTTGACATGAGAAGGATACTGAACTCTTCCGTCAGGAAAAACAGGATGGAATTTCACTGGGAATGGGTCCTTTGGGCTTGGACAGCTGAGAATAAAAATAAATTGTTCCACTAGTTAATATATAAAAAGTCCCAAGTTTTCAGTTTGGGTATGTTGGCAAACATCCCAGCAGGGAAAGATTAATAAGTTACCCATCAATGATTATGTCCCATCTGGGAAGGGATTTCCTGTCATTCTCTAGGGTCGCCCAGCAGGATTTAAGTGCCAATGACACCTCAGGGTTTGTAGAGGTCAGTTTCACCTCAAAATACAGCGGTTGTTGTAGGTACTTTGTGATGGGACCATCTAAGTTGTAAAATGCTCTGTAGGTGTCATCTGAGTGAAGAGAGCCAGAATATTACTAAATTATGGATTCAGACAATATAAATCAGTCTCTACAAAGACAGGATATACAATGCAGAAAGTGAAAATGTAAAATTATATAGTCATCATTCTACTCTTCAACTTCATTTAGATTAGGTAACCAACTATGTCAGAAGTTGAATTACTTCAATCATGATTTGTGAGAATGCCTCCTGGCTTTAGGCAACCACTAAAGCAAAGGATTTGTCATTTTGAAATCCTGTCTTGGCTTTAGAGTTGCCAGACTGTTTAAGATATCAAAAGAGTTTATACAGGTTAGTGAAAATGTGATCCATGTCCCTTGCATTCAGAACTTACCTGAAGCAAGTCTCATTTCAACTTGCAACTCTCCTTTTGCATTTTCAGCATATGGTTCATTTTTACGAGGGCTGGTGAAGAAGGCCACATCCTGGTTTGTGTCGATGTCATAATGACAAGAAACCTTTAGACTTTAACAAAAAAAAAAAAAAGTTCATTAGATACATCTGTAGGGGTATAACTGACAAAATTGAAATAAATTTTGTGATAACTACGTTTACATCTGTGATGTTACCAGAGAGCGAGTCATGTTTTGTTGCATGTATAGCTTCCACTAAAATTTAATGTCAGTTGACAGGTCTCCTGGGTGGACATAAATGTGCCAATTTGTAGTCTATAAAGTGTTCTAAAGTGAAATTTAGCTTGTTTTGTCCAGCCAAAAGCCCACAACTCCGATGCTCATTTTTCTATTGCATTAAGACAAAGACATGCTGCAAAAGGTCAGTTTGAAAAATTAGGGTTTTGGCACTTTTGATTTTATACACAAAGTTTAAACCCATGGGAAATGTATCACTCACTGATAGTCCAGTGAGTCCTTATTCAAGTTGGTTTTCATTAAATGTTCCACTGGCACAGAGATTTCATTTTCATATATCATCGCATTTGGCAAAAACTGAGGGAAGAAAAATAGAAAACACTCATTTCAGGGCAATGTGTGTCAACAGTCTGCATTTAGGGAAATTATTCAACAGCATGCTACCTGTCTGGTTGTCCCACAGGAGTTTCCAGCAAAGACAAAATAAGCATAGTGGTCATTGCTATAGGAGGGACCACAGCTGGGGTCTCTGAGGGTGAGCTGCCTGGGGTTCAGGCTGGGAACTGACTCCAGTTTCAGCGCCACAGCTGTCATGGTTCCATTAGGAAAACACTCTGAAGAAGAGGATCAGACTTTAAGCACAGTGAGGTTAGTGCCCCCCCCAACATAAAAAGCATATTTTTCTAACAAACCAGTTAGTTTTGAGAAGAAATTGCAAGCCACAGAGAAGTCTTTGATATTTGTGTTGGCCTCAAGATACTTTAGAGCCACATCGAGTCTGCTTCTGATGGAGGACCCCTCAACAGCCTGAGAAGTCAGAAATAGAAAAATAAGTTGCACATAATCTCTACAACAAGTGTTGTAGAGAAATCCCTGCACATGTAATACTTTGGTTAGGTAAACCTATTGTGATTTACCTCTTGCACAACAACGGGGGAATAAGATGGTACTGAAAAACTTAAGTGTGTTCCATTGTCCATGAAGCCGAACTGCTGAGCCAAGTCCGAGGTCAACACTTTTCTTCCTACTATGATCTGAAAGTTCAAGGAGTTGGTCCCATGTTTCACGGAGACATGAAAGTTTTGACCATCACAGCCACCAGAGACAGAGGGATGAACTGCAGAGGGGACAGGGGGTTAGTTTCAAATAATTTTGCTTGTTTGATTATAAATGAATCATAACCTTGAGTACAGACCTATGTCTATTATTTTAGCTTCCAGATAAGCAGAGACAGAAAATGGAGCAAACTCTGGCAGGACCAGCAGGCCAAAGGTCAGGTAAAGAGAGTAGACTGTAATGCTTTTTTCACTCTGTTGGGAAATAGAAAGATTAGCCCTCAAAATTAAAACAAACTTTTGCATGTTGTTTCCCAAGTTGAGAGTAAAGCTTACCATTTGTAGTACACTAGGGTCTGTGAAGGGCACTTCAAGTGTAAAGACCTTTGTGCTGCTGTTGTGAGACTCGTGCTGCAGGATGTTAAAGCCTCTAAGGTTGCCGTCTGCCACTGACAAAACCTCATAGGGGAAGGTGATGTTTATTAGTGCTACATCAAGGCTGAAAGGCCCGATCAGCACTTTAAATATCTGCTCCTTGGTAACAGTGTCTGTGGGACAAATAAAACATTTAAAAGGAATGACGGCAGCTTACAATACATTTCTAATATGTCCAAGAGTACCAAGATAAAACTCACTGTCAATAACTTGCAGAGGTCGAGACAGAAGTGGTGTTGTGATGGGAAGGATGACTTTGTATCTTGTGTCCTCGTGAGCAGTGTCTTCAGTCCAGAGCAACTCGAGCATTGGCGCAATGGTATAAGTAGTGAGGTACTGACCATCCTGAACATGACTCTGCAAAATTTGAAAATTTTCAGTAAGGAGTTTTAATTACATTATAATCTTGACAATTTTAAGTTAAAAATAAGACATATGCACATGTAAAGAGTAAATCCATGCAGGCTGGGCAACCTCATTTATATAAAAAATAAAAAGTAAATCTGACCTTAAAGTGGCCACCAACAGCCCCAACAGGAATTGTAATGACAATGTGTACATCATTGACAGACAACACATATTGTCTGGCAGCCATCTCAGCAGTGTTGAGCCTCTGGCCATCAACACCCATGTGCACCTCCAACAGTTTAGACTGACTAGAGGACATCAGCGGGTCAATGTTCCTTGGCAGGATCCAGCTGATTGTGTTTGGGGTTAAGGAAATGCTACCTGAACACAAAAAAGGCAAAAATACAGCACGTTAGGCAAGGAAAGACCCATATGGACACATTTAATGATTGATCTATTCACTCTCAGTCCGTTAAATATGAAGGATAGTGATCCCAAATAAAGCAAAAAACTGTTTTGTCCCAAAAAAACCTAGATGTTCTGCTCTTAAAAGGCCTCCACGTCACAGTTATATCAATTCTAGTGGAGAAATGTTGGCCTCATTGTAGTCATAAATCTATAGTCTAAAAAATACTGCAATCAGTTCAGTATGCCAACACCCCAAATGCAAGAGTCACAAGTCCAAGAGAAAATACTGAAGACAGTCTCAGAGTGATTGCTGCTTAGTGTTCAACATTACCCTCCAGTATTGGGCAAGCTGCATCTGCATTGATTTGAGTCACCAGCCACTTCTTTTCAAATTTCATTGAACTTTTAAGCACCATCATTGGAACACCGGCTACCTGCAGGGTGAAATTAAACATATGTAAAGTTTTGTTCACTCACTTTGTGTACTTGGGTCACGAGAATTAAACTTTAAAAGATGTGGGTAATTCAACATATTGAGGGGGGGGGGATCTAGATACAGTAAAATAGACAAATGTATTTAACTGTGCCAGCTGGATTTCAAAGTTATCCTTTTAATAAAAAAAAAAAAAAAAAGGCAGCTTATATTAGCAGATCCAGTAGTTTACTGAAGTGTAAGCAAGTAGGGAGTTTTCTAATGGACTGCAATTATTTAGCCAACGCCTGTCTGAGGGGCATGATGGCCAAAGTAAAACTTATTTAAAATTTTAGTGAACTGTAGTCCCACTTACAGTCTGAGTGTATGTTTCAGATGAAGTCTTTGGGATTCGCAGAACCAGCCTGGTAGGGGTTTTTGCAATCCCATAACCTCTGCGCTGGGCTTCAGGGACCGTCATGATCCTCTCCTCAGGAGTGAAGAATGAGAGTGTTGAGAGTCTGAATCCTGCATCTACAAGTTGTTTCTGTAAAAAAACAAAACCAAGAAATTATGCAGAAAAAGAATTTTAAAAAAGTTAAATTAAATGCACAACTAGCTCATCTAACCTTAGCTTGTCGAACATCACGAAACATTGACTTAGCCCCTGAGACGTGATCTAGAGGCAGGGCATAATCTTCTGGAACTGCCCTCTTCACAGACACCTAGAAATGAGGCCATTCCATAAGTGATAATCAATCTCCCCCTTTCCCCTCTGCAGTGACATCAAATGTACCAGCCTTAATGCTCATACAGGACATAAATCCACTTATCATATAGACTGGAAAATAACCCTTGAGTCATGCTGCATTCACTTGCCTCCATATAGTTTTGGACACAGACAATTTCCCTGGAGGCCCAGGCTGTGTATTGGCAGGTCTCAGCCACCTGGTACACCTCATCTTCAGTCATCCGATTCCCATGCAGACGAAGCTTTAGCTTTGTTGTGAATGCCTTATCGTCCTATAAAAAAAAAAAAAAAGACCAGACTCAAAATGATCAAAAAAAATAAAAAAATAAAGTGCTTTTCTACAAACTTATGTCTTTTTACCACATTTTGAGCAAAACAATTTTGAAGGGAGGCAAAAATCATAGCATTTCCTAGTGGGTCTATCTTCATGCTGAAGCCACACATGGAAGCTAATCTTGGTGTAAGGAGGATTGCAGAGTTATCTGAGGAGGGAAAGAGGACAGTTAGAAAAAAAAAAAATCTGAGACAGTTTAAAACACTGAACTTAGAATTATCAACTTACTAATGACACCAGACACTTCAAGAAGACTTCCTCCTAGTGGACCGACATCCACACGCATGACGTTGCCCAAGCATTTTGAGTTGATATCTGGGATTAAACATGTATATAAGTAAACAGCAGACGGTACAAAAACATTCAAAATAAAAAAAAAATAAAAAAATAACTTACTTATCAAGGATTTCTTTTGAGTGCTTATATTTACAACAGCTAATAGGAGAGTAAGACACCTGAAAGACATAGAATAAGTTTTGAAAGTAGCACTAAAACTTCAAAACCTTAAGTAAAAGCAGTGAATATAAATAGAACTACAAACCCCAATCCAACTGAACAACCCATGGCACAAGAGGTAGAAATGGGCAACCGTAAAGTTGCTGCTTTTGCCTTGTTTTTAAAGCATTTGGGACAGGCATAAACTCTACAGGCCTCCACATATGGACATGATGAGGGAGGTTCCTGCTAACAAATACAACTATACACAGGTGAATCCTATTACAGTCTGATTGGGATGACTGTGTGGACCTGTGTCTCATCATGTGGCTGGAAGTGAGTCTCAATATTAACTGCAAAGAGATTGATTTACCTAGTTGACTTATGTCACCAAAATAGATCTTGCAGGAAATGTTTTATATATATATATATATATATATATATATATATATATATATATATATATAAACTATTGGTATGAATATTGAGAATGAAATGTGCAATAAAGTGTTTTCAATTTTAAATGTAATTGTATACATTTTGACATTTTGGCATTTTGACAGGAAATGACAGAGGGAGTGATGCTAAAGTGCCCAGCTAAATTTAAATTTAGAGTCTTAGTGATTCATGGTCAGCATCTTAACCCCTGAGCCACAGGGACACCACAAGTTAAGAAGTTTTCATGATCCTGGAAAAAACAGATTTTTATGTATTTTTTATATTACATAAATTAAAAAAGTAACGGTCACAGTACAACATCAAATAATGACGCGTTAAACCGAAACAACAATCGGAAAGAGTTTCAACTTTTTTTAAATCAGGAAGTTTTGTTTTAAAGATATGCATTTTTTGGGGCATTTTTAGGCCTTTATTATCACAGGACAGATTAAGACATGAAAGGGGAGAGAGAGCAGGGGAATGGCATGCAGCAAAGGGCCACAGGTCAGAGTTCTACATATGTGCGCCTGCTCTACCAACCTGGCCACAAAATCAGGAGATTTTAAAAGACTACATGATGATTAATAAAATACAATAAAAACAATCATAACCACATAATCTCCATCTTCACCACTGAAATGAAGATCCTCATGCTACGAACATGGCAGGTTAAGGTAAGGTCAAGGGTCAAAGGGTATAGGTGACCCTGGCCCAAGGCCCAAAGGGTCAATGCAAAGTTCTATGGTGCTGCTGGACTGGCTGAGGGGCCCAACTTGGAAAATGTTGTCCCTCTGTTGATAATTCCTAATAGCGGGCCTGCCATCCCACAATACAAAGAAAATCAGCAAATTCTTAGAATTGAAAAGCTGGACATGTTTTGCTTGAGAAATTACTTGACAACTCACTGTTTATTGAGAGTCACTGATTAATTTTATGTTGAGCAGGTAATATTTCAACTCTCACAGGGCACAAAAGCACAATCCACATTCATTTTAGGAGTAGAACAGAGATAGTCCACATCTCCCTGCAAGGCTTTGGTGCTTTAAGGAACTATATTTTATGCTACTAGCAGAACATGGAGTTACTGAGAATGTTTTTATTGAGGTAATAAAATGATGGATAGAAACCCCCCTCAGCTAGGACACAAATGGAAAAAACTTGTCACATTATTTCATAGATTACAAATTATCAAACTGTTGTGAGTACAACTACAATCAATAGGCCTGCCTGCTCTCTCTTTTTAAACTGCTGCCACTATAAAGGTTTGTTGTATTTCTCTTTGCTGCCAAATACAGTGATACTGCCTGCTGTGGCAGTTAGCTTGCCAGAAGTGCTTTCTCACAGAGGATTGAAATGTCAGTGTGATTTTACTAACTTTTGTAGGCCCACACCCTCCAGCTGCAATCTAGTTGCAGTACTTCCACACACATAGAGCCGTCTTTGACTCATTAGACATGCATGGAATTACTGCAGGTGCACTTTTTACTAAAAGGAAAGTCATATGATCTTATAATAAATCGCAAATATTCAATATCACAACATACAATAGAACTACAGCTTCTTTTAGGAATAATATAAGCATACATATATAGCCTAATTAATAAATGCCATAAAAAGCGACTATAGCTTTTATAACAGCCATTTCTCGCAGGGTGTTCCTACTCCATCTGTGCAGTCCGTCTCCTCCCCCCCACCCCCCTCCCGCCCCTTCCTGTTCCCTATAAAAGGGAACAAACTGCCGCCGTGGCTCTGTCCCGCCTCCAGCTCTTCTTGTCCCGTCCGTGAAGCTGCAGCACCGCACTCCCTCCAGAGACATGCCGTCCAGGCTAGGACTGCTGCACTTTACAAGAATGTAAAAACTAAACCACCTGGATAAAAGTTATTTTCATGGAAAGAAAGATTCCAAGTACAGGTACGTTTCAGCTTGACGTTTCGCATTCAGTTTGAGTCAAATTAAAAGTGAAATCCATCCATCCATCCATCCATCTTCGTCCGCTTATGCGGTATCGGGTCGCGGGGGGGGTCTGGGGTCGTCTTTTTCTCGCGGTGGCAGAACATTTAGGAGAAGTTGTTTGTGATTTGACTTTTAGGACTTAGTTTTTATTATTATTTTTTTAGTCGTAAATTAAAAGTACTTGACTTATTTGTAGGGTAAGGTGGTGAAGCAAAAATTGGTTTCATGCAATGCATGCAATAGGAATTGTAGAATAGTCGATATTAGGACCGAACAATATAGAAATACATTTTTGACTTTAATGATTGCTTGAAATATTGTTTGGATTCAGTTTGAACTTGTTGCGTCTCCTTTCCTCTGAATTAGTCTGTGTAATTTGATTCTTCTGGTGTAGTAGGCTACTTGAGCCCTGGAAGAAGAGACAGCACCTCACGCCTCTTTACACACCCTAGCTCAAGCAAAAAGTGTGTGTATTGTAGGCCAATTGATTTTATTTTCCTTCAGAGGACTTAAGTGTTCCACAAACAGTGCAGTCAAATATGTCTAGACAGACATCCCTCCACATAAGTGTACCACTTACAATCTTAAAGCTTGTGGTGCATAAAAAAAATCTATAAAACTGACATACTTAATTTCTCATCATTATATCTCTGTATGTATCATCAGGACCATGGGATATGGGCAAATCCTCCACCGGCGGGGTGAAGAGGAAGACCAAGTCCACCTTAATGTGGGAGGGGTTCGACACAAAGTGGATCCAGACATGCTGCTCCGCTTCCCTCACACACGCCTGGCTCGCCTGCTGCGGTGCGAAAGCGAGGCAGCGATCCTTGAGCTTTGTGACGACTACAGCCTGTCTGAGAAGGAGTACTACTTCGACAGGAATCCCCGGGTTTTCCTCTGCGTGCTCAACTTCTACCACACGGGATGCATCCATATGATGGAGGAGGTGTGCGTCTTCTCCTTCAGCCAGGAGATTGAGTACTGGGGAATCCAGGAGCTCCACCTGAGCCCCTGCTGTAGCTACTGGTACCACGAGAGGAAGGAGTACATTGACGACAGAGAATGGGACATCAGGAGCGACGACCAGCAGCCGCCAAGCTTAGACTCCTCCTTTGAGGAGCTCTCTGCTCTTGATAAAGACCTGGCCAAGTTCAAAGGCGCCTGGTGTGCAGAAGTGAGGAGCTACCTTTGGCTCAGGCTGGAGGATCCAGGTCACTCAAGAGGTTCAAAGATCATGGCCGTGGCCTCCCTCAGCTTGGTGTTGACCTCTATCGTTGCCATGTGTGTCCACAGCATGCCTGAGTTTCAGTGGGTGGACGACAACGATAAACCTATCGAGGACCCTGGCCTCGCCATCCTGGAGGAAATCTGCATTGCCTGCTTCTCCGCAGAGTTCATCATCAGGATGATTGTCGCGCCCTCCCTCAGGAAGTTCCTCCAAAACCCCTTAAACATCATTGATGTTGCCTCAATTTTGCCATTTTACTTCACATTAGCTCTGGAAACAGCCGATGAGGAGGCAGCGGAGGAGAACGAGGACTTAGAAAACATGGGGAAGGTGGTGCAGGTTCTGCGCCTCATGAGGATTTTCCGAATCCTCAAACTGGCCCGCCACTCCATTGGACTGCGAGCGCTAGGTGCTACCATCCGCCACAGCTACAATGAGGTGGGCCTGCTCCTTCTCTTCCTCTCAGTGGGGATCTCCATCTTTTCCGCCCTCATCTACTTTGCAGAAAAGGAAGAGGAGAACACTGATTTGGGGACCATCCCTTCAGGCTGGTGGTGGGCCACAATCACCATGACCACAGTCGGTTATGGTGACACCTGCCCGGTAACGCTGGCAGGGAAGATAGTGGCCACGTTGTGTATTGTCTGTGGACTATTAGTGGTTGCTCTGCCTGTCACCATTATCTTCAATAAGTTTTCAAAGTATTATCAAGGAAACAAAGCCATGGAGGGACAGTGTATTACTAAACCTCAAAGACAAGATCCAGAGCTCCCTTATTATAACATCAGAGACCTGTTCACAGGAAGTGTGTATCCCTTTATAGGCGGTATCGCCTACAGGAACAGTGTGAGCAGCGCAGGGGACGATACAGATGCCTCCAGTCTCAAGGATATAGAAGTGTATGATGACACTTGTGAAAATCGGGCAGCAAAAAATGAGATTCCTTTATGACTGCAAGTCACTCTGTGCCTCTCAGGGCTGATCGCTCCATCACTGACCCTGCCCCTCTGCACTGTCTTCCTCCTGCAATTTAACAGAGAAATATCGTGGCCATGATTTTTAATTTATTTAATTTTTTTCTCCAAGGGAATTAATTGTGAAATATACATCGCTAAAACCAGGAAATCTAAAGGGAATTATCTGAGCCTTGCTCAGAGGTTTGAAAGCCCATTTTCTGCCTGAGAAAACTGCAATGATGCATGTAGAAGGCCATAATGTTAATGGTTTTTTTTTTAAGTAATGCCCTGTATTGATTTGTCTGCTCGCTGAAAGTTCAGACTGAGAGAAATTGGCAAAAGCCGAGACTGACAACAACACTGTTTCAAAATGGTATTATAAATCCAGTTGACTGATGTTACACAGTCTGCATGAACAAAAATAAATGCATTTCAAAAGAAAGTAATGTGTAAAATTATGCAGTATTATTGATGCTGATGAAAATAGGCCACGCATAACTCTCTGAGAGCACTGTGAAAAGCCTTGATATTACACCAGGTTATTTGTTATTTAGTCTATATCCTTGACGCTCCACTTCCACTTCCACACAATGGGCTGCTGTGGCTCACTGGGAGAGCGGTCACCTGCCAATTGGAAGGTTGGTAGTTCAATAGTTCAGTCCCATGTTGAAGTGTCCTTGGGCAAGACACTGAACCCTGAGTTGCCCACGATGCTGCGCCATCGGAGTGTAAATGCATGTGAGTGTTTAACTGATGAGCAGGTGGCACCTTGTACGGCAGCCTTGGCCACAGTGTGTGACTGTGCGTGAATGATGACTGGTTCCTGTACTATGTAAAAACGCTTTGAGTAGTCATTAAGACTAGAAAAGGGCTATATAAAACAGTCAATTACTTCTGGGATTGCTCTGGTGCTGCAGGAAATTCTGCTAGATGCATGTGAATTTTAAATTCAGTGGATTTATGAGGACTGCTCCTCAAATCTCTGCATGGTAAATTGAGACAGCCATCTAGACTATTTGTCCAATCTGACTTTTCTCTCACTCAACTATTTTGCAATGGCTCTGTGCGGAGCTTAGCGCCACCCATAAGGATTCTGATTAGTTTAAAGAAATGCCATTAAACCAGAGCACATTTCCCTCCCATCCCTGACTGCTATGTGGAGTAGCCAGACCCTCCTTTAAAGCGTGCTGAAGGAGGGTCTGATAAAGCAGCTTTTCTTTTGAACAGTTACTTTGGCATGCTGGGTGACTCCTAACCTACCTAGATGTGGACATGAAATAAAAGTCAGTGAGTCAGAAGAAATAGGCCTCTCTTTTGGGACATGGCATACAGTAAGTTGTACTACTTACTTATTCAGCCAAGGTTCCTTGCATTTATTTATTGCCATATGTTCTTCACTAAAATGACTATAACATTTAAATAGAAATTATCAACCATGTCTTTTCTCCAGTGGTGAAATGCTCTAAGACTGTTGAGGAAACTCTCTCTTCACCCTTTCTGAAAGCATTGATTTCCTGTCCCCTGTTATTATCTCCGGTTGAATGAGCTAAACACACTAGAAGGTTACATTTATTTTCTGAGGGTTTTTTTTCAGATCCTATGGTTGATTTTTCATGACAGTTAAAGCCAGAAAAAAATATTAAAATGATAGCAAATGGGTGCCAGTAAGGAGTTGAGGAGGCTGGTGTAAAGGCAGCCTAACCAAACCATATAAGCCCATTACTCTCTGATTATTTGTTAATAGTGGCAAATGAGTTTCGATTGCTGAGCTTCCTATATTAGATATATTAGCAAATTGCTGAATGCACAATGAATGTTTGTTTGCCTTTCAGCTGCCATTTATTGTAATGTCAAACACAAAGTATTGGTACTGACATGCATTGGTTCTCAATAATAATTATACACACAAATGCACTTCACAGTAACTATATAGTACATGACAGTGGCTTAATAAAACTGGATATTTTTCAGCATTTCTGTCCCAGGAAAAAGCTGACCAATTACATTACTCAAAGTCATGATTATTTGTCTGCTTTTTTTTTTCTTTTTCTTAATTTTTGCATTTTTGCTTCTTCAATTAGTAAAAAAAAAGGTTGTGAACCACTGCAATACCAAGAGCCTGCATCTGTCCCAGGTTTCTTCCTAACAGGGAGTTTTCCCTCGCCACTGTCGCACTAAATGCTTGGGGGAATTACTAGAACTGTTGGGTCCTTGTAAATTATAGAGTGTGGTCTAGACCTATCTATAAAGTGTCTTGAGACAACTCTTTTTATGAATTGATACTATAAATAAAATTGAATTGAATAACAAAATAAATGGAGGTAATACATTTGAGGCATTGCTAGAAAATTGGCAGAACGTGTAAACAAAAGTGTAAAAATTAACTATGGATGTCATGAAATTATAAATTATGATGATCATTACTGTTGACATTTTGAGTGACGCTGTAACAATGAGCTTAATGTAAACACAGTTATAAAAAATAAAAGACTAATTTCAAAATGTGGAAAGCTGTACAAAAAAAAAGGTTGGGTAGAGTAAATGCAAGAACGGCAATAGTAGCAGAGAACAACATCAATCGATTTCTACTGACATTTAGTTTAATCTGTAATCTTTATTCAATGTTTGTGATCTGTCTTTTTGTTGAATCTATCACAGGAGTCACAGATGACAATCCTTCGGCTGCACCGTTGGCAACAGATAATGATAGGGTTTTTTTTCTGCTGAGGGAAGCAGGTTTCAATATCCTGACTCTTTGCTGCCAGCAAAATGCAATCACTTATTGAATTCATGTCCAGATGTGCATCTCATATTTCCCATAATTTCCCACAGCAGTTGATGACTTCCAAAAAGTTTGGTATTTAGGGTAATTGTAGTCATTACAGTAAGTTCCATTTAAGATTAAGATTCAACTTTATTGTCACTACACATGTATAATGCAACGAAACACAGTTTTGTTAGAGACCGTTTCTCCAAGCCGCAGCTACTTAAAGCGCAGCCACAAGGGGCAACTTTATCAGGGTTTAGTGTTTTGGACTGCAGGGCCAGGGATTGAACCACCAATCTTCCGATTGGCAGGTAACCGCTCAACCGCTGAGCCACAGCTGCCCCATTTCATGCTACTTTATACTTCTACTCAACTACAATACCAAGGCACATGTTGTAGGACTACTTGTTTACGCCACTACATTTTTTTAGTTTCTATTTACTTTTCAAATTAAGATTATACATAATAAAACAATTATAAACTTATTAAATACATTGTTCAAGATAAAGCCACAATGAAGAAAGAAGAAGCTTGGGGGTACCAGCTTTAACTATTAGGTAGCAAGCTAATTAGCTTGGTTACTAATGAGACAATATTTTGCACCGTTTATTAAAAGCAGTATTTGTACGATCAACTCCTGTCTCACAACTATTTGTTAAACAATAGGTTTATGCTTAGCATATATGGCCGAGCTGGTTAAATTAAAAGTGGAAGGCTACACCCAGCTAATTAAGCTAAAATCTTCCTCCATCTAGGACACTCCTCAAAGGTCACCACTGTCATGACCTGCTATTGGTTAATGGTGCAAATACGCAGGTAAAAGTTAAACAAAGTTGAACTTGACAAAGATGTGCACCAATTCACTTGCAAATCCATAGCTCTGGCAATTAAATTCCATTGAAATGTAACTGTTTTAAATCTAGTGGCTTAGACTTTTTTTTCTAGGCTTAGGCTTAGAGTTTATTGGCTGATTTCCTTGGGCAAGATATATGCAAAACATGCTGTTATTTAATCATATAGTCTGCTGCAGCATGGACTGTTGCCTACCTGATGATAACTTGTGTTGCAATAAACAATAAAATGGCACCATGATCAATACATAGCTAGTGTTATCCGCCAGGGCCCTCCCTAAGATATTAAAAAAAATATAATTAAAGGTCATCAGTTGTTGCTTAATATGTAATTTTCGTCACTCTAAATGGGCGAGCTCAGAGCCGTAAACGACTGGAGCGGGCTTTGTCATCGCTAACTTTATTAAACTTAACGTATATTTAACAGGCCGCTGTGCCAATCGGATATTTGTTTAGTTGTCTGTTCCAAAATGCTGCGATCACTGTCCATGGTTCTGAAGTGTTACTTGGTTTTGTCCACGCTGTCATGTGTACAGGGAATGGAAAATGTGGAAAATTACATGAAATATATTGGGTGTTAAGGTTTAAGGTGTAATAAAGGCACTGTACGTGTACTAATTTCAAAAAAGGGGATTCAGGGTTACTTTTTGAAGGTATAAAGGTTTATTACACAGAGAGGGGGAGTCAGGGTCTTGTTAATGTAAAGGAAGGAGAAAAAATCCAATTACCTATAAAGGTCACAGTGAGTGTGTCAGCACAAATGCCAGTCCTGCAGAACTGACAAGGTAATACTTATGCTGAGTCAATGAAGTCTTAATCCAAGCTGATTGGATGCAGTGGAGCATTAAACCACCTGGCTAAAATGTGTCACTGAACAAACAAATTCCTGTCAGAAAGACTGTGGTGAGGTTTATGAGTAGAACGTTGTATGTAGGACGTAAGATGTTTCTTTCTCTTAAAGATTAAATTTCAAGCTCACCCAGTAAGCGCGTTCACACCATGTTGGCTGAGTGCAGCAACCCGGGTTCAAAATCGGCCCTTTGTTGCGTGTCATCCCCCCCCATCTCTCCCCCCCTCAAAAAAATTAGACTTGAAGTGAGTTGTCTGTGCGCAGAATACAAGATGATATTTCTCCGCTTGCAGTGTTGTCAGGAGGGGATACCTCTGCATAGCCTGGTGGACATCAATGTTAAACTAAAGTCCATACAGAGAAGGATGGAGAGAAGCAGAGCATATTTCACACTGGTCCATGTGTGTAGTTTTGGTGTACTTCAAGATTTTGATGACAAAACATAAATCTTTCTATGAAAAACCTGACATTTCATTTCAGGGATGAGTATGGACTTTTTTGTATGGTATATTACATAAAGCCTCAGGGTACAAAAAAGGTATATGTCCCTCTACCTTGCACAAGAGGAAAAGGTCACTGCTGTGATGAATGTGCTAAAGGCAAAGGGGAGTTTTATGTTGGAACCAGTGCAACAGCTCTTAACACGTTACCTCAAGTAAAACACCTGATGTGCCTATGACGTTGGATAAAGTAGCATTGGGGAGGTTAGCATAATCATATATTTCCGACTCAATCTACACCTTATGAATACTTCTAACTATGAAATGCATTATGCAAATTAAACAAAGTACTACCCACATTTAGCATCATGAAAATATTGTCTTCTGCTGTTTTTTTTGTAACTACAGTGACCTCTATTTGATTTCCGAGCAACAGATTTACAACATTTGCTAGCTACAACGTTTTTTAAGTTTTCCTATTTAGTAAATTACTCATTTGAAACTATAGCTATAGTTTCTAACTTTACATTTTTTGGCACATTTTAAAAAATAAATCTAAAACTGAAATCTCTCATTTAAATGTATTTATATAGCGCTTTTCTAGTCTTAACAACTACTCAAAGCGCTTTTACATCATACAGGATACATTCACCATTCACACACATTCATACACTGTGGCCGAGGCTGCCGTACAAGGTGCCACCTGCTCATCACATAAACACTCACACACATTCACACTCCGATGCGCAGTAACCGCTCTACCGCTGAGCCACAGGATTCAGACCTTTTTGCTGTGGTACTCCCAACTGTGGTCAGGTGCATCCTGTTTGCTTAAATTATCGTTCATGTATCTAGAACTTGATTGGAGTCCACCAGTGGCAAATTGAGGCACGCACCTACTGTATGCAAGGTCCCTCAATTCCCACTGCATGTCAGGACAGAAACATTTGACGGAGGATCTGACAGAAAGATGTATACAAACTAGGCTTGCACGATTAATCGTTATAAAATCGTGACCTTGATTCACACTGTTCACAATTTAATTTTTAAATAACTTTTTTACGACATTGATTGTCATTTATGAGCCGAGGGCGTCACAAATGCTACTACTTTCTTCTGTGAGTTAAACAGACTGTATAAAAGGTTTTAAAGCGCTCCCAAGCGCTGTGATGCTCTCCCTTTACAGGCTGTGGTGATGTGCTATAGGTGACAAAACAAATGCTATGCTATGCTAATGCTATGCTTGGTACTGCCAATTTGTTTTGTTATGTCATGGTTCATGTGTGTAATAACACAACACCTCAAACCATGACATCCTATTTAGTAGGACATGTAGTTTTCATTGTGTGATGGCTGTGTCTTCCCAGCCTAGTAGTGTAAGGGTTTATAGCAGTCTCCTTCTCAGGGCATTTATCTGGCTGAGTGAGTACATTTTTTTATATTTAAGCCTATCCTAGAGCTTCAAGATCTAAACTTAACCTAGTTTTCACTGACCTGAACCTAACCTGGTTCCTTTAGGCCCTAGCTTAAACCCTTTATCGGTCATCTTAAACTCAACCTCCTGTGAAACTGAGCCTAAATTGTGCCAGTGTATTACTGTAGCTGTGTAACCGAGCCTAATATTAGAGCCGGCATTTTTATAAGTACCTAAGCTTAATAAAGGGGTGATCTAAGCCTTTGAAAGGACCCAATTAAGCGTCTTAATGGGTTAATGGGTGACTTTGTTAGAAAAAAATCGTGGCAGAGAATCGTGATATCAATTCTAAGCAAAAAAATCGTGATTCATATTTTTCCTTGAATCTTGCAGGCCTAATACAAACGTAACTCTTCACTGCAAAAGGGGCTTCTACAAAGTACTGAATTTATTGTATGAATACTTACGGAAATTAGATTTCTGTTTTGAGGTTGCAAAAAAGTCTAAAAACATGCTTTCACGTTTTTTTATTATGGTTTATAGAGTGTAGATTGATGGGGCAAAAATTGTCGTTGTATCTATTTAAAAAATCTACAACACAAAAGTGTGCAAAAAGTGAAGTGGTCAAAATACTTTCTTAAGCCACTCATGTATATAATATAGCAGCTTGTGCTTTAACATTTGATGAGATCATATAAAATCTTAATAACCCGGATAAAAGGTGTCACTGAACTAACAAATTCTTGTAAAAAAAGACAGTGGTGAGCTTCCTGAGCAGGAAGTATTTTTTTTCTCTCTCTTTAAGATTTAATCGCAGGTCACTTTTGGTGCTGATTTGAAGTGAAGGGACTTGTCTGTGCTCAGAATAGAGACAGTGATGTTTCTCAGCTTGCGGTGTTGTCCGGAGGGGATACCTCTGCAGAGTCTCGTGGACGTCACAGGCTGGAGCATTTGTTGTTGTGAGGCTTATCTGGAGAGAAAAAGAAAAGACAAGTGGAAGTGTTTCTCCTGAAGTAAATCAAAGATTGAAGAGACCCCAGCTGTCAGAAATGTTTTTGATATTTCCATTGGCTTAAGCTAATTTGTATTGTATTGATCACTTATTACCCGCCACTTTTAAATCTTTTGTGCGGCAGCATTTTGTATTCCTGGTGGACAGGCCGCAGTCATTGGGTCTGACGAGGTTAGTTAGAGGAAAGGAGCCATTTGAGTTTGTGGCAAAACCTTTCTTTCACAGTGCTCGTTTTTCATTATCTGACTTTCGATTGAATAAAGGACTATTTTTCTAGTCATATTTCATCATTTTCTTTCTAAAATAGTTTTAAAATCTTGTCTCATCTAGAGAGTTGAGTGTCTCGTCACACCCCTAGTCATTACATGGTAGTGCTCACCGCAGAGTACACCCAGATCAATTTCACTTGCCCATTACCAGCAGCTGTGGTGTTTCATCTCAGGGTCAAATATAACAAAGAAACCACTTTGTTTATATTTGCGTCCTGCTTTTTCCAGCTCATGCAGGTTTATTACAGCGAGGCTGGATGGACATTGTGATTGTGCATGTCCATTTTATTACTCCAACAGAGGTTTTTGGCATGCAAAGCTGCTGTAATTTGGTCTGTTACCTTTTATTGTAAACAAGCCATGTATTACGTTGTCCTTTACCCGCCTAGTCCTCTTAAGTTTAGATTCTGAAAAACTTTATCTTACATCAAAAACCAGTGGAAATGTATCTTTGATGTGGCTTTTTAAAATGTGGAACCCAGAAAGACTAGCTGTGCTGAAGGGACAGCTATTGGGGATCATATGGTTAAACTAGTAACTAAAACTATAAATGTGTATTTATTGTTAGTTTTTTTTGGGGTGCACGGATCAATCCCACATACCACTACAGCAGTTGTAGCCTCAGCCTACTTTAGTCTGCAACGCCATTCCTTAGATGTGATTATGACGACATGAAAAATGTCCTCAAGGTGCACTTACTCGTTTTACCTAAAGCTTTCAACTGTGTCCTATGGTCCTCATCCTCGATGAACCTGTTAACATGCAAGCTGAGTAATGATTTAGTTCATAGCACTTTTTGACTTTTTTGTTTGTGTTGTCTTAAACGTTGTGATTGAAAACTCTAGACAAAAAAGAACGTATATGGACCTGTGAGTGTAACGTGAGATTTTCTTATCCAATTTTTTTTTGCATTTTAATAAGTTGCACAATAACTTAGGTGTAAAGACTGTGGAACATGTAAAACTATTTTCAGCATTTAACAGTGTTTGGTGAGTCTGGACGTGTGGAGTCTAACATAAGATTGACATATTATAACTAAGTAGAGCCTGACCGATAAAGGATTTTTAAGGCCAATACTGATACAAATATTTGGTTATTTAAAAATCCGATATGCCAATTTACCAGCCAATTACTGTATATATATTTTTTTAATCCAGAAACATGTAACAAAACAGATTTTTCTCACATTAGTTATTTGTAGTTATTTATGAGTTCTCACTGAAATAATATGATTATAATTTGTTATATTGTCACAACAGAACAGAGGAGCATATTTTAAAGTTCTGATAAATAAAATGTATATAAATACAAACTTAAGATATGAAACTTAAAGTCTTTTGAACAAAAACACATTAACAAACAAATAATCAGTGTTGCCAGCAGGGACGCTGTAGAGCGCCCTCTGGTGGACATACTATGCAACACCAACACTCATAACATGGTTGACCGTCCGTTTAAAAAAAAAAAAAAATTCATTTTTTAAAAAAATTTTTTATCGGCCATTATAAATGCCGATACTGATAGATTGGGAAATGCCTAATATCGGCCCGCTGATAAATCGGTCGGGCTCTATACCTAAGTTTATTCATTTGTGTAGATTTCAACAAAGCTCCCCAGCCAGAATCAAACTGTGGATGTTACATGGTACGCACCTACCTACATAATCAGGAAAAACCCTCCTTAAACCACTTTAAATCATTCTGCATTAACCTTTAAATTCAACTGATAAGCTGCTGATGTGGGCTGGCCCCTGGATGAAAAACATGTTGACCCACTTATCATTATGTAAAGTAGGTCAGACAGAGATAAAGTAAAAGCATTTTGGGCTAACGAAATCAGCTAGGGCTAAATTCACCTCCACCTCACCTTGGACACTGCAGTGTGACTTATCCCATTATAAACAAGAGAAGACTGAAGCATTTGAATTACCCTGTTTGGCTATGCCTATTGTCCACCATTACAATCATGCCCTCAGAAATAATGAAGGCAGAGATAAGCAGATAATCCAGCGCCCCATGTGTAGCCTGGTATCCATCTCAGAAGGGGGTGCAGGCCTTTACATAGCCTGACCTCGGTGCATTGTTCTTAACACGAATCCAGTTCACCACTTACAGCTGAGTCCACTCCTCTAGGACCTGTGGTATTTGCCTTTGCAGACACATTTGATTCCTGTTTGTTTGCACAGGTTACGTGATATTACAGGATAAACACTGCAAGGTTGGTGCAGCAAGGAGATACTGTAGTGCTCAAATTTACAAAAGCACTTGTCATTTAAAGCCACAGTTTATTGTTAATAGTGATTTTTCAAAAACCCCCTCACAGTTTTCTCCATTTGTTTCACTTTAAGTAGTTTTAAGATTGTTAAACCTTTTAACGTCAACAGAACAAAATATATTTAAAGCCAAGACTACAAACTTTATGGATGCATCAGAAAAGGAGATATTCTAGAGGCTTTGTGCATCATTTTAGAAACCATTTGTTTGGCTGCACAACATGTGTTTGTAATGACTGACTGGAACATTTAAGCTTCATTCACCTCCCACCACTAGAATATTTAAATTACCTGGGTAATAATGCACATGTATTCCTTCTCAACTAGTGTTGCTTTTGTTGTATGGGACAGTGTATTAGTTATAGTCCCACTTCATTATTTACTTTAGTCAAACAGTGTGAATACATCTCCACAGCAAGAACAAGTAAAGAAACACTTGTTTTACCTCTCCTAGTGTGAATCACAGGCTTACAAGCATTGTTTAAATTATTTTTTTCATTTCATTAATGTGTTTCATAGCGACAGAGTGCTGGGCTTGCTTGGTTTGTAACAATAAAGAGGGTAGGCTGAAAAATGCAGACAACATGGCTGCGGCTCTTAACTGGGATGATGAACTGATGCTCCATTGGACGAGTTGCAATGGAGAGAGCAAGGATTTAATGGTAGTAAAAGAGGGCAGAAGGGCTCCAAGTCCTACTAATGAATCAGAGGAAGGGAGGATGAGGAGAGAGAGGGGGGACTGAACAGCACAGGGATCGACCAGTGAAAGATACACTCTGACATGGACAAACTCAGATTCTTCAATACAGGTTAAAGACAGAAGTGGAAAGAATAATTTTGTAGACTTGTAGTAATTGATAAAAACAATTGATTTTCATCATAGGTATTATTATTCCGGTCGTCAAACTTTTTAACTCATTCCCAATCTGTCGCAGTGTGGACATCAGGGAACTGGGAGGCTGCTGAGGTCCTACTGGAATCATAACGGGACTTACACATTTTGCTCAAGTTTCTAGAGGCCATACAGATAACATCAGTTTTGTATAATAGTAATACTTTTTTTTTAACTCCCTACCATTAAACCTTCAGGTAGTAAGCAGTACTCATTTCATGAGGGAAAAAGTATAGGTCAAAAGCAGGGCTCTGGCGTCTACTCAGTGGCAGATAGATGATGTTATTACTTTTAGCCTATAATGATAAAATGCATCCATGCATCCATAAATCCCATCAGGACTGAGCCTAAAACTTACTGCATGTTCTTTATAAACCGCAACTGCAGATTTTACAGTCATCTGATGTGAACTGCCTCTGCAATGTAATGCATGCGCTACGTAATTGTATCCACACAGCCTTTCAGAACATCAATAAATGTCTCTAATTAAAAATCAATAAGAATCTGCACATTTATTGGATTCTATTTCAGCTGAAGTTGTTAGCTTTATGCTTTAATATTTCTCTAATTTCATTTATGTTATTGCAGCATCTCTATATGGATGTTAAGCTTTGGCAGTTGTAACAAGATAGTGCATGTGATTGAATAGATGGTTGGCAAAATCCATCTATTTGAAAAGGAGAGACACATTAAAGGTAACTTTTGATTAAGAGGTCTCAATATCTATCTATCTATCTTACTCTGTATGTTTTGTTTGTTTGTTTATTTTTTATTGTTTTATTTGGATCCCCATAAGCTAAAAGCTATTCTTTCTGGTTGTCCTACAATCTGTTCTTTGACAATACTCTTTATGACATTACATTACACACACAGGCATACATTTGAAAATACAAATCATAATTAAATCTTACAGTTAACGCAATTGACACAAGAAATAAAATAAAAGACACTACTCGAATAGATAAATCAATTTTAAGAAATAAGATAACAAAAGCCCTATGACAAACTAATTTGTATGTGTGTGTGTGTGTTTGTATATATATATATATGCAAACAAGTGTTAGCATCAAAATATCGTGTACTCATTATGCAGAATGGCCCATTTCAGAATTATATAATTTATTGCATTATAATTATTAGTTGATTTATATTTTGAATTTATAATAGAAAGTAACCAGCAACTAAATATGTCATATAAAAGTAGTCAAGTGAAAGGTACAATATTTGCCTCCAAAAAGTAGTATAAAAGTAGTGGAAAATGGGAAAAATATTTAAGCAAACTACAAGTACCTCAAAATTGTACTTAAGTATATATACTTATTTACATTCCAGCACTGTCTGTGATAAAGCGATGACAGCAGAAAGATGTGGTCTGTAAAAAAGCCGGCTCTGCTGTCATTGCATGATAAATGTAGAGGCTACACCCAAGCTTAACCCCTGAGGTGCCTTTCCATGGGTAGAGTAATTGACACACTTTTTACCTGTTTTCATCAATGAAAGTCCAATCATAGTCCAGTCATATTTGCAATTAACACCATTGGTTATATTTATTTCCATGAGATATAAGTTAATAGTCCAGACAAATTATTGCTTTTATGTATGCTTATGTGGTGTTGCTGTGTGGATGTCCGGTGTGTGTGTGTGTGTGTGTGTGTGTGTGTGTGTGTGTGTGTGTGTGTGTGTGTGTGTATGTGTGTGTGTGTGTGTGTTGCTGTGTGGCCAAAAACTGTATGTGCTTTCAGGTTGCATCCGAGGAACCAAAGATTGGTTACTATATATACTAAGGGCACTAATTGGCTCTTACAATAAATGTGACACTATAAAGATAATCTATAAATCACACAATGTGAAATTATATGAAATTATCAAATGGAGAAAACACTGTCTCCAAAAAAGTGTATTTATGTTATAGGGGGCAGGTTGTCCTGCCATCTCTCTCTCTCTCTGTCTCTCTCCTTTCTGATTTGCTGTCCTCCTTTGCGCTGACTGTTATTACCCAGCAAGCTCTCTACGTTGCTTCGGCCATACATTTGCTATGCATTGTCAATTTAACATTTAAATGGAAATTGACTTTGATACCAAAGGCACTTAACACAGCTCTGAGGACATTATTCAGTGAGCAATTGGCTGCTGCATTGAGCCTTTTTGTGCCCAAGTGATTGCTTTGATTACCCTGAGATGACCTTGTGGATAATTGATTTTATTTCTTCCAGGATGATTGATACTTCAACAAATCTTATTTGCAGCGGTGAACGCACATCAAGTTAGTGTGTGCAATTTCCTCCTTCTAATTCTGCTCATAGCTGTGCACTTCCAAAAGTTCCTGCTTTCATTTGAGTACATTTTATCTTTAAATATAAGATAACTGAAAACAGCAATGCCATTAAAAAGTAAAGTACAACCATCATGGACTGCTGTTCTGGTCTAATGATCCATTAAATTATTATGGGGGATCTGGTCAAAGTGATTAATCAGTTTATTTGGGGGATCTTGCATTTTCTTAAGATATAGCCCGAATCCTGAAAACAACTAACTTCTTCGCTGTTGTTAGCAGACTATAAATTTACATTTTCTTAATTCATTTAGTTAATTTCAAATACAAGATTAATAAAGCTTTATTGTCTATCACATAATGATAGCAAATTGTCTTTGGTTAGGGCTCACAGGCCACATACAAAACACACACCTATGAAAGACTCACCTAAAATGGCATTAAAAGCAAACAACTACAAACAACAATTCCATAAATAAGAGCAGGTAAGCAAACTACATTAATAGAGGGGACAGTCTATTTTGCCTTTGTCTGTATCCTTGACGTTCCACTTCCGGTATGGCTCCATTGGAAATTCCACCGGATTTCACTCATTTAGACCAGATATCTGTTGCCCTTGTGTTGGCATTTTAAACTCCAGTCGACTTATGAGGACTATGGTTAACCTTTTCTCAGATCTCTGCAAAGTAAATCCAGACAGCTAGCTTTATCTGTCCAATCACAGCTTTCTGTTGCACGTCTAAAACAACTTTTGAACGTCCACCAAAACAAGTTTCTTCCCAAGGCTATTTTGCAGAGGTGCCGTTGCTCCGTACAGCAATTAGCGCCACTCAAGATGATTGTGATTGGTTTAAAGAAATGCCAATAAACCAGAGCACGTTTTTCTCCCACCCAGGAATGCTGTGTGGACTAGCCAGACCCTCCTCTGCAAATGGAGGAAGTTCTGGCAAAGTAACCTAATTTTGCCTTGTTTAAAATGAATATTGCAGTGGGAATGAATGAGCGTTTGTAAGTTCTCTACATCATCTTTAGTTTTTCATTAAATGATATACTGAAATATATAAAATTGCATTATACTAAAATGCACAAGCACAAACATATATGACCCTGTTTCCCTCATAATTTGATGTATTTGCTGTAAAAAAAAAAGACCTTATACATCTGTTGCAGTGTTGTAATGTCCTTTGTTTGGTGTTCAACCAACCTGCTGCTGCTTTTTATTAGTCAGTGAACTTTGTCATTCATTTATTCAGCAAGCTCAGTTGAAGATGGTGTAAGGATTGTGCAGAACAGTCTCCACTTCATCCTAATGGTGCTAATAGTGTATTACATAACATGTTTCCAAAATCCATACACAGTTACAAACACATAATCCATGTGGCTGCTGAGAATGAGCATGATTGTTTATGCTAGAGGCCAGATATGGATGTAATTGGAGTTCAGTTTAAATAAGAGCACAGAGAGCTGAGCACAGCGACAGCATATTTACCTGAGTATGTAAACAGAGAAAGCACTCTTGGACAGAGCTATAGTCTCATTTAATAACACGCTGGGTGCAAAATAAAGGCACTGAGTAGAGACTGAAATAACAGCTTTCTGTGCGGTCATTTTAAGAGACAATAAGTCTTATTTAGATCGTTCCTAGGCTACACAGAAAATTTGTATTGATCAAATTTACAATATACTGTAGCCTAATGAAGATTTATGTGGTGTCTTCTTCATTTCTGCATGAAAATGTGTCAAAACAAAGCAATGAACCAGGGCTATGAGGAAAATGTGGGTCTATCAGTAAATCACTGCTGTCAAATTACTGGCTGCTATTAAGGGTGAAAACTGCAATTTATGATTTTTTTTGTGTTTTATTGAATTTAATCCAATACAGTCAAGACAGAAACTAGAGAATAAGACCAAAAGTTGTGCTGTAAAGTTGATGCATTCTAAATAAGTTGTATTTAAGCTGCAAAGATTCAAATAAGAGCTACGCTGGAAGAAAATAAATAAACCCAATGGTAGTTTGCATGTTTTAGGCCATAAACTTTAAATTGGTGTGCTGCAGATTATAACAGCAAACTTAGTTTTTATGAATCAGGCCAGTTAAGTATGAAAGACATCCTCCAAGAGATGTGAAACTTAAAATAAGCCTTCTTATTTTAGTCTAAGTTAAATTATTGTTGCCTTGTAATGCTGCTGCAAGCAGGGACGGTCATGTAAAAGTTCCTTGGTGGTATTAAAGATGGATGGAAGAATGGATAATTATACAGCATCAACACTGTAAGCTAATCGGTCAAGACAATGAAGATGAAAAAGGCATCCAACAACCAATAAAACATTTTGCTGTTAACACTTTCATACTTTTCTATAAGTAAGATTTTGAATGAAGGACGAAGTACTTTTTTAAAGCTATTTATAGCTTAGATTTATTTCATAAAATGATGCTAAAACACCCCATTACTATAACATTGTATAATGTATACCATATGATAAAATACAGTACATGCTCCTGAACGAGTAATGTTCCTCCTTAATAGAAGAGGGAAAACGGCCAATACATAATTTCCTCAATGTATGACTTAATGCTAAAACCATTGCTGATATTTTAATGAATAATGGCGAACTGAGGAAAGCCCTTCTGAGAAACAGGTCCCTCATCATGCAGCTCTCGGTACAGCTGGTTCACTAATGGAGCTCTGGCTGCCTGCCTGGATCAATCACAACACTGTAATACTGAAGAATTCCTGATTTCAACAAATTGGTGCCCGTCCTCCAGTTTATGTCCCACGGCTGATGTAGGCTGACTCTCCATCATGTCTGGATGCACGAGGGCGGTGGGATCATGCTGGGGGTGGTGGGGGAGGGCAGGTGCAGGTGAGATTGGACAGGGCAGGCAGTCAAACACAGGGTGGGCAGAGAAAACAGCGAGTCACAGAGATAAATCAGAGCATCTCGGCCATTACATCACTTCCTCTCTGAGAGGAGAAGGCTGCATGTTGATGACTTTATGATGGATGACTTATTCAGTATCCATCAGTGATGGATCACAACTAGATGAAACAGGATGTTTTTTTTGGCCAAGCTAAAAAACTGTTGGCTCAGGGGTTTTAGAAGAAGAAACATGCTGATGTTATATGTATGACTTCAGTGGAGCGCTTGTTTGCTTTGAGTGATTTGTGATAACAACAAATATCTTTTCAAATAGCTTTTTAACTAACATCCATTCACATTACAACCTACGAGACAGACACTTTTATTTGCACACTGTTTTATTTGGCAAGATTAACAACCTTTTAAGGCTGAATGAAATTTTTGCTATATACAATTAATTAATTAATGATGATCCCCAAATGGAGAACGACTGTTTAGGTAAAGCAAGAAAAGTTCATTTTTTTAGCACATTTCATACACTGTATAAGTCCCTGTGGTTATGTAACACCTTCTGAGGTGTCTTGGTGTGCTAAATATTTAAGAAGTACCTTTTAAAAATGTATCCCAATGTCAAAACTACGTTGCATGTGTTTTTGTGGCATTCTTTTCCCCATTTCTAGTTTATTGCAGCGTGTGGAGTAAATAATGTCCTTGTGTATATAGAATGTCTTTATTAAAGCGGTCAGGGCTCAGTGAGGGTGGGCCAAGAGCTCTTGTTCGTTCATGGGAAGATTGGCATGAGGACTGAATTGAGAGCACTTAAAGTGAGTGAGTGAGTGCATGTTGGCAGAGCTACAGCCACAACCTCTTTCACTCCAGGGTAATTTCAGATTTCAGCAAGGTGGCCACCCAAGCTTCCTTTTCTTGCAGAGTCATAAAAAAGGAAGAGTCTTCTGCAATAAACAAAAAGTGACTTTATTAGGGAAGAGGACGGGCAAATGAGCACAGCTTCCCTGATACTGTCGCTGCAGTGATTTAATGCCTGACTATTCAAGCTAGATTAAGTTTTAAAGCTAGATTTAAATGTCAAGTAGCCATCTCTTCACATCAGCACTCCACAGTAACATATTTAAAGGAATAGGTTGACATTTTGGGAAATATGCTCATTGTTTTTCTTGCCAAACGTTAGATGAAAAGATTGATACCACTATCAAATGTGAAAGTGGTATCGATCTTCTGGGCAAGAAAGGGCATAAGCGTAATTCCTATTATTTCTATTTTCTTTAATATACTGGAACTCAATATTGTTCATCAGGGAGGACTTGAGACCATGGAAAAGGCAATAAATTCTCCTTGCTGCAGGTGACAGCAAGGAGCCTCTTCACTCAAAAGCAAAAGCAACTATTTTGGTGTAGATTGAGGCCAACATCTATATGTTCCATTAAAATGAGCAGTGATACAGATGTCACTAAACATGCCAGTGTCAGTCACCAGCAGCTCATGTTTCTGAGGCATTACAACCTCCCTGCAATGGAGATGAATGGATTGTATTTGAGGGCCATTTGCATAGCTGTCAGAGAGTAATGCTGCTAACTCCAGCTGAAATACTGACAGATGGGTTTAATTCCATTACGTGAGCTACTGTGTAAGGATGGAGTAGCAGCTGACCTACTGCAGAGCACAGGGCTCTTTAACGTTCTCTACACTATACCTGTAAAATGCTGGAGAGCTGTAGGTAAAGATGACAGGCAGATAACCAATCGAGTAAGAGGTGTCACGGGTCGAGGGGTCAGCCTGGTAGATTACATCCCTCAAGGCCATTGACCGCACATTAAAATTGAGCTGTTTGAGTGTTTTGTCAGTTATATGGCTGCTATTGTCATTACATGAAGCAGTTTTGGTTTGGCGTTAAGGACGGCTAGATGTAAGCAAGGCTGGAAAGATTATGCGTGTTACAGCCTAGCCTTCAGAGGACGTTGAAGAAAAGCAACTTCTATATTGTGGTGAACACACTGACAGAATGCAGTAAAAGTAATATTTTCAAAAACATTTTTGTAAATATTAGAAGCCAATCAAGACCAGTGCTATGTCCTTATTCCACACTGCATACAATATGCATTATACGCTGTGTATACTACTTTTGATAGTTTGCTATAGTGTAGTGTTGTAGAAACCAATGCGTTTATGGTTGTGAACGAACATAAAATGATGCAAGACTTACCTACATTATGCAGATACAACAGAAACAACATTTTGTGGCTTTGCTGATACAACATTAACATTAAACACCTGCAAACTCCATCCCTCAAATAATTAAAGAATGAAATACAGTGGCATGTCATGCTCTATAAGTCTTGGGATTTTAGAGACCTAGTATCTTATGTTACACTCAAGATACAAGTATTGATATGATTAGACAACTATAAATGACTATGTGATTTTTTTCATTCCTCAGACAAGCATTTTCTGTAAATATTATTGTAAATGGACTTAATAGAATGTGCTCCTGTTTTTCTTATGTGTGGAATTTAATGTGATGGATTGTTCTGGTAATGATTTAATTACACACACTGGAGCTTTGTCTATTTATTTAGTGTTAAAATACTCTTAATGAAGGTCCAGAGGGACTGAAACGTTTGTGTAGTTAGATGTGCAAATACAGTATCTCCTTTCAAATCCAGGCTGCATTAGATTAATCTTAAAACATACAGTATGTTCTTTTGCAAATTAGTGGTATATTAACCTAATTTCTAGGAGAGTGCTACAAACTAAAAACCCATGAATTAGACATTTTCAATTAATCTTTAAGTAAAGAATATGTAAACATTTACTGTAGGTTAAACATACTAAATTTAACAATGATTAATTCTATTTTTAACCCTACAAATGAAATGATTGCGATGTGTTGTATCTACTGTATCTGCAGTCACTTTATGAACATGCAGTATACTGTGGCCTTGTGTTTCTTTCTGTGTAGGTACTGCAAGAATGACATTGACCTGCAGCCACTCGGGTCATGGACAGAAAATGTTTAAAGTTTTATCACTGAGTGGCTGAACATAAATAATCTTAATGTAGCCAATGCATATCTGCTTTGCATTAGATTTGACCTCGGCCCTGCTGGAGGGGAAACGTTGATCTTATCATTTGTCTTCCAACCATTTATTGACATTCATTCAGAGTTTTGCCCTTGTCTCCATCCCTCTACACCAGTGTACCTCATAATGTCTTCATCTTCTCTTTTATTTCTAACCTATTTTACTGTTATGTGGTTTCTAATGGGGCTTTATTAGCCGGCCCACTGCTCAGGGAAGACATTTGATCCTCACTGTAAACCTCCAATGCTTCGTCCCAAGCCCCAGAGCAAATATATCCCTCTGAAGACATTGAATACACCACACTGTCGGTTACATCTCACTGCAAACACTACTTCTGTTACAATGAGCAGCCATACTATTACACTGACAACCATATTTCCGAAATTGGTCAATTTAAAAAAACAAAAATGAGTCTTTTAATTCCTTCCACTTTTTGTCCCTTAATGCAGCCAAGTAGTCAGCCAGAGTAATGGTAAAAGCACCATTAGTGAGGGAAAATAATACTTGTACTGTCGAGCCACCACTATGGTCCAGACTCAAACATCTCAACAAATATTAGTTTTCTATGAAATTTTGCACCAACGATCAAGTTTTTGGTAGTGAGTGAAATGTTTCAACAACTGTTGGCTGGATGATCATACAATTTGTTGCAGGTATTCATGTTCCCATTAGGATGACTTTTAATAACTGTGGTCATCATTTTTTATGAAGCACCATCTGTTCAGAATTTTTAATTGTCTTATTATTTCTAATAATTTGGTTTATAATCAGACACCTGCAAAACTAATGTAGCGCTAGTTAATAGTTGTTAGCATTAACTATTAACCTGTCGTTACTACATACAAGTACTTTCGGGGCGTGGATAGAGTAAGAGCACAAAGACAGCTCCGACTGTGTAACTTGGTCCACTTTTTAATGACACCCCAAGCATAGGACAACTCAAGGCTCCCAACAAAATGTGCTTCATCATCTTGTCATCATATCCCACCGCCAACCTAACTGTTACATTGGTTAGATAGCTCCGTTGTTAACTCAAGGAACAGAATACACTATGAAGCTACAATTAATGGAAAATATGTGACTTATTCCCGTAACCCTAAAAAAGGTCATTTGTTAATTAAATATTCACAAAATAAATCTCATCTTACATTCTTCCGATGAATGTCCCCATTTCAATAAATCTCATCTTACACTAATGACATTGCCATCAGCCTCAGTTATACTTTGTGTTTAGTGCTAATTAGCAAAAGTTAGCATGTGAAACAGTATGCAAGGTATACTAAGAAGATGAACAGGATAACTGTCCCAAGATCGTCTAAAGATCAGCCTGTTAGCATTGTTAATTTATCATGCTGATGTTAGCATTTAGCTCAAAGCTATGCTGTCACTAAATACATCCTGCAAATGGTGAAGATGTAACAATGATTGGAATTTGAACAGAATAATGACTACATTTTCATTTTGTAGTAAACTGTTCCTTTAAATCTAGGGACCTTATAAAGCAAAGTCAGTGGATTTCCCTTGTGTCTTGGCTCAGGATGCAGTTATGTATATGTTTAACCTAGCTTCTTCAGTTAAATCAGCCCGTAACCTGAAAATGAATATGAAGCCTTTCTAGCATGCTGAGTCAGACCTAAGAAAATAGTTTTTGAAGTTATATTTTATTGTGGCAAATCTTTCTTGCTTAGTCAATATAGATTTAGGTTTGAGGAGAGCATTTTAAGCAAGATTTCAGGAGGTAAAATGGCACATGGACCCACAAAGAATTCCAGCCAAGTTTATCTTTTAATCTATGCAGAGTCAGACAACTAAATGTATATTTATCTACACACAGCAATGTGTGTTAATGACATATCATGCAAAAAAACTGAACCACTGCCTCCACCTGCTGGTTCAACAAAGTCTTGCATTCATAAACTGCCCATTTTGGGACTGAAAAAATAAAAACACACTTCTCAGAACCGTAGACATTTTAATAAACTTTTCACAAGTCTTATTGCAGCTGACATGATTAGTTTTTATATTACCAAAATCATTGCAAAAATGCAGTATTATAAATATATGGCCATTTCATATATAGTTTTTTTTGTACATAATTATTTCAAAAGCTCCCTTAGTTGTAAAATAATTGTGCAACCAACCTAAAAATCTGATGGAAATCTGCAAAATTCAACGCAGTAATTTCCGAAGAAGATAAATACAAGCTCTTACCTTATCTTTATTTAAAAGGGATTATGTTGTAAAGTGAAAGATTGCTTTGATATTGATGTTTTAGTGCTAAACAGGTATCCTGATTATCTTATGAAATATAAGTCCACGCGATGAAAATGTATAATATTTTGACATATATTCAATTAAATAAAGGATATAAAAAGGCAATATTGGCAAAAGCAGAAGCATACAGAACAAGTGCATTTACAAAAAAATAAACTTACTCTGAATATTAAAAAGATACAAAATGTGTGAAGATGTGGCGTGTGACTGGCTGACTGATGGATAGCGGTCACAAAGAGCCAGTGTCAGCCGAGGAAGGAGTGTGAAGTTTAACAGAAAGTCTTTATTCTGCTCTCCGTGGGGCAGGACATCTTTTTCCATCTCTCCCTATCTGATTCAACCTCCATCTCTACCTTATTTGTACCCATCAATCCATCTTCTCATTGGTTTCTCTTCCGTTTTTCTCAGTGCCAGTCTTCATCTTTTTCATCCTCTTTCTCAGATGAGTCTTCATGGCTGCTGAACTCTGCCTGCTCCGTCAATCCGTTTCCTCCCTGATTAGTTGCCACCATCGCCGCCGCCGTCACTGCTGCTACCTTCCTGGCCCGAGCTTCAGCTACGGCCTGCTCCTCCTCCTCCTTCTGACGCAGCGCTGCAGCCTTCTTCTCCTGCTCCGCATGACTCTTCATGTGGGCACTTCGACTCTTCACTTTATAAAACACCCTATGGCGTGGGAGGGAGAGTATGCAACATTACACACAATAACAGCAGTCTGGAATGATGCAACACTATCTAATAGAAGTTCACAAAGTCTACTAAACTCTGCTGCAGAAAAGTACACTAAAATTGGAAAAAGCAGTTTGTCTTTCAAAATGTTTTAATTTCACAATGCCATTTCCCCATTTTCTTTCATAATTCTCCTTTTCTTTACAGTCTTTTATCTGCCCATCAAAACAAACCCGGCTGTTTCACCATTTCAAAGCCATATTATATCTCCATTTCTTCATACTATTAATTATTTCATTATCTACTATTTTATCTATTGATTTCCATATGTTTGACCTACATGAAGATCAACATAATGAGGTGAACCACATGTGCTACTGTAACTGCCGCCAACATACTGACGGGTAACTGCAACTACAAATCTCCCAAACATTAGTGAGACCGCAACACCCGGGTGAGCAAAAAAAACTACAACAAAGGGCCATATAATGCAAAACCAAGACATCATGTCACAGCCTACATGTGAAGACAAAGTAAATTTCTGTGATGATTCTGTTATACCTGCCACATTTCTTGCATGGAAATTCTGCATCAGGATCCGGTGGGGGCTTCACTGGAGCTCTGCTCTTCTTTGCTGCAGGCTCAGCCCGAGGCCTGTGAGGTACTGGCGGGTGTTGAGCCTCCTTATTCAAAATGTGTGGGTCTTTCATCACAGGCAACGTCCCTGCCTGGAGCACCAAAAATAACTACAGGTTAGTTTTGCAGTTTTTGACTTCATTCTATTACTGTGTGTGTACTTTTAGTCGATGAACTGCCTTGCAAATAAAGCTGGGTGATATGCAAAAAAATCTAATATCAGGATATTTTTGACCAAACACATCAATGTCAATATTGGGGCAATGTTGTATGTTTACATATCGGTGCTTTCACAATAGATTAACACAGTGAGAGTTTTTATAAGTAGTCACCAATAATGTGGATACAATGACTATGTGGGTTAAGGCAAATAATAAAACAGTAATTTGGGCAAGTTCGGAAAATTAAGTTTGGTTAGTTCAGAATCACTTTACTTGTAATGCAGCCTTTAAAACCAGGAAAAGACAACACTTGTGTCGTTTCATGATAGCCAACATTTAAGACAATATCTAGCTTCATATATTGAAGTTGATATAATATCGATTATATATATATATTATTATAGAGTATGTAATGAAATACTTGCATAGTCATGAGCCTGTAGTGACTGAGCAACCCTTGCCCGCTGGCTGCTCTCGTAAGAAACATCCTTGTTTACATCTCCATCCATCTCTCCTTGAGTCATTTTTGTCTGCTGTGAACTCTGTAAAAAAATCACATTAGATAAATACAAGATAGGTGCACAAAATATTAGAACCAATCTTTCAAATTTGGATGTGTACACCACCCTCAACACCCTTTTAAAAAGGATTATTTGGTGTCCCTTTTCAGAGAGTAACTGAGTAATGTAATGCTTTACCACACATCACTATGGTACTCCACTCTACCTTAATGTCCACCACAACCTCTGTGGGCTTCTCCCCTGGTGAATCTGGCGGGCCAAAGGTTAAAATCCCGTTGCGTCCAATCTTCACCTGTTTCTTGTATGTGTAGTAGAACTCCACACACTGAGCCACAGTTTTGGTCTGCACCTTTAAAATCGGTGATGCAGAATTTAATATATTAATATTAATTAACTTGTTCCACAGTGAGGCTGCTGTGTGGGATGCATCTTACAATTGACTGAATGAAAATGTAGTCATAATTCATGTGTATATTATTATTCAATGTGAACAAGAACACACTTAAGACAAGTGACAGCCTCAGCCTCATGCCAGTGGCATGGTTGCTGTTAATGATTCTATGAAATGAAGACCACGTTTCCCATAAATGTAGTTACTTCCTATCACAGTGGATGTGGATTGAATAGTCTTAATTTATGTTGGGTTTGCACTTGATTAAGTTTTATGTATGTTTGTGATGAAAGAAAAGGACATTTTCCATCTGTACCTGGCCTCATATCGTAAAATGCAGACTCAGGAGAATAATGTTTGAAAATCTGGTATGGTTTGTTTAAAGCAATTATACCAATGATGTGCTTATTGATTTATTAGTGTAGAAATGCTACACAGAGCACATGCTGTATATAATCAAATGTAAATGTATTTTAGAGTTATTCACAATGATTCATAATCGTTAATGCCGCAAGATAAAACTAATGAGCATACCAATTTCTGCACCATGAAGAAGTCCTTCCTGTAGGCAGAGATCCCCTTATTGAAGTAGCACTTCTCTTCTGCAGTCCAGCAGTCAGAGCCTGCGAGTGAATCAGATGCAGTGAAATTTAATGTGTGCTTAACAAAAGAGAATTAAGAAACAGTGGGTAGGTTAGGAAATCAGTCTCGCATTGCCAGACCTTCCTCCACCACGCCGTAGAGGAGGGCCTGGCGAGTCCACATAGCATTCCGGGACAGGAGAAAAACGTCCTCGGTTTTATTAGCATTTCTTTAAACCAATCACAATTGTTTTGGGTGGCGCTAAGTGCAGGACACAGGTACGATGCCTCTGCCAAATAGCCTTGGGGAGAAGCTTATTTGCATGGAACGTAGGAAAGCAAGCTCTGGACTTAAAATGTTGAGTTTGTGATGAGAATTTTACTCCAAAAAAATGTAAATATAATTTGATTGTAGGTTCTAGCTCGGAGGAGTTTTCCCAAATCGACAGACTCAACCGGGAATTTAGAATGCCAACACAAAGAAAGCGGAAGGTGCGGGACATCCGACGGCACCAGAACAATCCCATAAATGAAACGTCGTCGATATAGACTGAGAAATCAGCGACAGAAGATAAAGAAGAGGCCGAGACAGCCAGGACATCTGTGAGAATCTAGTGATTTTCTTTTTAACAGCTTTCATTTTTCTGTAATGTCAAAGCTCACCTGAGTAGTGATAACCCGCCAGGTGATGACCATTGGGGAAAACTGGGTCCTGAAGCATCAAACGTCCCAGTGTTTCCTTAAAATCAACGTGATTCATCACAGTGAACAATCCATTCTTTAAAAAGCTTGTTGTTCAGTTGCCGTAAAAATAAAGTCATTTTTGAAAAATGCATGCAAGACATCATAATAAAAAAGTTAGACCTAATTATTAGACATAATTCTGCTGCTGTCAAATTGTCGGATTTTGATTAAATTAAAAAGTTGTACTGCTAATAATCACGCAAACTGAACTGCAGTAAATTGATTAGAAGCCACTATACTCACAAGGAAATCACCTCCACATTCATGTAAACAGTGTAAAACCAGCTCCTGGTTGGTTCCTCCGCCCCTGAGCACACTGCAACAAGCCATGTTCAACAAATCCTCCACTACAAAAAACAGAAGAGAAAATGACAAGCGTTTGAAAGAATTAGTGGATAAGATGGTGAGAAAAAGCTCACACAGAGAAAAGAACAATGATCAGTGAATAACTTGTGTGAGATACTAACTGCTCTCTTGGTCACCGTGTTTGAGGTGGGAGTCAGCCATAGGGACCCAAACCAAGTCAGCCTTGTGCAGGTCAAACTGGGAGAAGGGTCGATCCTGCAAGTCGGGAATTTCTGCCTGGTATTTTTGCCCAATGTTGATACGTCTGAAAAAAAATGTGTGTATATATATATATTTTTTTTTCCAATAGCACAGTTCTGATAAGAAGATTGAAAGTTGTTTAGGCGTCTGTACTTACGGTTCAAGGCTAGCAGGTGCTGCGTCAGTGATCAAGGACAGAACAGGAGGTGTGACTTCTGAACTTGCTGCAAATACAAAAACAAAATTTCCTTGTTAGACATCTGAGAACGCCTCATTAGAAGAACTTGTCTCCGATCCAAGCTGAAAGAAGCAACAACTGAGACTTACTGGAGCGCAACAGACTGCGCGTCGCAGATTTGGGCGCAGGTGGCGGCGGCAGGATTTGGTTGCTTACGGCGATGTTGGTCAAGAAGGTGGAGAAGTAGAGTCCTGAGCCCTCGCGCACAGGAGACAGGATGGGTGGAGGCGTGTACGGGGGCAGCGTGAGGGGGTTGTCCGGCAGGCGGACCGGAGAGCGCAGGTTGCTCTGGTAGGAAGAGATGCTGGAGTAGAGGGATGGAGGGATGAAGGTGGATGGTTTGTGCGGAGGGATGATGAGAGGCTCAGGACGAGGTCGGCGCTTAAATTTGGATTTTCCATCCTCGTCCGGCTCTGGATCAGTTTCCCCATCCTAGACAGAAGATTGAGCGTTTGATCAGACCATTAGTTTTTCATCTTTAATATCAATCTAATGAGAAGTTAAATTCTTCTGCTGCAACTGAGCTTGATGTATTTGTAGATGCATTTGCTGTAATTTGATTCCCCATAATCAATTCATGTCAGCTATGGAGTTCTGTCTGATGCTTCCAATGGGAATTTTCTGCAACTTTTGATAGATCAGTTTTAAATATTGCAGGGAGTAATGAAACCCCTGTTAAATGAAGAGCTGCAGGCGACAGTCTGTAAGGTTAGCAACTTACTGAGGCCCATAGTTGCGTGGAAAACTACTTATCATGTGCAGATGCAAATTGCAAATATTACAGAGTTTGTTACTAAACCAACTTGATTTTATTTATGCTGTAAAATGATACATCAGTTGCTCTCCTGGTGAATTTCAGACAAAGCAGCTGCTCGAGAGGTGTTGTTGCCAATCAACCAGGAGTTTTATGCAGAACTAGAATTGACCGAAGATTAATATCTGATCTCCTTACAATACTAACCTGGCCAAAACTCTCGGTCATGGAGGTTCTGAGTGATCGCCGACGAGCCACAATGACAGAAGGTTTGCGATCGGACTGTCCTGCAGGCCTCTCACCCTGGCTAAATCGTCCCTGAGTCCAGCCACCCTGAGGATCTGCTTGTCTACTGTGCACTGGCACTGATACAGGGATAACCAGAGGTAGCATAGTGGCCTGTCTGCCTGAAGAACCATCTTCCTGCTAGGGCAACAAAGCAAAAAGGCGGGAAGATGAGAGATGGAAAAGACAAAGTAACTGGGAGATTGTGAGATGACACAGGGAACAAGGAAAAGGAATTGAGATATAAAAAGAGGGAGATTTTTAAATTAATTAGAACATTAAGTTATTGTGTTGTATTTTATAATAAATGTTATGAGGGCTCCAATTTTAATGTTTTTTTAAATCATAGATTAAACCTATTTTTTGATGATTTGTTAAAAGGGTGAAAAATGACCAGCACACAAATAACAAGACGACATCTGCAATTGTCATTTCACCTAAATATTTTCAAGACAGAGAAAGGGAGCAAATCATGCCATTTAACATGTTTGATCCAATAAAAATGTGGCATTTTTGGTTGATTAAATGACAAACAATAAATCAATTATGAAAACCGTTGCTCTTTCATTTTCTGTCCATGGATTAATTAAGTCTAAATCATCAATTGAAAACCAATAGCTAATTATTGCCCACTTTGAGTGTTACATTTACTAAACAAAAAGTTGATTGAAAAAGAAAAGAAAAATGTGAAGTGCTGCATCTATCAAATGTAACATAAGAATCACACTTTTTATAAATACATTTTTTTATTACTACATATTTCTATAGTATTAAGAGTGCGTACGACTTCTGGTACGTCTAGTCACGCTGATAAAAAAAATTGAGCAATCCTGAATTTCTATTGGTGGCAGTGGAACATATAAATCTCTTGTGATTTATACTTCAGGCAAAGATAAGAACCAGAGTTAGACATTTGACTCATGTCTTAACTCACTAAAGGGTTGCACCACAATACACCAACTCTGGGTTGTCTATAGCGATATTAAACCGGTCTGGTGTGTGTTAGGGAGTATAGGAGTGTATGTTGCTGTGCAGGTTGACAGCTCGGCCTCTCCCTAGCTCTGCTGAATGAATAGGAAGGAACCTGAGGAATGTGGAGGTGTGCAGACATGCAACTGCTTAACTGTAAATCCAACATGCGCAGTCTGCACAAAAAAACCTGCCAGAAGCCTGATAACCCCTGAGGGCGGGGAACCAAACTTCCCTGTGCTAACAAAAACTGAGTTCAACTAGTATTGGTGTTTAGTGTTTGTTTTCAAGAAGCTGCTGAAGAGAAAATAAAGAAGCCAGTTGTAGTGGGTGTGCCACTTAGAATGTAAACATTAGAAATCCTGAATAATAGATTTAAGTGTATCATTGTTCTTAAAGATATAAAATGAGAGCAATCTTTCAAATCCAAAAAGGAGGAATCTACAATTTTTTTTTTTAACAGGTGGCACCAATATCCAGTCCATGACAAGGTCTTGTAATATGACTGGGCTATAGCTGTAGGACAGCTGTAGAAATCAAGTGAACGGACTTAAGAAAAAGGATTTTGTAAGCCATAGGGAAGTTCTGCATAGAAACAGCGTTCTTCCCCTTTGTGCAGCTGCTCGCCAACTTTGACAGATGAGAAAATTTGCTCTTACATGCACAGATTAGCTGTCCTTTACTTCCTTCCTGACCTAAACTGACGCTTAAGCAAGTATTTAAATTGCTATTTTGCTGTAAAATCGTCATAAATAAATAAATAATTACAGTAGTGGTGTAATAAGTGACTTTTTTTTTTAAAACCTTGAACAATTTAGCAGGCAAGGACTCCATTTCTGAAGCCTTCTGGGCCAGAGTTTCCAAGTTGATCTCCTTAGATGCTCTCCTTCTCCTACGGATGACCCCTCCTGTTGTCACTTCCCCTCCTTTAACAGCCTGCGTGCCTGCTACTCCGTTATGAGATGGTGGAGGCTCTTTGGATGCTTGAGACCAAATGTTTGTTGAAGGGGGTGCCAGTGGGGACTGTCCCTCCCTGGAAAGGCGACGTGAACGCCGAGGGGCAGTCAGCACTGCATCTGAAAGCTCTGCAGGGTTTGTGGCTACCTTTTCGGGGCATGGATGAGGTACGGGTGATGCATCACTGGTCTGGGCTTCTGGTTCCTGCTGCGGCACCACTGACTGGACATCCTCTTTAGAAGCTATGTCAGGTGGAACAGGCTTAGGAGGCTGACAAATCACAAAGTTTTGGGTTTGTTGCTGGTTTGGTTGCGCCTGTGGTTGTGTTGTTTCTTGCTGTGGCACATTTTGTTGTTGCACTTGCTGCTGTTGTTGCATTTGCTGAATTTGTTGCTGTCGCTCCTGTAACTGTTGCTGGTGATACTGTTGCTGCATTTGCTGCAGCTGTTGTTGCTGTTGTTGCTGCTGTTGCATTTGATGCCGTTGGATTTGGTGATGCTGCAGATGTTGCTGCTGATGCAACTGAAGGTGATGCTGCTGCAGCTGCTGTTGTTGTTGTTGGTGCTGGCGATTGTGGTGCATTTGTTGCTGCTGCATATGGTGTAGTAGCTGTTGTTGATTTTTAGGCTGATCACTGTACGCCATGCTCGGAATTCCCTTGTTTCCTGGAAAAACAGAGTAATAACCTGATGAAAACTGTTGCTTGCTGGGTCTAAATGTTGTCTGGAAGGGCTGCAGCATAGACCCCTGCAAAGGGTGAGAAGGTACATGGGACTGACCCTGGAGCTCCACACCTTTGTGGGTGTTTTGATATACATGCAGCTGAGCCTGGTGCATTGCAGCGTGCTGCTCCCACTCAAGCCCCCTCCCCTGAGCTTGAGCCTGGGTGGCATCTCTGTAAACCTCAACAGGTCCTGGCAGTGGATTTTCTCCCCCCATTGGCAGAGCTACACTCTCATGGACTCCTTTGTGGAACGCCATTTGACCTCTGACATTCGCTCCACTCATATAGGGGCCAAAGTTCTGGCCCCAGGCTGAAGGAGGAGCCTCCTGAGACCAGCCCTGGGCCTGTACAGAGTCCTGGTGCATCCACTTTACTGGAGCAGCCTGTTGATAGTGCGCTAGACTTTGGGGCCCTTTCTCTGGGTTGTAAACTGCAGAGCTGCTAGCAGAGTCACTGTGGCTTGACTCTAAAGTCGGAGGTCCAATACCATAATAAACCTCGCCTGAATGCTGCACGGGCTCTTTCATGGCTGCAGCCCGATGCTTGCCGCTCTTGTCAGTATGAACTTGAGAAGGAAGACTCATAATAATAGTATAAGGTAATGTTGGAGTAAGAGCTCTCAATCTTGATCTTTACGCGTGCAAAATGTGACTGCCTCTGTAGTGTGCTTTCTTTGTCTAATTGTGTATACAGAGGTATTTGGGAGGAAATATAAATCCCAAAGGAAAGTGCAGGGTAGGGAGCATGTAACCCTCCTTCCAAAATCAAATCTGAGGTTTGCTGTCCTTTCTTCTCATCCTCTTTATGGTGCCGGACCTTGTGAGAGAAAGGAGGGGTTAGACACTTTCTTTTTCTCTACAGAAAAGCACACAAAGTTTTCAGTCGGCTTTTACTCGTATGCAGCAAAGAGGAAATTGAGGCCTACTCGAGCAAATAGCCCAGTCAGTCAAGTGAAAACCAGTCAGAGAGTATGTGTGTTGATGGATGCGCTGAAGGCGCAAAACCTATAGGCTATATTTCGATAATGACGTCCAGGTGCGTGCAGACAGGACGTTATAAAGTTAAGAAGTTTTGAAGCGGCGGCCAACAGCACCAAGGAGGCGCTGACTGTGTCGCTGCCATTTGGCATAACAAGAAATACAGGAAAACGAAGGGGCTCGTGCAATTACCCGAGCGATAGCCAGTGATGTTATGTTAAATATTAGCAATAAGGAAGCGTCCGAGTAACGTTAGGCAATAAGGAAGATTAGTAAGCATGAGTTAAACACAGTGTATATACCTTATCAATGGTGCACGGAGCTCTCCATGGTCAACTCCATGGAGTCACTTTGGTTTCGATCAAAGTCGACTGCATGCAGCTCCATGAAGGGATTCTGCGCAGCAAATGTCAAACTCAGACAACTTTCCCTCGAGTTTCACAGCGCACAATATGGCGAACAGTCGAGTTTACAATCCCACGAACACATAATCCAAAATCCCGGACAGACTGGAGAGGCTCATAAACGTAGTTACAATGTTGCACACTGTATTTGTAAAACCGTGCACTTAGGGGAGGGGGGATGCCCACAACTTTCTCCCCGCAGCAACCAACGAGTACACCACGCGAATGTGTAGAAACTGTGTCGTGCAGCACCCTGCGCTGGTATTTCCGCTGATCTGAACACGTCGCTGCCGAGCCCCGCGGGTTTGACCGCTGTGGGTCGGTCTATCCACGATGTATGAAACGCTGCGAAACTGCGCAAACACGCAGAAAGTTGGGCACCCCAGAACGCACCGCCTCACCCCAAAACAGCTCAACTCACATCCTGTTATCCAATCCGATTGTCTGGCCACTCCCATCGCTGTATCCGTGTACGTTTGTTTTGTTACCACGGCTGCCCGGAAAGCGGAGTCCCAGCTCACCACACGGAAACAGTTTGCTGTGGGTTGAACGTTGAACTCTACACGATTATTAAAAAAAATAATAATAAAAACGTAGAACCATGTTTCACATGTAAATACATTTTACATAAATATTTATAAATTTACATTCTAACTTGTGGTCATTACATTTCTGTTGCAAATAGTCTAGAGTAGTGAACACAAATAAGAATTAGGGACATTTTACTTAGATAGATAGATAGATAGATAGATAGATAGATAGATAGATAGATAGATAGATAGATACTGATCCCAAAAAAATGGGAAATTACGGTGTTACAGCAGCACACGTACATTAGTCACACAACACAGAATATACATATAAATGAGATACTAGGAAACAATATACATACATACAATATACATGAAATAATAATAATAGGAATACAATATAAGAACAAATATTTAAATATATACAGGATGGGAAAACAAAATGTGCAACTGCTTAAATAATATGCTAAAATGTGTGCTACAATGTAAATGAACCAATTGTGCAGGTTGCCCTTAGTGCAGTATTGTGGTGTCTAAAAGTCTTATCTAGCACCCTGTGATGACATGTTAAAGAGTTTTATTGCCTGTGGTAGGAAGGATTTCCTCTAGCGGTCAATGCGGCATCAAAGCTGAGGCTGAATCGAGAGAAGGAAATTGGGCCTTACTCTTAACTTGGATGCAAACAATAAATTAATGTTTACCTGCTTAATGCACATATTCTCTTTGTCCTGCAGCGCCATATTTTAACAAGGCAGTGAAGTTTCTTTGACAAAACATCTTTCAAAACAATTATTTTGATGCAAGATAAAACCCTTTGCATTTACAGTCAAGAGTTGTGTCTATGGGGCATGTCAGGGTTGTGCCTATAGCGCCTTTAGATAAATGTATCAAGGCACTGCTGACAGGAGGGAAGTGTCGTGTCAGGACTGCATCTCTGTTTCATCAGAATGCAACCTCCAGCTGGCACTGGGACAGTTCACAGCTCAGTGTGATTGCAGCAGGGATGAGAATGAAGAGATCCAGGCCTGGAGCTATTTCAAAATCATTTAGAATGAGCATTTGATTGGCCAGTGCAGCACATTGCCAGATGACTTTACCGTTTGTTGCAACAAAGTTGAGGCAGGTTGAACTTTTTTTTCTCACAGCCCTACATGTGTAAATGCAGTGGGTTCATTCAGAGTAAATGATGATGCACTATTCTGGATAAAGGTAAGACTATATTGATCCCTTGGTGAAATTCACAAGCCGGGAGTAGCCTATAAGCCTCATCTTTACCAGCTGCAACATTAAAGTAAGATAATGTAGGCCTACACAAAAAATAATAATGTAAATTATTCTGAAATGGACCATTCTGCTTAATGAATACTTTTTGAGTACTTTAAGTATATTTTGATGCTCATAATTTAAAATAATAATCAAGTTATTATGTGACCCTTCACACTGGATGCAGGAGTTACCGGTTTTTTATTCCATATCTTACAATTAAATATCTCAGTGTGGAAAGAAAAATGCATAGCCTATTGACTAAATGATATATGATAAAGTAAATAAAACGTAAAACACCAGGTATGTCATCATAATAAATAAACCATGGCATCAATAGGTCAGTGCTAACTTACTGAGGAGCTACAGCAAATCTCGATGTTTAACCAGAAAAACGTCGCAGGAGCTCGCGGATCAACCAACACACACTAGCGCTGTGACGTCAGCACCGCCGCTGTGAAACAGAACTGGGGATCATCACTCCCTATCCGTTAGCAGCTAGCGGGCTAACTCTGGCTAACGTCAGCTATGGTCCATCACCATTATTATCTTATTTCTAAAATAAACAACTGTTTAGAATGACCCGGCTAGCTAACAACAGACTAGGAACATGGGGACTGTTTGGATGCTAACTAGGATCGCAATGGTGCAACGAGGCGAGGTAAGGTTTCATTGAGCGTTGCTACCTAACGCTTATCTTTAGTAAATATGCTAGTTAGCCTGTTTACAGGACCACCGGAACCGCCGCATTGGACGCAGTCCCCTAGCTAGATTAGCTTCCTAACGGCTAATCCTCTCAAACGGCCGATTTGTGGCTATTTATGACTAGTGATTGCCGTTGCGCTAGTCCTGGTTGTGGTTTGCCACAGAGTGGAATAATACTAGCTGCTTTATATTTTCGTGACCATCTAGCACTCGTTAGCGTCTTGTATGAGCCTTAAAAACGTGAGCTTTATCTAACCGTTGTAGCAGTTTAAATGACATAACCACCATGTGTGTCAGCCACAAAACATGTAACAAGAAATGCTTCAGCTTTCCATCTTTTGCACGCCCAGTAGCATGCAGCGTGCTGTGATTTTTGAAGCGCAAATAGACCTGCATTTTAAAATGTTTTCCCTGTTTTTTAGTGAGGGGCTTGCGTCACTGATGCCAGGTGCAGGCTGTAGCTGAGAGCACTCAGGATGAGTGGGGCTGGAGAGCACACAGACATCCTGTCAGTGGTAGACGTGGTCAGAGACAGATGGAAAGTGGTAAGAGAAATCACAAAATCATGTTAAAAACTATGAAGAGAGCAAAGATTTATCCACAACCACATGTTGGGGTGACATTTAATATTCCCTTCTTTTCAGGCAAGGAAGATAGGTGGAGGTGGGTTTGGCGAGATCTACGAGGTATTGGATCAGTTGAGCCAGGCCACTGTTGCCTTAAAGGTGGAGTCTGCTCAGCAACCCAAACAGGTGCTGAAGATGGAGGTGGCTGTGCTAAAGAAACTTCAGGGTGAGTCCCTTCCTTGTCAGTGATGGACAATTCCAAGATAATTACTAAGTAACACTGTTTTCTACATAAATTCGTTTAGCCAAGTTGGTAACTACCTACATCACGATTTATGTTATTTTTCTATTTAGTTAGTAGTTGATAGCTGAGCAATAGCCAAACCTTTAGCATTTACTGTGTAAAAATCACTTTTTTCATATTTTTATATGATATAAGCTGCAGTGGCTTTTGCTTCAGTACCACAGTAGGAAACCCTAGTGTATTCGAGTCACCTTGATCACTGATAACTAATATGAGACACTGATAAGACATTCAGTGAATGAAGGAGGTGTATATTTATAAATCAGTGTCCTAACAACTGAAATATCCCAGCAGTGATTTAAATATATCACACAATCAGCGCTTGCAACATACTATATCTCACCTTTGTGTCTGGAACAGTATCAATAAATACAAATGCTGAGAGAAAATTAACTATAATATATAATATAATACATTTCTGTGACAGGCAAAGACCATGTGTGTCGCTTTGTGGGATGTGGCCGAAATGATCGTTTCAACTATGTGGTGATGGAACTCCAGGTAGGATTTTTTACCAGTCAATGTTAGTCAAGTATTTTGTTCCCAGTCAACACCAACCACTCTATGTCATATAATTGTAACACGTTGTCCTCTGATTTCCTGTCTTAAGGGAAGGAATCTGGCAGATTTGCGCAGAACCATGACCCGTGGCACCTTCTCCGTCTCCACAACTTTGAGACTTGGCAAGCAGATTTTAGAAGCCATTGAAAGCATCCACTCTGTAGGATTCCTGCACCGAGACATTAAACCTGTAAGTTGACCTAAAACTCTTGTTGGTTTGTAAATTTGTATTTGTATAAGTCAGTTTACCGTTTAACTTGAACTTGCTTGTTTTTTTCTGTGTTGTTAAAATTGTAGTCAAACTTTGCGATGGGAAGACTAGCCAGTACCTGCCGATGCTGCTATATGCTTGATTTTGGCTTGGCCCGTCAATTTACCAACTCCAACCAGGAAGTCCGTCCAGTAAGTACTTCCTGAAAGCAATGGTTTTGGTTTTTAATCAAAGATGCCACAAGTTACCTAGTCAGAGAAGCTGTTCCAAAACATACTCTGTCAACTCTTTGTGGTTTGGTCTAGCATGCTGATACAGCAAAGTGTTATAAAATCTGATACTGTATAATATAACTTATTCTTAGAGCATGAGAGTCATCCAGGTGATAGCATATCTAGAAACACTAAAGGTGGAGTTACAGATTCTTATCCAGTACACTTTTTTTGTCAAAGTCAGCGAAAATCTCCTCCCACTGACTCTGCTAGCTGTCTGTTCTTTGTGTCCTCGTCCAAAAGGAGCAGAGCGCAACGTAAATAACATCAAAGAAGCTATAACCTTGCCAAATTTGTATAAAAACTTCTTTGAGCATTGAGATTATATGTCACCAACACCAACTTCCTACATGACACCTGTGTGACCTTAGTGGCTCTCATGTGACCATCTCAAAAAGTTTGAAATGTCAAAGACTAAAACAGTTAATCCAGTTGCCTTTAACATAGTATTTATAGCTACATCAAAATGATTTTTTAGGACCTATAAACAAATGTGTTTTTTGGGTTTCAGATAATTTGCATTTTACTATATCTTTATTATATTATATCTCAATTCTCTTTCAGCCTCGTCCTGTGGCAGGCTTCAGAGGAACTGTGCGATATGCTTCAATCAATGCTCATAAGAATAAGGTAAGCATGAACCAAAGACATATTCTGCTATTTATTATATCGTACCCTTGAAATTACTCACATTTGTGAATCCTAATTTGTAGGAAATGGGTCGTCATGACGACCTGTGGTCCCTCTTCTACATGCTGGTGGAATTCATGGTTGGTCAGCTTCCCTGGAGGAAAATCAAAGACAAAGTATGGGCCAGTATACTGTATATCAGTCAGTATAGATTAGTAATTCACAGCATCTGTATCCATTCAAACTCTTCTTTTTTCCCCTCCCTGCTCTCAGGAGCAAGTAGGAAATCTAAAAGAGACATATGACCATCGACTCATGCTTAAGCACCTTCCCTCAGAGTTTAGTACTTTCCTGGATCACATCTTGACGTTGGACTACTTCACTAAGCCAGACTATCAGGTTGGCTATCACTTGTTTGGCATATTTTGCACACACTATTCATACCCCTTCAGCTGTCAAACGCTAACCCCTCTGGTTTCTCTGTGACAGCTCTTGACGTCAGTGTTTGAGAATGCTATGAAGAGCCATAGCGTGCTGGAGAATGACCCTTATGACTGGGAGAAATGTGACTCGGAGGATATGCTGACCAACACTGCCGCAACAAACACTGCTCAGCAGCTCACTCGCCTCACACCGGCGTACTTGGGGTATTTACAGCTTCAGAAAGAATGCTCTATCACTATTGACACATAGCTTTTTATTCTGTTAATTGGTTCTTGTTGCAGTTTCACTTTTGCTAGTCAAACTTCCTTCATACTCTGTTAGATATGTGTTGAAATATATAGCTGCAGCTTTTTTTAGACTCAAATCCTGCACAGTCAGGGATCCCTGAGAAAATCGTTGCTCTAAATTGTGCTGTTGAAATGAGCTGCAGGGTGACCTTCCCTTTCCTCCACAGCATGGCCAATGCTTCAGTGCTGCCAGGCGAGCTGCAGAGGGAGAACACCGAGGATGTCCTGCAAGGGGAGCGCCTCAGCGATGCTGACAACTGCCCCCCCCATCCCCACACCGACCACCACCCCTGCTGTGGATGTATGGTCAGAGATGGACCGCAACCGCAACCATAAACATGTACAGCCGATGATCAGAAAGGTCAGGGCAATTAACTTTTTACTATAAATGCTAATTAGAATGTTCTTACCCACTGCTGAAATATTACTCTTATGTAAACGCTTCTCTTCCTGTGCATTGAGATGCATAGTGTAGCTGCAGTGCAGTGGATGTCACGCACAAAGCTCTCCCCCAAGACTACATTGACTTTGCCCTGAGATATGAATGGATAAGACTCTGCCAACATCTATCACTATGTCTACTCCTTCTAGGCTTGAATAGAAACCCACTACTGACTGCTTGCCTCCCTATTTAAATAAATGGATGTTTTGATACAGCTTCTTTCTGGGGTTATAAATGAATTATTACTGTTTTTGAAACTTCTTGTCATTCATTCTCCTCAGGTGGTGAGTGAGGATGAACACAGTCAGAATCAGGGGAACCAGAGCCCCAACACTGGCTCCATGCAGAGTTCTCCTAGACGGGTGCGATCAGAGACCATGTTCTTGGAGCGGGCTGCGCCACTACTCCGGAGAATGAGACACAGTCAGAGCTTGGCGTTTGAAAAGAGGCTTGCACCCCGAACCCAAGCCCACCATTGAACGCTTCCTTGAGGCCTAGTTAGTACTCCATACACATGAGATTACAATATATACAGTTGTGAGAGCTTAGGGAAATATATTTTTTGGGAAACAGACAGAAACTCACCATAACAATTACAATATCTTGTTTCAGCTTGGGCAAACAGCGCCCGGTCCTTTTTCAAGTTGGGGAGAAATCCATTCCTGAGATGGAACATGGGCAGCATCCGGCCTGCAACGAGGAACACTCTGGAACAGCAACCCCTGACCATGAAGAGGGCGCAGCAAGCAGTGGCTTTGTGGCTGTGAACCTCAGTCATGTGCCCCAAGAGGGAGACTCTCAGGAGTGGGTGATGCTGGAGCTAGAGCAAGGCATCGGTTCTGGAGCCACCAAGCCTCAAGGTGAGGCCCAGCATGAGGACAAGCCTGAGACACACACGCCCGCCGAGACGGAGAACCAGTCCTCTGAGCCACAGGATGGCCAGCCTACAGTGGTGCCGAGCAGTCCTGTCCTGTCGCAGATGTCCATGCCCGGCACTTGGTTACTGGGCCACAGGCGACTGCCAGGAATGCTGGGACAAATGCCCTCTGTTATTATGGGAAGACCCCAGATGGACCAGGTAGGGGTGACCAGACATTTAGTCGTGCATGAACTGAAAGCAGCATTGTGAAATTAAACTAAGGAAATGGATATAGTCTGTAAGTACAACAGTACACAATATGAATATAGTAGCTATTAACTCATACAATCAGTTGAGCTAATTTTATAGGTTTTTCTGCTGTTACTAAAAGGTTAGCATTAGGGCTAACTAACATTACCAACCTTGAAATAAGAGTTTTTCTTGTTCTTCCCATTCTGCCACCATAACGTGAATGCAGCATAAGAACAGTGTTGCTTAAGTTTGTGCTTAGTTGCCATGGAAACCAAGATGCCCAAACTTTTCATGGTTTTGAGCACCTCTACAACTTAGATATACTTCGGACTTTAGACATGCTCTAATTGATAATGAATTCATTGTTAATTTATAGGGGGGGGTTCAAAGTTTTTTTCCAAATATTTCAAAGTTTACAACTACCCTCTAACAATCTTAAACTCTTCTCAGTCCTCTAGCTGTGCGCTACATTCCCCTGTACAGGAGAGAAGTGAAGCAATACCACTAGAACCACCATCTGCTAAATCTGAAAAACTCCTTGAGGAAATCTTCAAAGATGGAGGGAGGTTGGAGTTAGCTCCAGTGCCAAGTTCAGCCAAAGGCCCCAGTGCTCATCTGACAAACGACAGAGACCCAGAGAGTGATTCTGGTCTGCCGGATCGCTCCTCCGAGCCGAATCAGCAGCCTCAAGCTGACACAGCAGGGGGTGCTGTGGAGAGCACCGTCACTGTCTCGTCCTCTCCCCCGCCAGCTCTGCTCAGGAGAAGAGACTCTCCCTTGTCCCCAAGATTGAGTCGCATCCCAGTACGAGAACCCAGCAACCCCTTGGACTCTCCGAGCAGGGACCTCAACGTGGAGAGGCGTCATCGCTGGAGCAGTCCAGTCCCCGGCGCCCCCACCCACTCACCCTCTCCATCTTTGTCCTGTGACAACCTTCCTTGCGCTTTGCCAAGAGACAGGCTCTTCTCAGAGCGAGGCTCCAGGTCCGATTGTGTAGGAGAAGACCCTCTCTCTCTGTCCTCCTCATCAGGTAGTAAAAGTAAGATTCCACGTCCTGTGAGCACCGCCTTTATGCCCGAGCAACTCACCAGCAGGTTTCTGCCTCGACCACCTCCTGGGAAACCACCCATCCGCCCGTGTGTGGACAACAGGTATGAACTATATATTTTTTGCTAAACATGGCTAATAATTTGGATCCGGAATGTCACTGTTGACCTCTATAATTAGCCTTTTTCCATTTTCACAATCTGCAACTGCAATCTGATTTTATGCTGTATACGTTGCTAATCGTTTTCCATCAGCAGGGCAAATTAATAGGAGTAGTAACCTTGGTGAGGAGCCTGTCACCTGAAACACCTCCAACTTGTTCTATATCTTCCTGCAATATTTACGACTGATCTGCTGTCAACAAATGCAGTTGTCTTGTTTTGCTGACGCATTTTTGATGAATGGTCCTTGTTGCACTTCTGCTTCACAATAATGTTAATGTTTTAGCAGTTGAATTCTTTTAATGTGATGTTTATTTAGCAGCTGTAGGATATGTTCAGTTTGTATTAGCAGTAGCTTAATACGGCTCTGGTACGGTGTTAGAAGACTGCAAAGTAAACAGTGAGGCTGTCATCAATGAGATTAAATTACAGGCAAACAGTAATGCACCTTGTGCACAGGTAGGCCATCTGAATCCATTGTGGGAAAGGTGGACTACAGCCCTAATTAGGAAATCTATAAGAGAGTTATTTACAGAATGTAAATACATTAAATATTCAATATCAAAAACGGGGTTTTAAGGCGACCATATATCATTTGGCAAAATATCATTTTAACTTCTCTTCACGGAAACATCTGAGGAGGAGGAATCATACAGAAGGCATCGTAATCGTATTGTCTTGTGTACATTTCTCCAGACGACGGCGGTTAAGAGTGCGTGCCAGTAGCACTAGTGACGCAGATTTTCTGGCCAGTCTGACTCAGCTGATGCAGGACCGAAGCGGGATGCTCTTCAGCCCTCCTCCGCGCCCTCGCAGCTCCTCCTCCTCCCTTCAGCGCTCGCTAAGCTCCTCCCCCTCACGCCAGGAGCTCAGGGAGGGCGGGGCACTGCAGGGACGCAGCCGCTCTCCATCTAGCTTCTCCAGCTCCCCTTCCCCTCGGCACCCTCACCCACATGACAGGTTCGGAGGGCAGGGTCAGTGGGGCCACAGCTCCAGGGGAAGGGGTCTCAACCACGAGAGTAAAGGCTCTGGCAAAGTGAGTCGATGACTGTATTTGACACACAAGTGACTGATCCGGATAGTGCAACTGTAGCGAGAGGCTGTTTCACATCCAGTGGCTGATAGCATGTGTAAATACGGTATTTACTCAAGGGAATGTACTGTATGTAATGTAAAATGTATAAATTGTATTTATTTATTTATTCATTTGTTGGATGTGTCTCTCAAAATACTTGACAATGTGGCTTGATACCTGCAGTTGAAACAAAAAGGTTGAGAAAACCTTAAGATTGCCAACTCTTACCTCTCATTTTAACTCTTCTCTTAACTCTCCATATAGGCCTAAGATGAGACCAAAAAGATAATGTTTAATATCAGAAGGATGTAAAAATGATGCTAATTGTAGATATGTACCATGAGGACAGAATAAACACTAATAGGAACCATGTAATCACGTTAAGAACACTAAAAGTAAATACCACCTTGCGTAGTATACCAACATCGGCATTCATGTATAGAACCAGGGCATGCAGCCCCATGTTGACCTCACTCCTGTAAAACTGCTAGATTAATTAATGTATTTGACAATGAATAGTTCATTTGGCATATCACAGTGTAGTAGTGTGCTTTTACTTTGCTAAAAAATATTTGTCATGCAAAAGGGATCTGCATATTAGAATGTACATGTAAGTGCACTCATACCTAAGTATTGTAAAAGTGCATGAGTATCATTGCAAATGATTTTTTTTAATTCATTGGTAAAATCCGCTTTGACATCTGTACTTTTGTTGAACTGCTTCTAATTAATATACATTATAATGTAGACCAGCAATGATGTGCAATTTTATTTCTTACATCAAGTAGATGATAAAGTAAAAAAAACTGATACAAATTGAACCTGTTTATCATGTCTGATTGTTGCATTTTGTTTTATCACAATTTAAAATACATATTAAAATAGGTAAATTCAATAAATGCCAGATCTCAAAAATGTTACTTCGTGGCTACACCTGCTGCAATTTTTGTTTTAAAGGGGCAGTTTGCCTAAATTTGCTCACTATTTCCTTATTCACTCGTAGAGGTTTTGCAGATTGTTTTGGTTTTATTTGCCTGAGAGTTTATATGTCTGTGTCTGATATTTCTGCCACCACCTCAATACAATTGAATGGAATTTGTTTTGTGGCACTCCCAGCACTGGAAACTGCAGCAACAGTGCCCCATTTACTCTGGATAATCCACAGTGATTGATTTTTATTAGAACTAGTATCTACAGGAATAGTCCCAACCTTAGCAGAACCTTCACTGATCAGATAAATGGGAAAAGACAGTCCAAGTAGAAAGGTAAATCTTTACTAAACACACTTATTAAATGATGAAGTGTTTTTGTTATACTCAAGTTAAACTCATGTCAAACCAACTCAGATTGCAACATGTCCCCTGAGAACAATCACTTGTCAAATTCTGTCAAAGCAGCTGTCAGACGTCCCTGTAAGCACAAAAAAGACTGCTGATGCGCCAGTGGGGTCCCAGACAACAACACTGAAATAAAGGCTCCTCCATCTGTTGTGGTGGCTGTTTCAATTTTAAAATCAGTAATTGACAAGTAGTGTAGACAAAGAAAATCTCAACAATGATAGCTCTAAACTTCTTTTTAATAACTGCAAGATGAATCATTGTTTTAGCTTTCTTGCTACATGTCCTAGCCTGAAAGCCAGCCAAATTTAGCCCCGCCCACAACATTTGAGGTTGGGAAGTTAGGTCTGGACTTGATCCGCTGTGGAGCAACTATGCTCAAAACAGAGTTGTTTGAACCAATCAAATTGTTGGGACAGGCTTTATGCGACGATGGACAGATGATCAACAGTAACGTAATCAACCACGTCACCACAGAGCATTTGGGTTGAATTTGTTTACAAGTGTAGATGTGTAGATTCTGCCATTGCGTCTGTTATAGAAGATATCAACAGCGCATTCATTTTAAAAGAGGAATCGGTCAAGGCACGTCTTGATCGTAAATATGTTTTTGCCATCCTTCCTACAGGATTTGGCAAAAACTCAACATATGTCACATACTCCGTTGCTCTGATTGTTTGTAGGTCTATCCAATTGAGTGTAGAGGCATTTTCTTTCCTGGTTTGGTTGAAACGCCCCATAATCACAGCCCAATGGAGCAGTATCACAATCATATTCTGACTAGAATCTGAGTATGACAACATCAGGCCAACACTGCCCCCACTCTTTTGTCTGTTTATGTAGATGAGGAAGGGGCTGTAATGACTCTTGACTGCTACACAAGAAACTACAACAAATGGCCAGATGTTGGCACTTTAACAAGCAACTTAATTAACAAAAACAATCTCACTGCTGTTCTGGAGCTTTCAAGTCAGCTTGACCAGCTGTCATGGAAATATTTAAATTTTTTTCTGACCACTTAAAATAACTTATTGTCTATGTTAGTGTACATATGTTTGTTTTTTTGTTAACTGCCATTTCTAAAGTCAGAAATTAAGTTTCAATCTCAAGCAACTTCACAAATGATTCATAACTGTGAAGACTGGATTTTATCTTCCCCAAGCATCAGGTTTAAAACACTGCAGTTTGGTGGCAATGAGACATACTATTTAGGGGCAAGCTTTTGGCAAAAATAAATAACATTGACCCATATAAGCAGATACATTATTTTTATCCTAACATTTGAAATAAACAAATTATAGCATTTTTTTAATAAAAACAAAGCTGATGTATTTCTACAGCTGTACGGTAAACTCCCTTATTTTGTCATACTAGCTTTTTTGCCATTCTGACTTTGCAACATCAGATATGATGTGTTGGGCAGTAAAATGCAGATGGTGATAAAATGTAAAAAATATTTATTTACATCGTAAATTAAAATACAGAATAGTTGTTGTCATGTAGGAGAATACTAAGTTATATGTCCTGCTCAACTGATATCAGCATACAGTAGTTTATAAAAACAGCCAAAGACTTAAAATACGGTGTACTTAATTGAAGATGTGCATACAATTTTGAATGCATGATAACAAAAAACGATTGGAACCCAGATGCAAGCAGCCAGCAACACGTCCGTGGTGGTGACCCTATCTAAAAAGTGACTTGCAGGTGTAAGGTCTAGAAGAGAGGCGCAGACTGTCTGGGGTCATCTGGTAACACACTGATGGAGTCCTCTGCCTTTCCACACAGCATGCAGAGCATGGTGTACTCCTGGACAGCACAAAACAGACTTAATATAAATAGTTTAAGACTATACAGTGGCAACAACTAACCCTAAATTCTGTTAAATTAGTAGGTTAGGTTTCTTTATTAGTGCCAACAGGTAAATGTGTTACTTTGTAAAAGTATAGCAGTCTAAGTTAAAAACAACCACCATCAACATCATCATCAAACATCAGAACAGACTTCAATACAATACAGCAGACCTTAATGGGATATAAAACAGCTTATAAGTGCTCCTTCCCCTTTCCCCCAACAGGAGCCTGAAGTTGATGATACAATATATAACAGGTTTGGCCCTATTACGCATTTAAAGGTCAATAAACCAGTGTAGAGATGCCTTACCTGGTATTCATCAACAACAGAGAAAGTGTATTCGTGCCTGGCGATGACATGGTCACAATTTTTGCAAACATCTGGAAGGATAAATGGACATTAGTGGATTATTGTTAAACATGCTGTGGTAGCTTTTCATATAAGGTTGGGACTATTGTAGCCACTAACTTTTGGTGAATTATGAAAGATTCTGGTAATTTTTGCTTTTTTAACAAGACCTTCTGAAGAAATATGCTATACAGCCAAAACCATTGAGACACCTTAATATGCTGCTATAACTGCCTCCACCCTTCTTCAAAGGCTTTCCACAAGATTTCGGAATTTGGCTGCAGGGATTTGGTCCCATTGAGCCACAAGAGCATTAGTGAGGTCGGTCACTGATGTTGGGGGATATCTCCTGGCTCACAGTTGATATTCCAGTTCACCCTAAAGGTATAGAAATGGGGATGAGGTCAGAGCTATGTGCAAGCCAGTCAAATTCTTCCACCCCAATTGGGATAACATTTCTTTATGGAATGTGGCATGTTGAAACAGGAAAAGCATCTTCCCCAAAATGTGTTGCCACAACGTTGGAAGCACCCTATTGCCTAGATGTATCACTGCATGCTGCAGCATTAAGTTTTACCTTGGATGACACCAAGGGACCTTGACCAAACTTTAAAAAAAACAGGCCCAATAATGCATAAATAATTAAAGGTTTTTATGAACTGGTTGGTAAAAATGTGTCAGGAGCACAAGAAAATGACTAACGGTCATATGTTACGATCTCCTCTCCATCATCATCCTCTGTGGCTTTATTGCTGATCAGCACAAAGTCCCTCTGATGGCAGTTGGCACAGCCCTGGTAGTTCATCAGGTAAGAGCCATTCTCCAAACAAGTGTTCCCCTGGGCAGGAAATCACAAAAATATCATCACATGAAACTCTTTTTGCTTTCACCCTGAATTTATTTTTGCTTTCACCCTGAATTGTAACGTTATATTTGAGCAGGACATCATCGCTTCAGGGGTTGATTCACCTAACTTAGATAAATAAATAATCTCACAGGTAACTATACCGTCAGTATCAATACATTTAGCGTAAATAAGCGTGTGTGTGTCACACTTACCCGGTCTGGGTATTCTTTTTGTACACAGCCGTTGCACATTTTAACTTGAATTATTTTTTTCAATTCAGTTGGTGATAAAACACTATAGACAGCCAGATACGGTTTGTAGAGAATATTTAGAGAAGAGGAAAAGAGACGCCCAAACCCCAACTCAGAGTAATTTCCTGTATCTATGTCACGTGGGTTTCGCCCATGGCTGTATGCCACGCCTCTTTAGGAGACGACAGGGCTCGTGAACACATTTTACCCCCCAAAGTAAATCTTGGTCATTTTTTTTACAAGCCACACATCTCCGAATATTCTGACCATCTAGCATTTTTTAGACGGACAAGTCAGGAAAAAAATAACTTTGTTCGAAACCATAGACCGTTAATATTAATTATATAATGTATATATATATATATATATATATAATATATATAATATATATATATATATATATATATATATATATATATATATATATACAGTCTATGTTCGAAACCTGTTTCTGTCTCAGCAACAGACTCTCGCGACATCTGGCAACACGGATACTAAAGTCATTCGCGAATGCCACAGATAAGTTATGATTTTGCTATGCTAAATATAAATTGTAGCTGTGTAAATAGCTGATGTCCGCAAAATAAATATAAATTAAGTATGTAATTACACAATATTACACAACGTTTCATCTATTCACAACGCTCTATAGTGCTGCTCATTATAGAAAATCTTTGAAACTGCTTCTTTTTACATAGCCTGTAAATATGTATTATTTGTAATATGTAGCTCCAGTCTATGTCGTTTTGGCAAAACCTCTTCTGCGTGTAACGCTGGTCCATGTGGCTCATTAGAGCGTTAAAATATCTCATATAACGTATGACGGTCAATGCTCTTATCCCATATTTTGTCACATACATTTAAAGGTATTTTGTAGATCTAGAAGGGCACCACCGCCAAACTTCCGGTGTCATTTTTAGCTAACGATTGGCCAACGTAAACATGACGTAATTTACGTAAGCAAACATGGCGGTTGAGCTGCAGTTGAGTTTTGTTGCCATGTGAAATTTGTCTGGTAATATTCATATTACTACTTAATATCTTTTCATTAACAATTTACCTAAATGCCGTTAACATGCCCACCAGCTTGTGTGCATTGTAACGCAGGGAGCGTTGATCTATTTAGTCCACCTCTAACGTGAACGCTGGCTAGTTCTAACTTGACAACCACGTTCTGTTACTGTGAACATTAACGTTATAAGTTCAGACTCGACGATTGCAGTGTAACGTTAGAACGGGTTGTTAACTGTGCCCAGCAGTCACCTAATAGCCTACCGATATGACGTAAATACCACGTATATCTCACGTAATTTTTTATGGGCTATAGTCTTTATTCTGCGATGATAGTATTACATTGATAAACTGCAGTTGGGCTTTATTCATACCATATGTAATGCTACTGCAAAGCTATCGGTTAAGTTATACCCTGTTCTTGTTTCACCTGTTCAGAAATGGCACATGTTCAAACCCCACCTGGTAAGATGGGCAAAACGCCCGTGAAGAAGAAGTACAGCCACCCACGGTTCTCCAAGAAGGCTACAACAAACTACTGTATTTTGTGTCGCAGGTCTCACTTGAAAATTGTAAGTGGTTCTAACTTGACCAAGACATTTAAATGAGTAACTGTGCTGGCTAGTATGTTTTCCCCCAACCTGCAGCCCTTCTAAATTATCTATACATAATGTCTCTTAACTACAGGAAGCACTCGAGCATGTGCATGGTATGCTGCATCACAGAGAGCTGGAGACAGTGCTGGGCAAGTGAGTGATGTTTGTCAGAAATACAAATGTGTAACTGTTCTCTTTTAAGCAATTATTGTTCACAATATTTGCAAAATACACCAGTAAAAACATAATGATGAGATTGATAAGACATTTTGGTTGGAGACATAGTATGATCTGAGAGAAGAACGATGGCAGCTTATGCACAGCATGTCAAGGTTGGAGTATTCCCCTCAGCTGGGTATTGAATCTCCAAAACGTTGTTGTGCCACCTCACGTGTTCATAGCACAAAGAGTACCTATTTTATTAAGACTTAAGAGTTGAGTTAAGAGAATTGTTTGGTTTTGTACTAAAAGTCAGGTGTTGTGTGAACTAAATCAAATGATAACCTAGCCCCAGAGTCTTTTTCTGCCTTACTGAGGTAACATAATCATAACATGCATTAACTCAGACATCCACTTATAACTGACAAAATGTTGTTGTGTTCTTCCATTGACAGGGGTTCATTTCATGACTGCCAGGCGTGTAAAGCATCTTCCATGGACTTAAATCAGTATGCTAAGCACATTTCCACTGTGCAACACAAAGCCAATTTGGAGAGTTTGATTGCTAAAAATATAAAGCCCATCGCTCTGTGTAAGACTCTGAGCAAAGAGACCATGGACCACATCTTGAAGAGAAACAAGACACTAAAAAAAGAGGAGTAATAATTTCACCTGTTTATCTGTTTGCATATTTATACTCTTTATGTTAAGTAATATGTTTGACCAACTCTGGATTTGATTTCTATTACAGGAAGAAAGTAAAGGGCAAGGAAAAAAAGAAACGGAAGCAAATAGCTGGTCAGCAGCGTGCAAACATGCAACAGGGAGCCAACCAAAAAAATAAAGTGAACTCCAAACAAGTGAAGATGAGGAGACTGCAACAGGAAACCTACCAGCAAGGAGGAAACAATGCTGTTGTTCAAAACAAAGAGAATAAAGTGTCCAGTCTGCAAATGCCTCTTTACCAAAGAGAATCAACTTTGCAGAATCAAAGTGGAAGATTGCCTTGCTTGTCAGGGGAGCCTGCAGGTCAAAGTTGTCATTCCCCTCATGTTAGAGACCAGTTCACCCAATCAGCTCAGCAGCTAAGGTATGATGAAAACTTTTCGGTCAAAATTGAGAGCTCCCAAACAGGCAGACTTGTTAGAAGGTCAGGCAACACTCCAGCAGGTGCCACTAACAAGCCAGGAAGAAAACCCATCAGCCAGAAAAGCTATTATAACCAGCAATACGATGGAGACTTCACCAGTGATCACCTTCCTCATAATGGAGCCATCATCTTTGTTCATGACCAGAATGAGAGTATGGGATCTCCTCAGCCAGCACAAGAATGTTCAGCTCAACCTGATCCAGCAAACGGATCCGCCAACGCAGCTCCCATACGGGACGTCGATGTCAGTGCAATGCTACGGCAAATCAGAAGAGCGCTGGGTGTGAGGGAGCCTTGCAGAGCTGACCGTGAAGCCCGGAAGCAGAACAGTGATGTAGGCGTCCGGGTGGCTGATCACAGCACCACTCAACAAGCTGGATTTGAGAAAGAGCAGCAGACAGGTGGCTCCTTTAGGAACGATGTCAACAATGCTACACTTCACATCACCTCTTCTGATGCTACACCTGTGCAATCCTCACAGGTCAACAGCACTGATCCCTCCAATATTGCTCCTCGTAAGCCAAAGCAGACAACATTCAAAATGACACAAGGAACAACTCAGCATTGTGAGAAGAGCTCAATGTTTGCAAGTTACTCATATGGACCATCAAACAGCAGGGAGAGAGAATCTCAGGGGACCACCGACAGCCAGTGCTCGACCACATCCTCTGAGCCCTACCTGAACATCACCCGAAAGGTTCGAGTTGCTCACGACTTAGCCAAAGTTCAGGGGGGGAAAGAGGCTGGGCTTAAACCAACGCTGAATACATTATTCAGCTCATCAGGGGCCAAGAGTAAGTCAAACCGGAGGACAATATATGAAGAGACGAAAATGAAAAAGCAGGAAAGTGGCAAAGGCACACCCAGGTAAACCTCTTCTTGTTTTTTCAACTGTATCCGTTTTACCCTTTGTTTGCCATAAGTTACAGTGTTTTATTTGTATTAATTCTGTGTGTAACAGGTTTGGAATTCCGTTTGTGAACCCTCTGTCTGACCAAGAAAGCTCAACACAAGCAAAGGACAATGACATAAGTCTGTCAGAAGGCTTCCACTGGGAGTCGTTCCCAAACAGTCCTTCGGCTGCACACTGGACCAATCTACCTCTTCTGCCCCAGCATACAACAAATAATGACTCTCATCCAGAAACACAGTCAGATTCTCAGCTGCAGGAGCCTTTTGAGCAGCCTGGTGCAGCACTGGAAGGCTGCAGCAGTAAGACAGTCAAAGGTCTCTCTGTGAAAGTGGAGATGAACTTGAACGATGAGAATGGAGATTTGAGAGCCAACAGTAGTGCCAGCAAGAGGAAACACAACATGGTGAGTATTATACAGTGTTGTTAAGTTTTGGGCACAGCTGAAACATCTTGGTGATACATGTTTTTAGTTGGAATTGGGAATGAAATTGTTGTGTGTTCTTACAGAATGATGGCATCTCTGATAAGGAGCCAAGTGGAAAAAAGAAAAAAACAAAGTCAAACAAAGGTGATTCTGATATTTTGAGTGCTTTATTTAGGATTTCCATAATGTGTAATTCTAACATGCGGTGAGAAGTGTATCATGTGTTTCAAGTGAAAATATATGTACACTACATGTAGGTACAAGGCTATTAGAAAATGGCATAATTAAAAAAAGAGAACTGACACCAAAAATTTATTTGTATGACGTTTTGATCCCATTTTGGTCATCAGATTACAATAAAAAAAGTCATCCAATAAATCGCAGTGTGTATATGTTTCCTTGTTTTCATACCGAACAGACCAGAGCCAAATGGACCAGCTCTTGGCTGTGTCTCTGAGGGAGGATGAGCTGAGTCACTCATTGCAGGATTTGGACAAGTCTCTGGTCCAGGCTCGCAATGCCCTGCAGGCTGCCTACACAGAAGTCCAAAGACTCCTGCTATTGAGACAGCAGGTACCACCACTAATGGACACAGACGTTCTTTTTCTTTTACCTTTTCCTCAGTCTTTTCATGGGTTTACATTAAATTGTTATTCTGCTGTTATAGTTTACTGCTGAGGTCAACAGTCTGAGAGCCCAGCGCATTGAAATCCTGCAAGGAATGCAAGGTACAGTAACCCTTTACCCTTTGCTTTAAATGGCTTCATACGCAAAAAGTAGTTTACTTTTTTTGTTCTTAATCTCTTTCAGGAGGGTACACAGGTGCATCTAATGTAGCAGACAAAGCCCCCTTATCATCAGCAGGGGCCAATGCTAGCGTGCAGCCAAGACTCTCTCCCCTTCCTTCCTTTAGTGCTTTCCCAACCTTCTACAGCCAGCAACAATCTCCCACAAACCAAGCATCTTCCATTAGCCCCCTTGCCTTGCCAGCCATGCCAGTAAAGCAAGAAATAGTCCAACTAACCCCAGCTGGACAGGCCAGTCAATTTTCCAAAACATTGTCCTGTAACTCTGATATACTTCAAGTACCTGCAAACCAACCTGTGCTCCCTTCACTGCTGCATCAGTCGCCACACTTAGCTGCTCATACAACTGCTGTTACCCCTCTCAAACAACTCAAAACAGAGTGCTCCACATCAGCAAATACAAATAATTTCCCTGAATCATCTGCCGGGCAACAGACAGTGAGGATGTCAGCTGACAGTGATTCTGAGGAAGAGATGGGAGGAAATCTCTGCATAGAACAAGTTAAAGAAAAAGAGCCAGTAGCAGAGAAGCCAGTCTCCACTTTTGACCCCAAAAGAGGTCAAAATGCATCTGCTGAAGCACCAGACGACGATGGAGGGAACGAGAGCGACGCCTCCGTCAAAATGGTGGAGCCCTCCGGCCTGGTGGTCATCGACATTGATGAATCGGACAATGAGGCTGCACCAAATGTTCCAGTCCACCAAGAGCCTCCTGAGAAGTCAGTCAGTGTGGAGTTCAGTTCATTAAGCACACAGACTTCTCAGCAAAATTACACTGAGAGGTGAGATAATATTTGGTTTTGAATCTTGAACATTATAAGCATTGCTTTACATGTGAAGGGTGACCGACTTTTCAATCTTGACCATTTAGAAAAGTTGAGCCCAAATTTGTGCCAGTTGACGTAGTCGAGGATGAGGAGCCGTCCGTGGGATCTTTTTTCAGTCACACGGGCCCCGTCCACGGCCTCCATGTTCACGAGGGTCGGTTGTACACATGTTCAGGGGACAACACAGCACGGGCCTACAGTCTGATGGTATGTTGATCACGGTTTAAAATGAATACCCACTTTGGTCCAACTTTGTCCCTGCTGACAACTGTATCCTTCCTCAGACAATAAGCAGATGTAATACAGACTGTTGTGCTTTTTTATAATCCGTTAAATTAGAAATCATTTTTTCATCAAAAAAAGAAGCTTTACTCACTTCAGTTGATAACGTTTATCTTGAATTTTGTCATATGTACAATTTTATAATTTTAACATACCAAGCAGCAAAGACAATAATAATTAAAAAAAGTCTAATAAATTTGTCTGTGTATCCAGACCAGGGAGTGCCAAGCAGTCTTTGAGGGTCACACAAACAAAGTCAACTGTCTTCTGGTGTCGTACCCCCCAAACATGCCGTCACGCCTCTACACCGGATCCAGTGACCAGACTATTCGCTGTTACAGCATAAAGGTACAAAAAGTCTGGGCTAGCCATATTGTGATTTGTATCTGGCATTGCAACCCTTCTAAGACACTGAATCATTTTAGTTGTTGATGTTAACACATCCATTTCTTTGTCTCACTGCTTGGTTCCCAGTAGTTTTAATGTAATGGTTGAGTTGCTAATGCTAATGCATCATGCTTTAAATTACATACCCACGTCTGTAAACTTCGTACTACCTCCTATCTTCTGTTTTGCATTTTTAGATGTTTTAATTTCTTTTCCTCTAGACCACAAAGTGTCTGGAGCAAATCTTGCTATCAGACAGAGTGTTGTGTTTGCACATTGCCTGGAACATCCTGTATGCTGGACTCGCCAATGGTTCCGTGGCTAGCTATGAGTTAAAGGTGAGCAAAAATAATTTTTAACACAGAGGAAGTAACTTGTGATATCAGTACCATGACCAGTTGGTATTTAATATGCTTGGACATTAAAAAGCACTCATATGCTGTAACTTGAGTTAACCAACCATCTTTACCTGGGTTTAGTTTAGTTGGCATGGAAATCCAGACCCAAATCCGAAAGATTAAGGGTCTGGCATCGAGTAATGAAAGTTGCCAATCTCGAGGGGCAGCACCAAGCGTGAATTTGAAAATCTCAATGTATGTACTTGTATAACACTACGACCTATCACAACAACACATGGGGTGACGTATCCAGAGCTCCATACTCTTAGCTAGCAGCAGAGCTAACTGGTAGATTAAACTGTCGTCATCTGTCCAGCTCGCCTCTGGCCCGCCTATGTCAGATACACCGATGTGATTGGTGCAGCTCGGCTATAAGGGAATATATAATGAGCAGCATTACATGATGCCAGAGTAACTTGCTGAGCAAATTCAAATTGTGCTCTTGCGAGAACTCTGGATTTCCAGGGTTTATTTTAGTCAGATTCTGTTTCGTACCTGTGTTGACCTGTAACCAGAGTAGTTGAATGAGCAGACTGAATTAGTTGTTTTCCATATCTGCAAATGTAGCCACTTATTTTGCGGTGTTGTAGGTCTCGCTTTAAACTTTTTGTGTGCCAGAGTATTGAGAGCAATGTTCCGACAGCAGCTTAAAACCAGTAGAACCATTATCTCCGTGTTCCCTTTATCTTTGGTCTAATCTCTGTTGTTAGACTCTGAAGAACTTAGATGTGCTTGAGTGCCACGGCCCGCGAGGTGTGAGCTGTCTGGGTACAGCACAGGAGGGCGCTCGCCGAGTGCTGCTGGTTGGGTCCTACGACAGCACCATCAGTGTACGAGATGCCAAGAGTGGCCTGCTGCTGCGTACGCTGGAGGGTCACACCAAAACTGTTCTCTGTATGAAGGTAAGGAAATAAACCAACGTTTGAAACTGTTACACTGTAAACAAATTTTTGTCCAGATGATTGGAAATTCATATGCTTCTCAAACCTCTCCATAGTTACTGAACATGCAATTTGCACATTCCCAAAGCTGAAAATACTTCTCTTTTTCAATGCTGCTATAGATCTGAATTTTGACTGGCATTTGATTTTAAAAGGGTTGATTCTTCTATTTCTTGTAGATAGATGAAATGTAGATCATCAAAGAGTTATTACTTATGTCAGGTGTACTAAATAACACTTCCTTTGTTGTTTTCAGGTGGTGAATGACCTGGTCTTTAGCGGCTCCAGTGATACATCTGTTCATGCCCATAACATTCACGTAAGTGTTAAAGATTATGTATCGGTATTAGAGTATTTATGGGCAGGACCCTGCAGTTTGTTTGGGTGCCTTATAACATTACAGATCTATTTATCTGAAAGTTCATTGAAAATGTTGTTACTGAGGTGGTGAGATTATTCAGATTATGAAATAAAATATTTAAAAAAGTTAAATGTTAAAGGGATAGTTAGTATATTATATTTTTTTTATGTTTATTTTTGGGGCATATTTAGGCCTTTATTAACAGGACAGCTGAAGAAATGAAAGGGGAGAGAGAGGGGGAATGACATGCAGCAAAGGGCCGCAGCTCGGAGTTGAACCCACCAGCTGCGTTGAAGAGTAAACCTCTATACTGTATATGTACAGTTGGTATAGCGGGCGTCCGCTCTACCAACTGAGCTGTCCGGATGCCCAGGATTTTTTTAAGTAGAATTGTATGAGGTACTTATCCATAGCCAGTGTATTACGGTATATACAGTAGAGAGCAGTCAACACGTCCACAGTTTGAAGAAGGGGATGGGAGTCCTGGCACAAAAGCTAAGTGATGTACCGCTGTGGACCGGGGAAGCAGCTAAACGTATTTGAGCCACCTAAAAGGTCCACCTAAAAAAAAAAAACTCAACCCGTTCTAGGCTTTTGTCAAAGCCTCCATTGACATTGTAACTCACACAACCCCACTTCAAAAAATCCAAACCATCCCTTTAAGAGAATGTCTGTCTGTGTATGTTTTTTGGTTTGTTTCTCTTTCAACTTATTTGTTATTATTGTTGTCCTTTATTTGCAGACAGGTGAGTTGGTTCGTATCTACAAGGGTCACGATCATGCGGTCACATCAATAGTGATCTTAGGGAAAGTGATGGTGACAGCCTGTCTGGATAAACTGGTCCGAGTTTATGAGCTACAGGTACATTATTTATGACTCCATTTTAAAATATGTGCACACCGCCATTTGACACTAATTTCTGAACGAGTGGTTTGTGTATTTTAAAAATGAGGAAATAAAGACAAAGCGTTGAATTTTCTTAACTTAAGACCTCAGATCAATTGAAGCCAATAATTGCATGTGATTCTCTTTCATTCAGTTCATTATGCTTCACCATCTATTGCAAAATACTCAAACAAGTTTTTTGTCCTTTACTGATTACAATAAGAATTCTCATAGTTTCAATTTGCAGTGTTTGAAGTGAGGTAAAGTCAGGCCACCACCTTGTAAAAAAATGACTTCTGGAAAACTGCAGCTATCTAGTGTGTGCTTTTAAATTAAAACATCTATCTGTCTTCTTGTAAATCAGGTGAATCATCTGTATATTATTCATTAGAATGTTGTATATGTTTCTTTTCAGTCCCATGACCGCCTGCAGGTGTACGGGGGGCACAGTGACATGGTGATGTGCATGGCCGTACATAAGAGTGTGGTACGTGGACTGAAGCAGGCCCAGCCATGACTTTGAATCTAAGCTTGCATGACAGAGGATCATTTTGGAAAAATGGATGGTTGGATATTGTTGAACTATGTGTCTATCATTGTTTATCCCACCCAGATCTATACAGGCTGTTATGATGGCAGTGTTCAAGCTGTGAAGCTCAACTTGATGAAGAACTACCGCTGCTGGGTAACTACTCAACATCATTAAACAGAAAATGAATGAAGGAAAATCTAGACATTTTTAGTCAGATGATATATATATTAAATAAATTATTTATATCAATGTAATTACTACCTTCACTCTGATCCCCTTACAAGAAAAATAGTTTCGATTATTCTTTAAGATATTTAATGAGTGTGTCTGCAAAATTATTGCAGATGCTGATTTAGAATTTTATGAAACAACCCTGCCGAGCTGTCTGCATTGAACTCAAATGGACGGTACTCTGCTCTCTTCACTTTGAGGATGAGCCTCGACGGCTGCGTTCCCATGGAAACCATGCTCAAACCGGTCCCACGATATATGACTGCTACAGTAGTTCAGAAATTAGTGATATAGTGGGGAACAAAAATTTGATAAATTTAATTGTTTATCAGACCACAAATAAGACAATAGTTAGCTAGCTGGCGCATCCCGCGGTCCCTCTGCCTTACTTCCCGCCGCTAAAAGACTTCTGCTGGGAAGAGAGCGGGCACGGAAATGGACCTTTCATTAGTGTCCTTAGCGACTCAAATTCAGCGTGCACAATCCCAGGCTGGTGGCCAGGGGTGACACTGAAAAGGTTTGTTGATCTGGCAAGGAGTAAGGGCGGTCCAGGATCAGCAAACTTTCAGTACACCCTAACCCCGAACACTTTTCTGTGCTGCTGAAAAACATCTTCCAGCAAACACTGAAAAATGACATGTGTTTTTCTAAATTGACATCTTTTTACCTTTTAACCTCTCTTCAGTGGCAGAATTGCGCTCTGATCTTCGGCATGGTGGAGCATCTTGTTCAGCACCTCGTCAGAGATCACAGCAACCCCAATCTGCAAGCGGTCAAATGTCGCTGGAGGGGCTGCAGCACATTTTTTGGCACACAGCAGTCTGTTAAGCAGGTAATGAACTGATGCTCATTAGCTTTGAATGTGAAATAGTTGCTATCATAGAGTGCCTTCACACCATACAAACAAATACATTTGAGCAGTTTGAATATTACCATAAGAACATCTTCTACTTTTTATCACAGGTGTTTTGTTGAATCATTTTAATATAATATTTGCTGCTCTCAGCAGAAAACAGTTGCTTAGTCTTGTTTGTGTTTTTCCTGCAGAAATTGCCTGAACACATGCAGAGACACGTGGAGAATGACAGTACAATACAGCCTTGACAGCAGCAGCAGCAGTGGTGGAGTCACCTTCATTACAACACATCGGCTGATTTCTTTTTGTTTAAAAATTCTTTTCAGGGTTTTATGTTCCGTTAGATCATTCATTTATTTTCTAGCTGTTGAGGTGCTCATTACATCTCGTTGGTTTTGTTGGTCTTGTGCATATTGTATAATCTCTGTGATGGTGACACGAGACAGGCCACTTGTTATTGATCCCTGAAACGTTGTGACAGGATTGAGACATTCAATCTCACACACTCAATCAGTTCTGTTGTTAAAATAATTATTTTAATAATTGTTATATTTTCTTTTTTAGCTGTTTTTTGTTGTCACAGTGAATGCATGACATGGCTTTATACCACATAAAATATATTCTACAGTGACCCTCTTCAGATATGTCATTAGTATATTGAAGCTAATTATTCAGAACGATGCTGCACTGGTATAAACAGCTCAGAGTAGCTTTTGCGAAGAAGTTTAGTGTCAACTGCCTTCAGAATCGATCTTGTTCAAATTTGTTTTGGCTATTAACTTGGTTATACATCAAATGCTCGTCCTGCTGCACTCAATAGAAAATGTCAAATATTTAATATTTAGCATTACTCATGATGGACAGTTCCATTAGTCATCAAAATTGATGCAGCAGATGCAGAGATCTTTATTCCATCCATTGGTCTTCCTCGTAAAAACCTGGTACTTATACCCATAATGCAACTTGACCACAGCAGAATTGGGTGTATTGTGCTAGTAGTGGCTAATGTAGCCTCAAGCAGAGATAAGGAGCTGCTACAGAGGTCTGGTAAGCTCACCTCTTCTAGTCTTGCATTGCGAGACCTATCTCCCCTGCGCTGTGTCAGAGCTGGAGTATGGTCTGGCTATACGCTTAGCTATTCTGGGATAGGGGGAACATGCTCTGGTTTGTTTGTATTATTTTAAACCTATCACAACCTTGCTGGGTGGCACTAAGCCCCGGGGGCAGTGATGGTGTCCTTGCAAAATAGATAATGCAGATTGGTAAAGGGAAAGACGTCAGGCTTTATCCCAGCACTGTACATCCATCTGGTGAGCCAGACTAACCTCTTTCTGACTCCACCCCCTCTCCTTCCCCAGCTAAAACCAACTCAAGTGACATCACTTTCATGCATCTCTCTGGAGACATCAAAGTTTTTATACAACTTTTCTTTATATAAACAGGAGTACATCCCAAGACCTGTAAACAGGCTGATGTGTAAAATTGGTGGAGTTTCCCTTTCAAAGATGATGTACAAGTGTCTGATATGTCCATTACCTCAGACATTAAGGATCATTCTTGGTAATTTTAGGAGGGGTGGGCTCTGAGGATTTTCAAATCCTTTCTAATTTTTGAAAATTTTTGTCCTAAGATTATCCTCACTTCAGTATGGAAAGGGACGATGGCACAGTTGTAAAAATAAACAGGCTTAATTTGCTTGTATACTGTACTTTTTATAGAAGGTGCAGTTTGGGAAGTAATTCCAGGGTTTGAAATCCTTAGGCTAATACTTAGCAACCTGTACCTTCCGTATAAGGAACAAAATGTATATCTTTACCCGCCTGCTTTTAAGTCATGTTTTTTGAGTCACTTTTTTTTTTAAATTAGATATCACAGTGACAATGTATCTTCAATTACTTCTTGACTTTGTTAAACTTGATAACTTTAACATGAAATCCTTATTCATGTTAAAGAGGTTTGGTTATAAAAGGAGTATGTTTTGCATCAATTCATATATAAACAATCTGTTAAATTATAACTTTTACATTTTCACATTTCCCAGAGAGTTATTCTCGGCAATGTGCTTTCCCCCTGTAAAACGCACATTTGAGAAAACTTGTTTTCTTCAATGGATAAAGTACTGAAGTCAGATTAAACTTGCCAGAAAGTAACTTCTAAGAGTCTTGTATTTAAGTCATGCCTTAATTTTTGTATGTTATACTGTACATTGTGCATTTGATTTGTGTTTAATACCTACTGTATGTGTACAGCAATAAAAAAATACAAATATAATTTACAGTAATCACCTCTGCTGTATTTTTAAAAACAATATATATATATAGTACATTCAATATCTTGCTGTCTATGTCAAACAAATCAGTTCTCATATTTAAAGATTTATCTTTTAACATTAATACTTCTTGCTTGGCATTACTAAGTACAAATTCTTTGTAACATATGAACTTAGCAAAGAAGGTCAACTCTACGTGCATGCTTGCATTACCGTCTATTGCTGCTTCATGCAACCCTGACGTAACATGATTATCAGGTTACACTGACTTCAGCATGCATCAAATGTTGCTCTCATCAGCACTGTAGAGCCTATAAAACTGATGATGTTTCAGGAAAAAGGCTGATAAGATGTCAGTCATTTCAAAAATAAGCTAAAATAACTGTGACGTTAAATCTAACCCATCATAGTTTGAATGATGAGAATTCTAAATTTCATATAAAAACGCGGAATCAGCAAACCTGACACTAAGAATTAGACCTTGTAATCACAAAATGTTTGCAACCATACTTAAATTAATTCTATTTCATTTTATTTATAGTATCAAATTATAACATCAGTTGTCTTGAGACACTTTACAGATAGATCAGGTCTAGACACAAAGACCCAACAATTCAAGTAATTCCCCCAAGAGCAAGCAGTAGCGAGGAAAAAATCTCTATGAAGAAACCTGGGACAGACCCAGGCTCTTGATAGGCTGCTTGGGGGTGTGATGAATTAAGAGGCTGTCGGGGAGAGTTGAGTTCTGAACGTAAGCTCCAACTGCCTGCAGCCACATCAGTGGTCAAAAAGGAGACTTACGAATACATGGTCAGCTGAAGCCACTGGAAAAAGGGACAAAGAAAAAAAATATAAGCATAAAGGGTTTACTTTGGAAAGTATACTTACAGTACACACTGAGTGACCAGACAGTAATTCTTAAGGCTGTAGTTTGTGCCGCTGTATTAGAATGCACCGTATAGTGATTTTTTTCTGATATTTTTGGGTCTATATACAAAGTAAAAAAAGAGTGGCCAAAATATTGGAAACACCTGTCAGTGTAATGTAATCCAACATAGCAGAACTTTAAAATGCAATCTCAAAAAAGATAAATAAAAAAAATAATCAAGTAAGGTAGCGAGAAGCAACTGGTGTTTCTATTTTTCTGGTTACTCAGACTGTAAGCAAGTTTGAAGCTATGGACAAACTTGGGAACGTTAGCCAAACTACTACTTTCAAACTCTTATAATTTCTAAGGTGAAGAATACATTTTGATGCCCTTTATCACAGGCATGTCTTAATAGTCTTATCACAAAGACAATGTAGGTAATGTTTGCAACAACATATATATACATATATATATATATATATATATAAGCAAAAGGCATAGAATAATATGTTGTGTAAACAATACTAAAGGGGGGGTTACCTCCAGGACATTGAGCTTGATTATTCCATCTCCATCTTTGTCAAAGGCATTGAAAGCTCCTGCAAGAGACACAATAAATGAGTCTTTGTCCATGTCTTTATAAATGTTAAACTGGTGCAGGGCAAGGCTGCAATTAGTGGGCCCTCCAGGTTAAATTTGGCCCCTTGAAAAATTTATGAAAACGTGTTACACATTCTGTATTTGTATTAGCATTGATTCTTTAAAAAAAAACGCCGGTAAAAGCATGAGGTAAATCCATAAAAAGCTCAGGCGTGGTGTGTACTTACTGAACATGCCCTCTAGTCTCACAAAACAGCAGATGTAACTGTCAAAATCGATGTTTAGGTGTTCGTCTGCATAGCGCATGGCTATGATGTCATACAACTGTCTGTTGAGTTGAAACCCTTCATGTGAAGAAGACACAGATTAGGTTCATGGTCGACAGTTTATATCACGTTACAGGTTTCTAACAAGAGGCTGGAAAGTATGGGATGTTATTTCTGACAAAACTGGGAATTTAACCCTTATATGGTTTTATCAGAATGTACAGTTTTGTGACTGTAGTCTATTACAAATAACATTTCATTTATGCTTATTACAGTTTTCATTTAAATGATCAGCTGTGGAAAAACATTAAATCTAAAACTTGACATATACAGTGAGGAAAATAAGTATGCTAACCTGCATCATTAACAGCGTTCCTCATCTCAAAACTACTGATGGAGCTGGATTTGTCTTTATCGTATCGTTTGAAGATCCGCTGCAAACACATGAGATGAACAGTCAGATGTTTGTTAACATGAGCAGAAGCTTTAGAGTGGTTACAACGGCCCTACCTGCCACTCCTTTATCTTTTTCCACAAGTGTTTGAACTCCTGTAGGTTCAGCTTTCCTGTCCCATCAGTCTGAGGGACAATCAGTCAGTTATGGAAAACCAACACAGCCAGAAGCCTTTTTAAAGGTGCATTTGATTTTTTTTTGTAGTACTTTCCTTGGTGGGTTTATTAATATTAAATGATTTAAATATAGTAGCACAGTGCATAAAATAATACTTATTTTGTCAGTAATACTGGAATTGCTGATTAAATAAAAGATGTTACCCCCTTTAACTTTGGGTTGCAAGAGTAGAGTATTTAGGAAAAATTGTTTTAGTGCCCATTCCATTCCGACAATGTTGGAACCCATTGGCCTTTGGTTTGACGCTGATTTAGACTCTGAGGGCAACAGGACATTTTTTGGGGATTACGGTGTAAAAGAGATGTATGAGATTGCATTTCGACCAATGCATTCTACCTCTTTGGATCTTCACACAGACTGCGTGCAACCAAAGCCCACACAAACATGACTGGTCAATACTGACTAAAAATAGATACCAGAACGCTTCCAATACCAAAATCTTGTGTAGGCCCATCTCTGTAGGCCCTACAGAGTCTGCACTCATATGCAGATACCTGTTTATGGAGATTACTAGAGGAATTCAAACAAACAACCTGCTGATGCCACCTTCCTATATAAACTCCTGTAGTTTTAAGCTCACTGAAAGGATACATCCATCAAGGCGATCATACTCCGACATGTCTCAAGGCTGAAACCCTCTGTCTTTATTTCACTATCTGTGGAAAGGGACAGCTCTGTATGATTGATCACATCATGGCACCAACTGTATCATGATCTAAATCTTTCCAGTGTACTCACGTTTGGCAAGTACGTTCTTCATGATCATCTTGAGTTCGTTGGCACAGATCTGCATATCCTGATGGAGGGAAGAACAATTTGTTGCATATACTCTTTGTTACAGCAGACATCCACACCTGTCCTGTGTTATCCTCATCCTGTCCTCTCTGTGTACTCACCTCACCAGCAATCTTTTGATAAATGGCTCTGAACTGTTTTTCCTCTTCAGTCTCCTCCTCAGGCTGGACTAGTTTTTGCTGGAGGAAATGACAGTGGAGTGTGACAGCTTTGAGTTGTAAAACCTTAATTGTATGTATTTTATGAGTATTATTATATGTTTGGATAAGGTAAGAGACATCTTACGAGACACGAGTAGATCTTGCTTCACTGATGATGAAATGTTTTTAGCTTTTGTTCATGCAATTCTTGATAGAAAAAGTGCAGAACCAGCTCAAGCTGATGCAATTTGCGTATACTACCACTACTCCACTGAACTTTCTTTACAAGCATTTGGGAAACCAACCATACGAAAACCAATGCTAGACTCTTATTTGTTGAATTCTCCTTAGCTTATAATACAATCCAACCTCCCATTTTATCCAGTAAAATATTGTCAAATTTCAATCTTGATGTTGGCATAGCAAAATGGCTTATGGATTTTTTTAACATGCATGGTTTTATTCTACAGATCTTTTTTGAGCCCATTTTAACTTTCTGTGTGATTTCATTTTATAGGAACCTTACATACAAAACAAAAGTTGAATTTAATTGGCAGGCAGCAGTTCTCTCTAACAAAGAACTTTGACGGACAGGTTTTGCAGAAGGCATGGCCAATCTTCCCACCCATTTTTGGTAGGAATTTATTTCTCTTCCCTGTGGGTGGAGATATAGGCTACCTAGAGCAAAAACAAACGGTGCAAATTTCCTTTTGTTTCTTGTGCAATTTCTTTTTATTGGTGTCACTTGGGCTTTCTCAATGACACTTTTAGAAATCACTTTTCCAGACAATCTCAAAGGATTTTATTTGACATTGTTCATTTTTTAAGTGATGAAATTGTTCTTAATCAATCTAATTTCAATCAATTTTTTTTGTAATTACATTTAGTCAATTATAATTACATTTAGCGTAATGTTAGCGTAATGAACTCACTTACTAAGATGTCAATAATTAGAGAAAACAAGTAGAATAGGTTGGTAAATTAGCTTAAGCCAAGGCTAGCTGTGACTGCACTCTGGTTTAAAGTGCAGTCACTGTGGATGGTTAAATTACCAGCTGCGATAGAGTGCTGGTATTATCGTTGTTGTCACAAAACTTTATAGACTTGAGATCAGAAGGAAGGCTGAGTTGAAAGATGGGTGTGATCCGAGCAAGCCCACCAAAAGTAGGGAAGGGGTCTTGAACCCCCCAGTTTAAGCCCCTGGCCCAATAACTGTGCAAGAGTCAGTCACAAACTTTAAAGGTGTGTAGTTAGATAAGATAAGAAAAACATTTATTTGTCCCACAATGGGGAAATTGCGGTTTGCAACAGCAAAGATAGGTAAGTGTACAGAAATAGATGAGTGTACAAAATATAGAAAACAGTATTATACAATAAATTACACATGAATTATTAAATTATTTAATTGCACTTTGAAAATTGCCCAAATGAAAAATTATGCACAGATGTAATGATAATTGCACGTGGGATCAGGATAGTTAAGATAAAAATGAAGGCCGAGGAAGATGGGAGTGGGACATTTACGACCCTGGCCCAATTTGGCGTCAAGACTGGTGTAATCCCATCACAAGATGATCTCTAGTGTCTGTTTTACAGTTTTACATGTTGCTGGTTTATTGTTTTGTTTTGTGTGGTAAAATTGTATAAATGAGAAGCTACAGCTGCTTTTCTTATCAATAAATCTGTATTTGGTGATCAGAGATCAAAATATTAGAATTGTTCTCTTGTTCTCTTCTTCATTCCTGTTGCACTATATATAACACTATATTAGTGATTGATGCATTTTGTTATAGTACCACAAGAGAGCAGCACATTAGAGAAACACAAACAACTAGACTTGTATACACTGAGGCTTTACAGGAAAACAGGTGCAGCTGAGCCACTTGATATCAGCTGGCATCAAACTTAAATGTTTTATTCCCAGCAGTGTTATTTGAACTGGTCAAGATTGCATTTTAGAGGCGTCAGTGTCCAGAAAATGACGACAGGTCAAAGGTTACTATGAGATATTTGCTGCAGTGTCAGAGTCTGTCAAAGAAAGATTACCTTTGGTTTCTTTCTCTTTTCCCCCTGAATGCCGTCATGCTGGATTTCTTTGTTGGCTCGTGCTCTGTCTGACACAAATACAATAGGCTGGCACGTAGTAAGAGGAGAGACGTGTTATAAAAGACAAACAGAAAAAGAGAGGTCATTTATAGTCATTTCACTGGCCATAATCTAGATATGCAATGATGTGGAATGATGACACAAACTATAACTGCCAAAATTGATAATAGCGGACATACAATGTAGAGAAGTGGTGGGGAAAACAGAGTTTAAAAGCAATATAACGATGTTATTGCCACATGCACTCATTACCTTTTCTTTCTTTTTCTTGTCTTGCTGATGGCCAATAAGGAAGGACAGATGGATGAAATGAGATGAAAAGGAGGAAAACACTTTTCAAGTCTGTTAGTTACTATTGTGAGGAAAACAGTACAGTATGAATTGGGCAAGACAATGAGATTTTAAAAACAAGGTTGATGAAATATTTATGACACAATCACGGTTTTACAAAATATCAAATTCCAACTGATATGCAGGTAAATTTATATTTGGTTTCTTAAAAAGAGAGTGGGAACCCTAATGTCAAGCATACTCAATTTTACTATTAATGTCTTATTTCTCTCTGTATATTGGGTGTGCCTAAAGGTCTGTGTAAACGTCTAATCTACTTCCTGGGGAGTATTATGGTTAAAAGTTTAAAGACTATCCTGGCTTCAAATTAATGTTGCATTCTATAGACAAGGGTGAAAAATACTTGATGAAAATGAATGATCTTAGTCCTAATGTTTTTGTTTTATATCCCAGTATCTCTGTTAAATCAGAAATGTTATAAAAATAACTTGTAATACTTTCTTAGAGAAATAATTTTGTAGACAAAAAGTAAACCTGTTTTAGTCATTTCACCACTGAAATACCTGTCATAAATATATTTTGGTCCCATTACTTCTTTATTATGTTGCAAACCTGCATTTGGTCAGATCCAATTGTGTTCTCCGCCTCCCTGCGAGGAAAAACAGACACATTAGGATTTCTGCTATTCAATGATAATAGCCTTCGTTATATTTTGCAGTTTTACTGTCAACAGTTTCCAAAATGACTTCACCACCAAATAGGGCCAGTGCCTGACCCCGGTGATCCTTACTCAAACATGTTCTGCTTCTCAGAGAAGACCCTGAGAATGAACTCTCCCTCTTGATGGGCTTCAAAGGTCGTTGGGATGATGACATACTCTCCTGGAGGCAGCTGGAAACGCTCCGTCACCTCCCGCAGGTTAATGTAGGTCTTGCATTTAGCTTTGGAGGCTGTGTACAGGAAGAAGTCCTTCTGCAAGTGTTGATCCTTGCCGCACATCTATGGATGGAAAGAACTCAGTTGGTGAGATAGGAATGACCTCTTCAAATAAGAAAAGTAGTCAATACAGAAAGAAATATTGAAAGCAAAGGAATAGTTCAGTGTGGTGTGTGAGGATTTGCCAGTTTTCTCTGCATTATATGAGCGGAAATGGAATATCTTTGGGGTTTGCACTGTTGATGGGATGAAACATGCATTTTGGCTTATGTTGTAAGTTGTAGATAGAGGTTTCACAAGAGCATGAAATCAAACACAACACACACAAACATGACTCTCTGGAGATAGACTTTAGGTCAATACTGTGGAAACGCTGACTTCATCAAACTAACGTCCTTCTCCAGGACTGGCATACCTCCTTTGGCACCTGCCGAGACAAAGAGGAAGGTAAAGAAGAAGCTCAACTCCAGTGAATACACATCAGCATGTCCAGTGATTTAGGTTTCCTGTGATCAGTACCTCGTAGATGGAAAATCCGATGGTGAGGAATATGGCCCCTTGATGGCGCTGCATTCTTCGCCCTTTCTGCATCAGAGCCACGACCACAGTGCAGGTTGCCTGCCCGTCCTCTGGGTCGTCATCCTCCTCGTACAGTTTCAGCCGATACTGTGGGTTGGTCCAGAATGTGTCTGTAAAACACAAAAGATAAATCTGCAACAAAGGGTCCCCTCATAGCAGTGAAAACACATGAGCCACGTGGGACTTAAAGAATTTGATTAATATTGGCTTTAAGAGGAATAAAATCTGATATAAAAAAAGAATCCCAGGCCTACGTGGGAAGTTCCTGCAGCCGCCAGCAGAGCTGCCTCTCACCCAGCGACCCTCATTGACCGACACTGTCCAACTGTGCCTTTCATCACCCTGCAGGGTGTCAGGGGTCAAGTTACACATCTCCAACTTTGTGAAGTTCCTCTGGAAATCATCAAAAGACATCCTGGAAGGGAATATCAAACAAGAAGTTCTTTACTTTTCATTTGGTGAGACAACTTTGCTCTTTTTTACCACTAATGGCACTAATGAGGTAAAACAAAAAAAGTAAAGCGGTTCAGCCTCAGATGTATGGGTTTAGCTGTAGTTTAGCTAAATGCTTACATGCTGTGGTGTAATTTCCAATAACACCAATAATAACAAGGGTAGTCTATAGAGCAGGTATACCTACACTGTGCGAGAACAGACCGAAATAATAATTAAATTTACAGTTATTCCCGAGCATCTGAGAAGTTTTTTGCTTTTCCCCCGCCAGTCGTCATGATTTGGCGTAAAGAACAACTGCCATGTCATTAACATACTGATCAGCATTCATGAGATGCTTTGCATTGACTTTTTATGGTTACAAATGGGCGTGTACAGGACGGTATAAGAGGCTGATTCACGTACGCACACTTTGTGCTGTTTTTGGGCATGAGTACACTTTTAGTGAGGATCCTACACACAGTTTTATATATAAGACCCCAGTCATAGGTCACAGGTCAGGGGATGAGAATGTTCGGCTAGTCTCTAATAACCAAACCTCTTCATGTAGGCAGTTGTATGATAAGGGAATGGTTTGTCTCAAGACTGTCTCCTTTTGGAGGTCTGTGGGCCGTCCACACAAACTAGGGCTTAGCATCTGTGTTTAGGCGACTGCAACATCTTTGTTAACCTTAAAGGTTAGGCTAAACGTAATGCCTCCAGAAGGAGTTTTAATCCACCTTCAGGAAGACAGGACCTTCAGAGAGTTGGGAAGGCACTGCACAATGACAAATCGTGGTTCAACTGTACTGCCTGCTTAATTGTCTCCCAAATTGTCAAACCTTTGTCACATACGGGAAATAGTTGGGCTGCTCCTGACACGTGCTAATGGTAACCACAAATATATTATTCATTTATTTCCACATGTAAAGTTATGATGTTAACATACATTTGAATAATGTGGCAGAAAAGTGTGTGGTACCCTTTACTTCAAAAAAAGTATAAAGATGTGATTTGTTTCTTGATAAAGTGGCATCAAGAAACAAATCACCTCTTAAGCAGCTTTACAATTTGGTGCCTATGTAGTACAGTACATCAGAATAGACCATTGAGTCTTAAGCAAAAACAGCTACAAAATTAGTGAAAACATAAAATTAATATTTTATTTTTTGAGCGAGCCAAAATAATACATTTGATGCAGAGTATGTTTTTCTCACCAGAACTCACTCTCCTCTACGGTCTGTTTTTTTAGGTTGTCCTTGTCTGCTGTGGAAATGGTCGACCATTCCTTTGAACTGTGGAAAGACATCAAGAAAGAATTAGCCATAGTACAGCACCTGGCTCATAAACGCAGAATTATTTTGTAAATGTTATACATTTCATAACAATATAAAAGGTCTCAGATTTTACTTTGCACTCCATGGTCCTTTCCACAGCACAAAACCCCAGGGATTTCGCAGGCGAATCAGGCGAATTCTGCCGTCCTTTGCAACCTCGTCGCACTAGAAACAACCACCAACCTGTCAGCATCACTTTAGCAGGCCTTCTCTTACAATGAATGCTAAATATGCATTTATAGTACTTAGACATTTTACTGTACCTCTGCCAGGCCTATAATGGAGTAGGCATGACCCCTGACCAGCCCCTGTTCAGTCCGAGTCTCAATTTCAGAGGCTGAAAGAATCTAAAAGATACAACCAACACTCATGCAACACATGTCAGAGCAAAAGACAGGCTGGACTTTGAGGCAATACATGATTTTTTATGATCTAAAAGTGGGGATAATAAATCAAACTTTGCACATAAATTCAGCTTCTCGTAGTGTGACATTATTAAAAGCAGGCTGATTTGCATGAGGAAAAGAAATGCATTTCCTGTTTATTGATAGGGTTGTTGTTTTTTACACTGTCTCTAATATCCACCTCCTCCTTATAGTTGAATTTGACTTTCATATTCCAGGCAGTTGTGTTGCTGCAAGCCTCATCTAATGTGCACTTCTCTTCTGTGCATTTCATTTTACTGCTTTCATCACCACTCACATCTATGGAGCAGCCCATTAGAGAGCCTCTCTCCAGTGCCTTCCTCATGATGTTATAGAGGTCTTTGGGCGCCTCTGGCAGCTCGAAGAATTCGGTAACTCCTCCTGTGAAATCCTCCATGGCTTCCAAAGTGTTGCCCCCTTTAAGTGCCTCATAAGACCCGTTCAACCTGAGAGAGAGAGAGGTCAATCATTCTGGTCAATGTGCTGACATGTCTGTTCTTTCCGAGGCTTGGAATTTTCATAGTGTCTGGAGCCAATTTTGGAAAGATGAGGAGTGGTGTGCCTAGTTAGTGTCGCTACACTACAAAAGAAAATACACCTTAATTAGACATTTAGCTCAAAATTGGATTTTAAAACTTGTTTCACTTGAAATAAGTTGAAGTAATAAAATCCCAGCAAGGTCAGTGGTCACTGATACTGATAAAAACCTTTTAATACAATTGTGCATTTAAAAGACCCAAATCAATTTCATAACCCCAAGGCTTTGACTTAAGAAAACAAAAACTGAAGATTTTATTTCAGTAAATCTGAACTCTACTGAATAAATTAACATCATGGAGGTGACGATGAGTAGATCTGCACGACTTCAATGTGCAGTGAACATTGATAGAATGGGCTCACTTGGCATAAGCTTTTTCCAAAAGAGCACTCCAGAACTCGTTCTTTCGGAAAGATTTGGTGAAAACCAGCTGGTTGTTGCAGGTGGGGATGCGGTCGTCCACAACCACATCGATCCATTCGCCATAACGCCAGAACTGAGTGTAAGAAGACAGAACAGACATAAAACAGTGATGAGATGGGAAAATCATTTATCAACGGACAAAGAAAAGCTCATATCATCGTTTAGATTATTAGTAGATTCATATCTGTTAAACAAAGTGTTCATATTTCAATCAATTACCTTTTTTTCTTTCTTAAAATGATGAATGCCTGACCAAAACTAGATTTATCTAACAATAATATATGTGCTGCTTTAAAAGTATTAGTTTGACATTTTGGAGAAAAAAAGCTTTTCTTCCCAATGATTAGATAAGAAGGTTAATACCACTTTCACGTCAGTATGAAGCTACAGCCAGCAAAAAACGGGGATACAGCTAGCCAAAGTAACCAAATCTGTCTAGAAGCACCTCTAAAATTAACTCATTGTATGGGTTAGGGTTTAATCTGTACAAAAAATAAACTCTAAACTACAGTAAGCTAGTTTTCCAAGTTGAAAAATAAACAGTGCTGTGTGGTGGGCAAACTAAATTATGTGACACTGTTTCTAAATTACATGTCACCTAATCTTTATCTTCTGTACTGTATTTTTTTGTTCCTTATTTAAAACCAATAAATAACCAATAAAACATGTTTAATGCCACTTGTCATATAGGCTTGTCCATACATTTTACATATAGGTCTGGCAATGCAAGATTATCACAATTAAGAACTTTAACATGAAATGTCACAGCTTCACATGTAATGAATTTGTATAAAAGCATCTTTCATATGTGAAATAGCATATTATACATGTAAAAACATGAACATAAAACATTTGGAGTGCCTTTGTAGCTGAATGGTTACAGCGGACCCCACATAACCGCAGCAGAAGAAAAACAGTTGCTTATTGCACAATGTGCTAAATATCCATTCAAAACCTGGAAATGGAAGATGCCTGCATAGTTGTCAGTGAAGCTCTGGTCCGGAGGAATCACTCTGTACAGCAGTTTCTCATTCACTGTCAGACAGGCGATGGCAGCCAGCAGCCAGCAGTCACCTGTCAACAGTAGAGTGATGAGCTAAGAAAACACTTCAAACATACCACTTCGTAAAGCAGTTGTCACAGATTGAAGTCACATTGCTGCAGGTGTCAGTCGTCAACATCAGTAATGTGACTAAGTTAAGACTGATTCTCACGCTCATTTCAGCTGTCAGGCATATTCCAGGCTCTGGTTTCTCCCCCCCACATGTCTTGGCTGTACTCTATGATGTTGATGATCCATCTGGCATCAAAGAGTTTCTTTCTGCACTTTTTTCATGCCCTTGCTATCATATACTTTTTAGTTTTTGTTGTTGTTGTATTTGCATATTGTAATTTGACTATTGTTTTATGATCACAATATTTCTTGGACTGAAATTTCTTGAGATTGTTTTTATTTCCTTTTATTTGTGCTGTAATCAGGGCGTCATTGGAAAAGAGAGCTTGCTCTCAATGGCCCTCCCTTAATATAAATTACAAAAAATAAAGGTTATACATTTTTGTTTTATTCTAGTTATGAACATGTAGACTTTAATGTACTAATGTCAAAAGCAAAGGTTTACATCAGTGCATGTATGGTGTCAAAACACCAAATCATACTTAGTCCGTGATTTCCTAGGCAGCATGGTGTACTGGAACCTGCTGTTGAACCACTTGTTTGAAAGCAGAAATGGTTTAAATGTTACCCAATTCTCCCTGACAGATGTCTGTCCTGTTGGCTCCATCTATGATGAACTGGGGGTTTTCACAAATTTCCTGTCAAAGAAGCCAGGAGGAGTTAGGAAGTTTTTTGAGCATGTTGTGCAACAATCAGTGCCACAGTTCAACTCTTTTTTTTTCTCATTATGAAATACTATGTAAGATGAAATGATAGATGCATTATAAAACCCTAAATATTAAATAATTTAATCCAATACTTTTGTTTAAGTATATTTTCAGTGTGAAGTCCTGCATGATTACTAAGTGTAATTCTTCAAAATGTTGCCAATTTTAGATATAATACCACATAGATTATACAAGACATTTAAAAACTTCTTGTGTTTAATGAAATTTATTTCTATTATGTAATTATATTTCACACATTTATATTTCTCAAAGTAAGTTAATACCAATCGGTATTGGTATTGGTCAACGTTGGTCAACATTTTGCGACCCCTCCACAATTCAAAATCTGTATTTACAAATTTACACGTGACATGATCGACAACATGACAACTAAACCCTGAACTGTAAGCGAGTTGGAGACATTTCTGCATTATGTAATTATGAGGCAGCAGCTGTTGGAAGTTGTCTGGTCATGACCCTTGAGTCATCTTTACATTTGATAACGTTGTGCCGAATGCAGAGCACCCCATAGCTCATATGTATCTTTGACATGGCAGAGTTGACTGTGTTTGTGATATTAAATTACCAATTTAACATCCATCTTTACTGATATTTGCCTCTGGTAAGGTATTAATGCATTAATGATTATGCTGGGGAAAACATATTGTTTGTTGAAATTAAAGTATAGTGTGTATTAAAGTGGTTTATAACTTGTGGATTTGTGGATAGGGTCACAAGATAAAACCGACTGGGTCACAAGATGATGAAAGGAATAAGAATGAAAACATATATTTATGTTGTACAAATTATGGTTATTTTTTTGTTTTTTTTCTTGTGAAATATTGGATAATGTAGGCCTTTACAAATTCTTTAAATAAAGTTATCAGATAAAAAGCCAAACAGTTCCATTGTTTTTTAAAACCTTTTGAAACTGCTTTGGAGAAACAAAAACAAATGCAAGATAATCAAGAGAACAACATCACATGCAGAATGCACAGTTTTCTTGGTTTAAAACAAGTATAACGATCCCTTCATCCCACGATTGACCATAACTAAAGCTGTATAAATGCAATCTCATGCTCCAAATTTGGAGCGTGTTCCACTGCTGACCCCCTGGGTGGGACTCTTGTATCACTCATCTCAGCTGCTAGGAAAAAGCAACATTCATCATCAGCCATTAAGCAGCAATCAAGCTGCAGATTCATGTTACACTGGAGTTTGTTATGCGAAGCAGAGATTTCAAAATAAAATAATCTCTATTTTCAGTTTGTCATTTGTGATTACTGGCAATTTATTAGAGAGATAATTATATATAAACAATAATTCATAATTCTGATATATATAGCCTAATGTGTTTGTATGCATTTTTTTATATGATAATATTGCTGCATAAGTGTTGGGTCTTAGGTGAAGGTTTGTGTCATTTGTCGTGTCTGCATTTATTTTAGTGTTTAGATGTGTCAGGACTTTTAGCAAAAGATAGCTTAATCTGAGCCACTTGGTGTCAAAGGCAGGACGTTGGAAGACTATCAAACCCTCTTGCATGTGTATATCAGAAAAAATATGAAACCGAAGCCAACACTGAGTTGCCACTATGTTTCCCAGCCCTGGCAGAGGGTGTCCTACTATGTGAGATTCAGCTGTCTGTGATTGTAGAAGGTGGTAACCCAGAGCTATGCATCCACAACCATGCAGCCACTTGACACCCCAGCAGGCCATGTGTTGTGGAGGAAGTGTTGCGATACATTGGGATTTTAGAGAAGAGCTCTTGTAAAAACTTTTGCTTTTGAGAAACTTGGCCTAAAGGATGTAACGGCTAAAGACTGGCACTCACCGAGGGACGTTTCCACTCAATCTTCATGGAAGGTTTGTGACTGTAGAAGAGTGAGGAGTCATTTGCAGGGAACAGGGGGTCTTCAAACACCACCTTCTTCTTTACATATTTGTCTCGCAATTCCAAAAAAGTCTTAAGACGCGTGGCATCCTTGACAGTCTCATTTCTGCTTAGAATCGCAGAGTAGATGGAGTTAGTCCCAGCAGAAGGGTAATCAGCTTTGTCATCAGGCCCAAATGCTGCTTCACTTTCATAAAGCACCCTCACCTTTGTATCCTCAACAAGAGGCACTTTATATTTCTCGTCCCCCATTTTATCAGTGAATGCCTCAACCTTTGGTGTTCTTGTTTCAAAGTGCAAAAAAAAGAAATTTGCAAAAACAAAGCCTGACCTTGCAAAACAACCCAAAGAAATTTCCTGTGTCCTCCCTGACAATGATAATTACTTTCAGTTCCTTTATTTCCTGGAAATGCTGTCAGCGCCAATGGACAGTCACCAGCCAACAGCTTGCCACACCAGCACTCACACAATCAGTGCTGTGTCCCTGCTGCTGGCTGCACCTAAATATAGGACTCTCTAGTGGAGGGGAGGAGGCTCCTCAAGGAGAGACCTTTACCCAGACAACATTTTCATGTCCCAGCATCCTGTTCGGAGGTGACTGTCCAAGATCTGTGCATCTAACTGAAGATATGGCAACGTATTACAGGAGAAATGTAACTCTGAAAAATGCTGTAGTCATGTATCGTGGGCATGTACAATATGCTCTGTACAAAAAAGTCTATTGGATATACTGCATAAAGCTTATAGGTAGCACATATGATTAGGAACAAATCTGACATTTATTCATATCAGGTTAGTTTATCTTATTTGAATGACAAGACAAGTAACACCATGTGATTGATTGGATTATAATCACTCCAAACCACTGTTTAACATCCATATTGGTTATATGACCCCTAGTGGCAAAGAAATTCCTGGACATTTACTTCAGTTTCATTGGTCTGTTGTGGCTGACTAAACCATCCATTCATCATAATTCAGTTGGCCTGAATCTTTCAATCCATTCCCCATATCAAATAAAAAGAGGGAGGGAGGCTGTTGAACGCAGGGTTGCCAGGTTTGAGAAAAACATGTAATGTAGTTTCAACCAAAATGAATGGACCCCATGACAAAATTGTGCAGTTAGACTAACAGTGTTTTATGTTACATGATAATACTCACAGTATGTGAATGGACTGTTCTTATTTAGCGCTTTTCAAGTCCACGACTTCTCAAAGTGCTTTTACATAGTACTGGAACCATTCATGCACTGTGGCCGAGGCAGCCATACAAGGTCATGCTCATCAGATAAACACTCACTTTTTCATTTTTTTGGTTTAGTGCAAAATGTTTGACTCTAAAAAAGCTCAGATGATTTGCTGAAGGGAAATGTGTTTAGATAATTTAATTATGACACACCTCACAAGTACTACCACTTGCTGCCCATTAGTTCCCATTAAGTAAAGTGTGCACAGCAGCTTTATCATATGCACAGAGACCCAAAAATTAATCAGTACTCCAATGCTGGAATAATACCACTTGACTCCAAGTTGTCTGTTTGTCAACAAAATTGTGTCACTTGTGTGTAGACTATAAACTACAATAATTAAGTTAACAGTGAAGTCATTCTAATAATGACTTGTCGAATAATAATAATAATGATAATAATAATAATAATAATAATAATAGGATCAAACACATATTCATCAGTTCTGTAATGTAATTTACCAAGAGACCAAACAACACATTTCTCCAAAGCAAGACAAAACTCTCATCGGTACTCAGGCAGGTTGTGAGACATTACATTATTCTCAGTAATAAAACGTCTTATACACTCATGTATAAAACTGACTGACGTATGAAGCGTCGGACGTCACGTGGTATTACTCATTTGATACAAGCTCCAGCAATGTATTGAAACTGCGCTTCACAGGAGTGAAACAAGCTTCGATATCATCCGCCCATCTCTGCTGTGAACTGTTGTAATGTTATCAATCGGTGACCGCGTCTGGCGCTGTTGTAATATTGTGTGGTTAACTCACATTAGCAGAGACTAATTTTAAAAGCACACATTAGCTGGACTCGTGAGAAGCAGCAAGGGGCGGTGGGCTGCTAAAACTGCTGCTAGCTAGCAGCGTCACAAAGCTAGCTGCAACTGCCGAGAAACGAAGATTTTTAGCTAACAAAGCTAAATAAATAAGAAACTGGGATTGGTTTACGACGGCAGGAGTCTGCTACACTGGAGCTGGCATCGTTACATTTTCCGTCTTTAAAACGTAAGCTGTGCTTTGTGATACGGCTTATTATGGCCTTTACTGTAGGCGAGTATTCTCCCCCAGGATGGCGAAGGCTTGTCCCGCCCTACTCTGATTATGATTGGCTGACATTCTCATCTTAACCCTAACCAACCCCACTCTTCTTGCCTTAACCTAACGAACCCAACCTGAGCAGGCAACGAGCCAATCACAGGGAGAGTAGGGCGGGTCATGCCTTCGCCATCCACGAAAAGGAAATTGGCTTCCTGTAGATTGCTAGCTAAGCTAACTTATTTTGCAAACTCTGAACAGCTGATGTTATTTCTCTGCTGCAAGTATGTTAGACAGCTCAGCCACTAATTACATACCGGTGCTGTCAAGCTAGTTTGAAATGTGATATTATTGCCATTTTTATTTGACTTTCTCAAGTGTTATGTAGTATAATGCTTTAATTGTGTCTCACAGCTGGCTGTTGGGCCTGACAACTAAGACAATGTCTGAGGGAGAGAACAAGCAGGCCTCAGATACTGCCCAGGAAGTGAAAACCGAGTCCATGGCAGCTGCACCCACAGGTCAAGCAGTGTCATCTGTGTCTCCCCCTGTGTCCATGGTGGCCCAGCCTCCAGCCACTGCTGCCACAGAGGATGAGGAAGAGGAGAGCGAGGATGAGTCAGAGATTTTGGAGGAAAGCCCGTGTGGACGCTGGCAGAAACGTAGAGAAGAGGTATAGGATATGTCTTAAGCAGAAAGGTCAAGTTTACCTTTACTAAGGTATAAATAAAGCGTGATGTAATATTTTGCTTTCCTCCTGTAGGTGAATCAGCGCAACGTCCCCGGGATCGATAATGCTTACTTGGCCATGGACACTGAGGAAGGAGTTGAAGTGGTGTGGAATGAGGTCATGTTCTCAGAAAGGAAGAATTTCAAACTACAGGAGGTGGGTGCAGTGCTGCTAGGTTGATGTAATTAGTTGTGTGTGAAAAAGTTACGTACGTTACAACACAAATTAAACATTTATAATAATAATCATTATAATGTTTATGTCAGGAAAAGGACAGGGTTTATACCTGCGAGGAATAAAATGTTTGGACAAGGTTTCAGCAATTGTGTTGTTTTGTGTTAGGTTGCATTCTTTACTGAGATCTTAACAACAATGTAGAAGCCTTCTGGTTTTCATTTCCCGCCTTTGGTTCTAAGCTCCTTAAGAAAGTGGTCAGATTTATTGCTGCCAGCTCCATAGCAAAGTATACAATGTACCTGAGTATTTAAAGAAATCATTTTCAAAAATTAGAAGGGGAGGGAGTAAGCCCACCAGAAGAAGTCAGATTTAAGGCTCTTGTTTGGTTTCTATATCCCGACTATTATCTTGGTTGCAGAAATGTTATCCGATCCAGTCTGAATGGTCCAGTCTGCTTACTTTGTAAAATAAAACCACAGAAATGAGTTAGTACTTAAGTGTTAGATAGTTACTGGGTGCCCTTGAGCAAGACTTGCAAGCAGCAACCAATTAGTGCAAGACTGTTTGCAACAGGCAGATTTTTAGTTTAATATGCAAATGACTGTGAGGAAATGGCATTTTCAGTCTAATTGAGCTTTTAATTTGTTTGTTTTTAAATGATAGTCTAATAAATAAATAAATAGTCTGTCTGAAGTGAAGAGCAAAGCCCAGAGCTGATTTTAATGGACACTCATTTACCAGCTGTTGAGTTTGCTTTTGACCTTGCACTTACTGTCTGAAGAGTAGTCCAACTTCCTGGCCAAGGGAAAACCAGGCCATTAAAAATTATTATGAGCTTACTTGGCCTGAATTGTTAGAACATTATTTGCAATAAAACAGAAAATCCAACTTAACTTGACAACATGGATGGAAGATGTAACATTCAGTTAAATGCTACTGTTCTATCTGACTATCTGACATTATATATACATTAAAATTGAATCCTTTCTCGTTTTTCCACAGGAAAAAGTCAAAGCTGTTTTTGACAATTTGATCCAGCTGGAGCATTTGAACATTGTGAAATTTCACAAGTACTGGGCGGATGTCAAAGAAAACAGAGCAAGGGTAGGTGGTCATTTAAAAAATCATTTAAAAAGTGTTGAGCATATTGGCTTTTATGATGAACTGTTTGCATTTCTTTTCTTTGTATGCAGGTCATTTTTATCACCGAGTACATGTCCTCTGGAAGTCTCAAACAGTTTTTGAAAAAGACAAAGAAAAACCACAAGACCATGAATGAAAAGGTGTGAAAGCTCTTCTGTAACTCATCTACAGATTTAGAGAAGCAGCTACTTGGAAATGACGCTGACAAGTCAACAACAGTTGATTAAAAAAACTGTTAAGTCTGTTTTGGTTTTTTTTAAAACCTATTTTACAATATTTTTTATTTTCTTATTTGACAGGCCTGGAAGCGCTGGTGCACACAAATACTATCTGCTCTCAGGTAAGAAGAGCCACTTAGTGTGAAAAAAATAAATTGTGCTATGGGGCATTTACACAATTCATCATCCAAATAAAAAGGTATTTTTTACTACAACTGTAAATTCTGACAACTTTGTGTTGAAAGTAGCTTGTAAAGTCTAGAATTCACCAACTACAAACAAAAAAGTAATCTGTTCCCTGATGTGGTATCAGTTGTTTTATTGACTTGACCCTCGTTTGAATGTCTCCAGCTACCTGCACTCCTGTGAACCTCCCATCATTCATGGAAACTTGACCTGTGACACCATCTTCATCCAGCACAACGGCCTCATCAAGATTGGCTCAGGTAAAGATCATTTAAAGCAACAGATCTTTTAGAAGAGATCAGAAAAGTAAAGTAAAGCCAGTGTTACGTCCATCTTTTTCCAAATCTTTTTCTATACTACAGATGCCCTCGCTGTTATTTTTAGTACTAGTACTATTAAGGCTTTTCTCCACTATTTCAGTTGCTCCAGACACTATCAACAACCATGTGAAAACCTGTCGGGAAGAGCAGAAGAGCCTTCACTTCTTTGCTCCAGAATATGGAGGTAAGATCTTGTCATTTGTCATCAAAGATCCTGTAATTTCGGAGCGCCTGGTTACAGCGCATGCCACATAAGCGCATATATTGGGTGCGGCTGTGGTACCTTTGTTGCATGTCATACCCATCTCCATCTCTGTTTCCAGTCTGCCTCTTACTTTCATCTGTCCAATAAAGGCAAAAAATGGCAACAAAAAAGATCCTTTATTTTCTTTCAGCTAGCCTTGCATTGTGAAGTAGATGTTCTGTGATAAAGTATTACATTTCCCTGGAATTGTACCTTGATTGAGACTGATATTGACCACCTTATTTCCGCTTTCAGCTGTTGCCAATGTTACCACAGCCGTGGATATCTATTCCTTTGGAATGTGCGCCTTAGAGGTGAGAGGATACCTTGTTCTGCTCTCAGCTAGTGGGATACTGACAAGCATAATCGCTGATGTTTTTTTGTGTTTATGGAAAATGTGCTTGATTGGAAATGCATGTTTGATGTATCAAAGCATTCTTAACAATGTCACCCCATCTCACAACATGCTCAGTCTTGTTTGCTTTGAAAGTTAGTGTTGGTATGCTTTTTATGGCAGTCGCAGAAATAAAAATCCGGATGTTGATCGTTGTTTAACAAAAAAAAATTTTTTTTAATGATTTGGTCTTTGAATTACATCAGACCAATGTTTTCGAAATGAGTTATGTAATGAGAGTGGCTGCTGTTGACCTTTTGTTTTTATTTATGATTCCTTTCCAATCAACACCCTTCTTTGTCCAATCACTTCCTTAGATGGCTGTGTTGGAAATCCAGAGTAATGGAGATTCATCTTATGTGTCCCAAGAAGCCATAAACAGTGCCATTCAGTCCCTAGAGGACCCATTACAACGGGTGAGTGAGGGAGAGACACCCGTTTAAAGCCTATACGGTGGATTGGAAGAGAAATCTATAACCTAAAGTTGTTGTCCCCCCATGTTTTCTCAGGAATTTATACAGAAGTGTCTTGAGGTGGACCCCAGTAAGCGACCCACAGCTAAGGAGCTTTTGTTTCACCAGGCCTTGTTTGAGGTGCCCTTACTCAAGCTGCTGGCTGCACACTGCATCGTCAGCCACCAGCGTGAGTTAAAGTAAACGCAATGTTTCGTATGAATGTATGATTACTGGTAATTAGTATCTTCGGTTAAAGATACAGTTATTGGCCCATTGTTCAAGCCAAATGTACAGCCACACAGCACACCTACGACTGGAACTTACTCAGTTAGCCTTACATGATGTATTTCTTTAAAAGGTCTGAACTGAACTCACCATGCACAAAATTAATTGTGGAAAGATAACCATCAGGGGTGAATGCTCTTATCTGATTGCTGTCTTCTCGGTTTACATGTAGATATGATTCCAGAAAATGCTTTAGAAGAGATGACAAAGAATATGGATCCTAACTTGGTGATTGTTGAGGCCAAGGACGGAGTTCAGATGAAGTAAGTCTGAGTATCACACAATCTCATCATACTGACATATAGAGATAATTGAATGAAAACCATGGAAAGGAAGGGAATCTTTGGTAGTATTACTGTGTTTTTTCAATCTTCATATTATCACGCTTAAACCAACAAAAATTTATATTTACATATTTTTATATTTCATATCACAAAACACGTACTACTCTGATCTACTCTCAATGTTATCTTTTCCTGGTCCAAAGGGTTGCATTACGGTTAAATGATACAACACCACCTGAACTTGCCTGCTAGGAGAGTGAAATTGTTAGTAACTGAGTTGAAGATTTAGTCACACTCTCGTCCTGATTGGCTGAATATTCAACATGAGTAACACTTTTTCCTCTGCTTTAGGCTCTCTCAGTTTCCTGCCCTTGAGCTGGACAAGTTCCTGGAAGATGTGAGGTAAGAAAGCAATTATTATAGCTGGAAGCGTATTTGGGCACAAATATGATGTTGATTTGCCTATGATTTGAGGATTCTGGATTGGATGCCTGGATCTGCTAATAAGATTTGGTGGGGGAAATTAAATGAGAATTGCTCAATAGGGCTGTCAAAATTGGCCACAAATTACATTTCAATGTTCTTTCTAAAAAATCTGAGTTTTAAATATATTCGAATATCTATTTTTCTACATTAAGTCCATAAGAGGGCAAACCAATACAACAGGAGACATAACTACTTGTGTAATGTTAGTCCTCTCTCCCTCCCTCTCTCTCTCTGGAGCGTGCAGAAGACAGGACATGCTGGGGATTACACTGCCGTCACTGAGCCATTCATAATTCGGTCATAAACAACCAAGTCCAGGGTTTCCTGCAGCACTTTACAGCCAAGGCGGCCGCCTAAGCAACACCCGGCTACCGCCTTAACTATGTTATAAAAAAAAAGCAATATGCGCTGTGTTACCGAAAATACTCCTATTTTATGAGTATCAAAAATATTTAACTTATGGGGCCAAATTTACGTTCCTAAAGCATCTGAGCACGTAAGCACAAGCTTATCTGTCCTTTCTGAATATTGACAGAGAGCAGGGCACCGACACACGCCCTCGTGCAGAGGTGCAGGCAAACTACCTCGGCTCTGCAGTTTTAAGTCACAGTGAGACACAGCAATGCCGATAAAGTAGTTTTCAAGTGTGGTTTGTCAAAACTTTGCGCAGATAGCCTTAGCCTTGATATATTAATGGCGAGGCGAAAGCGTTCGCGGTGCTGTTGACATTACACTTCCTCTGAGACAAGCAGGCACAACAGTGGTTTCTATGCCCTGATGACTGACTGACAGGCAGAGGTTGTAAGTCAAGGCAACTTAATTTCTACAGCACCTTTCCGCAACAAGGCATTTCAATGACATTCCTTTGCATTTAGGTAAATTAGTTCAATGTTGACAACAGGGCAGGCACCAGGTTTAGTGTTGAAGGTGTGTGTCATTATGCAGTTTGCACTAAACAGTCTTTGTTGTGTAAAAAGACCGTTAACTAACAAACCACCACCTTAACTAACAAATTTTCTGAGGGAAACCCTATGGTCTCTTGCCAGGCCATGAATTTGTCTGGCGAAATTGCCGTTGGCTCTTATTGAAAGAAGGGTTTGTTGTCTTTGCAGTCAAAGATTTATGTTAGCTTCTTTGTGCCGTCTTCTTCTTTACCCTCGTTGTTTGTTTACTTCCGGTACCGGCAGCCGCATGATAGAACGTCATCAACACGCCCACTCGCTTGCTGTGAATTCTCATCCCGACCAGCTGGGCTTTGTCCACATCGCCGTGGAGATTGGTCTGGCAATGCAAGACTAGGCTGGGCTCAGTCAGACAGGAAGCTGAACATTTAGGCAGTAGCGGCCCAGTTTTTTACTCATTTATTTTTTTATAAATTATTATTTATAAATTTATTATTTAAATATAAATTTTCATATTTGAATCTCTGCTTCTTTTTAAATTTGAATATCTATTCAAATTTACAATATTCATTGACCGCCCTTTTGTTCACCCTCCACTGAAACAACGGATTGTGTCCAAAAATGGGAGATTGCTGATGTATTGTAGTTGAATATGTGCAAAGCCTGACGTAGAGTATTGAATGTACATTATATACATACTGTACATGGTCAGCAAAACCCTAGTGTTAAATATATCCTCTGGTGATCAGGGCACAACTGCACAGCATGAATCATTTGTAGTTGTCTTGAGTGTATTCCTCTTCTTTTCCTTTGATGCACCAGGAATGGGATCTATCCTCTGACTGCCTTTGGGGTACCATGTCCACAACAACCTCAGCAGGAGGCGGTGAAGTCGCCCATAGTGCCCCCCTCAGTAAAAACCCCAACTCCTGAACCTGCAGAACTTGAGACCAGGAAGGTAAGAACTGACATGCAGGAGTGCACAGGCATGAGATCTCTGTCAAACGATATTAACAAATCCAAATCATGGTTTTGTTCACAAGTAACTTAAAACTGTCACGATTTGGTGAATCACTATTAATACAATTTCTTTTATATAATTATATAATTCCTCGTCGAAGACATCGTAGGGAATAGTTGTAGAATATCCAAAGTATTTGAGAATATTTTGAATATAGAAATTAGATTTTTAGGGTAGGTAAATTGAGGGAGATGCAAAATACAGTAACACAAGTGATCAATTTATGGAAGCAAATGTACTCATTTGTGCGCATGATAACAAGTTAGAGTCTACTCAAATTTGCATTTGTTTTTTAATTCTTCATTAACACGTAGCACTATATTTTCTGATCATATTCTGCTCCTCCATGTGTCATATATTAAGCGGTTTTCCTCCACAGGTCCTTCAGATGCAGTGCAATATTGAGCCAGTTGATGAGGGCACCAAGCATCATGTAAGTTTCAATGCTGCCTTTCTGATGAGTGCTAAACTAATGTTTTGCTTCAATGTATTGTATGTCACATTTGAAAGTGCTTAATGTTTTAAGACCTTTTGAAATGTTTTTTTTTTTTTTTTTTAATTCTCCTTTCAGCTGACCTTACTTTTGAAACTTGAGGATAAATTGAACAGGCACTTAAGCTGCGATTTGTTACCAAGTGAGTGCCTTTATGCCATGTGCACACATTCCAACATCAACATGTTATTACCTAATACTCTCACCCTTAGTTATAATTATCACATAATCATCAGCCTCTGTTTGATGATGCTGAAATGGTTGAAGAGAGAGATGAAGAAATGCAACACAGTTGCCAAACCGGACACCAAACAAGAACGTTGTGGTTCATAGTTGGCAGCTTAACCCCTAGACCACCACAGCGCCCTGTCATCCCCAGTTTTAATAATCACAAGAACTTTAACGTCTGCATGTGGATTGCATTTGTGGCCAAGTTGATATGGTCTATGTGGCTGGTGGTAGAACATATTGGACATTTTTTTTATCAATAGTCAAAACTCCAAGTTGCACTTTTAATTACTTGAATAACAAACTAGGCACATTTATAATATTTGATAATACTGGCATGATGCAGTTGTTTAAAAAAAAAAAAAAAAAAAAAATTGGGAAAAACTAAGGTATCTTAACACATCATACCCCCGCTGCCACGTATGATTCTGACTGCCTTGTTTCTGTTAAGATGAGAATGTGCAGGAGCTGGCTGTGGAGCTTGTTCAGCTGGGATTCATCAGTGAGGTATGTGGAGTTCATTATCATGACCCTGCTGACCTGAACACTCATGCTATTAGTAGAAAGATATTTGTTAACCTTGCTGTCTCTCCATTTCAGGGCGATCAGCCACGACTTGCATCCGTTCTTGAAGAGGCCTTCTCAAAATTCTACACCCGGAACGGTTCTCTCAATCCGGTGACAGTTTCTTCGTAGCGGAGGACTCACTAGGTCTTCTTTCAGCCCTCCTCATCCTCTACAACAGGACTAGCTTTTTGCTCCACCCCTTCGCTGCTGAAAAGCTTTGCGAGGACAGAGGAGGAAGCCTTGGTCTGGTTGCAGATCCTGCAGCTTGTTGTCGTACCTTCTGGTGGGGGAAAAAATGCCACTAAGTGGTTCTCACTTTCTATCTTTGTTTTTGTCCTCTCACCCAATACAGCCATCTGCTTCTCTTTTAAAAGAGGAAACCCTAATCGCAACTTAAAGGAAAATACACATTTTGACTTTTTGTCTGATTTCTTTCAGTTCTCATGTAGTTAAGAAAGGGGTAAGCACTAAAACTGGATTACAGCAGACAGTATTTCTTTAAGTCAGTATTAAAACTGTATTTTAAACATTTTTACATTAAACTGTTTGTCTGTATAAAATAATCCTTGTCCCGGCATACTAAAGTGTATGTATTATGTTGTTGTGGGGTTATGCCTGGTTGTCTGGTCCTTCAAATGTTCTCTTGAGCAGCAAGCGAGGCTTCCTACCTTGTATCGGTTTTCTAAGACTTAAATGCATCAAGCTAGTAACGCAACAGATGCTATGTCAGTTTCACTCCAGGATTCTGTAATTGTACAACATAGTCATGAAACACGCAGCTGCAAAACAATCTGAAGGGCTGCAGCTAAAGTATATAAAAAATTCTATTGTAAATTTATTTGAGTGTGTGTATACTGTAATTCACCTCCAACACTATGGCTGGTGGTTGTTTGAATGTCTGCTTTTACTTGCTCTCTTTCTTTATATCACACTGTTATTTTCTATGAAAGGGGGATGTCATCACTTGACTGTGGTTCAACTAGTGCTGTAGCTTCTGTCTGTCTCCCGTTGCAGCACTTATCGATTAGGTCTAGATCAATAAAAGGTAGTCTGTAAGTGACAATTTATCATTTTACTGGAGAGGTTGGTTAGATCCAAGTGAAGATGCTTTCTTGTTTAAGCACCCGATCTGACGGATGTTTGGTAAGTGCATGTATGCTTTTCTATGTCTAAATGGAAACTGATGCATGCAACAGGCTTGCTTCTGGAGTTGATTCAGTTTTCATTTTAACAGTGATGGTGATAGAATCATCAAGTAAGTTATAATGCAGAGAAGGTTTTGTTAGGCCTATCAACATTTAGATTTTGCGTCTCTAAATTATTAGTTTTTTTTCATGGCTGAGGTACTCAATGTGACAGCAGACATAAAACTTTGCCCTCGCCATGTAGATATTCACTTAGTGGCTCAGATCACCCTTATGTGTTTTAACTGTTTGCACTAATGTACACTTTATATGCTGTTGGAAGTGTCCTGTGGCCTCTGGCTCCTTCGCAGCAACAGGAAGAACTTAAATAAATTGGAAATGGTGTCATTAAAAATGTAGTCAATGACCTAGTGTACTCTATGCTGAGACTACCTTCTGACGGGCTGGAGATGCTCTGAGATACGAGTGTGGAACTGCCTGGCATGCTTGTAGCCATCCTGTACGCTGTATGCTGGACACTGCTCTGTTTTCTGAAACGTATTTACCCTGTTTTTTCACTTCCTGGAATAAAATTGTACACAATCTTTGTTTAGTGTTAACTTTCATGATAAAGGATAAGTATGTTTGAAAATTAAGAACTCTTTGTGCATCACTAGAGTAATTTTTGGGTTCTTAATATTAGTTTAGTGTTAATGGATATGGCATACATTTTGGTAAGGGTGTTATTTTTTAAGTTCAACCTCAAGCTTCTATAATTTGTGGAGCGGAAATAAAGACACTCAGACCCTTAAGGACAAAAATGCCCTAATTGAAACCTATGATCATTACAGCATAAAGTTGCATTGCTAATCATTTACATATGCCATACTGTGAAATGAATTCCCCCTTGTTTTCATAAAATTGTAATTGTAATTATTCATGAGAACTGTCATTATGTAAATATACTAAAATTTGAAGAGTTAAAATTCTGACAAAAATTTGATAATGTAATTAGAACTGTAGTTAAGATAGTTACAGTACAACACAATTGTTGTACAGTGAGGAACCTTAAAAGAAACCTTAAAAGAAATATGCACACACAGACACTCAAATGAGACAAAATTCAATTGTTTAAATTATTTATACAAAAAAAACATCCTGGTACATCAGGAGCGTGTTCTCTACCCTCAGAGCATCACGGTTTTAATTATTTGTTCAAAATTTTAAGAAACTGTAGCCCTTGTACAAGTATTCATGTACATACTTAAAGTCACAATGTGTGCTCAAATAACAGTTGAATAAAACACATTTCATGCGGACAAACACATTGCCGTACAAAATTACAGCAGAATAATAAAAGTACAGCTGGACTAAAAAATATTTTTGATATAAAACACCCTAGAAACACACTCTAAATAAAAAGCTATCAAAATGGAGACATCTAGTTCATGAGTGTTTTTCAGCTGCGTGGGTATTTTCAATTCTGTACATTGTGAGTAAATAAAAGAAATTAAACAAAAAACTCTACAAAAACAGTACATAGCACTTCAATTCAAACACATAACTCTTTCACATTTAATTTGTGTTTTCCTTCCCAGTTTGAAAGTAATATATATATAGGCACAGTAATTAAATTCATGAACCATGTTTGGTCAACACCATTCCTTGTTTTTCACAACTCCACTTTAATTCATAAACTAAGTATAATTCTGGCAAACAGTGTAAACCATTCAGTTCACTTTCTCACACACTCTCTTTTCTAGAGAGAAATTTCCAGATAATTGTGGAGCCAAGAGCTGCCAAATGTGGAGAAATAATTGTTACTTACTATGAACTCTTTTTACTGCTCCTCCTCTACTTTATCTGGTCATGCCGACAATTAAACATCACTGCACATTCTTAAGAAACTCCCAGATTGAAGGCTGGAAGCTTCACACAAAAATGAAATGTTAAATTGAAATATCTGCAACTCTGAAAGGTCTCATTCAAAAACGTTTTAGATTTTAAAAAGTGGTAATTTGATAATAATTTCAGCAATATTTAAATATTTAATCCACTAGTTTGCTAGTGGATTATTAGTTTACTAGGCACATACATATTTTTCTTAAATATTTAGCATAATAATGTTGTTGATAATTGAATGTATGCTTTGAGAGTAATGTAAATAGAATATCGTCTCGGCCTAATATTTGTATTTTATCAAATAAGTGTTTAAGTTCAAGAAAAGTTCATAAACACAACATACTAGGGTTTGAGGATCATTCAATATTATCAAGTATCATCTCTCTATATTTATATTGAGACATTCATATTAAGTCTGAACATATTTTACCAAAATCTGTTGCAGCATGAAATCTTACTTTTATAACATTTTGACATGACACAGTAGGAAAAGCACAGGTGTAAATAATGAAAGTAATGATAGCTGAATTCCATTTGGCTGCTTCAGTTACAGGGTCCCGGTATCGTGCATGCTGGCTCACTGTCATGTCTACCTGGGACACTTGAATAAAACAAAGGTTATTATATTCCCAAAAAATGTACAACTTTGTAAGTATAATATTTTTGCTAACAATATAAATAATGTTGAGTGTGTAGTTTTACTGTCATGCCAGAAAATATATAATACAGAGTTAATCTGTCTTTTAAAGCTACAGTATGTAAACAGTGTTTATCTACTTGTACATTTTGAAGTTATCCAGGAATTATCCATTAAGACAAATTTATAGGGTCGGAATTCTAAGAAATGTTTTCTCTCTCTCTCGGTTGCATCCCAACTAGATGGTTTTTGCTGTATCTTCACATAGAAATTGTGTCTAATTGTGTGGCAGCTCTGCATATCAGATACATTGTTTTGAGTAAAAAAAACTTCAACCCTTGATGTTGTAGGAAACAGGAAATATAATAATGTAAAGGTAGCACCATCAGTGCAGCAAAAGGCATTTGACCTGTGGAGGTTCATTCTGGTTTCACTCATGGCTGGAAGTAGATGACTTCATGGTCATTTAGCTCTGTAATAAAAATCCATTAGCCCCTTCCCCTGATGTTTTATGTAGAGGGGTCTAAGGATAAAAAAAGGCGATGACATCCTTTATTTCTTCAGACACTGGTACATCAGTGCTCGTGGATTCAGCATGTAGCGCTCAGAGTTGAGTAGCTTGGTGAGATACTGCGGCACCGGAGGCCGAGGAGCCATGTAGGATAAGCCTGGACTGACGGCCATCACCTCTGCAATCTTCTGCTTCATCTCCTTTATTTCCCGATCCTGCCTCATCACTTTATCTGAAGGACAAACAAAAGAAATACCAGAGGGCGTTGACAGTGCAGGATGTTGCATATCATAAAATTGCAAGTCATTATTGAACGTGAATGTGAAAAGCTGAATTCTTAGTAGTTATTCTCTCAGGTTTTCCAACTATAAAAACTACTCTTATGTAAAGTCCATACGGCATTTGTCTCTGTGGTCTGAGTATGGCATTTGTCTCTGAGACCAAACACCTTTAGCAAGACTACACAATGTTCTACATTTGTTATTTCAAACATGTATTTGTAGATATTCTTCTTCTTCTTCTCCTTCCATTAAAATCTGCCTTCCCATGCATAACACATCACCCCACTTTGGTGTGCACATTGGTCCAGTCCTATGCTAACCTTCCTCAACTGGCTTTGGCTCTGGCTAATAGTCCTGATGATGGCGGTATAGAAACCGTCTAAAGTTTTTTTTTTATATATTCCACACGTGTAATGAAGACGTATACATAAAATGCAAAGAAATATATTACAATCTATGAAAAATGTCATGTGTGGAATTAAAGAATAGTTCAACATTTTGGCACTTTCTTGCCGAGACTTAGATAACAAGACATAACGCTGTCATATTTGTGCTTTCAATATACAGTAAGGATAGTGTTACAATTAGCTTAGCTTAGCTAATTAGCTTAAATTTCAATAAAAAAATCAGTCATACATGTTTGCACTTTGCAACTCTCACCAACATTTAGACCTTCTCAAAAACTGTAAAACTAATTAAACCCTACTCCTAACACAGTTTATGCTCAAATGACACAACAATTGCTCCACTGCATCTTTAGATTTTTGAAGCAGTAAGTCGAAAAAGTTGCACACACAGGCACTAAGAATACACTAAAATTTAAAACTAAGTTGCACAATAAGACAATACAAATGAGAGTGGAAACCTTGAGCGATTTCCAGCTGTCGGCGGGCGTCTCCTAGAGCCGAGAACAGGTCCAGTTTGATGCGAGTCTCTGCGCTCAGGTTGTACTCCAGATGTTGAGCTTTCTCCTGCATGGCTGACAGAGTGGACAGCAACATGTCCGTCTCTTTCTCCACACAGCGGTATTTTCCCAGAGCCTGAGTCCACAAACACATTGACAGTAAGAACACAGTAAAACGACCTTGTGCGATGACCACCTGAGGGATTCTAGTGCTTTGGTTTCCTAAGTATTTTTGCCTTTTTAAAATGTCATAGTCAGTGCTTCACTATGTTTCTTTTGCCTTCATTAACATGTGTTGAGATTTATTCACTTAGGAAACCAATGGACCACAGAGGGAAAACAGTTCCATGATGAATTGGCCAGCCATTCAACAAACACAAACAAAAGCTGCACATTATATTAGATACTCTGAGGGATGATTATTTCTGTTAACATTGACTTTTAACATTCTGAGGGAGGTGACCCATACTTAAAGCAGTGCAATGTTTTTTTATGAAACACCTGGCTTTTGTTTCAGCATGCTTCATGGAGAGTATGTCACTAAAATGAAATCAAATACCACACAGTACAACACTGTACACACCTGATGTCAAGACAACAAACATACAATATTACTGTGTACTGATAGGATGACAAAGTGCAATGCGTTGACTGCAGTCCAACATAAAATAGCTTTTGTCTTTTAAGTACTAAATGATCTCAATGAACGATTCAGTTTTCTAAGAGATTTTATAAACACAAAGAATTACAGACATGGAAATCAGAACTCAAACAACAAAAGGTCTATATAACCAAACTGAGAACAACCAAGTACTGGACCACTTGAGACTCACAGACACTTAAACTCACAAGTTCATTCCCAAATAGTGTAAAAGAGATACCTCAACATCACTCTCTAGATCTACCACACGACTCTCTTTCACTTGACACTCCCGCTGTAGTTGTTTGTACTCTGTCTCTAGATCTTTAACTCTTTTCCTTAACATTTGGGTCTCACAGTGTTCCTGCCTGGTGTAGGAGACGGAGAAAATTTTGAACGGTAAGAGAGGGGTTTCATTGGAAATAAAGACCAGTTTACACAGAAAGAAATATGGCATTAAATTTAAAGAAATGTTTTTTTTTTTTATATTCCACACATGTAATGAAGAGGTATACATAAAATGCAAAGAAATATATTAGAATCTATGAAAAATGTCATGTGTGGAATTAAAGAATAGTTCAACATTTTGGCATATTCACTTTCTTGCTGAGACTTAGATAACAAGACATAACGCTGTCATATTTGTGCTTTCAATATACAGTAACGCTAGTAAGGCACAGTGACTTCTAAGAAATAAGCCCAAACATAACTCCTGTAAAACCACAAGAAGTGTTTTTTTACTATTCAGTTTGTGCATAAATTAAACAAATGAGATATAATGTTTCAATTAGCGAGCTTCAGGGGGCTTGTAGGTAGCTAAGCTAATCAGCTGCTGGTTCCAGCTTCATACTGAACACACATACATAAGAGCGGTATCAATCTCCTCATCTAACTTTCAGCAAGAAAGCAAAAAAGCGGTATTCAAACTTTTCATCACATGTTAGAAAATGGACTCACAGTAGCATTTAACTCACTAGCATACAAATGCAGATTCAGCTTTACGTTCCAGGTACAAAGCCACGTCAGTAACAGGAATTTGAAAGGTCTAAGAGGTGTGATTTACCTGTTTGTTAGACTCCGTGCTGTGCTGGCTGCTTCCTCCAGTTTCTGAGCCTGAAGCTCAGCCAACTGTTTTTCAACAGAGATTCTGGCCTCCGTCTCTGATCTGTTCTTCTTTTCCAGCATTGCACTGCTCTGTTTGTCCCTCTGCTTGGTTTTAGTCAGACACAGAATCCTGAAGGAAAAGCAATAATCTCACTTTACATAATGTCAAAAATAAGACCATAAAAAAGTGGTTTACTGCCACATCCAAAAAGACTTGTTTAAGTCTAACTTCACAGTGTCTGGCAAAAAGATGGAATCCTTGTGGTTGCTAGAGAGCACCTTGTTTTAAAAAGCTGATAAAAGCTGTGCATAATGTGCTCATCTCCGACAATGATGTGGTCACATTTCTTCTATTGTGTACACAAGAGAAATGCACTAATTGCACCGGACATTAAATAGCATGACCAAGACTTCAATTCATGCTCATCACATTGATTCCAGTGGTCAGATAGTGTTTTTAAAAATTATTATTATTTTTATATATTCTCGTGAATTTAAGAGCTTATGCTGTGAAAGATTTCAGTAAGTTGTGACAGCCTGGCTCACATGTATTTGAGATGGCAGCAAGCCATGCTCTGCACCACCCCGGAGACACTTCACCTCTACCCTGACCATTATATAGTTAAGTTTTTGTTCATTTGTCGTTTGGCCAAATAAAGGCTTTGAGTTGATGTTTGTGTAAGCTTCCTCTTTTGTTACAGGAAGGAGCTAACATGTAACATTCATTTATGGGTGAGAATTGTGAGCCTTAATCCACTTAACATGAACTATTACGTCATAGTCTAATAATTTCGCCTTTAAAAGACATCCATCAATCATTTTGAGGATAAAAACATAATTCCACAAATGGTTTGCTCTCACACAGATTGCCATAGTCCGAGCAGCACTTCATCCATGTCTCACTTTTTATTTATAGACTGATGTAATGTGTAAAACGGCCCAGAGAAGGAGCCAAAGAGCTTTAAGCAGTGGCTCTAGTGGATGACTCACTTGCTCTGGAGCAGCATGTTGGACTGTCTGAGCAGAGAAACCTCTGGTCTCAGGCTCCTCTCGCTGTTAGTCAAGTTGCAGATGTGACTTCGCAGCTCCTGCTCGCTCTGCCTGCTCACCTGCAGCTCGCCCTTCAGCCTCCTCAGCTCCTGCTCCAGCCTGAAAGATAATAAAGGTGGAGTTACAAGGAAAGCAATTTTTTTCAGCTCTAATTGTACCTTCACATGCCTAATATCAAACTAAACTGAAGTTAATGCTGGTATACTTGGCCGTCTGTTCAGCGTGGTGATTCTGAGCTGCTGCGGCACTCTTCTCTGTTACGTCCCGGTTGGGGCTGAGTGTTTTTGAGCTGGATCTCTGCTTCTTCTCAGTCCTCCCTGCAGGTGGTGAAGGAGTGTTTGTGCTGCCTCTACAGGCTTTTGGCGAGGAGCTTTTAGCCGTCCGTGTGGCTTTGCCTCCTTGCACATCTTGAGGTAGATTTTCCAGGTTTGTAGAGGATTCCGGTCCTCCTGCCCCACAGTGGAGCAGCTCTCTGGACTCAGTAGGTTTGGATGGTAACGGACGCCGATTTGATTCAGCTGACCTCACCTCCTGTGTTCCCTTTTCTGACGCTTTCTCCTCACTGCGGATCTGGAGGCAGTCCACAGAGTGCACCTCATCATGGGCCACTACACCGCCGTTCTGACACTGATACTGAGTCGACTCAGGCTTTATTTTCCACTTTGAGCCTGCAAGAACAGGCAGATAAAAAACAAAATGTCAATATCATCTTTCTAATATGATTTTAATTGTGCAGTTGGGATATGAACGGTGCAAAAACATTTTCAGTCTGCTGTCTTAGGTATGAACAACAGTGGAGAAAGTTCAGTTTGTTGCATTTAGATTATAAAGATTTGCTGCAGCAATGGACTCATCTGTATTCCTTTCCTCACTGACCTTTTCTGGTACGCATACCAGCCAACAATGCATAAATAAGTATGTAAATGAGCTACAGGACACTTATTAATGTTGTGTTACCACATATCAACGATAGTGATGCCCCCTATTAGTTGATTAGTCAACTCATCGGTCGTTTTGGTCTTAGTCGACTCAGATTTCTTTAGTGGATTAGTCATTTTGTATGCTATTTAATGCTGAATGACTTATTTCCAAGAAACTTATGAGCACATCTCTGCTAAATACAAGATTTAAAGTGGTGCTTTTACATGATTCTTTGTAGAGAAAGTCAATTTCACAGATGTGTCTATTTAATCAACTAAGCGATTAGCCAACATGTTTCTTTAGTCGATGACAGCCCTAATCAACAACATCCTTGCGGACACTTGCAATTTGGAAAAGAAACGGTGGTTGTCTCTGTGCAATACTTGCTGCCACTTGATTTATGTAGTCATCATTTTCACTTTGGTGACAAAAGGGTGGAAAAAGGGAATAATTAAATTCTGTAAGACTTTCCTCATTTGCTGAAAAGGATAACATCCTGGTAGATATTTTTCAATGTTTATTGGAATAAACAGTATAGGACTGACTGGTTACTTTGAGTGCCAAACCTCTGATCTGATAAATTAGGAACATCCAGACTGTAAGAATGGTAGATGGAAGTGAGTATTAATAGATGGTGCAAAAGACTTACTGCTGCTGCCATCTGTGCCAGTCTTGGGGTAAACCTGCAGGCCTGGAGGGAGCGAGTGCTGCAGGAGGTGCATGTGGAAATCATTCTCACTCTGCACAGCTTTCTGTATGCGCAGCTTGAAGATGTTGGTGAAGTAGCAGGTGGCATCAAACCCCAGATACACTACAGGATATCCAATACTGAATGTGAATACAACAGGGGAAAACAATTAGAATAGGTGTGCCACATTAAAATCATATATAAACTGGCTAACCAATTTCTATTATTATTTGATAGTCTATTTATGAATGTATGCATAGTACTTATGGTGCACGAACATTTAAGCCAACTAGTAATATCACACAGGGGATTAATAAAAGTTTGTTGCTGTTTTTATTATAGCTCAATTAATCTTATGTAAGAAATCCTAAAAAAAAACAATGAAAATTCTTCTTAGGGCAGAAAGGGTGACTTGTGTTAAATGCACATACCAGTGTGCAGCAAAAAGATGAGACAGATTGGCATGAGAGGCTTTAAGGTCTCTGAGTCGAAGTGAAGCCTCTGTGTACACAAGCAGAATCCACAGGGACACCGTCGATATACAGATGCCTTTCTCTGCAGAAGAATATAACATAATAAGATAAGAAATACTTTATTAATCCCCCACTGGGGAAATTCCTGTGCAACAACAAAGCTCAAAAGAAAAAATTTACACACATAAGAATAACACCAATACACATTATTAGACATAGGAGAGAAAATATACAGAAAGTACTATACAAAATAGAAAAAAATAGAATCAGTTACAATAATAGTAATAATACAAACATATTTACACAATAATATATATATACATACACATACATATATATATATATATATATATATATATATATATATGTATGTGTGTGTGTGTATGTATACACTCACCGGCCACTTTATTAGGTACACCTGTCCAACTGCTCATTAACACTTAATTTCTAAGCAGCCAATCACATGGCGGCAACTCAGTGCATTTAGGCATGTAGACATGGTCAAGACAATCTCCTGCAGTTCAAACCGAGCATCAGTATGGGGAAGAAAGGTGATTTGAGTGACTTTGAACGTGGCATGATTGTTGGTGCCAGAAGGGCTGGTCTGAGTATTTCAGAAACTGCTAATCTACTGGGATTTTCACGCACAACCATCTCTAGGGTTTACAGAGAATGGTCCGAAAAAGAAAAAACATCCAGTGAGCGGAAGTTCTGTGGGCGGAAATGCCTTGTTGATGCCAGAGGTCAGAGGAGAATGGCCAAACTGGTTCGAGCTGATAGAAGGGCAACAGTGACTCAAATTACCACCCGTTACAACCAAGGTGGGCAGAAGAGCATCTCTGAACGCACAGTATGTCGAACTTTGAGGCAGATGGGCTACAGCAGCAGAAGACTCCACTCCTTTCAGCTAAGAACAGGAAACTGAGGCTACAATTTGCACAAGCTCATCGAAATTGGACAATAGAAGATTGGAAAAACGTTGCCTGGTCTGATGAGTCTCGATTTCTGCTGCGACGTTCGGATGGTAGGGTCAGAATTTGGCGTCTACAACATGAAAGCATGGATCCATCCTGCCTTGTATCAACGGTTCAGGCTGGTGGGGGTGGTGTCATGGTGTGGGGAATATTTTCTTGCCACTCTTTGGGCCCCTTGGTACCAATTGACCATCGTTGCAACGCCACAGCCTACCTGAGTATTGTTGCTGACCATGTCCATCCCTTTATGACCACAATGCACCCAACTTCTGATGGCTACTTTCAGCAGGATAATGCGCCATGTCATAAAGCTGGAATCATCTCAGACTGGTTTCTTGAACATGACAATGAGTTCGCTGTACTCAAATGGCCTCCACAGTCACCAGATCACAATCCAATAGAGCATCTTTGGGATGTGGTGGAACGGGAGATTCGCATCATGGATGTGCAGCCGACAAATCTGCGGCAACTGTGTGATGCCATCATGTCAATATGGACCAAACTCCCTGAGGAATGCTTCCAGCACCTTGTTGAATCTATGCCACGAAGAATTGAGGCAGTTCTGAAGGCAAAAGGGGGTCCAACCCGTTACTAGCATGGGGTACCTAATAAAGCCGGTGAGTGTATATATACACATACATACAGATGAGTAAGGTGCAGATGACAAGAAAGGACATAATGCACAGTAGGAAATGACACAAAGTTATAAATAAATAAATATGCATAGTGCAGAATATTGCCCAGTGATGGCTCAGATTGCAGAAACAGCTAGCAGTGCTACATTATGATGTTGTATTAAAGAGTCTGACTGCTGCTGGAATGAAGGATCAGATGTGAGGAGATGGAAGAAGTACTTATTCTAATAAAATCCCTGCTAATTCAATTAAATAAAATATCTCACTAAATAGGTTGTATATCAGTTCCAAACAACGCTTATTTTGTATTGAGAGGAACAGAGAGAGGCATATTTTGTCACATGTGCGGTGAAAAACAGAACAAAACAAACATAAGCTACATACTCACCTGTGTGCCATATGTAATTAAATAACACATAGGTGCTTGCCACAAAGAACAGCCAGTGCAAAGGAACAAAAATTAAACAAAAGATGTCCAGAGTGAAGGCAGCACAAACAAAAACAACACAGATGACCTGCAAGCAAAAAAAACAACATTAATGTCAGGAAAAAGCACTGGATTCATTTTGTAGGATTATCATTGTCTGGGCAAGCGATATGAAATCATACAGGAAGGGTTCTCACCAGCCCGTGGCAGTGGAAAGTGGTGTATACGCTCCCAAAGAAGAGCCAGCACGGCCACAAGTACTCCAGTCTGAATTCAAGGATAAAATCTGCCAGCAGCACCAGCGTCCACATCATCATAAACTTCAGGAAGGTGTATGCACTGCAAACAGACAGATGAAGTCCATCACTTTTATTATTATACATAAACCTTCAGCAGAGGGGTGTATAAAGTGAAACTAATTCATTTAAAAAAAGTATTCTAGGCTCTGATTCCAGTAAATAAACACATTTCAGATACAGCAAAGCCAAAGCATTAAACACACAGAAGCCAATTCAAGACTGGAAATCGGATACATGTTGCTAAACCTATAATTGAGCAGCTGCATCTTAAAATTGCAGTCCGTCCTTTCAAGTAGGGGCACTACAAAACAATGACTGTTCCCTCGTTCATTTGATCAGGCGACGACGAGCCAAACAAGAGCTGTGGTTTTCTCCTTTGTTCTGCCCGTCCATAGACTGTTATCACATCACCCCTTCTTTGTTTGGTAACCATGGCAATATTTCAGCTGGAGGAGGAGCACACTATTGCACATGCAAGTTTTAAATCTCCCTTTTGATGTCACTGATATAAAATGTATTTTAATTTATCTTGCAGGTATTTTATACTAAAAAAAACTACTACATATGCAACAAAAAGCAATATTTTATTGAAAGAGTAAGGGACAGCAGCTTAAATTCTTTATACGTTCAAATTAGCCTCATAATGTTAGCCTACTTAAAGAGCATATTTTAATGTATCTCATTTGTATTCTAGATATAACTGCCAAATATGCAAGTTATTCCACAAAAAACAACATTCAAGACTTAGAAAGGAGTGAAATAGAGGATTACAGCATCTTAAATTCTTCAAGGAAGTTAAGATACATTTTGTAATATTGCCAATAGAGTACTTTATTTTATTTTTATTTTCATCGTAGCAGCCAAATACACAAGGTATTCCACAATAAAATGAGCAAGAATTGTAAAGCCTAGCCTATTTGATTGCATATTCAAAAAAACAAGATAAGACAGGGTTTGTGTTTTCTAAATACTGTAGGCTATATTTTTTTTTTTTTTAATTTACCGTCTGTTTCATGTGAAACAATGCACACTTATAACAAGTGGTTTCTGTCTCCTGGGTCTTTTCTTGTCTGGAATCTGTCTAGACGCTTTCAAATTATGCTTTTTTATGTGCAAAATCATATGTTTTCCTTTGGCCTATTACATTTCCAGGCAATACACACATAATTCGTTAACAGTACGCATAATCTGGCCTAACTGAGGACACAGGACACTCTGTAAAAGCAGATGTAACAACACTGAGGAGAAGCAGGCCGACGTTAACTTGCCCTGCTGCTGATTTCTGTCTTTCTGTAAACAATGTCGGGTCAAGTAACTCGCACATCATGTCTACGCTTCTGCCTGCGCCATAAAACTGCAATGTGTATTAATGCTCCAGACTCGTTCATATAAAATGTGAGACCCGAGATGAAGTGATGTGGGATGTGAGGCAGACAGGTGAGCAGGATGACGACGGCTGAAATTTACACAAAGACGAGGCACCATAACAAAGCAGCCTCCGTCAGGGCGACGCGGCTCGCAGCGCAAGCTACCTTTCAGACAGCTTCTCCGTTATTTTCAGTTTTTTCATTTTCCGTAGTCTGCTCGCGTCCACATAACGTTTCTTCATCTTATGGCTTCTACCCCCTCCGTGCTGTTTGTTTTTACCCCCGCAGAAGCAGCGGCAGCGGAGAAAGGAAAAATGGCACAAATAAATGATGAAGATCCCTCCTTGTGGAAGAAGATGCTCAGCTCAACCTGTGATGATGTCTAGGAACAGACAGGCTCGCTACGGTTCTGCGCATGCTCAATTAATGTTGTACCTACAAGTGTTCATCGCAGGAGGGGAGCAGAACAACACACTGTTCAAACTGTATTTAATATGTATTCATTAACAATATAACATGTGTAATGTAACAATAATAATATTGCCAGCAGCTTTACAAATGTACACTTTAAAATAATGCCAAGTAGCCCTATAATAAATAATAATAATAGTAATATATACTTTATTAGTCCCGCAAGGGGAAATTACAATTTACACTCTGTTGAACTACACACACATTAGTACCTATACATGCACTAATGCAGACATGTCAGAGCAGTTGGGGGTTTTGGTGCCTTGCTCAAGAGCACCTTGGCTCAGGTGAACTGGCACCTCTCCAGCTACCAGTCCACCACCATACTTTGGTCCGTTCCGGGATTGAACCAACTCCCTACTGACTGAGCTACTGCCACCACCAAATGCAACATTAAAACTAACAATGTATAATATAGTTTAAATATAATATTTTTAACATGTGTCAATATAGGCCTATCTAAGCACGCTGCATACAATATACACACAGATATTGTGGATATAGCCAGATATAAAACAAGCTACAAACAAGTTCAAACATGTAGTGCAATACGCTGTGTTAAAATAATAGAGTAGTACAAATATAAATATATATGAGAATATATAAATAAAATTGAAGTTTAGAATAAGTGTTAAGTGTACGTTGTGCCACAGCAGCAGTAGGATTGCGTGGTTTCCTGCAGATATTTGTCGACAGGATTAAGATGCAAATAAGCAGACAAGGTTTATTGACCATTAAAGTCCAGTATGTCATCACTTGGTGTACACAGTGTATGTGTGTTACATTAGCATATCATTGCATTACATATTTAATTGTTCATGTATTTTATTGTTTTACTATAACATTGTACATGTTCTGTGTTTCCACTGACTACAAAACAAATTTCACCGTGAGGAGAATGAATCGGGGCAAAAATCTGTGGACCCAAATACATACAACCCAGGCAGACAACAGATTCGGAGGCTGAAAGGACGGCTTCCAGATATCACAGCGAGCCCATAAGGATGCTGGACTATTATGAGATCATTAGGCTAGTAGCAGGACAGTCTGATAACAAGATTTCTTTAAAAAATAGTTATGAACTACGATAATGTTTATGTAAATAAATGACATGTTAGTTACATCAGTCAATTTCATTAAAAGATACTTAGCATTGAAGCGTGTGTCTGCTGATTACTGAACAGATAAAATAGCCTTAAGTATTAAACCAGAGATTAGAAAGGAAATTTACTTTGGTGCAACACTTCTCTGTACAAACACTGCCTCTCCGGGGCAGGTGCCCTTTGACTGTACGGTGTAAACTTATAAAGAGGAAGAAGAACGCATTTGAATGGGTGGATTTGGCAGGAGTGTGAGGAAACGTTAATTCCATTTGGATTTCCTAAAGCTGAGCCAAGAAACACTTTTAAAACTTCAATGCTTGCTGTGTCAAGACTACTAATAATGTGTCATCCTTTTTTCCTAAATCTTTAATATCCAAGCTTTAAGCGATTTCAATCCAAACTTTATTTGAACTTGGAAAAGGGCAGGAACAATAATGAATTGTTGCTGGGGAGTGAAACATTAGGCCTTGGACCAGTGGTGAATCTAGAAAACTTTACATGGGGTGGCAAAGGGGTAGCGAGAGGTCTTGGAAGGGTGGCAGGGGACGACAGTACATGGGAACCCCCGTATGTAAATGCACTGCTATGCCCTACTATGCCCCGCAACTCCCTGTTACACCTTGAACTGCTGCAACTATTATTTCTAGTCATAGTTCCATTATCTTTGTTGTTACTATAATTGCTACTGTTCATCATACCAACTGCTATAATTATTATGAATCATAATTCTCTATATCTGTACGCCTCTGTGTCCCAACCGGCAGCGGCAGATGGCTGCCCACCAAGAGCCTGGGTCTGTCTGAGGTTTCTGCCCAAAAGAGTTTTTCCTCGCCATTGTTGCACCAAATGTTTGCTGTTGGGGGAATTGTTGAGTTTTTGTTTTATATTATTTTTACATTATATTATAATGTTTTAAATTATAGAGTGTAGTCTAAACCTACACTATCTGTAAAGTGTCTTGTAAAGAGTGAACTCTTGTTGCAATCTGATACTATACTGAAATTGAATTAAATGGCTTGACCATGTTTCCTGATACAGACAAACAGAATAGAAAACAGAAAATAATGTCTTATTTTATCAGTAATAATGATCAAACAAAAGGTCAAACAAATAATATGATAAACTGTAAAACATCATTAGATAATCTATGTACAGTATATGTAAATCTTTACATATCTAACCCTATAACATATACAACAGAATAGAAATAGACAAAAACATGTCATTTTACTGAATGACATGACATGTTATGCTACTGTACTGCAATTTATATGGAAGGAGAATATACACAAACCATATGGTCCAGGGGTAACTGCAGGCCTCTTTCTTCCTGTCATCTTCATCTGCCTCCTCCTGATCCCTCTCTGCCTCTCCCTCTCTCTGAATCTGCAGCCTCCCTTCATCTTCATCTCCTTCTTTGGTCTTCTCCTTATCTGACCCGCCTGGTCTTTACTACCTTCTCCTTCATTTCCCTCCTTCTCTTCCTCCTGTGCACTACTCAGAATGTTCCTATGCTATGACTGTTGGGGGCTTCCTTTAAAACACTGAGCTCCTCGCTCCTTCCATTTGTGTGCATCCATGTTTTTTTTTACTAGCATGTTTCCTTGGATTAGGGTGGCACCAAAATCATGGTTGCAGCTGTCGCTGTGGTCCTGCTGCATGCCCTGCTATGCCCCGTTACACCCCGCTATGCTCTGCAGTGCCCTGCTATGCTCTGCAGTGCCCTGCTACACCCTGCTTTGCTCTGCTGTGCCCTGCTATGCTCTGCAGTGCCCTGCTACGTCCTGCTACGTCCTGCTACACCCTGCTATGCTCTGCTGTGCCCTGCTACGTCCTGCTACGCCCTGCTACACCCTGCTTTGCTCTTCTGTGCCCTGCTACGTCCTATAATGCCCTGCAGTGCCCAGTCAGCTACTACAACTACTATTTCTAGTCACTGTTCCGATATCTTTTATTATGACTGTTATTGCCACTATTCATCACACTTCCAACCACCACCTTCAGACACCGCCTACCAAGAGCCTGGGTCTGTCTGAGGTTTCTTCCTAAAAGGGAGTTTTTCCTCATCACTGTCGCACAATTACTAGAATTGTTGGGTCCTTGTAAATTATAGAGTGTGGTCTAGACCTGCTCTATTTGCAACGTGTCTTGAGATAACTCTTGTTATGATTTGATATTATAAATAAAATTGAATTGAAAACATCCCCACTTTTAGGCTTCAGCTAATATCTCCAGCTACTATGGCCTGCAAAAGTCAAGATATGAAAAAGCTTACGCTTGTATTACATTACACTATAGGGCCCTGTAGCTAATAAGTAGCCTAACAAACAAAATCAGAAGAGATTTATTTATTTATTAGTGATAAAGGATGTTACCTGGTTTAATTTGTGCAGCCTTAATGTCGTGATATGTGAGAGGAAGTGAATTTCATAGTACTTAACTAGTCACATACAAATGATCAACTGTAGCAAACATCTTACTATTGCTAACGTTATCCATATTCATATTTAGAAAAAACAAATAATATATTCAGCTACAAAAAGCCGGAAAGTCAAAAGTTAGACAGAAGTACAAAGAGTCGATGGCTATGGAGATGATACACTGTCTTGTCTTGTCTTATTGGTGTAAATTGCGATGCAAATAGCTGCAGGATTCATCTCGCCGCAAATCTTTGGTCTGAACTTGCTACTGCACTCACAGGGCGTGAGTGAAATATTTACGACTTTTAATTGCTTAACTTTAACCATGTTTACTTGAAGTAAAGATACAGGGAGATTTTAGTTGGCTATGGTAAGCAATAGTCTAGCTAGAGTGAATGAATGAAATACAAGAACTAACCTAGTTAGCTATCCGAAGTTCTCTAGGCTTTGCCATTAATATAGCATGCTATAACAATAAAACAATATCAGTCCCCATAGAATGTTGTCAGTGAAAACTAAATTTCATAGTGTCACTGTTAACACTATTGTACCATTATATCCTTCAATTCATTCAGCAGATGGACACTGGAATATATTGAGAGAGTGAGAGAGAGAGAGAGACAGAGAGAGAGAGAGAGAGAGAGAGAGAGAGCAGCTGATTCTGAGGGAATTGGCTTGATTTAAGTCAGTAACATAAGTGGTCTATAGCAATGGTTCTCAAAGTGTGGTGCAGAGACCCACAGGGGTTCTTGATGGGGTTCCAGGGGGGATGATTAGTTTCACTATAATTCCATCCATAAATAATAGATTGTTTCATAGATTCATGCATAGTCTTTCTGTAATAAAACATATAAAAGCAAAAATCCTATTAGATGGGGACCCTTGGACAAAATCTAATCAAGTGGGAGTCTGTGGTCTAGTTTCTGTCAGTCTAGGGGTCCCTGATTTTAAAAGGTTTGAGAACCACAGTTCTACAGGGGTAAAACGTCTGGGATGTTTTGTATTCTTCTAACAACAGGCATTTGTTGAGGCATTAAGGCATATCTTAAACAAAATTATTTAATGATATTTATTATATATGCTATATTCTAACCGACTTAACTTTCTCCATTAATTTTCTGTAATAAATTATTATTTTATGAAATCTTTATTCCTCCGCCATCAGGTTATTAAATTCAGAAAGTAGCTAATTGAAATAGGATTCTTATCAACAGCTTATGTGATAAAGTATGGCTATTTAATATTTTATTCTTTCTAGTATTGTTTTTTGTCATGATACAGTGACCTCAGTTTGTCTGTTTTACTGATTTGTGGTGGACCTGACATTTTGGATGTTGACATGACACTTTGGTAAAAAAAAAAAAAAAAAAAAAAACTAATAAAGCCACTGAAAGTGTGTTTCCATCCAACGGCTTTAAAACGAATTAAAACCTGTGTGTAATGATGCCGCATGGTGTTTTGCAGTTAAATTCGTATGTCAAATTGATTTAATCCATTTTATGGTGTAGTAATGTGATGTAAGTAAGTTCCACCCATACAGCTTTGATGTAAAAGCTAACATTAGAGTAACATTTGTAAGTAAGATCTATGATGTAAATAAGTTTTGCATAGCCTGGGTGCTAAGCCCCCGTCTTTCAATCCTAGTGATGTCCCTGAATTAATTGTTTGTTTCAATGTTTCATGAAGCATGAGAACATAGTGGCAGTTTCTTTTTACAAGTACAGTTTTTTGAATACCAAAGTTAGGAGAGCAGCTGGGGAGGCAGCTGGGGGGGGGGCAAGGCCCTACAGTGGGGGGGTTAGCTGCGCTCCCTTGCCCCCTGTAGATCCGCCCCTGCCTCGGACATGCAGAGTAGATTTTAAAGTTGTTTAAAGTTGTCATTATCGGTGGCAGAATGAGCCCTCTATACCAAAGATGTTCTTAGTCAAGTCAGGCAGGCTGCAACTTTTCTTACAAAATGCTAGATTTTACTTAAATCTTTTTTTTTTTTTTTTTTTTTAATATTTAAAAAAGATAAAACTACTTACCCACATCTGAGGCTAAGACAGTGTGCTTCTCATCAGGGGTCAGCCACACACATTCTGGCTACACAGCAGGCTCCTGGTTCAAATAAGGCTGTGTTTGTATAATGCACTCAGTCTACATTTGAGAAGGACAGATGGCTCTACAGGCTCGGCTTGTTGGAATTTATCCAGACTGGAGTTTTTTTTTTGTTACGAGTCGTTTCTGGGTTTCCACTCTGCAATTACAGAAGAGGTTGTTTTCATTTTGGTTAATATATAATAAACATTAAATTTCCTATCACCACATTGTCACACACAGTGCTATTGTCTTTAAATTAGCGCAGCTTCATGTTATAGCCAACTTCTTTCATTTAAAATAAACACTTGGCTGTAGTCTGTAGTCTTGTCTGCATGCCAAAGAGCCTCACTCTTCATACCACAGCATTAAGTCATACAAAACTCTGAGCACATGTTTCTGATCTGTTACTAGTGCAAGCCCCATGAGGTTAACTAAGAAGATAGATGAGAGCACTACCTGAAGGGAGCGGACGGGGGGGGTGTTATTCACCCAGCATAGGCGAGATAACGAGATGAGTTTTTCCTCTGCCACTCCGTCCAGCGATAGCAGAGGTCTTCTGGCTTGGCCGAGCTCGATAAGCCCAGCTGTATCATCCTGTGGGGGGTTATCAACTCCAGCAGCGAGCCTCAACAGTTGGTCCCAAGGCCAGAGAATGTTTATGACTTTGGCGTCAGTTTGTCGTACTTCAAAGGAAACTATGTAGTATGGCTAAAACTGACTAATGACTTTTCACATTATCTGCATTGTTGATTTTATATAAATCTTCAATGAGACTTGGTGAATCTTGCAAGTTAGATTTTCTGCAGCAAAGATTGGCCAGCTTTGCAGACACGTCATCTAAACTCACTCGGGTTGAGTTCAAATCTGATATGTTAACACAGTTTACTACTGCTCCGCCAGACAGCTCTCTGCATGTCTAGTGAGAGAGAAAGTAATCAAGGGCGGAGGATACATTTCCCTTCCTATTTCTTTCAATTAAATAGGATTAAGAAAGAAAGAGAATAGGGAAAGAGATAGTCAAGAACAAGTAAATAAATTGGCAAAAACACACAAAAAAACGTTTTTTTAGGCAGGAAGACACTGGTAGATCAGTTACATCAGTCTGTCCAGGCTGAAGACAGCACGTTTAGTCTGAGCTGTTATCTCGGCACATCACAGTCACTTTGGATTAGAAACAGGATGCTGAAAAAAAGAGCTCACTCCATTTAAATCTGACCAAAGATCTCAGCACTCAGTGCAAACTGTATTTGATTTACTATGTTCAACTGATTTTAAAACCAAGATTTAACATTCCATTACACCAGGTCAGCTAGCCTTTTTTTGTTTTAAACAAGATTTTACCCTGTACCAGGACCAATGAGAAGATGTTTCTGAATCACAGATGCTGACTACAAGAAAGCATATTTTACACAAAGATTCAAAAAGTCTTGTCACTTTCACAAAAAATGTGACAAACATTCACTGTAAAAAAAAAAAAACAAAACTGTAATGTAATACAAAATATAAGCATTTCTTTAACATTTGATATGGTCTCAAAGGGTTGTGTGGCTATAGAGAGTCAAAGTCCCACCCCTTGTGTTTGTCTCTATGTGCCCCATCTTCAGAAAAAAATAGGTTGTCAATGGCGAAAGACAAAATATTTTTTTAAATATTTGTGCCTTGGATTACCCATATGATGTTTTTCAAAATAAAAAATTATTTTGCATTTCAAGAATGTCACAGTTTATTGCAAGATAGTTAAGTAAAATGCTATGGTAAAATACGTAATTAGACGGACTACAAGTCCAAGTCGATTACCTGACGTCACTCACCACATTTTCCCTCCAATCCCTTCAAGTAGCTGCAGCTCTCGACATGGCACGATTTATAATGGTTTTCCCCTCTTTGATACTTCTGCCTTCGTCTTGGAAGAAGGCGGTAAAGCTCAACAAGCAGACAGCGATATTTCTCTGGTGACGTATGTTGTTTGAAACAAGAGATGTAGTTCACTAAGCGATCTCACACAAAACCTAATGTTCAATTTCTTTAAGTCAAATTGTTTATCACTTGACATGTAAAATTATCTTTTAAATTTATACACAGCATTTGTGAAATGCATGGTACAATTTGAAGCTGACCAAAAAAATATTATCTCTTATTAACTTCCGTTCGAATTTTTTTGAAAGATAGGTCCTGTGGACCGGAAGTAGAAGGGCTTGACTTCTGCGCTCTATAAAAAAAAGAGTTGTCCAATGCAGATGTCCTTGACTGGGTATAGGGTTGGATTAAAGTGTATATTCCAGCAACCCATGCCAGCACAGAACACAGTCAGCCATCTTTAATTTTACATTGTGTTGACGGTAATGGATCAGGTTTTAGTTACTTTACACTCACCTAACATTGATACGTGTGCTTATGAGTCACTAAAAAGATTGCCTACTATTATCAAGTAAGTTTGTTTTGTCAACTCCCATTCTAATGCCTGCGTGACTGAAACAACGGTCCTGAATCAAGGCTATAGGTCTCATACTCTACACTGTTTTGAAGTGTCACCTGTGAGAAGTGGGCTCCTGCCCACTGAGGCTACACAAACATTCAGACCTCCTTCTAATGAAAGGAGAGCAGCTTACTTCCTTTCATTGAGTGCTTTAAGATGCAGCACAACAAAACTTGCTAACAGATACGTCAGCTCGCCTCTTAAGCTGTCATCACAAATACAGGAACATTGCGGCCCCACCGTCAAACTAAAGCCCACTGAAAACAGATCTACTCTGCCACACGCTAAAGCATCGACAGATCACTTTCCACGATAAAGGCCTGAAGGAAGGAGGATTGTAGCCATGGCAAACACTTTATTCCTAATCTGTATGTGGTAGCTGGTTCTATAGTAACCACATACTTCCCTATATTGTCCTATGGACTGCGTGCACAATATGGGGCTTTTGTGTGCCCTGTGCTTCCTAGCATAGGCGTCGATTTATGTTTTCATTCATGGGTGCTCACGGCGCACGCCCTATAAACAAAAAAACAAAAAAAGTAGTCAAAACAGATTTGCATTTCAGATCATTAGGAAATGGACAGCGGCCAACTCAATAAAGCCGTAAAGTATCTTTCAACTCAGGACAGCACCACATCTCACAAATACAGATAAGATTGGAGATGAAAAGTTTAACTGACACATAACAGCGATCAGCTTCGTGGGATATTAAGAATCAATGGAGCATGGGACTGACAGCGACATAACCAATCACACTATGACAGACACTCCACTTGCCACCAACTGCCAACCTCTATACATTTTAACATCAAAGTTAGCTGTAGCGATTTTTCCCTTTGAAAAGTTTCAAGTCGGCACTCTGCAGCAGGCGGGGCTGTTGAGTTCCCCTCACAACTGACATACACACACAAAACCGTGGATGCAGGAAAAACCGGAGATGAGCCAAACCATAAGAATGTGTCCCAGGCCAGGATGGGAAACTAACAATGTAAAGATCAACAAGCCACTGACAGACATGTTCAAATTGGATTCATTCAATAAATTCTTTTTCTTTTTCTCCACCAATCATTTTCATATTATACAATTTGCAGCATCCTGAGCCTTTTTGGTAAGGTAGAGGAAAACTCAGCCTAGAGTAATTTTATTCTCCCCAAAACATAATTCCTTTTTCTTTTTAAAGAATAACTTTGCAACTTTCACTGTCTCTTGCAACTTTATTGCAACAAAAATACAAAAAGACATTACAACTTTTAGTGCAATTCTTTACAAAAGATACTGCAAAATCAGGTATTTTTTATACTGTAACAATCTCCAAATACGGCCCCAAGATCCTGGAGGGACTGCTTAGTGTGGTTATTGTTTCATTAGCTACCGTGATGGCTGAGAGTTCAACCAGTGGCCAAAGACTGAGCTCTCCCAGCACACCCAGCTAAATAAAACAGGCCTGGTTCACGTCAGCCATCAGCAGACGGGTGTTGTTCTTTCTCCAAGCCGCTGCCTATTTGATAGCTATTCTCACTCAATAACCCTCCAGCAAATGCACGTTACACAAACATTTGGAGAGGGGTCCCAAGGCAGCAGTGGAGGAAATGGTTAAAGTGGTTGTAGTTGTATCCCAAACACAATGTAGGCAAAAGATTCATTCACACACAACTACAACTGTGAAAATCAATTGACTTAAGAACTCAAGTAATAGTTTGCAGTTGTGAAGTAGCATCTAATCTATTTTTGTTTGGGACAACAGAGGAGTAATGATTCAGTCAAGGGTTTGTTACAGTAGGGTTAATGCACAATTCAGGGCTCATGTATTGATACACATGATATTTTTGATTAAGTTGGAAGGAAAACAAAAATTAATAAAATGTTTTTTTTTTCTTTACAAAGTGACACTTTCTACCTTTACCTACCTTTATAAAAAGTTTATAAGTTAAAACTAATGGCTTTATTCATTTATGAAAATTCTAATTAGTAATAATTCCTTAAAGGCATTAATAAGAACCCATTTTAAATGTATATAATTACGCAAACACTAAAGCAATATTTTCTCTTTTATTGTTTGTTCAACTGCTCCCTTTTTTAATTTGATATTTAATTTAATTAATAATGTTATATGGGCAATGTCATCATCGCCATGCCAACAGACAATGCAGACTTCAACAATATATTGTGCTACGATATAATGTTATACCCGTACAGGATGACATTCTTCAACTTTAAGCCAACCACATCTTGTGCCGCACTTAGAACACATTTCTGCTCAGAAACTCAATGCTTTGTTGTTCTCAGAGACACCTTTTGTTTTTTCAAAGATTGGCTCCTGTGTCTCACGCAAACTTCCGTATTAACTCTTTTATTTATTATTCCTGTATGGAAATATTTGAGAATTGATGTCTGGGAAAAACACAATAACTGTATATCCGTCCGAGTGTTTTATCACCCGAGGAGGCTAAACGCCCTCACGTACTGTATATTGCATGTGAGCATGTTATTTTCTCCAGAGCTCTGTTCTCTGCAGTCTTCTGGCTATTTTTTCCCCACTCCTGAATTATAAATACGCCCCACGGGTCTTTACATCTGCTTATTGCTGCTGCCACAGTAATCTGACACAGACGTTTGCCGGGCTTGACATTTTTACTGAAGATGGGGAGAACATTCCTTTTTCTCATCCTGTTAAATCTGTTTGCTATTAGCCGTGTCAGACAGATGCATCGACAACATTCATAAGCTTCACTCAGGAATGGCTTGGTCATGCAAGGGTCAATAGCTCACGCTTCATTATTTAAATGGCAGCCAATGCACTCATGCTACAGGAGTTATGTGACATGGGAGAAGAATATTGAAAGGGCAAAGTTCAGGACTGGGTTGCATCAGCGTTTGTTGGTTTATAAATGCCCCGTTTTCACTAGTACATTGCAGTTCTACCTGTGCTCAACTCGTTTCACTCTTTTTTGGTTAACCATTTGCAAAAGTTGTGGATAGTGCCTGGTACTTTTTTTAGTACCACCTTGGTCAAGGCTCCAAGCTAGCTGAGCCTATACTAGGAATGAAATACATTTTTTAGTAAGCCAAATTATTATTATGTTAAACCTAACAACCAATCTTTTGTAAATGTGGATAAAAGACATGTTGTTTATATTTGTAAACATGAAGATTTCAGTGTAGAAACAGCATAGGTAATATATTAGTCAACAATATTATATACCTCTTTAATTCCTCATTCTAAAGGGGTGGTGGCATGCTTAAGTTCTGTCAGTTAGCTTATTCAGTTAACTGACTGTATGAAACAGTTCAACCTGGCAGGTAATATATGTGTACATATTAGTAAAAACTCATCTCCACTAGCTTGTGTGGGGCAATAAAAGTGAAAAAGATTTTGTGTATTCATACATTTATCTCAACTGTATTTACAGTTGCTAACATATCCAAATGAAAAAATGCATTTATTGCTATGGATTTCTCAGATGTTTTTGTTATTATTAAATTCTACAAGAGTAGATCTACATCTGGTTGAGGGAGACCATTTGTATTTTCATTGTGACAGGTCAAACTTTCATAGGGAACATAACTGACTGAGCTGGAGAGAAATTGCGTTTATGGTTGCACAATCAAAGGTCTATGAATGCTTTACATTCATAAACAACAGGGAGCACAGAGCTTGGTAAACAACTTAGAAGATTATAATGACACTTAATTTAATTGTAAATGAAGTATCATAATAATCTTCTAATTTCTGGTTGTCATGACCAACTACAGCTGTTTGACATATTTTACTGCAGACATGCAAAGTATTCTCATTGTTCTCTATAGATAGATGTATGTAATTAAAAGGTGTTGTTTCACCCAAATTACTAAAAATGAAGAAACAAAACCTCATTTAAATTGTCCCTTGCAGTTTATAGCCCTGCAGACAGTTTTGATTTAAATATTTCAACCTTATCCCCAGACAAGAACGTCCATCCTGGATAATACTGCAAATCTCAGATTACCTTCATTAACAATGTTTTTGAAATGATTTCTTTCTACACTAAACAATAGGGAAAACTGTTGGTTATGATTATTAGATTCAAGGTTCACTGACTAGCTTTTTTGTTTACTCACTAGTAACTTACTTACTTTTTCCTTTTGTCTCTGAATTTTTATTTAGCAGATTCATAAAGCTCCGGTGTTAACGCATATTTTCTTTTTAACTCACGTAGTCGGAAATATGCGTCTAGTAATGTGTTTCTAATGTTCTTGTATGTAAAATTTGCCTCGAATTCTGTCTGTACTCATAATAAACCCAGCCATTACATCCTGCAAAACTAAGTTATTACTATATATTTATATTATATATCAAGAATAAGCATTACAAAACATGGTGCGAAAAATGGAAAATGTAGAAATACTGTAGAAATAAAGGCCACATAGAAATGTGTGAGATCCAGTCAACAATAAAATGAAATAAAAAAGAAAAATCTATATAAACATCTAATATACATAGTATACAACATAAAATGTTAGTACAATATAGATTTAATGCTCTTGTGAACAGTGAACTTAAACTAACATTGCATGTGTAGCGGCAAGTGGAATTATTAACTCTGCTACACATGCACACACACATATACAAACGCATACGTTCTAAGAAAATTGCAAATATTATCACAGCTGTTCGTATAACATAAACATGGCTTGTTACATTTGAAGTCCTTACAACTTGATGGTTTTTCTATCACTGATTTGGCTTGAGATGTTAAACTGTCATGAGAAAAGCTTTAAGAGGAGAGAACAAGCATTGCAACTTTATGTAATTAACATTCCTCCTATAAAAACTAACATGTGAGGAAACATTTAAACAACCAGATGATTATGCATAAGGTATATTCAACATATATCCATGTGGCTCCTGTAAATTCTTTGATATAATCAGTTATTTGCTTTAAATCAATATTTACAAGAGGGATTTTATTACACAGCTGACACTTGCATGACTGTTCTGTGTTTCTACTGGATGCCAACCATTTATTCAGTGTGTAAATGTTTTAAATACTGTGGTTATTAGTTATATAACATATACAAAGCTCCTCCCAGCTGTGTGGTCTGCTCTGTCTTTCGCGTGACAAGTCATTTTCTCTTTTTTACTCCCTTTTCTACTTCACCAAAATGCCTCAAACCACCTATCTCTCTACATCCTGTGCACTGAAAGCCCACTCTCCATGTTGTTTAAGTCAGGATGTTTTTTTCGGTTGCTTTTTTACCCCTCCTCCTTCGTTTTCCTATTTCTATGGGAAGTCCTGGGTTGTGGTCCAATCATTTTAGTTTTTATTTAGATGTGGTGATAACATGGCAGGTTGATTGCCGCATGGAGCCACATGAGGAAAGGGTGTGGTCAAGGCCCTCAATTAGGCGTCATTTAAAGAAGCCTGCGCTAGATAAAACAATTACAACCTCACTGCAGGAAAGCTCTGATTTCCACATGACACAGGATTTACTACTGAGGAAGCTGGTTGCCAACCAAAGACTTTTCATTCAACAATAATGACAATTCCTTTCAGTTTGGGTGGATTTCAAAGTGTAAGGATAAAGACTGTGAGAAATCAAAAGCAAAAAAAAACAAAACAATCAATTATGTATCCTTTAACAAATCTAGAATGACCTTTATATGGCCTTGCTTTTTTATTGCATTCTTCTCTCTACCAGAAGACATGTCAGAATATAAAATTTAATACAGCGTTATCATAAATTTCATACTTGCGGTGGCCTGGGACCATAACTTGTGTTATCTTTGTAATTGAGGAAACGAGAAAGTAAAGCAAAGATTTATCTTGATTTGCGAGCAAATAGAAGACCCATGACACTACGAAGTAACCAAACTAACCCATTCCCCATGAAAACAGGCCATATAGTACTGGATCTGTAAAAATAATAGGTCTTCATGGAACCATTACGTAATTAACTACCATACAGTGAATCTTGCAATCTTTCATTAATGTTCATAATGTGATGCCATACGGCAGAAGGTTGGACTTATTAAAATATTTCAACCTTCCAGGATTTAAACTAGACACCATCCAGTTCCAACCACACCTCTTTAAAAAGCACGAACAGGCTTCAGAGGGTCAGTGACTGTACATCTTCCTTCTGTCGCGGAAAAACATAACTGCAATTTCTCCGTATCACATTTTGCACATGTGGTTTTGGTCCCACAGCGTTCATACTGTACTCACGCTCCTCTGTCTGCACTCTGTATTGATGGATGCCTGTTGCATATCCCACTGTAATTTGATAGGCATGGCACTAAATCCTCCATACACCTGTTAACCATTTAGTGCTCTTGGCCTTCTTCAAACAGTGCTGCCTATCAGCATCTGCAGTTGTGTGCAAAGCTTTCTTAGTACATACTGTACGTAGGTGCTGGTGTAAGATGGAATGTGCATGTTATAAAGATGCTATGTTTGAGTGACAAAGGTATTTCTCTTATCAACACCTTGATAATTTATTCAAGGCTGTCTATCTGGCCTCTAATTTCTCTCCATCTCACCTGAAATTGACTAATTCTACCAGATGTGTGTCTTCTTAACCGTGGGACATGAAACACCACTGGATGCTATACAATTGCCCCTCTACTTAAATAGCATAAAAGAGCCACCGCAACATAAACATGATGAGAGCTTGTGATTGTTCTTGATTGCTAGCATCTAACGTGCTGATTATCCGCCTGCATAGGCTTCCCTCCGAGCGGGCTTATCAGGGTGTGCAACTGTTCCCCTCAGCCCCAGCCACAGGAAACAAAGGGTGGGGTACGTTTAGGGGGGACTGTGGTGAGAGGAGTGTCTACGCACTATCATCCTTTCCGTTCTAGTTCACACCCCATAATGCATCAGGGGTCTGGGGATTTAAATGTGAAGGCCAAGAACCTCACAGAAAACATCTACAGTGGTAAAATAAATCTTGCGGTACTTGTAGTGACATTTTTCAAAGAGGAATGCAAAATTTGTCCCTTTGGTTCAGAAACAGATTTGTTAACACCTGCAAACCAGAATTCAATTTAATTTAGGGACACCCATGAAATGCCTTCTCTACAGCACACTGAGGCATTGTGGAAAATATCCCAGATTCATGCCCACCAGGAATTAATTCAAATGGCACTGTACATGTGGAGGGATCTGAAAATGTTTTTCTACAGGGTAACATATAGTACAACTACTACCATAGATCAAGCAGCTTGTTTTTTCAGGTGAAATAATTGAGACTAGAGTGGCTGTATTTATCTATCAGACACTACAGAGACTGGGACTCACCAATAGTGGGACAGCTGCTGTTTCATAACTACCATACACCTGTCAACATGTCCTTGAGCAAAACACTGAACCTTTATCAGCTCTATGATCCAAGCTGGCCCTGACCTATGTGGTGACATGCATACACTCTGTCCAAAACATCCAGCTAATTTGGTTCTTTGAAAGCAGTGAGTAGATTCACATTGCAGTTAACCCTAACCCTTGGCAATACGATCCGGTGAGTTTTATCAGCAAAGTGTTCTTATCAAAACTTTAGAAATTAAATTGTTGATCTTCAATGAACATTTAATTAGTTGTTCTCTCACCAATTTTCTTGCAAACTCACAGCTCCTGCTCCATAGACACTGGTTACATTTACAGACACATGGTATCTTATTCAAACATGCAGTATATTTACATTCCAGCTTCTGGCATTCTGAGCTCCACAGGCAGGACAAACCTGCAGTGCTGGTCTGCAACAGAAACCATACAACATATGTTCCCAGTGGATGCACTAGCTTCAAAGAAGACGTCAAAGTATCTCCACAACCTCACTTTGAGGTGAGGTCAATATTCACTCAAACTATGCTGCATTTATTTACCTGGCATCATATATCAGTTGGGATTACTGAAGATATTGCACATGAAAATCGCTCTAGGGTTCACACACATTTACTGTATGAAGAAAGCTATATGTAATATTATCCACCCAAGACTGATTGGTTAGTTTTGATTAACAACAAGAAAAGACCTGGGTTTTGTCCGTCACACCAACTGGCGTCTGTTTCCAATCAGCCGCATTTATGCTGTATCGCTCTATAGAAGAATCCTCCAAACTGAGGAATGTGGAGTTGATCCCCTAAGAATCCCACAAGAAGCATGTACGTAGCTGTACAGAAATGCAGAGGCATGTATCAGGTAGTGTAGGAGGACTCCTCGTGAGGACATACTGGTCATTATTACAAGTGATAAGAAGTGAATACTTGGGTTGGGGCACCCAATAACGATGCACATGGAGTTGACCTTTGCGTGAGAAAGAGCTGTACAAACACAACCTCACAGAGGAATAAGCATATACAAAAATATTAGCTATAGGTGGTGTCCGCTTCATGAGACAAGAGGCAAAACACTGGGTGAATGTACTGAGAAAAATGTTTTGGTAAATTTAAATGAGTTGCATTCAAAATTTCTATCTTATCTATCTTATTCATCATGAATGTCAAGTAAATTTACAGTATCTGCTATTACAGCTCAGATAAAAGTAAAGGTTTTTCTGGATGTTTCAATAAAAAGCAAATATTAGCACTATATAAGCCTCAGTCTGTCCTTTACATTTGGCAGACTAAAGCCTGTCCAGGAATGCCATGACACTAAAAATAAAGAGAAATAAAGTAGGCTTCCATCATCCATCCATCACTCTTTGATCCTAAAGTCATTAATTGACAAAGTATGGAGCATATTAAGGCTGATGGCTTGTTTATTTTTCCCCAAATCTGCGCTTAGCTATTGGGGTTGTGAGGGAGCAGAGATAAATCGCTTAATGGTTTTCCTGGAATGTTTCTAGAGGTTCACAAGAAGGCCGCTGTAGATTAAAACTAATTTGAGCTGTAACACAGTAGCTGGGCTGTTTTTTCTCCGTTTTGTTTCTTTGATGTTCAAGCTTTCTCAGATTGTGTGAACCTAAACAAGCCAACACATTTATTTCCAGAAGCGATAACAGGGATTGTTTGATGAAATTGCCAAATTCTTTAATATAAGGAATATCTACAAAACTAAAAAGAATTTGAATACAACATTCCAGGCTCAGTTATAAACTCCCAACTTAAAACTGCCTAAATTACAACCACTTTCCTGTGTTCACATCACTAACAAAAAGAAGCAAATAAAAAGTCAAACAAAGCAGGTTTTTATTCATTCAACTTGCATGGCGAGCTACTGAACAACTAGCAAGCTAACCAACCACTTATGTGCTAGAAAGCCAGGAATATGCTAGCGCTAGTCAGTCACAATAGTTTTATTAGCCTATTAATAAGCCTATGTACCACCTCCAAACTCCACGGGACTCTGAAGAGCATCCAGGCTACGAGAGAAAAAAAACAACAAGTATAATTCCCAAATTCCTGCAGAAATTCCTGTTTACTAGTAATATTCACGAGCTTATAGCATGTTATCACTATCAGTGTTTCGGCCTAATGAAGACACTAAATAATATGCGCATTCAATGTAAGAAAAGAAATGTCGACAAAAGCAACAACCTAAAAGCACTGGTACCTCTGGGATACCCTGCTAAGAAATATGAGAATCAGAGCGTTGACTGTTATTGAACAGTCTTGACTATATAAACAGTTCTCATGCTCTGTGTCAAAACTTTGACAGATTACAGCTGTGCGGAGAACGGTTGATCGCAAAACTACAGACATAATAATTGGTTAAATAATTGCATATTGGAGTGTCACAATTATACCAACATTTCTCAGGGTTAGAGCTACTCTGGAGGCAAAAATAATCAGTTAGTTACATGTGAGGAATCAAATGGCCACATTCTTTTGTGATGTATATACTGAAATCCTTTTTTTTTAAAGAAAGAGCTAAAAGAAGAAAAAGCTTATGTGAGGGAGTATCTGTGTCCGTCATGAATGAATGACTGTGGTAGTTAAACCACAAATCCTCCCATGCTCTTTAAGTTAGTGGGTTAGCTCACTTCTCTGTGAAAAAAAAACATGTGGCTCCACCCATTAAAAAAGCCTCCACTGTGTGCCAAATGTTAGAGAAAAACTCTGTAGTGCACATGTTCAGCACAAGTAGATTAGTTCTAGCAGTGCTGCAGTTTTTGATATCTCTCAACATTTGGAAGTAATTTCACAAAGGGTCTGGGAAAACAGTCACTGTGCTCAGGTCCAACACAAACAGAAATGTGTTGCTGGCAGTGATTAAGTACTCTGCTCATTCATAAAGCTCTTGGACCAAATAAAGGAGATCCAGCCCGAGGTAATTTTGCGAGAAACCTCAGATTGTCACCACACTCACTGTGGGAGCCACTTACAGGATAAGAACCTACAAGTTAATCAGAGGAGTCCTCTTGGACGGTTTCCAGTGGGAAAGGAAGCACAGGCATGTGGATGTTAACAGTTGATGGTAAAGGACTTGAACTATCAAGTAACCTGATCACAGTTACATACACTGTCTGTAGAGGTCATGGGTGGAATGACAATGTGCAGCATTTGTTGAAGCAACATGAGACAACTAACAGAGCTGGTAAGAAGCAACATCTGCCACGCCTGGATTCAACGTTGAAAATGACTGTTTCAACGAATTGTTTCAATTCAATGCTATTTTATATTAAAACTTAACTTAAGCAGGTTAGATGCTAAATTGATTTCGTCGCACTTGTACTTACTTTGTAGACTGGGTAAACCCAGCCCAATCTGCGGGCGATTTGATTTCCTGCAGCTCAGGCAGGAAATCTATATGATTATCTATCCTGCTTCCGTTACAAATTTGTGGGAACCAATCACCAACTGGCTTATCCACCTGGCGCACTATTGGCGGGTTTAACACGATGACGATAGAGAAGCGACAGCCAATGAACGACAGCAAGCAGCTTTTTGTTTACATTCAACATGGCGGCCACTGAAGTGCAGCAACTTTCTCCATGGCAACAACATCCATGGCAGCATCCAGCAGCAACCAATTGATGCGCCTTTCTACAAAATACGTCACCCGGACTGTTGGTCTGATTGGTTGAAGGACTATCCAATTGCGTACAGAGTTATTTGAACTATGCCCGTTGATCATGCCTCTTGTGCAGAGAAAATACAGAACAGACTCCCAAGACTAATGTTCAATCTTAAAAGTTTAAAAGTTAAATTGGTAACGTTTTACTTTAACCCCCCTATATTTACCATTTATAAGAAGTACATAAACATCTAATTAATGGGCGCCTGGATAACTTACCTCGAGCAACTCAAGTCTGACCTGTGGCCATTTGCTGCATGTCTTCCCCCTCTCTCTTCCCTCTTTCCTGTCTACAGCTGTCCTGTCTATTAAAGACTAAAAACGCCAAGAAATTGTAAAAAAAAAAAAAAAAAAATACTATTATTAATAAGAAAAAAAGAAAATACACGCAAATAACATAACGCATGCAAATAATAAAATGCACGCAAATAACAAAACGCATGCAAATAAGAAAACAAATAAATCCCAACACACAACAATGTCTTCTGAGGTTCAACAACACTCACACATTTATTGTAATATGTCTTTAGATTCTAGTGTGTTGTAGTCAATCATTTAAAGCAACAACTCAGCACATCTATGTGTAAAAAAGTGTCCTGACTGACTTAGCAGCCATTGAGTGACTGAACTTGAAACAGGTATTTTAAATGTTACTGTGATGATCAGGACGTTTTTTTTTTAATAAATATATCAAATACACTGTCTCATTCCCATTTAAATATGAACATTAAATTAAGGTTTTAATATGTCATGACTTAATATTTATGACTGTCAGTCAAATTGATGAAGGAGAAACCTCTGATTCACAGCAGACATGTTGACTTGTTGCAGTCAATTGTAAGATAAGTTCAACATTTGTGACGTTACCACACAATGGTTTTAACCTAACATTACATACTGTTGTTATGGTGCAATGGGAATCTAGTCCATCCCACTAGCCAGATAATATAGCAACATGGCAATTGTGTTTATATCGACATTGAATTAGCAATGCACAAGCAAATTCAGAAATAATCTTGATATTTGAAAACGTCAAAACATTAGATAGCAAAAAGCTAACTATAGTAGGCAAAAGACTATCGCTAGTTTAACAGCAGATATCTGCAATAGTTAATATCAGAATCATAAAAGTCAATGAAATGAAGAGTTATGTCAAATTGCAGCAAGCAAGCCAGATGTGGGCATCACTTAAAAGTGTCCCCTGGAAACACTTCTGTTGTGTTGTGAGCTATTTGCATGCGTTTTTTATTGTTGTGTATTGTGGTTTATTTGCGTGCGTTTTCTTCAGTTGCAGTGCATTGGCCTCTCAGGGCCACCGTAGATAACACATTAATGGGTTAGTCATAAAGGGTTCATTCACCATAACAAAATACTTTTGATACTTTAAGTACATTTTGCTGCTACTGCTGTACTTTTACCTATATAAAAACTCCAAATGCAACACCTTTAGTTGTAATTTAGAATAATTTACAGTGTTGTATTGTTTCTTTTACCTGAGTTATGTATCTGAATCAGCCGGTGCATAAAAAAACGCAAAAGGGTTTAATATCAAGGGAACGGTGTCTGAAGTCTTTTGCACTAAAAAAGAGGAACAGTGTTTAATAGAGCAGATAAAAGAGGAATCTAAAAAAACTGTAATTGTATGACAGCTGTTGTATATTTTCTTGAGCAAAATAGTTATAAATGGCAAATATCTCTTTATAAAAGACTTTTTTTCCACATTGTCTAAGACTTTTTGTCTTCTAATAAAAAAAGTACCAATCCCAAAATGTAAGTTAAGTCAATAAGTCAACAAACAAACTTGACAGTGAAAAATTAGTGGAAAGGAGCAGTCATTAAGTATGTCTTTCATGTCCACTCACTGGCCAAGTGTCATTACATTTGTGTTATGCTTTGTCCCTTGTGACGTCCAGAGAGGAAACCCATCCCCATGAGCAAAGTGCATGAGGGGGGTGTTCACCACCCAGGCCCCAGTCTTCTGCCCTGTCATTGGTCACCACAAAACCGGCATCAGTTTAAAACCAGACACCACTTGTTCCCTCCCTTCACACAGCACAACTCCTAAAAAACACAGAGTGTCAGTGAGTGTGTGTCAGAGATAACCAGAGTTGGTCTCAGGATGCCTGCGTATGCCACCAACATGAGGATGAAGTTTCCCATCGTGGCCTTGGTTTTGGAGATTATTACCATCATCCTGTTTGCTGTGTTTGTGGTCTATGATGATGGAAAAAGTCATGGGCACGACTCACACTCCAATGAGACTCACCATGAAGAAAAGCCCATGGATCTCTACCCCAGTAAGTCTACCTGTGGGTCCTCGCTGAGGGATGCTCTCCTACTGGATGCCTTAATGTTTGGTCTCTTGAATGTTTTTGAAGAGGTTAAAAATTATGGATTATGGCCTTTGATGGAGCTTTAATGTTAAAAGAGAAAGAGAGGTACTTGTACTGCTGACTTTTCAGTAGGATTTATAAGTGTTAGAGAAAATGCTGAAATTAAGCTTACTTCTATTTATAAAAAGAATAAGTCTACAAATCTGCCATCTTTCCTAGGCTTGGTTCTTTAGTCTTGAAACTTGAAAGTGTTGAGTGACCTGAAAAGGCCTCCTTTCATTCATTGGAATAATGTGAATTGAGTTTTAAGGATGTGATTTTCCAATTACTTGCAAACAGAAATAGAAGAATTTGAAGGCTGAAAGAATTAAGAGGAGTCATGGGGTCACATTCTCATCCCTCACAAAGTCTATTCATGCACATGCAACTGAGCAGTCAAATAGGATTCGGCAGCAAACATTGTCAGGTCTCAAACAGTGACTATCACATGGAATTTAAATCAATGTGTCAAACACACAGATAATAAAGCTAAATAGATGGGGCAGAAAAATGCTGTGTATTTGTTTAAACCTTCGTACTTATTGAGCATAGAGCGGTACCTGCAGTTGAGAGGGTCCTTTGCATCATGACAACTGTGGCTGTTTACTGTATGAATGTCTACTCATGATAGGGTGGGGCAGGTGTGACACATATAGATTAGCTCAATGGTCAGCATTTAGGCTGAGCATATCTTCTACTACAGATAAAATAGACTAGAACATTTCTTGCAATACAGTCTTCTTCAGAATTTCTATGATTATTTTGGATTTTTCCAAAGACATTTTTAATTTGTTTTTTTAATAATAACGTGTGTCTGATACAGTTTTACCACAAAAAAGTTGATGTTGCCTTGTTAAAAATAATCATTTTCCCTCATTGAAAAATCCAGAATCCATGAATGTGCAAATTTAGTTTGGTTAAGTTTAACTGCTAGACACAAGACATCTCTTACATCACTGAAAGGTCCATTACAAGTGTAGCTTCCACATTACACTTATGCAAGTAGCATATTGGACCATAATTTGCTTCAAAACTAGTTGTGATATAATATAATAATCTCACGTGTACACTGAGATTTAAGGTGAGTACAGAGAAACTTTCCGTCCTTCAGCAGATAGATGTGGAAACAGCCTTCTAGAGTCAAACTCACACAAACATGCAGGTAAGGTAACAATAAGGAGATTATAAAAAGAGGTTCACACACGTGCCAACAACCAAAAAATGCCATTATACAATGTTAAAGGACAAATCTGCAAATGCCTCTTAAATAAATCTTATATTTTATTTATGCTGAATCAGTTAAAGCTATGATCATTTGAAATGTGATTGGATAACGTGAAGGGTTGCGGTCGCGTGCAGAGAGATCCGCTATCCAACGCATCTGTTAGGAACAAAAGAAGACAAATAGCAGAGAAATGTGGACTGGAGCAAGTAAAAGCTTTACAGGCTCAAATCAAATCACTTTTTAAATAATGTAAATGAAAGAAAGAATTTCTGGTTGTATGGTTTGACAAAACACTACACATGTTCTTAATAAAGACTCTTGGAAAGTAATTTTTATCTAAATGAGGAGTTGATTTGAAAAATGGAAACATGAAATGCAAGGAAATCTATTGCTCGAGAAATAAAAATAATAATAGCTTAATAATTTATGTGTTTGCATATGTTTTGGTTACATTACTCCTCTACAGTTGGTCCTGAGGAGATTCTCTCTCTTGTCTTGGCTCACCCACATTAGAGCATTACTTAACATCTGGGCGTGGTGCCAGTCACGGTGGCTGCTTTCCAATTTTACCTCCACCTCGTCCTGATACTACTGTTTATTACAAGCCCCTAACCAGGTGTGGCCAAAACTATGGCCCGCGGGCCACCTGTGTCTAATTAATTACACTTTATGTGCATTGCATTTACTTGTAAAGGCGTTAGAGCCATTATATGAAGGTCTAGTCAAACTAACTTTTTTTTAAATTATTTTTTTTAGTATTAGTGTGTTTTGTCGAAAACACATCAAGAACATCTTTCCACTTGGCGCTCTTTAGAGTGCTGTGTCAGTGCGTCATTATCTAATTCATTCCGCTTACTTATTGAGAGAATGCAAAATTCAATAAAACTCCATACCACATTTTCACTGCTACCTTAAACCCGGGCAGATTCACTCATAAACTATGCGATATTGCAATTGCATGCAAGCATATTAGTTGAAATAGACAATGAGTGGTTATTATAAGAGATGATTCGTCATGAAATTAGTCATCAAATCAATGTCTGTACTTTTTAATATAAAAGAAATATGTGATCACAGGCCAACCACTTCCTCTGGATGTAATTACAAATTATACACATTTATTTCACATGCTAGTATAGACAGATACAAGTATCAAACCTGTTCAAAGGCACCAGAATACAGGAAATTTGTTTAAAAAATGTCATGATTAATGAATTTTCTATGGCACATAGGGTTTTCTGGTCTAGAAACACTGATTTTCTGTGCCAATGGTTGAAAAGAATTGGAAGGGTGTGTTCACCACTTAGGTGGAGTCTTCTGCCTTTTTGTTTATCAGTGAGTGTGTGTGTGTGTGTGTCAGACTGTGAGAGATAACCAGAGTTGGTCTCAGGATGCCTGCTTACGGCAAGGAAATGAGGATGTAGTTCCCCGTCATGGCCTTGGCTTTGGCTTTGGCGGTTATCACCATTATCCTGTTTATTGTATTTGCAGTCTATGATTATGGGAAAAGTCACAGGCACGACTATGGCCGCACAATTAGTCACAAAAAAGTGTTTTCAAATATGATGAATGAGTTAAAACTATGACCATTGAACTACCTGAGAATGGGAAGGGGGTCAAAGCACAAGTTGAAGGGGCAACCAGTTTCTTTTCAAAAGAGCTCTGTGAATGTGAGCCAAATCAATATTTCACCTTGACACACTGCTAATTACACTAATGCAGTACTACACAAACACACATTAGAACTTTAAGCTGATTATTAACACAAGTTTCACTATGGTTTTCTTCCGAGGTGGTTTTAAAAGGATGATATTCACATGATATTCCAACTGTTTGTAAAGTGATTAAATTGGTTAATTAATGATTTACCAAGCAGGTAAAAATGTAAATGTTAGGTCAATCTTGCTTTGCCAGACCATCCACACGCTGCGGAGCAGAGGAGGGTCTGGCTAGTCCACACAGCATTCCGGGGTGGGAGAAAAACGTGCTCTGGTTTATTGGCATTTCTTTAAACCAATCCCAATAGTCATGGGCGGCGCTAAACTTTGCATGGAGCCGCTGTAAAATTAAGATTGGACAGATAGTCTAGCTAGCTGTCTCAATTCACCATGCAGGGATCTGAGGAGCAATTAACCTTAGTCCTCATAAAAATACTAGTGTTTAAAGTTCCAACACAAAGGAAGCGGTACAGTAAATGCAGCCAGCGGAATTTCCTGCGGCACCGGAGCAATCACGGAAGTGAAACGTCAAGGAGATAGACTAATGTTAGGTTGACAAGATGAGATGTGACTTTAATCATCCGTGAATAAAGACTGATGTTAAGACAATAGTAACACTCTGCCTTTTGTTTTGGAACTTTATTATTTTTATTAAGAAAAAATGAGGATACTTAAAATTATTTAGAAACATGATTCTGTTTCAACTACTCATTAACCCCACTAAAAGCTATATTGTCAATATAGAGCAGCTAGACAACCGCTCTGAGTAGATTTAATCAGCTCTATTTTTTATCAGATTGGTTACTGATTAAAGCAGCCTACAGTATAACATCTGTTGTGTACACTGTTTTTGAGCATGTATAAAAACCCAGTAAAACACAGATTCTGAATTACAAAAGGTAGATGTAGGCATTCTCACTTTATACCAAGACCAACACATTTTGATAATGTCCTGATATACTCCATATGTTTGAAGGGAAATTTCGGTTGATTATGCATAATGTAACCATGCTAACTGCCTTTGTATTCGGGGTGGCTGTAGCTCAATGGTAGAGCGGTCGCCTGCCAATCGGAAGGTTGGTGATTCGATCCTTGGGCAAGACACTGACCTTGAGTGTCTGTGTGTGAGTGTTTATCTGATGTACAATGTAACCTTTGACTGAATGACTCTCGGCCTGACTGCCTAAATTAAGGAAAGAATCAACCTCAATCAGATGTTGTGCATATTACAAACTAACCTTTGTCTTGTGTACCGTGATCTTAGCAATAAAAAGTCTGACAGTATTATAAGAGATGTTTGTCTCATTCCTCATTGTCAAAATTAAACTATGTTAATATTTATGGATGTGGATGACCTGTGATTTTCTGTGTTGAATGGAAATGAAGCCTCAAGTGGACAATCACAAACACCAGTATTAAAATAAATAGTTTAATACATCTATGTGGAGCATGTGTACATGTTTTCCTCATATCTACTGTATGTGTGTAATAAGAATTTCCATTTTATATAAATGGAGTTAAGAAACTAGAAACTTTTTAAAGTGTTAGATAGCCTATTGTTATAATATTGTTAAATAATTTGAAGACACTAATGCCAAGGGATTTCTCAATTAGGGCCACAAATAACAACATTAACAAAACATGTACTCATACTAATATAATGTGAAATAGATTTTAAAAAACAATGGGATATTTAATGTAAGTTAAAAGCATAATTTTGTGAAATAGTGCCTTCCTTGACGAGAATAGATTAGAAGTTGATACACTCACAGCAAGCAGCTGCTTAGCTTAGCTTAGCTTAGCACAAAGTATGGAATCGGGGGAACCCCTAGTCTACCTCTGGCCACAGGTAACAAGCACCCTTTTAAGAGAATATTTAACACGTTACATCTCTCTGTAAGTATAAGAAAACCATGTTTTGGTTCAACAATTATGTGCCGGACTGTTTCCTGGCTGGGTGCAGTGACTTCACCTAGTCTCTGTTGGCTGTCTGGCAACCTCACGGTGACTACAAGACACAAGGAATTAAACAAATGAAATGATGATGATGATGAATTGGCAACTGGAGAGCAGTAAATTCCTGCCTTTTGAAAGATGAAAGTGTGTACTGTCCAGATAACAATGGCTACATTCACGCTCATTCCACTCTGAGGAAATGAGCATTGTTTCTGAACCTGCGCACACCTCCACCTTGAAGTATTTTCCACAAGGGGCTCATCATATCATGTCAACCTTAAAGACTTTTGGGAAACTGGAGACCCATGTCCTGTCAGGATGTTGACACAAATCAGCCCAATTAAAATTACCTGGCCTTAACCCAGCTTTATTTCTTCTTAAAGAGCTTGTCTTTTTGTGTATTCCTCACACTATAGTAAAAGCAATGCACTGATAATTAAAACATGGGAGGTGTTCCAAACAAATTCCAAACCCTGTTGTTTTTGTTCGACTATCAACTGAGACTAGATAAGGGTGTGCTAATCAATTCAGACCATATGCACTTTCATACAAACAGTGAAAGGCCAACTCAACAGGAACATCAGGAGCATTTCCCAGAAACCCATTCATAGTGTGATTGAATTGCTTTTCCAACCAACAGGTCATGACAGACAATACAGCCCCTGTGGAAAGGAAATGACTCCCGTGAAGTCTAGTAACTGCTTAATAGATCATTTAAACAAAAAAAAATACCACAGTGGAAAGAAAAGTCTTAGCGAATGGCTTATTTCTAATTGAAGGCATTTCACAAGTGTTTCATCTGATTTGATTTAAGTGGGACTCGCACGACAAAGGAGGGCCCTATCCTTGAATCAACAGCAGAACTGAGCTCTTTTCTCATGTCTTCAGTGTTTCAGGATGTCCACGTCATGATCTTCATTGGCTTCGGGTTCCTGATGACCTTCCTGAAGCGATACGGGTTCAGCAGCGTGGGTGTCAACTTACTGCTGGCTGCCTTTGGCCTGCAGTGGGGCCTCCTCATGCAAGGCATCTGGCACCTGGATGATGGCAAGATCAAAGTCAGCATCTTCAAGTATGAATGTCTTTTTCTGCATGTGTCGCTTATCAGTAACCCATTGATTAACATTTCAGCACTTAAATAAGCATTACCAACAAAGTAGCTGCTCAATAAAACATTGACCTGTCCTGTTGGCTGCTGAGTTGCTCTGACAGATCACTTAAGGTTTGGTAAATGAGGGTTAAACTGTGCTGGGGGGACTTCTCTGTTCCACCTATTCTCCTCATTGTCCTCTATAATAGTTTTCTTCTCTATTAAACAGAATAATCAACGCAGACTTCAGCACAGCCACAGTCCTGATCTCCTTTGGAGCCGTTCTGGGTAAAACCAGCCCTGTGCAGCTCCTCATCATGACCGTACTGGAGATCACCATCTTCTCCATTAATGAACATCTGGTGGCCACAGTCCTTGAAGTAAGTAGGCCTATTCAATGATACGGGCATGTGTTGATAAACTACATTAGCAAAATACGGCATTCATTCGTGCATTATGACCAGGAACATTCACTGTGTAAACTGGATTTTACAGAATCACCTCTTCTTTCACAGGCAAATGATGTTGGAGCATCCATGATCATCCATGCTTATGGAGCCTACTTCGGCCTGGCAGTGGCTCGAGTACTTTACCGACCAGGTTTAAGAAACGGACATGAGAATGACGGATCTGTTTATCACTCCGATATGTTTGCTATGATTGGTAAGAGCCAGTTACACCTTATACTAATGAAATATACAGCAATGACATGTTTCATTTGGTCGTAATCTTTCCTCACTTGCTCATCACAGGCCTCTTGCACATGCACGACGTATGCCTGCCACCTAGTGGTCATAAATAACCATGCAGCATGTACAGTGATAACTAAAGATCTCAACTGTGTATCAATCCTGTTCAGCAAGAAAGAATATAAATCCTTGAATCTATATGTTTCTAACTTGCAGTGTGAAATGCTGTTTCATTCTTTCCCCTCTTCTACAGGAACCGTCTTCCTGTGGATGTTCTGGCCCAGTTTTAACTCGGCCATTGCTGATCCAGGCTTCACTCAGCTCACAGCAGTAATCAACACCTACCTCTCCCTGGCTGCCTGTGTGCTCTCTGCCTACGCCATCTCCAGCCTTGTGGAGCACAAAGGCAAACTGGACATGGTCAGATAACTTCCCTTTATTATCCACAATAACACTTATTCAAGAATTTAAAAAAACAACAACAAAAAAACAGTTATATTCCTGTTTTATATACTACAGGTGCATATTCAGAATGCCACCTTGGCTGGTGGCGTTGCTGTAGGAACATGCGCTGACATGAACATCGGGCCATATGGGGCGATGCTGATTGGATTAGTGGCTGGCATCATCTCTACCCTGGGCTTCAAGTACCTAACTGTGAGTTGAAAGTCAAAGCAAAGGTGCAAAACGATGAGTTTCCTAAAATGTTTTGGTGTAAACTATTAGTTAATTAACAGATTAGTCAATTTGCAGAAAATCTACAACAATTTTAATAAGTAATTTCTAAGCAAATATGGGACGGTGGGAAAACCCAGGTTTCAGCTTCTGAAATGTCCTCATTTTATGGTTTTATTACTCTTCTATGATAGTAAATTGAATATTTTGGAGTTCTGGACTATTGGTCGAAAGAAAACAAACATTTGATAACATCACATTTTTTACATCAAAATGCATAAACCTTTTTAAATGCATCCTTTTAAAAAGACAACAACAGACATTTTTTCTCCTCTGTAGCCCGTCCTGGCATCCAACCTGGGCATCCAGGATACCTGCGGAGTGCACAATCTGCACGGCATGCCTGGCATCCTGGGCGGGTTGGCTGGTATTGTGGCTGTGGCTTTGGGGAAAAGAGGGGTAAGGGTCATTTTACTCACCACAAATCATATAAATATACATACAATAAAATATAGTAACACACATAACTGTATCGAAGCTTTGAAGTAACTTCATGGTTCAGTTAATTGTCAGCTTTTACATCCTTATCTTCTCTTCTCCTCCTCTTCAGAGGTAATGCTGCCATGCAAGCTGCTGCCTTGGCTTCATCCCTGGGGTTCGCTTTGGTTGGAGGTGCTATTACAGGTAGGTGAAGACGAAGCATGAGACCATAAATATGTCATAATGGTTAAATTCCTGGGCACAGGATTTGTCACTAAAAAGGAAAAGATCAGGGTTATTATGATTTTGCAAAAAACCAGAGTGATCAAACAATTCCTTTCCTTCTTCAAGGTTTAATAATGAAGTTGCCATTCTGGGGACAGCCTCCAGACCAGAACTGCTTTGATGACTCTATTTACTGGGAGGTAAGAAATCCCTTTTTTCATAAATATTATTTCTACTTTTTGACTGTCAAGCATCACAAGTGATTGATGCAGTACCCCAATATTTTAAAGTTATTAAATTAGGGGTTTTGGGATCATATTAGCTGGATGTGGTTCCCTGCATCAGCATCATTTACCACAATCAAGATTTCATCTGACAGGCTTCTATTAAAATAAAAGGATTCTTCCTGTGTTTATTCCTATTCTCTGGTGCTGCTTGTGTTATCCTCTATTGATAAACTCCACCCAGCTGGTACAGCATATAAGCCAATAATTTTATCTTATTTAAAAATGTTTTCCAGGTTCCTGAGGAGGAGGAGGAGAATGAGGAGAGCTTGGCTCACGCCGATCACTCAAAGAACAAAGCAGAGGTTTAAATAGAGAAATGGAGAAGTAAATGATTATTAGTCAGCTGCACCATGTCCACAGATGTGTAATGTGATTTTTAAAAACTAGACGATTTGCTCTACTCACCAACACAAGTCAATTTTGTAAACTTTTTTTGTGAGTAAAGATCTACAGCATTGTATTTTCCATCATAGTACAGTTTAAATTTGTAATGAGGATGGGCAGTGAATGTTTTACACAACAGTCTTCAAAATAGACAAAAAAAAATAAAAATCCCATTTACACTCCCACATTCAGGGATTTCTTTTGCATTGAAAATTGTGATCAATAACCTTGAAAACCCAGTTGGTCACACACTAAATTTACTGCTGATACACCTACTTTCATAAGCTTTTTTATATTATGAAAAACATTAAAGCATATTTTTAGTATAGGGTATTTTCCTTCATATAATCTTTTATATTTCTATACACCTGGCATATGTATTTCTGCTGAGGCTTAGGTCAAAGAGAAGAGGAGTTGGCAGTCCAGCAAAAATGCATGTCTCCCCATTTATTTTGACTGGGGGTAGTGCGTTTAAGCTGTGGCGGTGGGGGCCGCAGAGGGGTGCCAAAAGAAACGGCCTTCAGCAAAAAGTTGAGAAAGATTCAACTTTAAGAGAAACGCAATCCAACATCATCCTGCGGTGGCCAATTATATAACCGGCGATCAAACTTGTCAGTGTGTTTTGTGGCAGTGTGAGAGTCTTTTTAAATTAAAGAGTGTGGTCTAGACCTACTTTATCTTAAAGTGTCTTGAAATACCTCTTGTTATGATTTGATAGTATAAATAAAATTGAATTGAATTGAGAGTCCCTTAGAGTAAACATCCCTGTATCTATCGCTGCCACAAGAAAGTAAAAAAAAACTATTTTTCTGCAAGAATAAAGCACAATGCTCCATCTTTTTTCCTTCTCTCTTTCTACATGAAATAAAGCTGCCTTCAATTGTGGTGGTAAATGTTGAGATCTAAAAATAATCTGACAGAAAACAATAATTGTAAAATATTAAGTCTACATGTGCTGCTTTGTGGATTCCTAAAGAACGCAACAGGACGTGACACAGATGGGCCTTTTTAATTGATATTTCCACAGTCACAAAACCCTGCGGATCGCTGGCTTTGGTCTGAACGTGCCCTTAAACCTGCTGAGATTTGCTGCTTCCTGTCACCTCATTGGAGCATAGTCCTTCTGCAAGGAGTCAGAGTCATACTGTGTGAATCCAGCAGTGAGGCTCTGACATGGGCAGGGATAGTTGCATGATATGTTCTAACTAATAAACCTTTTTGTTGCTTATCTCTCACTGCTTACAATAATGTTCTATCTATCTGAGGGCAGCTGTACAATTTATTTAACGCAATGTTAATTCAATAAGCATTAGATTGGCTGTCAATGGGCAAGCTGATACTCACGTTTGTGTCTGGTTTCTATTTACGTACATCCAGTGTATTCTTACATGTACAGTACATACAGTTTAGCTTTTAGATGGATTGACATGGTCAGTTTTATTAAAGTCCTGCAATGTTAAAAAAAGTGCAACTGGTACTGGATATTTTTAGATGCCTTTAAAAGAATTCAACAGGAACTTACATATTAAGACATAACAATTTACCATTGTCTTTATACCATTATATGCATCAGTTGGAATCAGTTTTTTGTACCTGTTTTTTCTGTAGGTGAGTTCCTGTTGGATTCTTTTTCATTCTGAGTTGTGAACAGTCACACATGCAACTGTGTATATCGCAGGGTTAAAGAGCAGCCATTGCTTGCTTCGCAAAATCTTTTTAAGCTGCATAGTGTCTGAGTGCCAAAGGACAGTTTTTTTTGTGTTTAACAAAAAACATAGGACTGCAGGGCTAGATGGAACTGACTATACAGTAGTGTTAATCAATTTTGGTTTGCAAAATGGTTTATGATGCCCACAACACTGAAGCACATCAAGATTTTGTATTTTTATATTACATGTGCTTAGATGTGCTTGTATTTGTATAATATGCTAATACTGTCATAATAAATGTGTTTTTGTACAATAGCAGTGGTTATGTGTGTTTCTGTGGTAGTGATTTATAGCAGGTTCAAACATTCAGGTCCTCCTCAGGATGAATTGCAATACATTTGGTGATCGCCTAATATTTTCTCTAGCACCACCAGCAGGACAAAATTCAATTGTGACCAAATGCCTGCAAAACCTCATCATCTGTACTTTGTGTTTATGACTAATTAAGTTAAAGCTCTATGCATCACAGCCAACATAGATCATCACAGACGTTATATTGGTATCAGCATATGTGTAGCTAGAAAGATATATTTGAGGTATTTTAGATACTTCAAATATAATATATTTAGATACCTAAAATACCTATATAGGTATTTTAGATAGGTAACCATTACACATTTTGTCCACCAGAGAGAAAGGGCAATTTTATCTTTTAACTGTAAAATGTCCCATATCTTGGCCACAATACTACACATTTAAGAGATCTTTATCAAAGATATGTTCGCTTATTATGTTATGTGTTTTAGTTTAAAACACTAATATTGGTCAATATATCACATTTTGAAACATGATTAGCATGCTAGCTTTTATCCCAACCCATAGCGTGTAGATACTGAATATACCCCTCCAAAATGGCCATAAAGTAGAATTAACAACTCTGTACAGCAGTTTTAACAAATCCTGAACATCTAACGCTATACTTTTACGAATGTGTAATTTATTGCTGAGCTGCTGTATTATACTGCATTATATTCAACTTAGCTAGGTGTAACGTTACCTAGCGAACAATTGTAACAACGTTGATCCTTATACTCCAGAAATTGAAGAAACATGTCAGGTAACGCTATTCAACTTCTTCCCAAGTGGTTTTTAATAAATTTCAGGAAGCTAAAGATGACATTTTCTCATCAGAAATAACCATATATATACTGTATATATCAATAATATACAGTTTATGCATCCAGCTCATTGGTGCTTTACCGCTGCCTTCTGTAGCTGCTCCGGAGTATGGGTCAGACAATAGACTTTAGGTAACAACATTTTTTAATAATTAAATGAATAATAAAATATACCCCCCACACACATCCTAACGTATTGTATGCAAGGTTATACACATAGCACTAGTCCCAGTAGACCATATGGACAAAACACACACCAGGACTGATAACCGTGCATTGAATACTTAATACTGTATTCTTTCCTTGTGGTTGGATTCTTTAAGGATTTTGAATCTTGAACGCTTTATATTCTGCCATTCTTACCCATCATTAAAAAAACTGTGTCCCTTAAGAATCCTACCAGTACCCTGGCCTGTGCTTTCTCACCTATGCACAGTAATCATCTTAATGTGAATTCCTGCTCCTCTTCCACTATCTGCGTCACATACCAGGTGCTCTGTCTCCTCTTCCTGACATGGCAACACAACACTATGTAACAGCCTCATATCATGTTCAGTTTTTTGTTTAATGCACAGTGTCCTAATCTCAACCCTTGTCAACACAGCTTATTATCGCCTGTGTCCAGTACTTACACTAGAAACGTTTATACTCCTTGTTTCCCCTCTCTGTCTGTCCCATTTTCTTACCATATTTGGTTGTTTTTTTTCCCAAGATTAAACATTTGGTCTCTACTAATACTGATTTGCATTTCTATGTTTCTTTTCTTTAAGTCCTTTTTTGTTAACTCAGTTATTTCCCATTAACCTATATGCGCTGGAACAATATATACAGTCTATGGCTGGAACCCACAGCCATTTGTTATTCTTGTAATCTTGTAACTGACTGAAGGACTTTTTATTTAGCTGTCACTCGTTTTCGCTTCACCTTGTTTTGAAGCAGCGGTGCATCATGGGATACAAAATGTCTCCTAGGAGTGCTGGCTAATGCTAATTAACGAGCAATAACTGCGAATAGATATACATTTTATTCTTCTTCCAGCTGTTAAATTGTCATAATATATAAATATATGATACATTAACTGTATTCTGCTTTCGAAATGGTGAGTACCGACCTTCTTCTTTAGCCAGCATGCATTATTCAATGGCTTAAAGCGTTTTTTAGCTTTAGCTTAGTGAACGTAAACGTAGCCCTGTTAACATTAAGGTAACGCTAGCTATATATAAGCGTAATTATTTTCTGAGTCTGTAGCCAAACGTTACTTAACAAAGCAACGATTGTATGTATTAGGTTACCTGTTTTAAACGGTTAACGTTAGATTGAACTCTGCGGTGTGTAACTTTACCAGCTAGCGTCTTCAGATCTAAGTTAAATAATAAAAACTATCTCCCGTCACATCCAGTAGGGCACAGTCTCATTCAAATACATGTGGCATAAATGTTTGTTCTTGTTTCTAGTCAACGAAATCGGAGTCCAGAGTGTCAAGCTCCAGCTCCAGATCCGATGAAAGGAGGAGATCAACGAGCTCAGGCAAGACCGCTTATAAAGCCGATGCATGAAAGTCACCGTCACATTTCATACTTAACTGTACAGTCACATCCACTGTGCTAACCGATACTGTTGCTTTTCTCACTTTCACTACTGTGTCAAGTGAAATGCTGTGTGCATGTAACGTTAGGCCAGTTTTAGACTGCACACCAGTTGGTTTTAGTTGTATTATATTTATATAGTGGGACCAAGGGTGACTAGTTTAACAACTAATAGCATCCAAAAGCTGAAGTCCTCAGTTTTTTTTCAGCCAATGATCCCATACACAGGATAAAGAACATACCAGGAAATGTATAATTTCTATATTTCTGTAGTCTAAGTTATGTGAAGAAACAAGACATTACACATGTATTAATCATATTTTTAGATTCTACAAATTATAGATTTATTAGATTAAAGCATAATCTATACATTTTTTTGTATATATATATTTATATATACTATGAAGACTTTTGACAAAACAAATGTTTAAAAAAAAAAACATTTTTTTTTTTAAATGAATCAATCTAAAAAGTTTTAATGGACCCCCTTTTAAAGAACTTATTGAATTCTTTTAGACCCACTGTTGAAAAGAACTCAATATTATCAGTGCACCAGGTCACAGCTCATCCCCAAAATCTCCAGCCGTTTAGTCATTTTTAAGTAGTTGAGTTGTTTCTTACCAAAACTAGACAGTTAAGTTGTTTACTTATTTCTTGCTCTTAATAAGAATCAAGTCTCATCTTCTGTGCAATTCTTAAGGAAGGTTTATCTTTATATTTCTGTCTTCCATTTATTCAGGTCAAGAAAAAACTAAGCGTAAACGCAGCCGTAGTAGATCTTCCTCGTCGTCCTCTTCCAGGTCATCTTCATCATCCTCATCGTCCTCTTCTTCATCGGGTTCATCGCACTCATCCAGCCACAGTCGGAGTAGCTCTAGCAGTAGCGGTAAGTTTTTCATTAAAGTCTGCCTTGCATCTGAGAATCTTTGGCTGGTTTTCATCAGTGTTTGTGTCATCAGTGCATTGTATTAATGTAATTGTGTGAATTTTAGATCTGCATGTTGTCAATTTTTATAATCATAACAGTACCATTATCCATAAATTGATTCAATGTGTTTTGTTTTCAGACTCCCGCAGTAAATCCAGAAAGAAGTCTAAGAAAAGGAAAATTGACAAACAATCAAAAAAAGTATTTTTTTTTTTGTATTTTACCTCAAGTATTTATAATGTGAACTGACTGAAATGTTTTTAACTTAACATAACTGAAAACTTGTTTTGTATCCTGGAGCCGAAAGGAAAGAAAGAGAAGCGACACAAACGTAAAAAAGACAAGAAAGTAAAAGGAGGAGAAGAAAACGTGGGACCTGTACAAATCTCCAAGGTAACTGCCCACTAAGGTCCCATAAAACCAATCTTTTTCTGTGTCACCAGTTTCTAATTGGATTCCGCTCATTGTATTCCACTCAGAGCACTGAGTCCACCTCGACAATAAGTTTTGCCCAAACATGCTCCAGACCACGCGGTGTCTTTTTTAATCTCAAAGTAATTTGTACTAGCAGCATGTGCTGGTATGATATGCACAAACCTAGTTACATTTGTAATTGTAATGTAATTTTGTCAGACAACTTAATAAACAAAAATTGTATTTATTGTATAAACTTATTTTTTGTTTTTCTTTCAGTATTTGAATGACAAGAAAAAGGGCAAGTACAGCATGATTTCAGGGAAGAAGATAAAGATGAAAGTAAAAAAGTCAAAGAAAGACAAACAGGTAACCTCACTTTTTTGTTGTCAAGAAAGCTAGCAAGTGTTTACCTTTTTATACTTTGTGAATGGATTGTTATTGCCCTTTTTTGTGTGACAGCGGGATAAAAACCGAGCACAACTTCTTGAGTTCTTGAACTCTACCCTGTGATGCCACTGTCGACAGCAGTGGTGGTGCTCGGAAAACGTCAGCAGAACTCAGGAAAAACAACCTTCCAGGACAACAACAATGAACAGTTTTCTGAGAAAAAAAGGATGAATAGGACTTACATTACACACACAAGGGCATGATGGAGTGAAGGAGCTGTATCTCTTGCAGTGAAGAGAGATGCGTTCAGACCACCAGCTTCATTTTCACCATGGCACTGCACAGATGGCCAATTATTCGGCTTAGTCTGATAGCATTTGTGATATGAGAATGGTTTATGCTGAGCAGTGTCATCCAGAAATGTTGTCTGTAATCAACTACATCACATGAAGGCCAGTGACTGCCAGCGATCAGCTTCTCAACTTTGTTTGTGGTCACCCCTTTTAAAGTGTACTCTACCGATTGAGCATTTTACCCCTATAACATTGTCAAATTCACAATGGACCAGAAATATTGTCTTTTTTATTCCACGTATTTTTCTTCCTTGTCAAAAAACAGGCGTTTACATTACCCACAATGAAGTGTGAGTGCCGACAATTCAGCCGGACATTCGGGTGTGTTATGGTAGTAGCGGCTAATATAGCCTCGAGCCGCTATCCTTAAGCAGAGCTGAGGAGCGGCCTACAGAGGTCTAGTAAGCTCACTTCTGTCTAACTCAACTCATAATTATTTTAGATTTTCAATCTTGTAGTCTTCAGCCCCAACACACGTTGACTTAAAAGTGACATCAATTGAGGCAGTTTATCAGACTTCAAGTAGCTCCCTTTGTAGCCATAAAAGGCTTTAGACTAAACTTTCACTCTCAAATATTCAATAGTACTCCCCTAAACCTGTCAACAGACTTTGATGTGTAAAATTGATGTCCCTTTAAACTTTGAAATATTTATTTAAAGTACATGTAGGACCGCCCATACTTTTTATTTTTGTTGTAGATATCTTACTGTTATGTTTCCACAGTTCATGTTGGCTGTGGTAGCCACGGTGTTATCAGTGTGTACTGATATATAATTGTTTGTATTCCTTTGTTTAAAATTATGAGAATTAACTCTGCATTTTTTGAAGGTAACTGTAAAATTCTTTTCTCCAAATTCAGCTATGAATATTATAACAGTCATTTAACTAGAACGAAAATACAAAATACCCCCCTGTATCAGTCCAGTTTAAAGCTTTTTATGGATGGAGTAAACCTGTTGTGTACTTCTGAATTTTGATGTGTGACAAACAAAGAAAAGAAACGGCAATAAACTGCTGGAAAGACTTTACTTCACTCAAAAAGGTCTAGTAACATGTTGTGATCATTTCTTTTTTGATGGCCTTATACAAATGAAGAACAGAAGGAAAGTTTTCAGTGTGCTGACCATGAATGAATTATTGTGCTGACTCCTAGTGTGCTGTTGGGAGAAAACCAAAAGCAGTCAGTAGAGTGAGAGCATGACTCACCCTCTGAATGAAGTTAATGTTGAGCATTACCTATTAGCGATAAGTTAATTTAAATTTTTAAATGTATCCATCAATCTCATGCAAAATATTCAGTCATAAAAGATCATTCACCTCTCCAGTCATTTTGTGACTAAATACACATTTTTCCTTTGTTCCTTCAACATTAAGGAGTCAAGAATGTCTTTAAATTACATTAAAAAAAATCCCTATCAGGCCCACAGTAAACAGCCCTTAATGCTAAATTGCCAATGTCTACAAAATATAGGACGCATTACTGCAAGATAATCTTATGCAAAGTAAAACCGGTTTCAAATCTAAAAGATGTGATTTCAAGTTATTGACCTTTCAGGTGTGAAGGTAAACCACTTAATAGATCAAATGCTGATTGGTCTCATACTGAAAAGAGAAGGAGGATTCATTCCTGCCTTGCCTGGTTTGCAAAGTGGACATACTGCAGTAAAGGGTCCTGGAGATCAACATTTGTCCCACAGAAACATCCCATATCAGACAACCTTACTGCTACTGGTTCCTTTATATCTGAAGTCAGGCATGCTCCACACCCTCTGCGAGCTCTCCATCCCTCTCTCCACATCCTCTGACACGGTTTTGAGGTCGCTCAACCCGGCCCCGTCGGCCATAGAGGTCAGGCCCACTGTGCTTCCAAACGGATTGATCTTAATCCGGGACCTGAAGTTCACGAGGGACATGCTTATGGCACGTCTGTTGTTCCACTGATGGGCGAGCCGCTGTGCCTCCTGCTCTTCCTTCAGGTGATCCAGAGCCTCCAGGAGGATGGAGCGAAACAGGGCAGACACCTCCTGCACCTCAGGTTCATTAATCTGCAATGCTTCCCTGAACCTGTACAGAAAGAAAATTAGCATGGGCAGTGAGCTGATGGTCAGTTTAGTTTCTGCCACACTGAAAGAGCAGTTAAGTATACTCCTCCTACAACATTGTTAGACTCACAATGGACCAGATGTATTGTCTTTTTTAATCCACACATTTTCCACAAATGTTTATGAAGGCAACCTCCACCATAGCATAGGAACCTAGATCAATGAGAGTTGGGTTTCCGGTAAAGACAGACCAACAACAGGACCATATTAACAATTTTCACCATCTTATTCATTACTAATTTCACTTCTGAGAACGTTTTAGGCGAGAACCATTTCCAACTTAAATAGAACCATCACTGGCATTGTTAACAAAGGGCAATAATGTTAAATATTCAAATGTTATAAATTAAAGTTAAACAGGGTAGTCTTGGGCGGTAACACGGTATACAATGAAAAAGTATAGAGAGAGACAAGGAGACAAGGATTCAATATTAAATATAATTTATTTAATGCCTAAAAATGCGTTTGTGTGGTTGTCATTACGTGACAGTGGGGGGGGATGGCAAGTTGCACACTGAGTGACCTGGTCTCAATGAAAAACAACACTTCTGCAATTTGGCAGCATTTTGGGTTCCGAACTAATGAGAAGGGAGAGTGTTTCAGTATTAGTGTTTGGTATTCACAAGGCAACAGTTTGGTGTCGCCGTCTGAGCCTTAGTCACGGTAATACCGACTCACTGTCACCATTCAAAGTACAGGACTTTACCTGCTGTCAGTCTTAAAATGATAGAACGTTTAACCTTTAGTAGGATTTACTCTAGATAATGACTAGATCGAAGTTATTGATTGAGCATAAAAGGTCATTCTTCCCCTTGGAAACAGCTTGCAAAAAAGACGTGTCTCCTCAGTTATAGGTCTATAATCATAATTTTCCTACAAATTAATTAAAGTTTCACTTCTATATTCACATATACAATTGGTCATAATCATATATAATAATTAGAACTATAAGCCAGTTTTAATTTAATGTTACTAGCCTTTTCTGGAGCTTTTCACTGCATCTGTGCATCTTCCATATTTTTTCTTATGCCATCTTTGACATTGACCTTTTTTATTTATTTTTTAATAATAAGTGTCTCAAAAGAAGTGAACATCATAGGTGTGGAATAAGAGAAAGTTTTAAGACCCTTCCCTCCCTGCAAACAATTTCCCCTATTGTGACAATAAAGCTGAACTGAACTAAACTCTCTTCAGCCAAAAGAAAAAATATATAACCCTGTTAACATTGTATGTGTACCTTGTAAAAGAAGATGGAGTTCCAAATATAGAATAAGAAAAAGAGATCTTAAGGACGGGCTGGCATTTTGGAAAACCCAGATGTACCTTATTTAATTACACTTTAAATGAGGACTCCTCTGTGTAGCTAATTAAAACACAAACATGCTGCAGGTGGTCCTTTGTGTGTGTGTGTGTGTGTGTGTGTGTGTGTGTGATTTCCACTTAGCGTTTAGCACCTGGCTGCTAACTCGCATTAACACCAGCAGTCAAACTGCTTCCCAAAAGCCCGTCAACCTCTAACAAGACACCTGAGATCTCTGCAGCTTTCTGTGAACAGATGCTCAAACCAGCTCAGGACGTCTCTGATGCAGATTAAAGGACGAAGACGCCAAACAATTATAGATTTATGTGAGGGACGAACAGAGAAGTTGGTCAGCTTACATCCATGGATTTTAAAGGGTATTTTAAGCCAAGGAACAAATAATTACATTTTGGTGGTGACCTGGATCTGGTATTCTTCTTCTTTTTTTGGGGCCATAACTATAACATCAAGAGAGATTCTTCTTCCTTAAAGTGGACTTTCATAGTCAAGAAATTGTTGTAATATCCTATAATATTCATCAAGCTACATGCTAAGTTTTTGTGTCTCCTTACTTGAGTATTACCAGACCGCAGCAGGTCGGCGGCACCTTGGAGCAGAGGTCCTCCAAGCCGAGCTTCTCCCCGGTGCTGATGTTGTAGGACGACCGAGGCGTGCTGGCCAGCCAGCTGTAATCCACTCCGGTTTTGAGGCGCTGGTACTCATTTTCCCTCTCTCTTTGCTGCCTCTCTGTCTCCTTCAGCTGCCAGCTGAACTCCAGCATCAGGGTCTCGGTGACCACGTCAGCCGGGTCCCGGCGGGGGCTCCGGCTGTACGGCTCATTCCAGCTAAACCAAGTGGCCATGTCCTCCTTCACAGCCCTCTGATGAGAGAAAGCCAACTAGAGGTCATCACACTGAAATGATTAGATGAGATCACAAAATATTGCCATGCTGTTGAAATGTTTACTCAGATGAATTTATTTCAGAGCAGTGTGTGATTGGAGAATAAAAGACAAATGCATACTCTGTTTTTTCCCCAAAATGTTATAGTTCCAGGGTTATATTTATTAAAACTAATGAGTTGACAATGAGACATTTTGGAAAGTTGTACAGTAATTGAAATATTTTTGTCATTTGAAATGTGAAACCACTAAAACAAAACAATACAGAATTGCAGCTGTTGCTGTTATATTAAACATTTTATTGATTGTCTAGTTCACTTGAAGTGTTTGATAAGGCTGTCTGAAAATGCAGCAATTGTGGAGAAGACAGTATATCCTTTTTGGTTTTTATACTGTTTTTAACACATAGAAAAGAGATCGTATTTGCATAATTTCAATCACCACATCTAAGGGCTGTTTCAAAAACTGGACAACTTCCCAAAAGACAACATCCCCCCATCCACTGGCTCTTTGTTCTACAGGTGTCATATCCGCCCCCACAGATGCTGTATTCAGTCTTTTGTTTGCATTGCTTTTTGTGATGAAAGTTCAAAAACATAACAGAAGAGGCCACTGATGAAGGTGTTTAGTCATTAACTCAGAATAAAATGTTTTAAGAAGTCTACTTAAAGACATGACAATAATTAGTGCTCAAATGACCCATTGATTGAAAGAAAATTAATCAGCAAAAATTTCAACATTCAAATAATTGCTTGTCATTTTTAGAGTATATATGCTAAACTTTCTCCAGCTTGTTAAATGCGATGATTTTTCTTTGTCATATAAGATTGTACACTGAATATCTCTGGGTTTGGTTGAACAAAACTAGACATTTCAAGATGTCCCCCTGGGCTCTGGGAAGTTGCAATTGTCATTTTTTGACATTTGACAAGTTAATTAAAAAAGATAATCGGCAGATATTGGTTAATATATTAGACCAGAGACTGTCCTGTAGATGTTATTCTATGTGTTTAAATAGTTTTAATGATGATTATTTTACAGAGGAAATAAACATGATTCTTTAGTTTAATTATAGATTAATCAGCCGATATTTTTCTCTTTTAATCTATGAAAGATATCCTCAATTTCCAAAGTGTCTCGTTTTGTTTTGTCTGGCCAACAGTCCAAAACCCTCAACATATTCAATTTACTATAAAGCAAGCAAAGAAAAGTAGCAAATTCTCACATTTAAGAATCAGATTTTGGGGTATTTTTGGTTGAAAAAGTATTTAAACGATAATAAAACTAGTTGCTGATTAATGTTATTTTGACTGACTAATTGTTGCAGCTCTAAATAGGATAGATAGGTAGGATAGGATAGATAGATAGGTTAGCCTTTTTTGTCTCGTCATCAACAGCTTTACATTTGAATTTGACTCATTTCACATGAAAAATTGAAAATTGGTGGCCTGGACTTTCTTTCTTTTCCAGCAATATCCCAATTTTTGAGTTTTACAACTAACAATTGTCATGCTTGGACTGCTGCCTACCTTTGACAGATACATGTACAGCTTCTGAATATGTTAAAACATCACATAATTTGGTCTAATTTAAAGCTGTTTTTAATGAAGAATTGAGAATGAACAGTTTTCTCACCACTTCTTCTTTTGAAGTTTTTCTTGGTCTCCACAAGAAACAAAATCACTAAAAAGCAGAAGAAGAAATGTCCTCAGACATCAGATGGGTAGATGAAGGCTGAGGAGACTGGCTGAATGAAAAGCAGAGAGAGAGACAGCAGAGAAATGGATTATCTCATCTACTCACAGTCTCACAGTACTCTCTCTCTCTCTTCTCTCTCCCTCCCTCTCTCCCTCCCATGAGCCTCTCTGGCCTGCCTTTACTTGTTGCAGGAGGTTGGGAGCACCATCTCCAATGGGAGCCATTGGATCACGGCCCTGATGAAGTGCTTATGTAGCTTTTTACGATTCGCTGTTGCCATAGTGATGTTCCTAAGCCTATTTGTCCACAATAATCTCCATCAGCTGAAAGGGAGCTAGAGAGCTATAAAGAGGCAGATAAAGAGGGTACAGTGGGTTGAGCGGTGAGATGGAAAGAGGGAGATAAATCAAACAATTTGTTGAGATAGGGTTAGTACAGGGAGGGCTCACCGTGCAACGATGGCAGCTCAGAAGTCCGCCTGTGTAAATTAACTTCCAAAAAATTAGTCACACTGGCCCCCGGGCAGGCATGCAAGAAATAAATAAGAGGAAGTGTGCTAATTGCAGGAAGAAATGTTCATGCGTGCAATGCGGCTGATAGAGAAGCAGAGAGGTCCAGATTGAATGTGCAGTCGTTTTGTAGGTGGAAATCAAGGTTTGTTGGCTTATTCTGTGTGTGTAGGTGTGAGCAGCTAACCTCAGACGATTTCCTTCAGCGCATATTCACAGTAACCTTGAAATCCCTGACACACTACAACACCACCATCCTCCTCCTCAGTGGTATACTGCTAAATAAAATGCCGGGTGAACTATGAACTCTGCTAAATCAGTGCAGAACACCAACATCCAACAGTATAAACAGAAAACCAGTGGGATTTCATTAAATCTGTGTTGTTCTTGAATAAAAAAAACAATTTATTTCAAATTAATTAAATATTTGTGTTTAAACCATCAAACCAACTTAAAGCAAATAGTAGATAATACAACAGGTCTGTTATATACTTTGTAAATCACCTTTTATATTGCATTTAATACAGCTTTCTAGAGCACTAATACGCCATTAATAAGGACATTATTGTATAGGTTAGCAGGTTGCCTGATTTGGCTGCTGCCGACCATTTATTATGACTCTTCAGATGGAAAGTTTGACCTTTTACCTTCTGAAAAGGGCTGCAGAGCATATACCAAAGATTTATTAACTATAAAGATGTTATTAACCTTTTGTAATGTATATCTAATTTAAAAGAGGCAAAGAACTGTATATCTGAATGTTGTTGTCTTAGCTGACATGAATAAGGAATCTATAGGGTGGGTTTTGGTGGGTTTACCCTTTATTACATGACTTTCTTTATCTCAAAGCCAGAGGCCCACTTTGTAGTTCAGGCATTGTTTACAGGAAGTACATGGACGTACATAAAAGTTAAAATACAATCTACAATCTAGACAATGATACTGCTCCTGTTCAAGGCCAGTGTCACGTTTCTAATCTGAATAAATGAACAACCAGAGTGAGTGAGACCTTTGACATCTAAAGGCAGTGTACCCATAGAAGGTAACAGATTGGAAGGTAAAATCTCTCTATAATCCAGATGACAGTATTAATCCTCCTAAAGTGATTTCCTCCATCAACCCCATGTTATCCTTACAGAGAGAGCCGCACACTCTAATGTTTATCTGGCAGGTTTTGGAAGGTCAGATTTGTTGTGAATGGTGGAGAGATAGACACCTGTGTGTCCTGACGCATGACAAGCGCCCAGTGCTGTGTATATGTGTGACAACAGCGTCACAATGTGTATGTATTGACAGTGGAGTACCAGAGGGGTGGAGCTCATTCAACGTATGTTCAGTTTATTTACAGAAAAATAAACGGAATCTTAAATGCGTCGCCCGGCTGCCTGAACATGGTTGGATTCATTGTTTTATGGTATGAGAGAAAAGCAACATATGGAAAGCCAGAGTGTATTTAAGTCTATCAAAAAGTTAATTTTAAAGGAATAGTTTGATAATGGCAAATGTGCTTATTTATAATATGATGCTGCCAGCCAGCAGCCATATAGCTTAGCTTAGCATCAAGAATGGAAATAAGGTTCTCGCAAGTCTATTTTGCTACCTTTGAACGGAGCTAGGCCAGCTGTTTACTTCCTTTTGCAATCCTTATGCTATAAGTGGCTGGCTGTATTTTCATACTAATCAATCATGCATTCATTCAGTCATTCATTCAACCATTAGTCATAATCAAGAGATCATTGAGGGGCAACCCTCATTTACAATGACATTCAGTCATTTACAAAGACAGAAAAAAAGAAAAAAAAACAGGGAAGAAGCAATACCATCATAAAAGTAGTAGACTGCTACTAAAACCTTCTGATTTGGAAAGGTTAGGGGGTTTAAAATCAGATTTCTAAAATGACCAAAAGGTACAAGTGAGTTGATGTTAAGGAGGTGATGTTTTGTTCCAGGAGTCAGGTGCATTAAAACTAAAAGCAGTTTTTCCAAGTTCAGACCAAGCTTGTGGAACATGACGCAAAAGCCAGTCAGCTGAGCATGTCTGATGAGGTCCCTCTGAGTGACAAGGTAACTTTGTAGGTGATATGGTAGTTTTCCAGCAAGGGTCTTTTAGATAAAGAGATACCAGTGAGTGTCACATCTTTCTTGGCGAGAGGACCACCTAACCCTGTCATATAAAATACATTGATGTGTACAGACATGATGACAACTGTCTATCACTGTAGTCTAATACTGACAAGAAAACTGCCTCAACAACCCTGCATGCAGAGATATAGGTACATATTTCAGCATATTGTAATTCAAGTGGTCTGAGACAAAACTAGACTTCTGCGCCTCTTCTTGGTTCTGTTTTCAGGCTTTAGAAAATCTAGTCTGTGATGGGAGACTTTGGCCAATCACAAGTCATTTCATAGAAGACTGACAAGAAAACTGCCTCAACAACCCTGCATGCAGAGAGAGAGAGATAGTAATTCAAGAGATTCTGAGACAAAACATTCCTTATTGGTTCTGTTTTTCTTTATCTAGTCAATGCTCATGATAGAGCACATTCCTATTGGCTGTTCTATGCAATGCTCATGATAGAGAGGGGGGAGAGAGAGAGCTGAAAGAAGATGTCTCACTCAACTTCAAATTCTGTTTTTTTTTGTTGCTTTTACCCACTGTAGCAATTCAAAGTATAAAGGGAGTTACATTTGTTGTTAAATTGATATTAATGACACTAACATCGAGCATGAGTGCAATATTTTGAATCAGACCTTCCTATGTTATTGCTTTTTTTACCACCTTTCTTGCCAGATATTTGGATATTGGATATTCCCCTCCGTCCTAATGGGTTGAACTGCTAAATGGGGAGACTAAAGTGGTTAAAGTAAAATTTCCTTTGAATGTGAATCCATTATTTCTGTTATCAAAGGTAGTTTCATATGTGATTGAGAACTGCATGGGTCCCGTTCTGTTTTTAAACACTTACACAGAAGCTGATCCTGATATATAAACCTTATAATCTCTAACAGGTGATCAGAACATGACATACTGAATATAGACAGTGAGTCAGTATGACTCAAGTGAAAGCACAGATTAGTCACAAGAGCACCACTAATACTGATGTGAACAACAATCTACATCATGCTCCTGTAATGCAGATTGAGTGAGCTGATGCAACGGATACCCCTCCACCTGGTTTAATGATACCTGTATTGTAGATTTGCTATGGTTTTATTATTTTTTGTGACAGAAATGACAATGACCCTTATTCATGAATGTTTTTCTTATAATCACTCTAATGATTTTCACAGTTATCAGTATTCATAATATTAATAGATAAAGAAGACTATATCTGGTTTAAAATGTCACTGTCCCCGCTTTTAGTTTGAAAGTAGAACAGGATCACCCTTCATTTCCAGGTCAAATTGAACAGGTAACACATTCAGGTGGGTCATACTGCCTGAAAAATTTGATTGAAATCAGATTTGTGGCAACTTATTAATGTAGTGCTGTAGTTCATGTATATTTGTTAACTTAGCTTAGCTTATTTCATTTATCTAATTTTCTTCTATTTTAATTGCTTTTATTGTCATTTCATCATGTTTTTAAATGATATTCTTTTGCTTTTTGTCACTTCATGTAAAGCACTTTTAATTGCCTCTGTGTTTGAAGGGTATTATACAAAAAAACTTGTCTTCACATGCTTGGTATCTGTAAATGCATATAGAATGGTAAATAATAGATAAAACATGACATATATTCATGCCCTGGCCTCAATTTTGGACTTCTTTGACATATTTGTTGAAGGCGAACGTAGCTTGTGTCAGAACTCAAACGCACCACTAGAGGGTAGATTCTTACCATTTTAGAGTCAGACAGGCTCCATACAAACTGTTCTTTGCTGTAACACCTCAGTTTACTGGGATACTAATCCTCACAGGTGGTGTTATAGTTTTGGGTGGAGAAAATGAGCTCCTTTTGTTTTGAGAACTCATATTTCACATTCTTAAGACGAAAACCTACAAAGTTTGATTAAACAAACAGCATGCTACCACACCTCCTGAACAAATATTAATCCACGTACATGAACACATTCCTTACTGAGCTGCCATAACAACAAGAAACACAGGGAAGGGAGCTTTAAAAGAATACCTGGCAGAGGAAGTAAGTTGGATACAAAGTGTGGAGTAAATTGTGAATATATTTCAACCCACAAAACCTTTTAATGCTTGTTGTGCAGCAAGGTTATTAATTTAAACTAAACTAAATCTAAGTACATTTAACTGAACTAGAAATACAACTTTTTTTTAAATATATTTGCATAACTGAAATGATAGTGTGACCAAAATGTATGCATTGAGACTGAGATGTCTGTGACTGTGAGTCTATTACCTTCACAAAGTGTTTTATTGTAATACCTAATCTTAACTTAAATCCCTGACAAAAGCACCTTATAATATAAAAAAAATGAAACTAATAACTTTAAACAATATAACCTAAACTGAAATGAGCAAACCCACTCTGGAAACTAAACTGAATTGAAAACAAATAGTAAAAACGAAATTATAAGTAATGAAAAAAACACACAATAATAACTGTGCTGTGCAGCACATTAAAAGACATTTTGGCCTTTTGGCTCCTTCTTTGAAGGAACAAGCAGTAAACTGTTGTGGACAGACTAGGCTGAATGTGAGCTTTGTTTGATTGTCAGGCTGGTTAACATGGAGCCCCATACACATCTGTCATTTGTGCACTCCACACTGAAGTGAACTGAGCAACACTCACATGATGAGCCAAGCACAGCAACACAAATACTGACGTTAAAGGTTTATTCCACTCAATCTGCACTCACAAAAATCCCAAAGGATACAGTTTAAATGTGTCATTCCCTTTCATAATGATAAATGATAAATATGAGCAATCTCACTGGTCTAACTACTAATACAGTTAACAATAAAATGTAAAGTTAGTGTACAAAGCCATTCGTCTGGTATTGTGGATGAACTGCATGCTATATTTGGTGTTCCAATAGAGTTGCCTCTCACTTGGTCTTCCAGATGTTCATATTATAAATATCAAACACAAGAGGTTATTTGATTTATTGACATATTGTCTTATAATGCAGTATATTTCCGATTAGTCTTGCATGGCCAGACCTATCTCCACAACGCTGTGTAGGAAGGGCCGGCCACTCCACAGATACGTTCTGGGATGGTAGAAAAACGCTCTGGGTTGTTTGCATTTCTTTAGACCAATCACAATCGCCTTGGGCTACGCTAAGTTTTGGACGAAGTGACGGTGGCTCTGCAAAATGGTCTCTGAAAGGAACTTGTTTTAGTGGAACATTTACACCCCACAAAAGAAAACACCACATACAATATTAAACAAAGTTAACTGTTCACACAGTACAATAATGTGAGCAATTTAAATTAGCCAGATACATGGCTTTTCTTAAAAACTTGCAATTTTCAGCGTGTAGCCTGCAAGCTTAAAGTTGTTGTTTTCCGAAGCGAAACGTTTGAGAACGGCAACACACAGAGAGGGGAAGGTGAGGGACACGCTTGTGCGCCGGATATCAGGCAATTGTGCTGGAAATGTACTTATGTTGATACTTTTAGAAGAGGTGTGAGAAGAATGATAAGAAGAGGATTCCTGGAAACAGTGAGGAAGAAAACAAGAAAAGTAAACTGAAGTAACACAGACACCTGAGGGTAATACCAGTATAATAGGACACTGCATAAAGCTGTTGCTATTGGGACATTTCACTCAATGTTCTGTAACTTAACTGTTGTCTAAGTAGCCCAACAGTTTCTCCTTATGTTATGTAAGCTTCTTCCTTAATTTTCTTGATAAACAGCCACTAAGAATTTCCTCCCTGCTCAAACTTCATTATGTAATCTCAAAGCCATAAAATGACAGACATTTTCTTTAACATCTGACTGGAAATGAAATCGCCTCCCTGCCACTCTGCTGTGATTAAAGGGAAGGACGATCAGGGGAGATCACATGAGCGTGGTGGAAAAACCTTACATTTGCTGACATCCCCTTTTTCATTGGCCTTTGTCCAGCGTTCCATTTTACTAGAAAAGCCTCTGTAGAACGCGTATACTAAGGTCAGTGAATGTGTACTGGGAGCTGAATACTCTCAAGCTCACAATGGTCTAAGCTGTTGGATAAGCCAGCATAAAGACAAATGGAGCTCAACAACAGCCTGAAGGTTTAGAATTTACAGGTTCAAAGAACCCATTTAATACTATTAATTTATGACCCATTAGTTTTTTTCCTTCGAAAAATCCCTGCATATGATAAAAGATTTTAAAGGAATAGTTTCACATTTTGGGTAATACGCTTATGCCGTTTGTAAAACACAGTGGATATTATACCATCCCATATGTTGTGATTACAAGTGGGAAGCTCAGATTTACTTGAAATTTACAATATAGGCCTATCTAACTTGACACTTAATATGGAAGAGCCTGAAAAACAAGCAAACATGGAAGTCTGTTGTTCAAGGTGAGTACACCTAAATTTAACAGATATAGTGCTATTTTCAACCCTTACACAACCAAGCTATGAACATCGGAAAGAGAGCTTTATGTTTATGACTTGTTAGATAGTTGTGTTTGACTTTGACTGACAGTTCAGATCAGTGGGGCCGTAAAGTGTGTCGCAGGTTTCAAGAAATAGAGGCCGGTGCAGCTCAGGAGACATTGAGGAGGAAGGAAGTGAAGAGAAGTGAGGAGGAAGGACCTAGCAGCATGGGGCAGCGGGTCAGCAGCCTGTCCAAGCTCACTGTTTTTTCTACAACCAATGCAGCATGATAGCACGGCGGAACTAGCAACCAGCCAGCCGGTTAGTAAGCTAGCTTGCAAACTCCCCAAACCATGCTGGTCATAAAAAAAACGAGCCAAAAACATCTGCCGATAGCAATGTGCTTTCCTACGCTGTGACAAGAGTGTGTGGATGAAGCATCAAGTTGTTACAATTTACTCATTTAAGGTCAGTTTAAATGGAAGTTTACACAAAAGTTATTCCATTTGTTGTCTATATCCATCGCATACTCTGTATTAGTTGATGATGTTTGTAGAAAAGCCGTAAATTGTGATAACTCAAGGGAATGAATTACAATATAATATACTGTATATACAGTATATATCACTTTACCCCTAATGGTATGAACAGGCTAAATTAGTCGCCAGCCTGTTTAAGAAAAAAAGTTGCTAAGAGGGTCTGAAAAGTCCATAAATCTAACGAGAAAGTTGTAATAACTGGAGCGGAGTACCAAAAACACTGACCAATGAGAGCATACTGGTCTTTTTCGGGTGGGGGTCTTAAATAGACAGGTTTTACAGCAGAGCATCTCAGACAGAGGGTGATTACAGGTGCAGCAGCCATGGGCAGTATAAGAAAAATAAACACTGAACATTAAAGCATGTAAACATGTTTTTAGTACTATGAACCTGAAAATGAGCATAATAGGTCACTTTTAAACAAAGCACCCAAGCTAATATCCAGCTCCTAGAAGGGAATTTTGTTATTTTGATGAACCATTAAACTTACATAATTGAGTGCAGTCAAACAAGTGGTAAATTCTACATTTCATCTCCGTAAAGTTGATATATGTTGAGATATATATATCCACCTGACAAATGACAAATTCACTCTTGTTTAAGTTTTGTTTTGGTCTCTGAGCTGTGTATGTTGTCTTTTAAGTCTGGGAATTGCCAAACTATTGGCTCATTGATTTGGTCTGTATTTATTATGTTTGTTTTAGATAACACAGCAAACATTCCCAGCTTGATTCATCTCCACAAAATCTTCAGTTTGTCCTCCCAGCTGAGATAACATTATGCCCTAATGACCACGTTGAGACTACCCACATAAAAGTCCTACAGCACCCAGAGTCTTGAAAAACTAATTTTGTGTCATCTTTTGTGACTTTTTGTGACTTTGCAAGAGGATGTTTGCAAGTTTAAGATCTAAAGATTTTACTGTTAACAGACCTAAATCCCAAAAACCCAGTTTACTATCATAGAAGACCGCAAATATTCTCCATCCATTGACTGACAGAGTGGTAAAGTGAGTAAGGCGGGCTGTAATGGCGGTTTTCCACTGCGTGGTATCTACTCTACTCGCCTCGACTCTACTCGCCTTTTTTGGTTTTCCATTACGAAAAAAAGTCCCTGGGACCTGCTACCAGGTACTTTTTTTAGTACTACCTCAGTCGAGGTTCTAAGCGAGCTGATGCGATACCAAAAGGTGACGTGGAAACCTGCAGGCTACTGGTTGGTCTGATCGCTGCGTTGTTAGCAAAACAAGAGTGCGGCGTGTGTGTCCGGAACAAAAAAAAAAAATTCTAGCCAGACACCGACAGATTATCTACTCTCTGCACTATTCTCACTTTCAATATTAAGGGCTATATATTAGGGGATTTATGTTGTTTCCAATATTGCACACTGTTACTTTAAAAATACAAGACAATATATCAAAGAAAAGTTTTTATTTAGCTATTCAAGTAGCGCATCAAACCCTCCCGTCCATCCCGGTCTTCTTCCCCTGCACCCTGTGACAGTGTCCCCACCGACTCTGCTGTCCCAGATGCATCCCAGTCGTTGTCATAAGCCATGACTCTCATAAAGATTATACGAAGCACAGCAGGTCAGAACCAGAGATTTCACCCGTCGGACATCGCCCACCAGACGGTCTGCGGCGGCGGTTTTGCAAAGCGTGAATGTTCTGAAACACAGACGGTACACAGCAGACGTATTTTGGTGTGTAATCATGGTTGCTAAAGTTCATGTACTTTATATAGCGTATAGTAAATACTGACTGTGACCCTAACACATGCAAATGTTGGCTAACGTTACCAGGAAACTTAACTTACCCTTTCGTGTCGGCGAACAACAGTCATGTCGACGTCTGAACTCCGTCGGAATTCCCAAACTCCTGTGTTTTTTAGCGGTGATTTTAGTTGCTTCCTTTAGCTTCTTTTGAAACAAAACATTGGCGAGTAGCCGACGTGCTGTTGTGAATCACGTTGAAAATTAAGTCATCACGCGTAGCTATGGTGACCAGCCACGCTGAGGCGTTACTCAATCTGCAATGGAAAACGGACAGAGAATGCGTCGAGTCGAGTAGAGGCAAGTCAAGGCGAGTCATGTCAAGTTGTTACCATCAATGGAAAAACGCCATAAGTAAAAGCCCCAAGCATGCTTGCAAAAAGAGGCTTTTTATATACGTATACAAATAAAATATTAACCAGGGGAGATTATCAAATTGGTTTGGATCAGCAGTAATTCTTCCTTTTCTACATACAAAATTGTAACAAATGTCAAACTATGAAGGTTTGAATGAGAATCGGTCCCATGACTGCAAAAAAGCTCACAAGTTTCCCTCACTTCATCTTTTCTGAATAACATTTGTCTGTTCACCTCCTCCGTCACACATTTCAAGCACATGCAAGTCAAGAGGCATGGAGGGTGTAAACTATATGTTGATGTATGTGTGTATGTTTCCTCTGATGGACTCAGTGCCTTTCATCCAGTGCATTCTGGGACAGCAGCTGCAGACAGGAGTGAGTCCTAACAGTGTATCATGGAGAAAATTAACCTAGGAATATATTCTGAAAAGCTCCAGGCCCCAAGTATAGAAGAGGTTGTGTGCAACAATGTGCAAATATTAAACCTATCTTCTTTTTGAAAGTATCGGGTACACAGCATCACGTTCACCAGTCAGTGTTTTTTCTCATATACAGTGCATTCAGCCCCCTTTAACGTTATGTTGCTGCCTTAGGCTAAAATTGTTGCAATACATTTTTGCTTCATTTAGACTCAATACCCCATAATGACAAAGCAAAAACAGGATTTTAGAAAAAACGCATGTTACATTTTGGTTTCATCAGACCAGAGTATCTTTCTCACAGTCTGAGTATTTTAGGTGCTTTTTTTGCAAACTCCAAGCAGGCTTTTGTGTGTTTTATGGAGGCCATTGTGCTCTTGAGAAGCTTCCATACAACTGAACATTATTTGTAGCCTTCCCTAGATGTGTAGTCTCGACACAATCCTGTCTCTGAGCTCTCCAGGCAGTTCCTTCGGCCTCATGGCTGATACACCATTGGTTGCTGAGACCTTATGGTGTGTGCTTTTCCAAATCATGTCCAACCAACATAATTTACCACAGTTGGACTCAAATCAAGGTGTAAAAACATCAAGAAAAAATGTGAGGCACTTGAGCTAAATCTTAATTTTCAAAGCAAAGGGTCTGAATACTTAAATCAATGTGATGTTTCAGTTTTTTCCTTTTGAATTAATTTTCTAAAAAAAATTAAAATTCAGTTTTGCTTTGTCATTATGGGTTATTGAGTGTAGATTGATGAAGGGAAAAACTAACTTAAAAGACTATGGAATAAGACTGACACAAAACTTGTGAAAAAGTGAAGGGGTGTTAATACTTTCTGAAAGCACTGTGTATGTAAAAAAACACTTCACTTGAAAAGCTTTTGCTGTGCGCCTAATACTATCAAAAAACAAACATGTTTCAGGAACAGCGTGTTGTGGTGCATATTTGTTTTAGACTGACTTTTCATGGATACAAAACACCACAAATTGTGACAAGTGTCACCTAAAATGTTAAAAGTTCACTATGACTTTCCTTAATGATTAATCTACTAGTTCAACCGGAAGACTTTGACAATAACAAACAATTTGTGCACCATATAAATAATCGTTTTTAGGTTTAGAGTGTGAATAGGCTGGCAGTTAATTGTTAAGCTATGTGGTCAAACCACCTGAACGATTGAATAAACACAGAAGAGACCAAAACCACGTATGTTCAGCTCCGCCTTAAAGGAGCACTGCATGGTTTTCTTGTTAACACACAAACATTATATTTACTTTTTTAGTGTTTCTCGCCAAATTAATTGTGCTAAATATACTGAGCAAAATTATAAACGCAACACTTTTGTTTTTGGCCCCATTTTTCATGAGCTAAACTCAAAGATCTAAGACTTTTGCTATGTACACCAAAGGCTTATTTCGCTCAAATATTGTTTACAAATCTGTCTAAATCTGTCTTAGTGAGCACTTCTATTTTGCCGAGATAATCCATCCACCTGACACGTGTGGCATATCAAGCTGCTGATTAGACAGCATGATAATTGAACAGGTGTGCCTTAGTTTTACTGTATTGGGGGGGTTATAACAACTTTTATCACCCAGCACAATGCCACAGATGTTGTAAGTTTTGAGGGAGCGTGCAATTGGAATGCTGACTGCAGCAATGTCAAGAAGATCTGTTGCCTGCCTGGTTTACACTGTACAGGGCAGATGGCAGAGTGTATGGCATTGTGTGGGTGAGCAGTTTGTTGATGTCAACGTTGTGGATCGAGTGGCCCATGGTGGTGTTGGGGTTATGGTACGGGCAGGTGTATGTTATGGACAACGAACACAGGTGCATTTTATTGATGGCATTTTTAATGCACAGAGACCCTGAGGCCCATTGTTGTGCGATTCATTCACGACCATCACCTCATGTTGCAGCATGATAATGCACGGCCCCATGTTGCAAGGATCTGCACAATTCCTGGAAGCTGAAAACATCCCAGTTCTTGCATAGCCAGCATACTCACCAGACATGTCACCCACGGGCATAGTACAAGAATCTGGGCCCTGTAGAAAGGCATTTTCTATGGGCCCCTCCCCGCATCTACAACTAATTATATTAGCATCTTTTTGGGCCCTCCTCACATGAGGGCCCTAGCTACTCAGTCCCCTTTCCTCCCCAGTCCAACACCCCTATGGAGCATGTTTGGGATGCTCTGGATCAGCGACAGCGTGTTCCAGGTCCTACCAATATTTTTTTTTACTGACTTAAGCAGGTTAGGTGTTCAGCATAAGTTACCATGGCGATGTAACCCAATGTCGTGATACACAAAAACCTGGGTTGAACCTGAAGTTCAAATCTTGCTTCGTAGTATTGGCCTTTAGCTGCACAACGGGACATTGTGACATCAATGGTGGGTGTGGTTAAAAGCGCAATAAAGCAGCATGATATAATACTGTTTTTCAGCCTGGGTTAGAGTTACTCTTATTCTATTACATCCAATTAATTAATCCATATCCTCTTAAAGTCCAATTTAAAAATAAATGTGTTATTATTTATTAAAGTAAATAATTAATTAGTGCCATAGAGCCCCAATGATAGCATGACTTAACAAAAACAAAAGCAGAAATTGAAAAAAGTCTGAATATCTCCATTTATTTTTCTTTTTTTATCCCTGTAATCATTTTCTGACCCCTCAGATTCATCCCAAGGTTAAGAACCCCATAATCTCAAATAAAGAATCAAAAAGAATGGTTGACAATCTGTTATTAGAGAAGTACTGAAGTGTAACTAAATGAACCTGGACTCCCATTTGTAAATAATGTAATGTTATGAGCTGCTGCAGGCCTCCTCACAAGAGTGCTAAAAAGGCCAGTAGCGGCTGCTAAAAGATGTAATTTATCTTTACTGTATGCATATTGCATAATCATTGAATAGTAGAGAGTGTCTTTTCTTCCCTCTTACTGGAGTTGTTAGCACTCTTTTTATCAGTGGGGAATTGATCATTGCTGGTTGAACCCACTCACACTCCATGATCAAAGTCTGAGTGGTTGGTGAGTGACATTACAGTAAGGGTCAATCAGTGAAACATTAACCCAAAGTCTTTCCCCCAACACCTTTATTCATCCAAAGCCCTGAGAATACACAACGTTGAATTTGTTTCTTGGTTTTAATCATTCAGAGAGGACACAAAAACATTACACAGTTCTTTAATGCACATCCTTCCACATCATGACTGAAGTATGCTTTGGTGGAGGAATTAAAGAATCCACCACCACCATCATCAAGGTGGGTATTTAATAAAGTAAGCCGACAATAATTACATGTAGTTTTGAGGTACTTTCTGTTTCTATTTTGGGTAACTTTTTATTTTCAATTCACTGCATAAAGATCATTATTTTCCATGCTCCACACTACCTTTAGAATTCATTACAGACTAAACCTCTTTTCAGATTAATATTTTACATTTGACATGACATGGGATCATAAAGTGTTGATGTTATCAGGCGAAGGGTTGTAGGCAGAATATTAAGACTACTGAGGTCATGATTTCATGAAGTCCCCCTTTCAACCCAAGGTAACAAAATATGCACACCAGCACCTCTAAAGGCCCTGACACACTAACCCGATAATCGGCCGTCGGACAGTCTGGCAAGGTCGGTGACTCGAGTCTGTTCGGTGTGTTCCGTGCCGTCGTCCATCAAAGGGGGCTGGCGGCCTTCATTTTGGCCAACCTGACATGCTCGGTCGGAAGGAGGGCACTGCCGACAGTCGGGCTCACATGACCAATCTGATTGGTGGAGTGCTAACCCGGAAATTACGAGTAGGATGAGTGTGACTAGAGTCTCTCAAAATCTTTTAAACTGACCTTTGATGATCTGAAATGAAGACAGATTCAGTAACTGCATGGCCTATTTTGTTTTCAGAAACACTTTTTGGTGAACTATTTTACTAATTTGCAATGCGGCTGAGTCGAGTCGAGGCGAGGTGAGCAGGTACCCTTAATGGAAAGACGCCATAATTAAGGAGTCTCTGCTGATTTTTTGGCAACTCCAGGAATAAAGTAACCCCGCCACAAAGTAGAAGCAACATAACCCCATGTTGTAAAACCCCAAATTGCCGTTTTACACGTTTGACTTTTTTTGCCATCCTCCAAGTTTTGTTTGTTTGGTGCTTTAAAGTCTACAATTACATGTCACTAAATGGTTTAGACATCAAACCATTCAAAACTGATACATTGTTTTAATAATTGTAGATTTTTACTTAAGTGAAACTTTTAATGCAAGGAATTTTAATGTTCCATTGTGGTGTTTCTATTTTAGTAACATATTTCTTCCACTGCTGATCATCATTATCATCATCTCCGCCACCGGAGAGCTGGTTAACATTCCAGCCCTCCTAATCTCTTTGAGAGACTGACATACCATGTGGTCAGATTAAGCGTTTCTGAGAGGAGTGTGGGAGAGGACGATACTGTAGCAGTCCAGGAGGATTTCTTTTTTCTAAACAGGGAGTTTGGAGTTTCCCTGTTTTAAAGTGCATGCTCATCTACTCTATACTGCCTCTAATTTCCTGTGAGTGTGTGTGTATGTGAGTGTGTGTGTGTGTGTGTGAATGTGTGTGTGTGTGTGTGTGTGTGTGTGTGTGTGTGTGTGTGTGTGTGTGTGTGTGTGTGTGTATGGATTAAACAAACAACACATACCATTAATTAGTAAGCTATAGAGGTAGGAATATAACCCAACTGTGTGTGTGTGTGTGTGTGTGTGTGTGTGTGTGTGTGTGTGTGTGTGTGTGTGTGTGTGTGTGTGTGTGTGTGTGTGTGTGTAATCACTGGTAATATGAAATATCTAAAGAAGTGGGGAGTGTACAGTGTTAGCATGCCAATATTTGCCATTTAGCGTTAAACAGTGTAATAGTTGTTGTTTTGCAGGTATTTGGTCATCAACCAAAGAATTGGACAGATTTTAACATGAAGTTGGCGCTAGATAAAAAGTCAGAGGATCCCCCAAGTCAGTGGGATTCATCCTCGGAGGAACATGAATGTCTGTACACAATGAAAAAGTAAGAAAAAAAATAAAAAGGGGCAAACAGTATGGTAAAGTTTCAGGAAAGTTACTGTGGAGTAATAAAACGCCCCAAATTCGCCACCAATTTGCCAATAAAGAAATACAACTACTATTTAGAAAGCGCAGAACAATGGAAGTGAACAAGCTGTAAGATCCATCTTCATTTAAATTCTTGAAAGTCATCTGAGTCATCAGTTCATCTTTCCAGCCTACACACTGACTGACGCACACAAAACCACGCTGTTCAACAGCATTCATATTCATTTGTTTAAAAGATGAAAGTTCTGCTTTTTGGCCCACGTGTCAGTGTTTCAGTTCAGTATTTCTGAATTTGTGTTATTGAAAGAAAAGCTAAAATGGAGCTGCCCACATTTGGTCAGACCACAATACTTACTGTCACATATCAATCTGACTGTGTGGCCAAATATAACAAGTGAAATCAATCAATCTTGTAAATTTACTGAAAGTAAATAATGTTAGCAAGTAAAGGTGTACCAGGCCCTTGGGAGAAAAAAGGGTTAGGTTAAAGTTTAGGCATCACTGCCAGATTCATGACCACAGTGCAGTGGAGTAAAGACTGGCTATACATTCTGGGTTCGGGTTGTTTGCATTTCTTTTAACCAATCACAATCATCTTGGGCGGCGCTGAGTTCTGGACGCATGGACGGTGGCTCAGCAATAAAGTCTGGAGACAACGCCACATACAATATTAAACAAAGTTAACTGTTTACACAATACAGTAATGTGAGCTATTTAAATTAGCTGATACATGGTTAAACGTAATTTGCTGGTGCCAGTTTATCGCTGTGCCTATTTCTTCCATAGCAATCCCCAACAATTGGTCCCAAAACATCCCAGTTAGATAGTAAATGCTGTAAACATATTCTTTGTAAATCTTTACAACCATTCCCTGCAAGAACCAAGCAGGCCTGCCTCGTTGCACGATCCCAATTTTCTTTAAAACTTGCCATTTTCAGCGTGTAGCATGCGAGATGAAGTTTGTTGTTGTTTCCCAAAGCGAACAGAGTTTGAGTCTTTCTTTTTATCTAAAAAATGCCAAAGCTGGACAGGGAAGAAATGTTTTAGCAAGTGACGAAAGGAGAAACCATTATCATGGGTTATGTACAGTATATTGTTACACAATGATAATAAATGTGGCCTTCAGAACTATCAGCTGATATTTTGAGGACATGGTATCTTTAAAGCTGTTTAACATTTTAGGGAAATAAGGTTATTCACTTTCTTTTTGAGAGTTAGATGAGAAGATTGAAACTACGCATCTTCTTATAACAAGTAAGTATAAAGCTACAGCCATTAGCTGATTAGCTTAGCTTAGCACAAAGAGTGGAAACAGGGGGCAGTGGATAGCCTGTCTCTGTCCAAAGATAACCACATCTACCTCCCAGCACTTACTAATTATCATGTTATAGCTTACGACCCTCTCACTTTTTTGAAGACTGCCTGATGACTATTTTTCTGAAAAATCAATGTTTAGATTGGTGACGCCAATAAATTAGTAAGACATTTGAGTCACATACTGGGAATAAGCTTCACGTGTCATCAGGACAACTCTTTTATATTGTGGGGTATTGTGTGTACAAACACTGTCCTGGCAAAGGTGAAACTATTTAGCAGCAGTGAGTGACCTCTCACCCTCAAGTCCAGTGTTGTGTCCCCCCCCCCCCCCCCGCTCATCACTGTTTGAAAATCCCAAGGACAAAGCCAGGGAGACAGATGGCCTGGTGTGACCACACACGCACACACGCACACACACACACACACACACACACACAGAGTTGGGTTACACTTTTGTTAAAGTTCATCCAGATAGTTATGAGAGTTGCTGAAGGAATAGTTTTAACATTTTGGGAAATATGCTTACTGGCATTCACTTTCGGTATTTAGATACTTAGATGAGAAGATAGATACCACTCTCATGTCAGTACGTTAGACATGGCTACAGCCATCAAAAAGTTAGCTTAGCTTAGCACAAAGACTTGAAACTGAGGGAAACAGCTGGCCTGGCTCTGTTGAGAGGAAACAAAATATCCTTATTATTAGTCGTATGTGTTGTTTGTTTAATTCATACAAAAACCAAAGTGTAAAAATGACAATTCACTGTTGTGACAGTGGGTAACATGCCAAACTATTTCTTAGCTGGGGCCACTAACTTAATGGAATCTCAGCTGCTTGCCAGGCAACCGTAATCCACCCACCGACCTTGAACACAAACTGGGGTCAGCAGTGGATGCTTACAGGCCCACTTCACTGTCTGCATACAACGGGCTGCTCTAAAGGTGCAAAGAACAACTGACTTGAACAAAGAGCACAAAATTAAATCTGCCCCATGCATGAACCTCTTTCTGTCCATATGAAAAGGGACAGAGAGGGAGGAGAGAGCAGCCCGGTAGCACTGAGGAATGCTGGGTAGAGCCCCGTGCTTGTTGTGTTTGGAATGCCCCCGGGGCTCTTACATAATTCCCATCAGGCCAGTTGCGGCTGCTCCGTCAGCCACACATTCACAGTCAGCAGCCACATCAGACTCCCACTTAAACACACATATTCAACCCAGTATCCACTTCTTTACACCTCGCACAAGAGAGAGACATGCTGTGATTATGGACTTAAGTAATTGCAGCATGGTACTCCCCAACTCACTCACACAGATTCAATTGTAACCATTATTACTGGTTAGATAGTCTGAGGTTTTGTAGCTTGACAGAAAGACGTACATCAAACATCCTGTTGGTCTCACAGATCAGCATGCGTGTAGCTTTACATATATTTAGTTTGTTCATGTGGTTTTCAATAACAATTAAACTCCTACTGCAAGTTTGGTAGGCAGGCTTTGTTGAGAATATTAGTTATCAATAAGTAAAAAGATGGCTTGAAACTCCCCTTATTTTCTTTGGGTTATGATTCCTCTTAGTTTCACTGGCTGGTTTAAGGTGAACAAGAAAAAAAAACTAGTTGAAACTTCCCCAGTTGATTACTTACATTAAGACAAATATCTTTTTGTATTACAAGTTTTCTAGAATTTTATGTTTAAATATGGAAATGAAGCATTATCTTGTTAGTTATGCTCTAAATTGCCTACATTTCAAGAGCAGAAATCTGAATATTGGAAAAAACTAGGATCAAAATTCTTCTTTTATTTTGTTGACATATTCAAGTCAAAGTTTTTTACAGTGTATTTTGGATATCTCCTTTTATCACTGCATAAATCAGAATATGGTGTCAAAAGCCATAAAAAATGTTTGCATGTGCAAATACACAAAGTGTAATAACACCTAAATGTGTGTTTTTAATGTTTTTTTTACCAATAGTCTGAAAGAAGACATGCTATGGAAGTAAAATAGCCCAAAAACTCAAAATTGAAAAAGTATGGTTTTGCCTTGGGTGTTTCCCCAAACATTTGACTTATTCCTATTTTGACAACTAGTTACCTTAATTCTCTTAATCGGAACCTCAATCCTGGTGTTGTATTAACATCTGAAAGTAACTAATATACTCAAGTACTGTAAGTACTGTATGTCAGGTTTTGAGGTCATCTTGTAATCTTGTGCAGCCACGGTGCCTTATCTTTTCTTGTTTCACAGGCATTCATTTTTTGAACCAAGGTGGTTTAAATTAAAAGCAGGTTGAAATATTCTCCATGCACTGCAAAATCAGGCTTTATTGACATAAAAGTCTTTTATAAGATCAAGGTTTTTTTAACAGCCGGATACTTTATACATTAGTATAAAACAACAGCACAGATACTGCTCACACATTAATGCATCAGTGATAATATAATATATATATATATATATATATATATATATATATATATATATATATATATATATATATATAAAAGAAAAGGGCCATTTGGCACACCTGTACTAAGTACCGGCATTGTTTATTATTATATTATTATTATTATAGGCTGCTATTTATACCAACATAAGACTATACATCATGATTTATTGGGGAAAAAACAAGCAATTATTTGTCAAATCCGACATTCAGCACCCCCATATAGCCTGAATGGAATGACCCTTTGTCCAGTAACCACATTTTCAGACATTCAACTATGAGATTGCCAGTTGAATCAGGCTTCTTAAATCAAATCTTCAAATACTTATCATTTTGGGTCACCCCAACAAGATATACCTATGAATATAGATATACTATTATAACTTCTACTAACTTTAAAGTATGTTTGGGATTCTGCCTGTTTGTGTAATCTCTGAGTTCTCAATGTTTTATGCTCACAAAATATGATTTCACAAAGCAAGCAATGCAAGCAAAGTAAACATGTGACTACCTGAATGGGATTTGGCCTTCTGATGTTTAATAGCAGACAGAAAATGAATTATAGAGGACACTAACATTTTTGAATAAAAGTGTGTAGACTTTTCTTGAATAAAAACCGAAATAGTTTTATATTTTTGTTAGTTACAAAGTTTAGTTTTTATTCCCGACTGTCAAGAACAATTTTCAAAAGCCAGAAGTATTAGTCAATACATTTCTGTGATATTTCATTTCCGTTTAGTCTTTTCTTTTGTCTTTATAGTCATATAACAATTCATACATTCACGTGGCATCCCTGCAGCATGCATATCCTGATAGAAATATTTATTTATATATATATATATATATATATATATAAAACTGTATTGTGCGTCACAGGGTTGAGGTAATACAAGCATTATTACACAAGGAGACCAGGCAAACTAAATACTGGAAAATCTGGTCTAAATCTCCTCTTTAATCTCCTTCACACTTCTTCGGCTAAAGTGGATTTAATAGGCAAAAGTCAACTACAGAGCAAAGTTTTGATTGACACAGTGAGAAAGTGGTACTTAAAGTACTTAAAGTCTTTAAAGACTTTAAACTAAACATAGATCACATGTTACACAAGTTTTAGTTTCTTGCTGTTGGCTTCTTGTCACTCTTAGGGATTCATTTCAAAATTTTACTTTGCATTGTCAGGCACCTCTGTATTCAAAGGAGTTGTGCCTGAAAATGTGTCAGAGGTCCCATATTATGATCATTTTCAGGTTCATACTTATATTTAGGATTTTGACAACACGTTTACATGCTTGAATGTTCAAAAAAACATTTCAAATGTGTCTGAATATATCTGTATTCACCCTCTGTCGGAAACACTTTTTTCACTCATTTTTATCTCTAACTAGTCAGTTCTGATTGGTCCGAATTTCCAGGTCTTCCAAAGCGCACTCTCTAAATCCATACGCTGTCATTGCAGCCAGGGAATTACTCAGAAAGACACCCAGACTGAAAGACAGATATGACAACATGACAGTGTCATTTGTAGTCATTTTGTATCTCTCTTTGTAGTCATTTTAATTAAATAAAAAATAAACTAATTTACTTTGACTGAAAAGGTTAGAGAAAGTAAAAATAAGACAAAGGACCCATTTCAATTCATCAACTGTACCAAACGGTCATATTTTGTTTTTATTTCACAACACATTGGACAGGTACTGTAGATATATAGTATATCAAAAACACATCACTTGACATGCCATATCTAAAATTAAAAAAACAACACTTGGTTTAAATTTGCACATAGAGCTCAAGTCTTAAGATACAGAAAAGTGACCCAACATTACAAATGAAGGACCGCATCAAGATATTATCCCAGCACATATTTCTATATTGCATACACATTTATTTAGGAGTGGAAATCTGAAACACACTGATGGATCACCTTTAAATTATATTTGTGGTGATGAGGGAAAATTCATCAATTTTAAAGGCCACCATATGGACTTCAATTCGGCTCAGCTATCCGAAGCAGAGGACAGAAAAGCTGTAAGATGAGTCATTCATTACACAGGTAAGAGTTATGTATGTAGATACCAGCAGGTACTGGTAAGCAGCAACTGGAACTTCAGTGGAACTCCTGAAAGTCAAACTGGTCTGAGTTTGGTCATGCAAACATAGCAGAACATCTTGGAAATATAAAAACTCCCTCAGCGTGGATTGTGTCATGGTGCCAAACACATTCATGAAGATTTTAAATGAAAGTCAACAGCCATCATCAGAAAGCTTTCCAGTACAGATTCAAACAGAGAATAGTTTCATTAATGGCATCCAGTGCTCATTTCTTCACAACAGACCCAACCCTCTGGCTTGCAAGGCATCAACTGTATGAATGAACATTCTCATTAATTTAATTAGGTGATTGTGCCAATGCAAGAGGTTCAGTTACACCGTCTACTATAATGAGTGCTATAACAACCGCAGGTTTTTGCATTTAAAAGGCAAGGTGAGAGAGGTGTTGATACGGTATCCGTATCTTCTGTATCCAACTGATGACTGCAAGTAAAACTGAGTCAAGGCCAGAGAAAAGTCTTGAGAAACAAAATCATCACACAACGTCACATTTGAAAAACAAACTACAGCATAGATGGTCTGTCAAAAAATTCAAGACAGAAAAATTGCAAAAATGTTTCTAACATCCAAACTAAATATTACAAACAGCATCTACAGAAAGAAATAGATAATGTCTAATAACTTAAAATACTTAAATTATTATGCCATACAATACTCTTCCATTTGGGGCCAGCGGGTAAGAAAATATATCTGCTCAAAGCCTACGCAAAAAAACTCTTTGCAAACAGGTCCAGAGGCTACACAATATAACCTAGTGACGTGTGCTCCGACATGCTGCGTTGTGTGTGTCCTTTTAGAGGCGAGGACATCTCTCAGATCCCTTCAGTCCTGCAGTGAGAAGCTTTGGCACAGAAACCCCATGGGACGAGGTGACACATCACAACACGGTGCTAATGAGGGACACCCATGCAGGCCTCGCTCCAGTCCTGGAGGAGATAAGGTCAGAGAACCCCAACATGCATTGCCAAGTGACAGAGGGGAGGCTGGGAGAGAAGGAATGGAAATAGGTATACAGAGAGAGGAAAGTTGAAATGAAATGGCTCAAATGCATGGATACACAGGTTTTTTTTTTCAGCCATAATGGGGCAGTAACAGAGGGTAAAAGCTAAGGAAATTTCTTTTTTTGTCAGGACCACGACAGAGCCACAGGTCAAAAAGATAACAGTGTCCATGACAATAATGATTTTTAGCCTGGTGTGCTGGTTTTCCAGCTTCTGCTCTGTTCCTCTATATCCCCTCCATCTCACAGAGATGACTCCACCTCTCTGGTGATGGTAATCCCAGCCTCTGATTGAGGGCACACCTGAACACCTGCATCCTGCTCTGGGGTCTCACTGATCACCTCAAGGGCTGAAGCAGCGGCAGACTTGCAGTCACTGCTAGCCTTCTTATCAGAGCCTGTGTTCGGTTTGTCTGCAGAGCCGCAGCACAGCTTAGGAGCACACTGAGTCCGACAGGAAAGCTCACAGAGGGAGTCTCGAGACTCTGAGTTGAAGGTGACAAACTCTGGCTGGATGGTGGTGGCGTGGATGCCCTCGTCGTGGAAGAAGTCCTTGATGCGCTTGGCCACCTCCATGTAGGAAGTGGGATCGTGGCACTTTATGTGTGCCGTGGCAATGATGCGACTGCCAGCCAGCTGCCAGATGTGCAGCTCGTGGATGGCCAGGACACCCTCTAGACCTAGCAGCCGCTCGTTGAGCCGGCTCATGTTGATCTGCTTGGGCACAGTCTGCAGCAGGATGAGGGCCGACTCTTTGAGCAGCGGATAGGTAGTATACAGCAGGATCCCCACCATGATGATGCAGAGTGTGGGATCCAGGTACAGAACCCAGCAGGGGCCCGCAAACTTCATGGCTGACATAGTGGGACCTTCAATCAGGTCAACCAGCGTGTGATTGACATGCTGGTGGTCTGTGGTGTGGCTGTTGATACACGGGTTGACACACGTCTCACCGCTGATGCAGGGCTGCCACACAAAGGTGAATATTAAAGAATTGACCACCACAATGACAGAGCCAAGGGCGTCACCCAAAACATGCAGGAAGACCCCGCGCATGTTGAGCTGCGCCGATGCGTCGTGGTCATGGTCCATCTCCTCAAAGTGGGGGTTGCCATTCATCTGCACCTCTGTGCTGTCTTTACAGCTGATTTCTGAAGATAAAAACAATGGATAGTTTATTTTACGGGAACATAAAGTGAATATGGAGATACTAATACAGCATTCAAAATAGATATAAAGAAAAAAAAAATATAATATTGTTTTGAAAAATGACAGAAAAAAAACAGACAATTCTAATTACGGCGCCAAAAAAAAAGATGCAACTAATCAACCAGCAGTAGGAGATTCCAAGAAGATGTAATCAGTGGCAGCCAGTTACTTAATTGCTCAGTTATATCATTTTGAAAAAATGCACATGTCCAACTTGAAACAAAGAAGCCAGAACTCAACTTTCACTGTGGAAGACGATGAATGACTGAGTCTGTGCTATAACTGTCCGGGGCTACAAACAAGAGAAACATACCAGACAGCCGGGCTGGATTATATGAAAGAAATCTCACAGCATTTTGGATGGTAAACTCATATTTTTTTTAAAGATTTTTTGGGGGCTTTTTCCCTTATTATTAAGTGACAGTGGATAGGCATGAAAGAGGGAGAGAGATGGGGGATGACACACAGCGAAGGGCCGCAGGAACCCTGACCACTGCAGGACTCAGCCAACATGGGGCGAACGCTTACTGGGTGAGCTAGAGGCCGCCACCTAAACTCATATTTAATTAGTAATTGCAGGCAGCAAGGTAGCTTCAAAGCTCTGAGGAACAGCAACAGACCAATGGCTGCCCTCTTCCATCCTGGGACGCTAACGGGTCATTCATCAACCGCTAATGGTGGGGCTGTGGCTGTTGACTCCACAGTTACACTGATGTATGACCCAGTAACAGTCAGGGGGGGGGGGATAATGGTCTTCTGCAGGGTTTAACCAGTGGACAAGGACAAACTTTTGGGAGGTAATCTGTTGCTTCATTTTCAACAAGCAGACATCAAACTCATATCTGACCAGACCCGTTTAGGATGGTAGCTGCCGGGTTATCACTATTGTATGACACTTTTTCAAGTTTGAACTAGATCAACAACAAGATTTTTCTTGACTGGGTCCACAGCAACTTCTGGATATATTTCTTAATTGATTAGGCTACTTGCAACTGCACTATAAACACTTCATAGTCCCCTAACAGCTCCTTTGCTTGTAATTGTCTGTGCATATCTCGGTTTCTTGTCGGGTATTACTTGTGCCCAAAATCAAATTGCCCTCCAGGATTAATAAAGCTGTATTGAATTATGTATAAGGCAACTGATCTGATAGTGGCCATCTTACAAAGCCTGAAACTTTAGCCATCTATGTTACGTTTCCTTGGATAAAATAACCCACCAATAAATATCTGATATCAAACACATTTGTCTAAATGGATGCTACTACCACAGAAGAAAAAAAGGATTAGTCACTCCGACAGGGAGTCCTCGGGGTACACTGAAGATATACGTATCTACTGTTAACAGCCTGTTACGCAATCTGGACTGATAACAATGGAGACAAAGCACTTGTTGTCAGCTTCAACGTGGGACACACTGAGGCTGGACTTACGGGGTTTGGGCACTTTATTCGGGCATGCACTGCACACTTTAACATTAAATTACATAATTTAACACAGGGAAATGTGACGCAATATTTAAAACCACAATGACTATCGTTACAGTTCAGTGAAAATGCTTCAACTGTCCATACTTACCATTTCTCGGTCTGACATCTCCCGGGCTGTTGTAGTTTCCTACCAAGTTGTTGGTCTCTTCTCCTGAAGACCCATTCCCAGCCTTCTGGGATTTGCCGGTTTTACCCCTCTTGTTCTTATTTCCATGAGAGTGTCCTCCGTGGGAGTGTCCGTGGCCTCCGCCAGCGTGCCCGCGGAACAAGCAGAGCCCAAGCAGGTTGATTAGGAGTCCGGCGGCACCGACCCCGGCGACCACCAGCGGACTATCTATCTCATCGGGCTCGGTAAAACGCTCGACAGCCTCCAGGACGATGGTAAAGCACAACGCCGTAAGGAAGACGGCGTTGACCAGAGCCCCCATCACCTCCGCCCGGATCCAGCCGAAGGTGTTTTTATTGGTCGCATGGGTTTTCTCAGCGAATCTCACCGCGACCAAAGCCACGACCAGCGCAATGACGTCCGACAGCATATGAAAGGAGTCCGACAGCATTGATAGAGATGAGGTGATTCGGCTTACAACCACTTCCACAATGAAAAACCCGAAAGTCAATGAGAGCATGCATAGCAGCCGGACACGATTAGGCTCAAAAGCCATTTTCCCTTCTTCACAGTCCTTCGTCGAGTCAAGTTTCGAGTAAACGTTAAATAAGGTTTCACAGCCGTCCAACGAAATCACTAGGACATCAGCTAACGTTAGCTACCCCTCTGGTTAAACACAGCTCGAAGATAACGACTTACGTTACGCTAGCTGGCTCCCTGAGACAATACGATCGATGCTAACAGCGTCTTTAGACACTGCTGTTTTCCAGCGACGGCAGCATCACTCGGCTGGATCTGAAGACAATCACAGATAAAAATGAATCCGGCAAACGGTTATTTGCCGTACAAATACACCGTGGTCGACACTAGTACATTCCAGAAACGTTTGCCGACGAGCTCCGGTTTGCAGACGGCTGAAACTTTGCACCCGAGCCGGTAAACTTTCCACACGGAACACAGCACCATATGGACACGCCTTGGACGATTCCTATTGGTGGAGAGGGCACAAGATTGAATATGATTGGTCGAATTCTGCAACTCTCGCAATTAGGAGGAGCAAACAAGCCAGACAACAGTGGTTGCTACGCACGCTGACCACAACTATAATCTCGCGATGACTACTTTAATGTATATGTAAATCTTTTAAGTATCGGTACTTTGGTTCTGATCTATTAACATATGTATGTAAATAGAGAAAACACTGGCCACTTGCGGTATTCACTTTTTTTATTGATTAATTTAGTGTTTCTCATCACTGAAGATGTGATCAAAAAACAAAGGTGTTAAATGTGCCTCAGTATTTCCTAATTTAACTGTCTGACAATGTAATTACTTTTAATGTAATTAAACACTTGTCTTTTTGATTATAATCTCTAATCTGCTACAAATGAAGAACAAACGACGTTCACGTGTGAAGACGTATTGCTGTGGCCTGTAATTAATGCTCTCAATCCAGTAGCTGACCTTCAATGGAAAACTGGTGACCCCTGTTGGTTATATCTCAAAGCACTCTAGATTGCATTTGTAGTACCCTTATAAGGTAGTAGTTTTGAGTAAATTGTTTAACGTGTGTGTGTGTGTGTGTGTGTGATCTTTGGCACAAAAAAGGTCCTTCAGGATGAATAATAGTTTAGAGTCAGGAAATGTAATGTAAAAACTTAAATTCACAATCACTCATTCTGCTTAGATGAAATGCTCTTCATATATACTATTAACAAGTTTTTACATTTTGTTGTAGATACAAATCATCAAACAACCTGCCCATTTATGTCTATTCCTAAGCAGTCCTTGAAAAGAAAAAAAAAAAAAAAGAAAATACACATCTAGCAATAATACACTGTACATTCACAAACTGTCACGCTGACATCCACACATCAAACTGAATCAAAATATTACCCTACAAAACAATAACAATCATTTGGCTTCATTACTATCACAGCTACTGACTTAACATATAAATAAAGCTTTATTTACATCCAGTTATTATGACTCCTAGTCTACACATATCAGTCACTAGTCAGACAGCTATCTGTATCATGATCAGCGGATGCCGAGTATCTGCCTGCTCTTGAACTGACAAGTCTTCTCCACTTCATTCAGTGTTTGAGCACGCAGCTTGGCCGCCTGCAGCCTCCTCAAAATCAGCTCCTGGGACGTCACACTGGGACGACCCTCAGGCTGCTGATTCTCTTTGCTCTCACCAGCACCAGCAAAGTGGACCTTCTTCTTGCCAGGGGAGAGGTTTTCTCCATCTAGGACCAAACGGTAAGGAGTCAATGATTAACAAAGACACTTCATATCATCAAACAGACCTTATAACACACTTTGCAAACCAACATGACAGTTCGATTTGCATGTGGTGTGTACAAATTCTTTATTTGGTGTATAAAAACATAATTTACATGATTTGAAAAGTAATAAACTTGATTTTAGTCATCCACATTCCAAACCGCATGAACCCATAAAAAAAAAGAAATAAAACATTTCTCAGTTCTGGTCTTGGTTCAGTAAGTCCAAAGGTCTTCGTCCAATTCCCATACCTATGCCTTTGCCATAGAATGGTGCCAGGTCCCTCTGCTGCTGAAGACGGTTGTGATTTTTCAATAAACTCTCTGCTCTGTAACAGTAAGATAATGAGTTTACACCAAACAGTTGGTAAAATTCACGTTGTTGAATGAGCAAAATAGGAGAAATGGCAAAGTACTGATTGTGTCATTTCTAGCTTTTTACCTCAAAAGCGTCTCCTTTGACATTCGCTCACGAACACAAAGCTCCTGCTCTCTTTCTGCGGTGAAAGGACAAAATAAGACAACTTTATTTTTGGAATTTGTAGCACCTTTTTGCCATGGGACAATAAATCCTTTATTTGCAAATTTGAGAGGCATGTATATACAGTATATTATATTCACTGTCAGCCAGGTGCTGTACATTGAAAGAAATTGAAAGTAGGTTAACATTTTGCTAAAACACAAAACCTGTTTTAGTTCTCCTGCAGAAAATGTATGTTTAGGCCTTAGTGCAAGTGGACAGTTTTAAAAATGTCAAAACATACATGACTTCACTTGTAGTTCCCCTAATCACTTTAGAAAAGGTATCATGCAATACTATTTACACCTGAAGAATGATACACAAAACGCATTTAAAAAAAGACAATGTTTTTCGAGGTTGTGAAAAGGCCAGCTGCAGGTCAGCAGGGGTCATACTTTCCCACAGATGGGGGGGGCCAAGTGTGGCACAAGGTGGAGTAGAAAGAAAAGTCTTACGCTCCAGCCTCTCCTCACGTTCCTTCAGTGCCTTTTCTCTGTCCCGTAGCGCCTGTTCCCTGAGTCTGAGCTCTGCGGCAGTGGCGGGCTTCGGTTCAATTGGCTTGTTAAGGGGACAGTCAGGGTCCTCAGACCTTCTTTGGAGACGCACCTGTGCCCTCCTTTGCTCCTCAGCAACAGCATCAGCCAACAGGCTGCTCTGGAGAATAGACTCCACAGAGGGTCTCAGATAGTCCTGACAACAAAAGAACAGATTACCGAACCCTACATGACAACAAACTGACTAACTCAATAGCACGTAAAGTTTCTGACCAAATGATTCATTTCTAACCTTCAGGTTGAGCATTTTGCTGAGTAAGGTGTTCAGTTCCTCAGAGTATCGGTACGGGATTCTTCTGAACTTCCCCTCTCTGATCTTCTCTGCGAGCTGTTTTTGGTTGTAAGCTGTAAACGGGGGGCTAAACAGGAGAAATCCAGGGAAAATGTTAGATTCAAAGTCAAACCACCTGCTGCGGAAATCAGCTCAAGCATAAGAGTTTGAAAACTTACGACAATGCACAGAGTTCATACAGCAAACATCCCAGCGACCAAATATCTGATTTCTCGTTGTATGACATCCGGTCTATTTGTTCCTGAAGGAAAAATAGTGACAGTTAGTGGCTAATGTGGCTGATTGGCAGACCCAAACACAATCTGTGGATTTAGTAGATGTTTCCTGCTTTGGGTACAGATTTACATTAACATTCGGAGTTTAATTTTTTTTTTTTTTTTTTTTTAAATTCTGATTAGGCTACACCCTAAACTAATACTGGGTAAGGTTACTAACCCAGCTTCAGTACTTTTTTATTGGGTTGTTTCTAATACAGAAGGAATAATGATCCAAATACTAGGTCATATAATAATAAGAATAATGATGATGATGATGATGATGATAATAATAATAATAAATGTTATTTAATGGCACCTTTCATGATAATCAAGGTCACCTTACATCAAGTACAGTAATAAAAACATTCAAAAACAGTATAAATATAGCTGACTAAGTTGAGCCTATACATAAGTGGAATGGTTTGGTTGGGTTATTAATCAGTATAACCATTCAAGTGATGCAGCAATATTACTTCAGATTTTCTTTAAAATGTGTCAAATACTTAAAAGAAATGGCTTGAATAATAGGTTTGGGGTTTTGTGACACACAAAACAACGCACATACCCCGTCTACAAGAACTATAAGCCATATGATTATAAATGACTTACTTACTTTTATACCCTAACTATTCTATAGGCCATGTTGTTGTTTTTTTAAACTGTTTTAGAAATAATCCAAACGTGCATGAATTGTTTAGGACGTTTTGGGACCGATTGGCGGGATTGCTGTCGAGAAAGTACACACGGTAATACACTGGTGAGAGCACACTACATTTAACCATGTATCCGGATAATTTAAATAGTTCACGTTACTGTATATTGTGAAGAGTTAACTTTATTTGATATTTTATGTGCGGTTTTCTTTTGCGGGGTGGAAATGTTCCACCAAAACAAGTTCCTTCCTGAGACCATTTTGCAGAGCCACCGTCACTGCGTCCAGAACTTTGCGCCACCCAAGACCATTGTGATTGGTTTAAAGAAATGAAGAACGTTTTTTCCCCCATCCCAGAATGTATTTGTGGTGTAGCCAGACCTTACTCCACAATGCTGTGAAGATGGGTCTGGCAATGCGGGTCTAATGTAAATATGATATTGTTATTGGGTCAAAATAACCACATATTAGTATGACTGACAATATGCCTACTGGAAATAATATAAATAACACTAAAACTGGGTCAAAACATATTTTGGGTGCGATTTTTATGTTTATGCTTGTGGGTAGTGGGCAAACTTTACCCAGTTGTGGGTCGGTGCTAGATTGAAACAAATTGGGTTAAAATTGACCCAGTATTTTTTACAGTAGTGAAAGATCAGGTGGGCCAATAAATCAGGATACATTTTTCAAATATTCCGTATAAAAAGCTAATTTGGGAAGAACAACCTCACAGACAGCAGAATTAAACAACTCACTGGTGACATGTAGTAAGGTGTCCCGACAAATGTCTTTGCAAAACTGGTGTCATGGTTCAGGATCCTCGCAAGGCCAAAGTCTCCAAGCTTCACATTCTGTCTGATGTCGAGGAAGATGTTGGCTGGTTTCAGGTCTCGATGAAGAACCGTTGCTCTGCCATCACTGCGTCTGTGGCACTCCTTCAGGGCTAACGTGAGCTGTGCCATGACTCGCAAGACGAACTGCTCCTCCAAATAACGCCTGCCATGGTAAAAACATGCACTTTATTCTGCAGATACTGTCAGAAAGCACAGAGGTAGTGTGACAGAGCATAAAGCCCATACATTTACAATGCACACAAATATGCAACCTACCTTTCCTTGATGCATCGGGTGATGAGGCTGGACAGGTCCCCACCCTCGCAGTACTCCATGACAATATACAGTGTGGCATTAGTCCGGTCTATGATGCGGTCGTAATACCTCACTATGTTTGGGTGCTTGAGCTCCCTCAGGAGGTTCACCTCTGACACCAGCATCTGCTTTTCACTCTCTGCCATGGTGCCATAGTCCAGCTCCTTCCACACAAGGATCTACAGAACAAGTGATTTAATTACCCGGGATAAAGCTTAAATTCATACGGTACATTAATTTATGATGTATTGTAATGCATGTAAATTATAGGATTACACTAAATGATTACATGTAGTGTAAAAGGTGCACAAGAAGAGTCGTATGCGAACTGACTCAGTGAAGTCAGTTACATAACAATATCTAACTGAAGTTCACCAACAATAGCTACGGGTCATATTAGACAAAGTACTGAGGCTGTAGCTGCAATACCCTTGAGCATAGGTAAGTTTATATTTTTTTTTAGCAAGAATGAGATGGTGTAATTTCTTGTTTCAAAGGTTGCATAGTCTTTCTTTAAACATATTCCACTGCAGCACATCAGCAGCTACATTTTGCCGTGTTATACACAGAATTAATTCATTTTAATTCCCTAGAACCCAAGGTGACATATTAGACTAATCTTTTCAGCTGTGAATGGCAGCATTACATTCAGGTGTGTCAAAGCCAGACGATACCTGAACCCCTAAATGCAACGTGTACAGCTGAAAACCATATAATGTATACTTTATTAATCCCGCAAGGGGAAATTACAATTTATACTCTGTTGTTATTACACACAGGCCTGAATTACACACACATTATCAGTACCAATGCAGAGATGTCAGAGTGATAATGTATTTAATTAACTAACGTACACCTGTACTGCTGTTGACAAAAGGTCTGACCTTTCTCAACCGTTTTATTTCTTCGTTTTGGTAACTATATAGAGCTAGCTAGCTAATTTAACGCTACCATCCATTTATGATGCCATATGACAGCACCTCTGACCCCTAAAATCTGGCTTTGACTGTTAAAAATAATGTCCAACACTTGACCATTCTCATTCATCTCTTAGTAACTGCACGGAGTCGTTGCTCGACGGTTTTAGTGTGATGTTCGTGCTGAAAACAAGTCAAAGCACAGATGTTTACCCTAACCCACACCCGCTAATGTCAATTAAACAAAAATACTCCCCCGGGCAGGTTAACGTTACCGACAGGTAATTGATTTGTGCAGACAAAATGTTTGAACGTTACTTACTTTCCTTTTCCATCAGATTTCCGTCTTATTTTCTGGCATTTTCCATAGGAACCTGTGCCTATTGTAAACAACATCTCATAATCCTCAACACGGGACGGCATCTTACTTTTTCAAGCGAAGCTAACGTTAAACGTTAGCTAGCGTTAAAGTTAGGATATATTCGGCTGTAATCAAACATAAAGTTGAACCAGCGATCGATTAGTCTCTAATTTTCCTCTTAAGCTGGGGATGTCTTTGTTCCCAATAAAGATGCTTAAACAGACCAAATGTTTGGCTTTTCTTTGGTCGTTTACTCGTGTGTATTGCAGTTAACAAAACAGGAAGCGTTTGCTCTCGGTTTAAATTGGTGCCCAAATCCTCAATCGTAATTGGCCTGCTTTCTCCGAACGGTGACGTATGATTGGTCAGGACGAAGACACAAGTTGCGAGGTTGCTAAGTGCCTGAAACCCGCGAGAGTGGAGCGGGTAGATGTTAGGAGCTCAACTCTCCACAGGCGGCGCCAGAAACTCACAGTCAGCCAGGTCAAAGCAGGATCAAAGTTATGTAGGCTGTGGACATTGGTCTGTCAATGCAAGACTACAAGAAATTAAAAAAATATATATAACAAAAATGGATTGGTCATTTTGTTGTAATCTTCAATAGATAATAATAATAATATGTTGCTGCATTTGGACAGCTAATCAAACAGTTGTAATGTTTATAAAAACAACGAGGTTAGTCCTGTCTGACCACACAATAGTCCAGTCATTTTAAGCCAACCTTAGAGGGTCAACCTAGGTCAAATTGCAACAGAAGTAAACGTAACTGATTTTGTATCCTCAAAAGCCCAGAACAATCCCATTAGGGGAAAGTTTAGAAAAAAGACCCAAATATAGCTTATTCATACACCTATTCATTCTTTTTCTCAAGTGAATAGGTTAAACATTTTAAACTTTAGATAGCACCATAAAAATTATTCTGTTGATTACTTACATCAAGACCAACAATAACTGTATTGCAAGTTTTTTGAAATTGTTTGTTAACAAGTGCAATTAGTACATATTCTATTTACGCATGTGCTAATTAGCATAAATACCACAACAGATCTAAACATTGGGTAGGCTATAGCCAGGTGAATGTTGAATGTTGTTGACATAGAACAACAAAATACTTAATGTTAAGATCTGAATGGAACCCATTTAGGCATTAATACATAGCGACAGGAAGAAGTACTTTAAACCAGCCTTTATTAATTATTATTGCAGAGATGGGGTTTGGGGCTGTGTCCGTGGGACTGTTTCTGGGGATGAGTCTGAGGGAAGAACAGGAGACAAGGGTAAGGAGAATGCAGAAGACAAAAGGTAGGTAAAATAAAAAGTGGTTGGCTCAAACAATCAAATTATGTACACACCAGAATGGCTGTTTTTTTTTCATAAAATGACTCGACTATAAACACCTTAAACAGAGTCAGCAGCTGACTCTAAACGCACATTTTGCATTTAGGGACTGGATTACTGAATTCATATTTTGATGTTTAGAAAGAAAAATGTTTATTGCAAAAGAAAATACACCCCTGGTAATGACAAAATGTGTTCTCTCGCTTGAGAATGAGACCCTGTGTCTCAATGAGATTACCTGTATATATAAAGGTTTAAAAAAGTGTGTATGTTTTGTACAGAGCCATATCTCATTTGAATAGTTTACCAAAACATGCACCTTTTATGTTTCTAGTCTAAAAAGGCTTCAAAAACCATTAAAGGGGTTATTTTTCAAGACAGGCCCACAACTACATAAGCCAAACATTAGTTCTTGTATATTCTCTCTGGATGTACACATTTATTTTTAGAGTAGGTGGTGTCTTTTTTTCATAAAACATCAGTAGTGTGTGTTAAATGGGATGTACACTATGGTTGAGTTTGAGGTCCACCTCTTCAAACAGATAGCTTTGCCTTTAATGCCAGAGAGCCCTATGAGTGAGGGAAGTGAGTGAGAACATTTTCTTTCAGCTGAAGCACTGGGGCTTCAGTTTTTCTCAAGGCAATGTAAGAGCCGCGGTCTAGAAAATTAATCAAGCAAAGGTAAGAATAGATCACTAAAAATATCCAAAGACCAAGTTACATTTGAGCATACCGTTTTGTGTCTGTCTTTCCATACCTATCGATGGATAAGACAAAATGCGATACGTACACGGTAATGATAATCTACTGTTACTAAAGGTTGCAGGATTTTATTACATCGCACACATTTCCTGACACAAATTTAAAAAGAGTAAAGCAGAATTGGTTTTTAGTTTAAGCATCAGTAAACCCTACATGCGACAGATACAAGATTATTTCTCTCATTACATGTAAACTTTGATGTGTGATCCCTGCCTGAGATAAATGCAGTCTTGCAGTCAGCGACGTCTCTCTCAGTGGGGAAGCCTCAGGAACAGTTGTGTTCAAATGATCCTTTCAGCCGTCTCTCTGCTGCCGGTACCACACACTGACTCCACTCCCACCACCAAGAGAGTGAGCACTCGAGCCGGTCTGTCAGTCTGCCTCTGCAAAGGTCACTCCTACAAAGAGCTGGAGGAGTTTGGACATTAGCCAGGAACTCTAGAGGGAGGGAGGGGGTAGAGCAGAACTCCTGACAGCAGAAACAACAGAGACAGTCAGGTGCCTGAGGCTGCTCTAACGTCAGCTGTCCCTGTTAAAGGCCAGGAGTTGACAGAGAGCAACAGACAACTAAGTATATCATATCCTCTTCCTCTCTGCTTGGGGGGGCATGATGCTGTTATGGGGGTTACAGGAAGCCTGTTATACTCCTGTCACCACTGACTTCCTTTTTTGGGTGCAGCTTCAATCAAAACGCTTTGAACACATCTTTGAATCACAATCTCCTGGGTGCTTCCTTTTCTTTGGCCTTTCAGACCCCAAAATGATATGCCAATAATTAAGCTACAATTAGGATTATGTGGACATTTTGGGAATTACACCTTTTTGGCTTTCTTGCTGAGCGTTAGATGAGAAGATGTCTGGTAAATGGAGGCTGCAGCCAGCAGGTGGAAAGCGACAACGTCCGGTGCTGAAAATGAAGCCAATGAGGAAGTGCCGAAAATTGCAGTTCATCGAGTGGCCACTTGAGGCAGCGGCCCAACGGTGGGTTAATCCCCGTAGACCTTCATGTTAAAAAACACATTTCGGTTTTTAAAGCTAAGTTCCCCCTTCATGACAACTGTGGTGGTGTTTTTAACTCACTCAATTACAATATTTTCAGGCTTAAAGATGAACTGAACTGAAAAAATAAAAGTTGATAACTTGTTGGTTATGATAATTACAAATAAATTACACTAAAAATTTTAATTAAAAAAATCAATATAGCTGTTTTTTAAGCAACACAAAAATTGCATTTGTTAGTATTAGAACGTTGACAATATCGATGACGTCACTGGCATGGTAGGACCTGAGAAGGCTTATAGGCAACGGCTGCAGCATATTATATACACACAAAAATGAGTCCTTTTAATGGCACGGATTACACATTTGAGCCTGTGATGGACATGCCTGTAGTGTCTAACTACCACCACATGGAGGACAATCAGTTTCAGGCTCCCCCTTCAGTACAGGATCGTTTGTGGGGGGGACTGACAGGGATAGTTGTGTGCAGCTTACTGTCATGCACTCTCATTTATTGTATCCAAGCACATTATGCATTTTAGGAAATAGACTGCTTATATAGCGTTTGCATTTAAAGAAAACATAAAAAACATGGTTAAGGTCCTGTTTGTTTAAGAAAATAAAAGGCAGATAAGTGGAAAATGTAATTGGACAAATTAATCCAATGGGATCGCTTGTTAACTGCACGTAGGAGAGTTACCCCAGTTTGACCATAGAACGGAGGATTCACGAGTTTTGCTGTTTACTTTGATTAGGCAGGTGCAGAGTTTTTTTACTATGGAACTAGCAGCTGTTTCTGCATCAACAATCTGCTCTGAGACGGCGAACATCCGCTAGCTTCAGGGTGAGTAGAGGGACGTTGATTCTGTGGTTTAGTTAGCGGCTAGTAAACGTATTATTATCGATCTGTGATATTGTTGGAGTCTTGGTTTATTTATACAGTCTGTGGTCGGAGTTCTAGCTTGGGAGTTTGTCATAAAAGTGCTTCCAAATTTAGTTGCTAGCCCTTTCCCTCGGTTGGATTGTTTGGTATCTAGCTTGGTGTTGTGTCTCAATTTCATGTCATGCCCAGTGTGTCAGTCTCTGTTTTGTTGTTGCTATAAAGCCTAACGTTGGGCTTTATTTTTGTAAGTGAATATGCACACGTGTTTTGTGTATGTGACAACAACGTTACATCCAGCCCTTTGCCTAGTAGACTTTAGTATGCTGACAACAGGTAAACATACCGCTACCTCTCTGTGCTCTGCCGTGAGCGTTTCAGCGCCCTGTCTGCGGCAGGTAGCATCGGTGGTGTTACTTGCCGGTGGTTATCGGTCTGCCCTGCACTGGAGCCTGCAGGCCTCAGGTTTCAGTCTGTTGGACTCAACCTCACCAGTGACGCTGTTGTATCAGAAGCACAGCTTTCCAAATAGTCTGTCGCTAAAAAATGCTACAGACTCGAAATCCAGGGCTGTCGGAGGGCTAGCCCGTTTTAAGGCAGCTAGCTGCTAGCCATGAGTTAAGGACTGTTTTATTCCTTGACAAAGGTAGCCTGTGGAAATGTGTCGAACCCCAGCTGCCTAAGCCCTATACAGACGGCAGCCTGGGGCAATACAGTATGCCCCCAGACGTCTTTCTTTCTGTTTCCTCAGCCATATGTCTGCTAGCCTCCGACTCTTTGTATGTTGTTCCTATGGCTGCGCTGCTAGTGCTAGTTAGCCACGGAGTGGCTTACCATGCCAGTGACGTAGTAGATTGTGGAATTCCAACATGGCGGCGCCCATGTAACAAAAACAACACTTTCAACTTGCCATTTTGTCCCTTTTAACAAATTCACCCATTTTAATAATTGTACCAGTGAGAAGAAATAAAATACATCTGTTATATCACCATTTTTCAAATTCCAGTTCAGTTCATCTTTAAAGTTCTACATAATTAAGGGCGTGGTCACTTTGAGTGACAGGTGGCTGTAGTGACAGGAGGCTACTATGGTGCATCTCTGCAGCCGGTTAGCTTAGCTTAGCATAGAGACTGAAAACAAGGGGAAACAGATAGCTTTGCTTTGTGTGAAGATAATTAACACTTTTACAATATCATTGTTTAATTTGCACAAAAACAAAGTGTAAGGACAAAAATTAGGCTATTACAATAAAAGGTAGTTTCCTTCTCACATGTATAGTTTTTTTTTACTCTGGTAAGGCGTTTTCCAAATGCAATGCTTTGAGCACCACCAATGAAATGCCCAATATTGTAAAAAGTGAGATTTTTCATTAAATAAAGACGGTCAAGGTACTATATAAATACTGTGAAAGTATCAAAAGGCTCAATCCACAGAGAAATGCACACAGTCTGTATGCAGAAACTGTGCCTTTAAACAAGCCGACGGGAGTTCTGTACAGTTGTGATGTCACAGCTTTACAGGTAGAAAGTGCTGTTACAGTCAGTTGTTGCAGAGATGCCGAGAGCGCAGATGCAGAAGATCCGGAAACACGAAGGTCCGGAAACACTGATCAATCAGAGCAGACTGGGCTTTTTGGAATGGGGGCTTAAAGAGACAGGCGCTAAAATTTAGCATTTCAGACAGATATTAAAAGAAACATTATAGCGCCCAGATAGCTCAGTTGGTAGAGCGGGCTCGACACAGCGGGCCAGGGTTAGACTCCGACCTGCGGCCCTTTGCTGCATGTCATTCCTCCTCTCTCTCTCTCTCCTTTCATGTCTTCATCTGTCCTGTCAAAATAAAGGTTGAAAATGCCCCAAAAAAATCTTTAAAAAAAAAAGAAACATTAAAGCATGTAAACATGTTCTAGTAGAACGCCAAAAATAAAAAAACCTGATAAGCATAATAGAGACCTCTAAATTCTGTTTACCTCCATTGTAGCCTATTGGATTGAAGGGAGAATTTCAGAGACTGAAACTGACACCATCTGCATGGTTAGACACCAAAGAGAATGTATGTTTTTGTGATTTGGATAAACTGGCTTAATCAACTTTCCTGCTATTGATATTACAGTTTCACATTGTCCCTTTACAATAAAGTGCTTGTGATTTGTCACTGTTGCACTCCTGAGACACAAGCTGAGTTGTAGGATATGTTGATACAAGTATTTGCATGAGGAACATGTGATCCTAACAACAGAGGGTCTGACCAGCCGTCATCATGCCCTCTTGTGACAGCAGGAGGGGCCAGAGAGACTCTGTGATGCCCCGGCTGCTGCTGCAGTGACATTCAGACCGGTCCTTCTCTCCACAGCTGGATGTTTTAGTGCTTGCTGACTCAAGGGATGCTGCCACCACCGCAAAATGCACGAGGAAGCAGGCGTCAAAGCGTGACATTGAGGACCTTGGGGAGCAGTAACCATGAAATAGTTCATTGCAGGTGCCGAGAAGGAACACTGGTGCTTCTACAGAGGACAAAAAGTTCCTCTGTCTGTAATGTGGATGACCTTAGGAGAAGTTGTACTGAGGAGTCTCCATGCAAGGTGATATTACTCTTTCTCCATCTGTACACCACGATGAGCAACAGCCAACGTGACTCATGACTGTTAGCCCGTTGATTGGTGAAGCTTTGTGCATATTTGATGCCATTTTCCAGTTCACTTCCTATGGTTTTCACCCTCAGTTGCCATTGGCTGCCTGAAGCGTGTGGCTTTCCTGCAGACCCGACCATCTGCATGTCACTCCAGCCACTATAGAAATAGTTGATGGCATGCCAAAATGGTTAGGGGTATAACGTAACCGGACCAGCTTTCAAACTGCAAGTCAGTGATAATCAGTCCAGTAAGGAGGGGCAGAGGTGTTGATGGAAACTCATAAGTCAGTATTACATGCAGCAAAGGGAGGCGGGGTAGATTTGAACCCACAGACCCATCCCCATGTTGGTGGTGGGTCTGTGGGTGTCTGGGGATACATTGATGTGATAGGGGGCAATTGCTTTTAACTTTAAAGCACTTTGTGCTACATTTTAAATGTATGAAAAGTGCTCTATAAATACAGTTTAATTGATTGATAAATTTTCTTAACTCTTGGCAAGAAGATGCAATATTCCCCACAGTTTTACTGTTCCATACTTTACATTTTATATGGCCTTCTATCACATATCTACAATCTTTTAGATGGGAAAGCTGACATTTGTAGTTACTATTTTCACACAAAAACATTTGATCTTACACAACATAATGCATCATTCTGCAAAAAATAAAAAAATGAAGCTCCTCATTGAAACAAATTCACTGCTCATAAACATAACGCTGAGGTGATTATACATACTAATATGCTGCAGGCCTATATAAAAGTACTAAGATACACACCTCAACATTAATCGACATTAACTCACAGTAGGTTTGTTCCAGACAGGAAACACTAATCATCTCTGTGCTTGATTCAGCAGTGGACCTTGTGCCAGGGTAAGGCGATCTCTGCAGTCTTATGCTGAGAGTTCACACTGACACCAGCCCACCGCCAAGAGACTGGACGTCACGCTGAAATCAAAGCTCTGTAATATAAACCAGTAATTTACAACAGCTGGTGACTGACACCACAGTTAAACAACGGGCACAGGACAGAGCAAACACAGGCATCGGTTACCTGGAGACCATTCTCAGCCACTAACTCAGTGAAGAGAAAATATGAAAGTTGACATTCACAGACCAAAGAAAACACATTGAAGAGTGATTTAAAAACATACAATGCTTTTCCCTTATTATAATTTCTACAGGACCTATAGGATTCCGGCATAATTAAATGGTTTGACATTCAGGGAAACATGCTTATTGGTTTCTTGCAGAGTTCACGTTAGATATTGAGATGATCATTAAGACTCTCTGTATGTTATTGATGCTAGCTTAAATATCACAGTTAGCATCCAGACAGGAAGCAAGGAGAAACAGCCAGCCTGGCCCATAAATAAAAATAAATTGACAAAACCCAGCTGCAAACACATAACACTCAATTAACAGTGGAAAAGCAAAATTGTGATATTTCTAGATAGGATTATGCACCAAATTATTTCTTGGCCGACACATAAACCATGAATCTTCTCATCTAACTCTCTGCAAAAAGGCAAATATAAGAATAATTCCCAAAATGTTGAACTAATCCTTTTAGCTTATTTTCTTTATGTCCAATGCGCTCATAAATGACAACCTGTTATAATAGAGAAACTGAATGGGAATAAATACCAACTGCATGTCAACTTTTGTTAGGTGCATGAAAAACAAAAGAAAGAAAAGCATTACGCTGATGGGATCTTTATGATGTTTTATTCCAGCACAAGTCTTTTGTGTTGTAAAATGGCTGTGTAGCTAGGAATTAAAGGAGAAGTACAAAATGGAAAATTACAGACAGCTCTAGTATAATTTGTTTAAATGCCTATTTGTGTTTATTTCCTATAACCACATCTAGGAAAACATTTCCCTGCCTTCTTTGGAAACATGGTCAGAAAAATCAAGAAAATAAAAGTGATAAGATGAAAAGAAAGAAAGATGAAGCTTTATTTCAAGTCACTTTCACGATGGAGGGGAATCTTAGTGGGCCGCTGAACGAATCACATTTACAGCCTGATTAAAAAAGTTATCTACCCAGTCGGGTAGCCCTTTTTTTGCATTTCACACAGTTTCTACAAACAGTGGCACACAGGGAGGGCAGTAAACTGTGATAATCATTTTCCTAATTAAAGAAGGCTAAGCAAATTACATATAACTGACCTCAAAACCACAACACAAGGACATTGGAGAGAGAACAGCTGCATCATTGCAGGGCCCACCAGAGTTCCCCTTGTCTGTGAAGAGTGATCTCTTCCTCACTGGGCCAGTTTTAGCTCAACACCATGAAACCATCTTTATTACAAATGTTTGTCAAGGAGTGTGAGGAAAAACAACATTATTTGGGATTGTGGTCTACCAGGACATCAGGTAAGGCTCGATAGTCAAGGTTTTTCCACTAAATGTACAATGTGATTTAAAATGTACAATGGTACAAATTCGAAACTGGGCCCGTGTGTTGCTGTGTAAACGCTGTCAGCCAGCACACAGATGTACAATAGCTCCAGTGTCTTTAAGCAAATAACTTCCCGGTCAGGAATTCAACAAAAACTATTTAAAAAAACAAACAAAACAAAAAACACTGAAAAGCGGAGGTAAAATCCTTGCTTTCTTGTTTAAAAATAATAATAAAAAAAAACATTCATGATATTTTAAATTAAAAATCTCTGAAATTATCACGGACCAAAAGAGAACGGCTGCCGTCATTTCCAACAATGAAAACTCTTCCTCAGCTTCATTATATACAAGATTTAAACATTTGACATGAGGACGACAGTTTCATGTAATTTAAAATGAATAAAAATTGACCACTCATGGTGAAATTGCCGCCACACTCTGTCACAGAGCAACACAACATTATGAACCAATCATATATATCAAAAATGGAGAGGGGGGGAGAGACTATCACACACACTCACTTAGGCAGGTTATGCTGTAAATTTACAGTAATGACACCTATAGTTCTGTAAGCCAAAATCTCTATTTTAGAATGCTGAACATAAGGGTAGCTTTCTATAAAAATCATATTTTTTTCCAAGTCTTTTTCCCACCTGACAACACTAACCATATGGCTTAAATATTTGTAAAACAATGTAGTCCAATGGGGGGTATAAGAGTCTCTTGCTTTCTAGAGATGATCCACCACTGCTGTGTGTAGCTGCACATGGATGTGTATGTGTGAATGTTGGACAGCAGATGGTGAAAAGGGGAATCCACAACTTTTAGGGCAATCAGACTTTTTTTTAAATTAGCACTACGGCACAGTCTCCTCTTCCTCCCTTCAATGTCTGACACAGAAAACGATCCTTAATGCAAGCGCAGCCTCATAGCCACCATTCCCTTAGGCTTTCAACAGGGCTGCCAGTGTAAACATGATCCTTCTCAGAATACTGCCTCAACAGACAAGTGAAAACAGGGAAAAAAAAAATTAAAATAAGTCAACAAAAAGACATCAACAACAAATACAATGGCCATTGTTCTGGAGATATGCAGGTTAAGAAATTAAAACATTGACAGCTACCACACAGGAATATTTCCTGGGACACGGAGCAGGTAGGGCAGTATGGATCCTTAGTGCAATGAAGGCCAGAGGAGCTGCGGGCTGCGCAGCCTCAACGTTCATACAGCCGCTCGCTCTGGAAGGTGTGGCCAGCCGGCTAGTCAGCGGGCTGAAAGAGAGGTCCAGTGGGCTTTATCAACCCTTGCCAGGAAGAAGAATAAGGGCAGACATTATGCCTCTAGTCACATATGTTCACTCACACACGCGTCCATACATACTTTATACTCTGTAAAACTACTACGGCTAAAGCCTAGGAGCTGGGGGAAGAGAGTTCGGTCCAGAGTGTCCCCTGGAGGAGTCCTGAGCCTCATTTCGTCCACTTCGAATAAAAAGTTATGTACGTGTGAGCGTCTACGTGTATGAGGACGTGTAAACATCAAAAGAGTCGTGACGAGTGCGAGAAATTATTCTGCTAGGCCGTTGGAGCGAGTGTGTTGTGTTAGGGTTGTGTGCAAGTTAACTATGCCTGTGACCAGTTTCATTTTGTATTGGTATTTGTATTCCGCGTGTTTGTGTTCTTAATATGTTTTTTTGATTCCTATTAAGTCTCTCCACTGTTGTAAATGTACATTCATCAATCGAAGGGGGCTAGTATGACGCTGGGCCCCACACACCAACTGATCCTGAGGCTTTTCCAGTGGTCCGATAAAGACTCTCGCCTCATCAGCGCACTCAAAATAAACAGCAGTAGAGGTACCAGAGGACGCTGTACCACATGTAGCCGGAGGCGAAAGCGAACGACTGGATAATACACAGCCACACGGGGTCAAGGGTCATCTGCCGGGAAGCTGCCTCCTTGTGTCCTTCTTGAGAGGGGAATGATCCTGTTGAGGAAGACATAAATACAGACCACTCAGAATATTGCTCTTATGCATAATAAGATGCTAAACCAAGAAGTTGTGATTTATAGTCAAACTGAAAAAATCTTTTCAGCGGCAATGATATGAAACGGTACACACGTCCCTGTCTCCTAAAGGGGTGTTTGAACGTGTAGTGAACGTTGTGTTGATGGATGAAAAGTTATATTTAAATTATTTATTAATATGTTCTTTTCCTAACGTTAGATATTTACAGAGCTTAAAGACATATTTAGCATCACAGAGATTAGTTTGTTAGGGAGTTGTTAGCTTCTCTGTGCTGCCAGATCTCGCGAGAGTTTGGTCCTGGGACAGAAACAGGTCTCAAACAATTTTCTCCTGATGTGTCCATCTGAAAAATGCCATTTTAGTGTCAGAATGTTCTGGAGATATGTGGGATATTGGGTCCAATATCTACTCTGGTGACTATAGGGCTCAAAATCTGTGTTCACGTTCACTTCTCCCGTTTTATTAATACACTACAGGGCCTGCTGCTAGGTGTGGCCACGGCGGAGCCCATGCGACACAAATACAGGAAACTACTGAGTTGGGGCGTCACGGTTCTAAACTGTCTCCGATTAAACATTAAACAACAAGGCTGTTCTCCATGTAGCTACATACTTCTGAGGCATTATGGCCATAACAAAAACAAACCTAAAACTACTGTTAAACTAAATATATAAAAACAAAACCTTTCTGAAAAACTGAAACTAAAACAAGCAAACACTGAAAAATAAAATGAAATAAAATAGTCAAAACTAGCAAGACTTCACACAGGGAAAGTATCACTGTGACAAAGTCACCTCATGTCAGTTTGACTTGATGCAGACACATTGGCACAGTGACAGGAAGCCGTTAGTACGGAGTGACTCAGCAGCTATTAAAATAACATTTCTTCTCTAGTGGTTGATTATCATCGTTATTCGTAGGACATACAGCATTATGTGCTCCAGTTCAGGCTCAGTGCCACACCGCAAAGTTGACAGTGCGTCTCCTAGCAACAGCTACCCTCAAATATCAGTCAGCTGTTGGGTAACATGGTTGGGGAAAAACACACACTTAGAGGGCTGTAGCTCGGACAAATATGTTTTTATCAAATGTGGGTTTTTTTTAATCCTCTTTTGAAAAATAGAAAATATATGCAACATAGCTGTGTTAGAGAGTTGTTATTTCAGTTTGACTTTAACAAACCGTAATGGGGAGACAAACCTGTGCTGTAGAAGTGGGTCAGCAACTCTTCTTTCTCCACAAACCTCTGATACAGCCAGTCAGTCAGGGCCTCTGCCTCCACAGGAACCTCTTTTATTGGGTACATCCTGAAAGAGAAGGGAGAGACAGGCAGACAGGGAGAGAGATGAAACACAAAAAAGGAAGACTGAAATCTCACTCAGCAGAAACTGTCTGAATTGATCCGTTGTGGACGCTGCAGTCCAAACTCTGTGTCAGCCGTGGTCTCTGAGCAGAGCAGTCCATTTCAAACTGGACTCTATTACAGCAGTCGGTGTGTTTGCTGTAGCTTCAGCTTGTTTTTAGAGATTCATTAGCTGTCAGGCTCCTCACAGTGAGACAGAAGTGCTGAGGGGAGCCTGACAGGAGACAGACAAGTCATGTAGCTCCACATAATGGTTAGAAGAAAAATATATATATAACTGAAAAGTTTAAATCAAGCAGTTTTGCCACTAAGACATGAAGAAGCAGCACCATTAAATTCAGGTAACTATGAGTCAACCTCAACTAGTTCTTTATTTCTTATATTAACGGTCTCTAGTTGGCTAATACTAAGAATTCTTTCAACCCACATGACAAACACTGTTGATGAAATGAAAACACAATGACTGCACTGGTTCACATTGTGAAAACAGTGAAGGGTCACTTTACAAGCCATGATGAGAGTGCTGATGAAGTCTAGTCTCTTGCCAGAAGGGGTCCCTAGTAGGCTGCACTCCCACATAGACCAGTTCCTGGTCACCTTCAAATAGAGGTTACACTCTCCTCCCTCAGACAAGCATTTCCTCTGCACTCAACATTTGCTCAATATTCCCAACTGGATATGGTCCACTGGAAAAGTACATCTGTGCCTAAGAGGAGAGCTTTCATCAGAGGGAAGTAATAAGTGATACAGTATTGATTACTAAAGGGATCAAACTATATTTTAAAAAGCAATCTATGCAATAGCTATAGCACTGTCAGGATTATATCTTGTGGTTTAAATCGAGTTTAGGAACACAGACATGTTTCCGCACTCTCTTGCAGGACGAACTTATGACTACATCACTTGGGCCTTGTGACAACAGAAATGGAATATTCATGCAGAAAGTGTCTAGCTGAAGTTCAAGGAGGCACTGATAATTCTGATCAAGTAAACATGCTTAGGTAGCATACAGTATTTTTCAAACCGCATGTATAAGTTCCCAGGATTTATTTCCTGCCCTGAAACCACCTGACTCTACATTTAGGTGGCTACCAAACACACTGTCTTGCTCCAAACCTATGCTTTATTTCAGAACCATAGGACTAAAACTCAGGGCTAAAACTGAACAACTAATCTAATCCTCACATTTGAGAAACTGGAACAATAACTGAAGCGATTAATTGATTATCAAAATAGTTGTCAATTATTTTCCCCCACACATGCCATTATCATGTGGCTTTTTTTGGCATATTCAACTTTAAGTAGAGGGAGAAGTTTACCTTAAAAAATAAAATTTTACGGGGCGCCTGGTGAGCTCACCTGGTTGAGCGTGCGTCCATGTATCTGACTTACCAATTAAGGCAATAAATACAAAACAAATATCTTTCAAAATAATTGATTGATTTTATAACAGGGCATACTAAATACTATATATGTTTTTAATTTTAAATTAATTAACTTTTCACTTTTCATCACCGTCATTACCTATAGACACAAAGTAGTGCCTGTTATTTAATATGATTCAATTCCGTTTAGTACTGTGCAAAAAATTCCAATCCAGTTTTCCAGTCGGTCTAGTAATATGTTGTGGTTGACCGTGTCAAATGCAGCAATGAGATAAATTAGAACTAAGACTGAAATTTTGCCTGTAAGTACCTGCCATTCAAGACAGTTGTTTAGTGACAAGAAGCTGTTGAAAAACTGCTTTTTCAATGATTTTACTTAAAAAAAAGGAAGGTTTGATATGGGCCCATAATTGCTTATAATGACATGTTTAGATTGTTCTTATTGTAGGAGTGGCTTCATGGCTGTAGTTTTCAGGGCCTGTGGAACAATATCTGAGAGAAAAGACGTGTTTACAATCTGCACAATATCTGAGGCCAAACCATTTAAAAATATTTTGTCTGTTGGCAGAATTTTAAGGCAGCAGGAGGATTTCAGATGTTGTCTAATGTCCTCCAGGTCTATTGTTTATAGTATAAAATTGTGTCCATTTAGCAAAAATTTAATGTAAGTCCATTTCAAGAAATTTTAAACAAAGGAAACATATCCAATAAAAAAGTGTAAGAATGTATAACATTACATTTGCATAGCTGAACGGACACTTAAAATGTACATAAATCAAAACTACAATACCCCTCTTCAGATCTTTGCTACACTACATAGTTTGGGATATTTGTTAGGGCCTTCTATTTATGGACATTTTTGTCTTTACACATCAATGAATGTTAAGTATTTGAATATCACTAATTTCATAGTTGCATCAACTGGAGTACTTTTAATACTTTTTATGGAATTAAAACGTAGATGAGTAGATATTGCTTCACACTGGGTGCTGAGACAAAAATTCAGGCTGCAGCCAACATAAAACAGTTTAGATCAATTAGTGTTTGGATATGCCAAACAGATGCTGCTATTTTGGTTACGGTAGTGTGAAAAATGGAAACTTTATATTGTTCTGAGAGAAAAGAAACAGAGTATGGTATGTTGATATTTGTTGTGCTGAGAGACGCAGTGGCACATGTAACTGTATACAGTTGTGATGGTGGTGGTGAGGAACTGGTTGGCGTGAGGCCAAGGCAGCACTCTCATTTCCAGCCTAACCCACTTGGCAGCAGCCTGCTTGTTAAACTGACACACAGACAGACAGCTGCAGTTACTTTTGTCAATAAGCGTTACCATCAGACATTTACCATGAGTGTACCTGCACTACATCCAATAGATGATGTACATCCTCACTTGCATTTGTGGTTGTTATTCTCTGGAAAATATATATTAGAGGTGGACAGATGACAACCATTAAACATAGTTTCCCGTAGAGATGATAACACCAGGGTTTAATCGTTAGAAGAAAAATTCAGGTTATAAGCAGTGGAAATCAGAAGCTTTTGATCCTGCATATTTACTCCCTTGTTTGAACCATTAGCTTCTGTAAAGCTCCTATTCTTGAGATATTGTTTCCACTTCTAACTGGGCTGGGAAGCTAACTCAATTTGGACTATTACTGGAAAAGTCTGTCCACTCCACAAGCCTCTTTGGAGGGTGGCCAGCATTGTTTGGGGACTCTATAAGGCCCTAAATTGTCTCTTGCTCTGAAATCCTGAGAAAGAAAGAGGTGCCCTGGGAGGACAGGCTCTCGGGCCCAATGTTGCAAAAGGTGAATATTGAGATTAGTGGCCAGTGTGGCTTGGGGAGCAAAACAAAGTCTCCTGTCCTGCTCCCTGTCTCTTTGTAGTTAAGATAAAAGTCATCTATGTGCAATGAAGCTCCAAATCCCGAACTGCTGCCTTTGAGTTCTTTCTCTCAATTCTCCTGTGGTGTAAGCGTCGGTTTTACCAGCTAAAGCAACGATTAAACAAAGGATAACTAAAGTATGACAAAGCATGCATAAGGTTTTGCTTAATTTGTGCTACAATGGATCAATAGTGATGCAGAATTCCTAGTATAATTTTAATTATTTTGAAGTAAACCACACTTAAGGGCAATTGCTTGCAGAATGCCAACGCTTTATCTGCAATCGGAGAAAGGTTGAGAGACAGTAAGAGTCTGCTGGTTAAATGCTACATTTAAGGCCCTGACGCACCAAGCCGGTGGTCGGCCGTCAATTCTAGTCGGCCTTCTCGCAGCCTGTTATTTTTGTCAGCCGTTGGCTGAACAGCCAATTAATCTCATTGGCTGTTAATTGGAGAACAAAGGTTTGAACCAGCAAATAGCTGCTTGCTTTACTTTCCATCAAACAGAGCAGACATCACATACTGCACAAGGACCATACATAAGCTTGGTGTTATCAGTCTCTCTTTATGCATGATAGGATTACAAGTATATTGTTTCCTTACATTGACATTTTTTTCACAGCCAATACTCAAAAGCTGTCAGTATTACAAGGTTTACCTGCTTGATTTAGTGGGTTTAGGCTGGTATGAAAGCCGTCAGCTTGACTCTGGTGCGATTAAACAACTGGGAGTCTTGGCTGTCTGTTAGTGGTGTGAAAGCTTAACTGAACCTAACTTGTGAACTGCTAAGAAAGTGATCTCCTGATCTGTAGAAACGGCATACGGCCTATATTTATACAAGATAATTTTGTAAACAGGGTGCACCATGTGCGTGGGGATTTTGCAAGTTAAAACAGAGATGTCACTCCCTCATGTAATATTACGGTACAAAATGCTTCGCCAATCATGATATACAGGGTCAAGTTGCAGTCGAACAATAGTGTTCATAATCAGTTATTTCTTTGCAAGCTCTTTGTGACACCAGAGTATACAAAATGCATAATAAAGTGTTGGATGTAAGGATGCCAATTTAGATTTATTTTCATGGCACTCGTTAACCAATCATTAACTGTTTACCAATGAGCAGGCAACTGAGTCCCAGTTCACCAGTTCGGGAGACTCAGACATACTTTTGGCGAGCAGCTGCGGACATTTACTGGTCATGTGTCCACTTTTTTGGAACCGCTTGCGCCCACCAATCCTCATCAATATAGTGAGCCACAGAGAGCCACACACTTAGCAGAAAAAAAGAGCTTAAAACAAAACTTGCTAGTGCAAAATTAGCACAAGCAAGTTAAAAAATAAACAGATTGTATAGCCTTTTTTTCTTTAACTATGCAACAAACTTTTTCTAATTACTGATTAGATTAGATTCTTGTTGGTTAATGGTTAAACGGTTAATTATTAACATCCCTAGTTGCATGACCTGCTGATAATGAAAGATGACTGTGTTCATGTTACTTCATGGTTCTTGATTAGTTTGTAAAAAGTCAGTGTGAACACGAAACAGAATTCAAGAACCTTTGTTTGTCTTAGTCTGGACCAACTAAAACCGATCACAATCTGTTTTGGATTAAAACTAGAGTGACCAGCAGACACTACCATGCTTTTCTTCTCCTTATCCCCACTTTGATCTCTGTCTACGTGGCAGGAGCACACATTCACCTTGTCACCGTGACCAAATTCCCCTGACTGCTGCTGTTGTCATCATCTGAGGACATTGGAGAGGGAATGGTAGGAGGAGCAGCGTGGAGGTTAATGGCAGCTGAGCATGGGAGCATCGACATCTTATCAGTGCACAGGTCAGACAAAAGAGGCTATAAAACCACTGTCATGGACTGCATGACCTGATCTGTCTTTATAGGCCCATAGATGTCAGCACACCCTGTAGTTTATGAGGGAGTATGTTGTGAGACGATGAGCTTCCTGTTAGGCCTGTATGATTAAAATCATGATTCACCCTGTCCACAATTAAATTTTTAAATAACTATGATTTTTTTTAAAAAAGAAAGAAATTTATATACATAAATTATATTTTAAAATTTCTAATGATTTTGATTCCCATTTATTTGCTACGTGCCGACTGCATTAAGAATGCTACTTTCTTCTGTGAGTTTTAAACAGACATTGGAAAATAGGTTTTAAAGAGCTCCCAAGCACTACAATGCTCTCCCTTCTCTTTATTGAGGCCTCTATGTTTACAGGCTTGTGGTCATGCGCAATGTGCTATAGGTGCCAAAAATAATCTGTTTGGTACTGCCATTTTGTTTTGTTATGGTCAAAAGAAATCGTAGCAGAGAATCGTGATATCGATTCTAAGCAAAAATAATCGCGATTCATATTTTTCCCTGAATCATGCAGGCCTACTTCCCGACTACTGTAGCTAGAAGCAGAGAGTGTTTTTTACAGGTCTAAGGGTGCCGACTGAAGTGAATATAGATGAAAGATGACTCCTATAATGGGTTTCTATGGCGAAAAAACTACTAATTTATTATCCCAAGACGCCCTCTCTAACCACCAAGGAACTCACTACACTCACAGGTAAAGTGTAAGTGTTAGGAGTGTAAGAGATATTAATCTGGGGGAGGTGTTGAATGAATGTCATTAAATACAAAATAAATAGAAAATAGCAAGACAAGTAGTGTCTGATTTACATCCAGTAACTACTAACCTGCAACCTTTTTATAAAGTGCTTAAAGAAAAACTAAATCTGCCTCAGATATCTTAGGAAAGCGGTAACGGCTGCAAGCTCAACAATTCTGGGCAAGTGTCTCTAAAGGAAAGCCAGGTGTGCAGCTACAAAGCATCCATGTGATGACCAGGCAGACTCAGACTCCATAAATCATGTCACCTTTCAGATATTTTCAAACAGCAGCTTTTAGAAATGCACACAGCAGCACAAAGAAGGAGAGGGCACGGTGCATTTAAAAGAAAAAGGATTTCAATATATTTAACACCCACTACAGCCCTTGCTTGGCCTTTGTACACCCACCTAGCTCTCCCATCTGCCATTCACAGAGGGCTTATGATGCTGCAATCTGAAAGACTGAGATTATATGGAGAGAAGGTCAGAGACACAGCAAGGGAGGGTGGGGCTGGAGGGTGAAGACAGCGAGAGAAAGAGGGAGGTGGAAGGATTTTTTTTTTTTAAAGTGCCTGATGTAGATTCATCTAGAATATTAACCAACTCTAAGCCTACTGTTTTGAAGCTGAGGCAGTAATAATCCATATAGCCCCGTAGTTGACGTCTAGCTAACATCTGATGTACTGTACATCTATGTTAAATGCCTGCGTGGGAGGAAATAACTTGTCAGTAGTCTGTATGTATAATCCCAAAAATAAAACCAAAAGACCAAGCATCTCAGAAAGATGCAAAACAAAATACAAAAACCATCCAACCATTTTCATACCAGCGTGAATCAGTTGAAACTGTCTTTTTCTGCTTGTAGAACAACAAAAGAAGAGGCGGATGCAAAAAATGAGAAGACACCTCGCTAAATGGGAGAAGTCACGGATTTGCAAAGCAGAAGCCAGTCAGGCAGCTCTCATACGGAGAGCCTGCAGTCTGCCTGCTGCAGTTTCAACATGCTGAATCACAGATAAGAGCTGACACTCTGCTTGTTGTCACGGCCCTTAAGCTGCATGTGAGGTCTGAGAATTCTCTTTCTGCATATTTTCTGATAACACCACCAATTCTATCATAATAGTATAACAACAATTTAAAAGGTCCCATGGCATGAAAATTTCACTTTATGAGTTTTTTAACATTAATATGATTTCCCCCAGCCTGCCTATGGTCCCCCAGTGGCTAGAAATGGCGATAGGTGTAAACCGAGCCCTGGGTATCCTGCTCTGCCTTTGAGAAAAGCTCAGATGGGCCGATCTGGTAATATTTCCCCTTATGACCTCATAAGGGGCAAGGCTACCTCCCCCTGATTTGCCTGCCCAGAAAATTTGGCCCACCCATGAAAGAGAGACATGATGGCTTTCAAACAAGCAAAGTAGCAGTTGGTCAAGGAAACACCCCCATTATCCTTGCCAAAATCTAATGACTAATGGCACATTGAGAGCTCATTGTGGGACTGGCTCTAGTAGCTGTAATTCGACACTAAAACTGCCGTTTGGGAAAGAGACTTCAGTTACGGTATTATGGGACCACTAAGGCCTATATAAAAACATCCAAAGAGCACCATGTCATGGGACCTTTAAAAATTACGATTCCAGTGGAATCGTTGAGGATTTTGGTTTCAAATCTGATCATCAGATCCAAATTTAATATGCGCAAGTTTTGGTCTCCGTAGCGGCAGGCGCTTGTTGTGTTGCTGCCATGGAGCACAGTAAGCGGCGCTCTACATTGGCTATATTTTACATTGAAAAAGCCTTGTAAAACTGCAACCCACTATTGCAAACCTTCCACTTATTTGTGAAACAAGAATGTGACTGGTTTTAACTCCACCCCTCAAAGAATCAGAATTGAGAATCGATACACCACAACTACTACTTAATCTCTGGCTGCTGTCACGACCATCTCAACAAGAACCATGGTTTCCATAACATTCTTGATGCAAAATGGCACGACCTTAAATCACAAATATGCATTATTCACAATCGGTTTTTAGTTTGATTTGTCTTGTCTTCCAAGGAATGTCAACACTATCAAAATCTCTCTCTAAAATTTAGTTTTGACCACAAATGAACTAGTGCGTTCTCTGCTCGTCTAGTTTTACTTTGCCCGATCATACGCTGCACCTAGAGGTTGACACACACACGTGAGCTGTGTCAGGAGGTTGTTTTGGGGCGAAAGACAACATTGAGGGTCAAGATGAGTTCTATCTGATGATTGAGTCTGGATACATCTAGGCATGCACAATAAATTGTTATAAAATCACAATTTCGATTCAACCGTTCATGATAAAATTTTGAATGACTTTGATTCTCATTTAATTTTACGAGCCGACTGCATCACAAATGCTACTACACATTTTAAACATAGACTGTATAAAAGGTTTTAAAACGCTCCCAAGAGATGCAATGCTCTCCCTTCTCTTTATTGAAGTCTCTATGTTTACAGGCTTGCAGTGATGCGCAATGTGCTATAGGTGCCAAAGGAAATCTGTTTGGTACTGCCAATCTGTTTTGTTTTGTCATGGTTCATGTGTGCCATAAACATTACACTTTGTGAGGGAAAAAAATCGTGGCAGAGAATCGTGATATCAATTCTAAGCTAAAACAAATCAGGATTCATACTCCCCCGAATCATGCAGGCCTAGATACCTCCCTTTATGATCTACCCTGACAGAGCCAACCTTCATCATATCCTCGAGTGGGGGGGAATAGCAACAGAGGGGAAACCTGGAGGGCACTGATGACAGGGCAATAAGAATGGGGGGGAATGCATTTGCTTTGCATTAGAGCATATATTTATACATTATATATAACTACAGAATACAGGATGGTGATTAGGTTTACTTTTTATTACTACTTTTTTGTAACTTATTAACTAAAACCTGACTCACCAGGTATGCAAGGTGGGATTTTATGTAGTGAACGTGCGTTATCAATGGGTGGATGAACCTCAAGTTCCCCCTCTATGTAAATGAATGCTGCTAAAGTGTTTCACGTGAACAGTATGGAATCTCAAAGTCTCTGTGTACAAAAACCAAAATCACTAGTAGCTACAGGTGACCTGTGATGGGACTTTCTCTGGTGATACAGATTCCTTTGATGGGAAATACAAAAAGGAAGACAAAAGCAAACAGCACTTGTTTTGTCAGTCAAACAGTACAGTATACAAGCAATAATGACCTGAAAGTACTAATACTAAAAGTTTAAAAATGCTTAAACAATATAATACTACTAAAATTATGTTGCACTTACTGTATTTCATGATGTAATGTGGTACATTCTCACGTGATGCCGTTTCTTTGCATGTTGGCAGCATAGTATATTTGCATAGTAAAAATGGTTCTGGTGTTTCACTCACGTGAAAACTAGATAAGCACAAACCAGGTGAATGTTATGACCAACTTTTTTCTTACCTGTAGTGTACATGTGTGACTGTAGGAGGTCTGTAGCCAAAAATCCAGGTCTGGATGTCCATGGGTCTTGCTTTGGGGTAAGCTATGGTCACATCTATTACCCATTGCAGGCCTTTACGTTTATTACCTGTCAAGTAAAAAACACACATGAGGAAGTTAGGACACATTTGAAAAAGTAGGGGGCTACACTAGATAATGCTCAACGTCACCCAGTATTTTAGACATGGCATACTTAAGCTAAACAGTGAAATCCTTATTTCCCTACAACCAACAAGGATTTTAGGTCAAGAACACACAGCACAGCAGCCCCAGAGCTGGTAGAGACTCAACAGCAGTGTTTCCATTCACATACTTTTATACGCATTTGAAAAGCTGAATGAAAAACGTCAAAATTCGATAAAGCTTCAATTTGGCAAAAACGTTTACATGTAAGGCAGCATGTAAGTTCTAACCTGTTAACATGGGAGCCAAAATAAAAACGGACATGCCACGCAGCTGTGTGTAACCAGTCTAAGGAAGACTTTATTAATCCCACACTGGACAAATTTCTGTGCTACAGCAGCACAAAGGACATAGGAGGAAAAATATATAGAAAGATTATAGTCACAGTAAGGGGTAAGCATAAGTAAGATTATAAGAAATAGAAAAAGATATTAGTTATAATAACAATAGAAATACAATGATAATTACACTATAAACACCCTCCCAGATATTTCCATAGCGTGGAAATATCACGGACATGAAAGAACAACTAAAACTCGCTGAGCCAAATTCCTGATGGAAACTGATGGAACTAATTTAAATTTTTTTTTGTGACATTTCAAAAGTTTCCTTAGAATTTTAATTGAATAGAAACACGACTATAAGCCACGTCAATAAACACTGGTCATCCAGATTAAGAACATTATGTCCAACTACCAGGTGTCTCTGGAGATTTTTTTATTACGCAGCCAAATAAAGGCTGGCGACCTGCCAGACTGGTGAAAAACAGTCTGACCAACTAAAGCCTAACTTTACAGAATTTGGCTGGCAGCTACAATTATGAGTCACAGTAAGGGAAACATTGTCACCTCAAAAGCTCATCCTTTATAATCATGTTATTTTACCAATAAATGACCACAAAAAGTCCTCAAAAAACTTCAGAATGAAAGCCTAGTGAACCCTTTAATACGGAAGGGTAAGACAGAGAAGACGTTAGGAGGAAGAAGTGAAGAAAGAAATGTGACTAGGCGGTGACGGTTGATACGAGAGGGAATGCTAAACATGTGATAAATATTGGTCAGCTGTGAGGTAGCATGTGTGTGAGTATTTATGTATATTATGCAGGGTCAGCTCTGTGCTCACCTGCATGTAACTGCAAATAAGAAAAAATATAATAACTGAAAGGATGTATTTTCTCTAAATTAAATCTCTTGTCTGTTCTTTGCAAGACTGAAGTTCACTCAAGCTCGAGCTAATCCACTACCACAAAACTGTTGAAATATATTTCCTCCTGCATCTAGCATTAGAGCTACGCTATTCTAAACACATGCCAGACCTGTCTTTGTACTGGATGTGCAGATATGAAACAACCTTAACACCAGAGTGTGGGTTTTGACAGCAATAAAGTGGATTTACTAAACACTGGTGTTTTCCTTTAAGATGAACAAGCTTGTCTAATGTAAAAGGAGAAAACACCAGCAGCCTCAGTCGGCATGGACATATCTAAAATGAGGCTGCTGTGAAACAGGGCATATTTGACTGCTTGACTAATGTTACAGGCTGCTGGTACTGAGCAGTGAGTTCTTCCCTCTCTCAGCACACTGGCTTCGTTATGCAAGGTCACACATACTGTGCCTGTGTGATAAAGTGAAGAAACATTTTTATGACTAATCGGTCATGTAAACAATACAGTGTGTAATGTGTTTGAGTCAACAGCAGTAAAGCAATAAATGTTGCCAACAATTATTAATTTCAACATTTTTACATGCATACCACATAAAAAGGTGGGGTGAGCAGGTTGAAGAGTGTGTCAAAGTTCCTTCCTTACAACAACCCATACCCAGGTACCCATAGTAACCACTGAAATGCCATTTTCAGTCTTTTGAATGCTAGCTATATGGAATACTTTGAATATGGAGTTTTGCTATATAGCACTATAAAGCATTAGACAATACAACTGTCAACAGAAATAGATTTTCCATGCAGTTTATACTTCATGCCTTTGATAACTTTGGGTGTATCAGCATGCCTGCTTTATGACAATATTGGATTTGATCTTTTTTGCTTTGGCAGTTCAAGTTTGATGTTCCTGTTATTTTTTCCCCATTTATTTTTCCTAATTGATCAACCCAAAAATCTACTATATCACAATACAATGCTAACCAAGCTAGCTGTCTGAGGCTACTGTGTTGTTAATAAAACATTCTAAAGTAAGTGTTAATTACGGTTTGCTAACCGTTGTGTATTTTACTCTTTTACCATTTACTCTTGAGGACTCCATGTTTATGCCTAGTAGATTAAATACAGTGTTATACATCTTATGGGGACTTAATGTTGATCTTTCACTGGTGATCATTTTCTTCCTGGCATGAAGCACAATATAACTAAATTGAAATTTAGTTTATACTTTTGTGGATCCAGTCACTATACAAATTAATTTATACAATGCCTTTGGTCTAGATCTTTATAATATCTTGTCTTTTTCTGATATATTATAACTACAATAGACTTACTGTTTTCATGGTTCCTCAATTGCCTGTAGTAAAGAATTAAAAGGCGTACTGTTTTTCAACCTTTTTTTGGAAGTGTGTTTAGCTTGCTGCATAGCTGAGCACCTACATGCAATGTGGGGGTTGAACACCATGAAATTCCTTTAATAATGGCACACCTCTGTGTACAAATTGTGAAACCAAAAAAATGCTAACACCAGATAAAGAAAAAAAGGAAAAAAGAAACAGGACATGGCTAACACCATAATTATCCTTGTGTGGGTAATTAGATCTAGAGGTCTGTCCAAGTGTGCTGAAAGGCAGCCATCGTCTCCTGTGAGCAGCCGGCCATAGGACGGGGCCCTGAGCCAAGGTATCACTGGTGCCCTGTGCGCTGTGACAAACAATACTGTAATAACAGCAGCCATGGTAATTTAAAATGACAGAGAGGCCCTGTCCTTTGGTAAAGAGTTAGAGGAAGGAAACACACTGGCAGATATCTGGCTCTCTATCAGGCCACTCTGCAGGCTAATTACAACACTTGAAACCCACACATGTCCCCTCCCACTGACTAAAATGTGTGGAAAAAAAACTGCCTCTGATTGGTCGGCGTTATCAAACACATTTACGTTTGGAGTTTCATTCCCTACCTAAATGACTCACAGCTGAGAACTGTAAACACATAAACCTTATCAGGTTCAGCAGGCTGTAAATTACACTGGTGACCAGTGACTTAAGCCTTGTATCTGCGCTGAGCAGTGTACTGTAGCCCGGGTGAAATTGCATGGCTGATACACAACGGCAAACATTTACATCAAACCCTGTATTCTCCAAGTGGCCTATTTGTCTCGGAGTGAGTCAGCAAGCACTGGGCACCTCTGCTGAGCATCAGGGAGGGTCAGAGACAGAGAGATACACACACAAAGGTTTTAATGCCATTAGCTACATTCAAGTGGAAGGGAGAGCCCTACTGCAACAACCAGCTTCCCCTCCTCCTGAGCAGCTGGAACAGAGAAAAGGGCAGAGGAAGATGAAGAAACAGCTGGGATATGAACTGGAACTACACACTAGACAAATGCAGGGAAAAAATATAACGCAAAATAAAAACATTTAAAAAACATGTCTAAACCCCTAAAATGCTGTTGTCAGTGTTTGTCAACACTGATGAGACGTTTAAAGACTTTGTGCCAAATTTGCAGAAAATAAAAACGTGCACATACAGCATTTCCTTTAGCCCATAAATAAAGCAGTGCTCGTCTTTATCAAACCATCATACCATCTTACGACGGCTGATTAAGAGATCCTGCTTGGGTTTGACAGACCGTCCTGCAGAGGGATAAACAGACAGCCTCTTGCAGTTAGTGCTGAGGCTGTCAGACACAGAGCTGTGTTTGCAACCTTGTGAAAGGCTATAGTCCCTGAACAACATTCTCAATAATGCTGTCCCAAAGTCTCTCCAAATTACTATTAAGACAGCATACCCATAAAATGGATTTTGAACCAAAGCCAGGAGAGTCCGCTGGGTAAAGTGAGTGTGTAGTGTGCTCGGGCATGGGGGACTTATTGCATCTGTATGTTCATAGCCGTTTTAACACTGCTTTTTGCTGGGGACGGTTCCAAGAAGCCGGTTTACTGTGTTATCTGGATCATTTTGATTAGTAAACAATAAGCATTTGCGGTAGAAAAACTGGTACTCGAATAAGGAGAAGAAAGTGGATCATCTTCACTGCAAACAAAGACTACGGTATAATATCTGGATCTATCTAAAGACAATATGGACATAGAGACCTTAACATAAGAAATGTACACCCCAGTTGGTTCCCATGCATTGTTTGTTTGTTTTCTCCTTTTTGTTTGTAACATATCTTTAAATTGTTGCAAATAAATCCAAGTGTCAAACAAAATTTCCCCCTCAAAAGGTTGATAATCGCAGTGTTATCTTCCTGCTCACTGGCTGTATTTAGGGCTGGTCTCTAGACAGAAAAATGACAGCAAATAACCACTGTGGTTTAAGGTACCGTGATGCAATTCCTGGCACCTCTGTGCATGTCAACCCTTTCATCTCCTGGCGATCGTTAACTCCAGTCCCAGTTCATTTAAAACAGAACTCCCAGAGAACAGCAGGACACAGAGGTGATTAATAAATGCTTCATTTTTTTGAAGCATGCTCCCTCCCTGGCCTTCTAGCCAACATAAGATAACATTTAATCTACAGTACACAGAGTTCACAGAAACTCAAGTAAAGCATTCAATCAATATGAAAAAAAGACTTGCAACTCCAAAGAACACCTTAAAATTCAATTCCAACTTTGCTTGAAATTTAGTATAACAAGTGTCATCACAAAAGGCCTAATACAATATATTCAAAACCCATTTAACATTTCAAATCAATTGCTCAAAATAAAGCAAAAATATCTGCATATTTTCACACATTACAAAAATGTTCACCTCACAACAAAGAGAGCTGCTGAGGACATTTGTTGCATGTCATTCCCATTAATTGACAGTGAACTGAAATTCCTTCCGGGAATTCCTGAGATATCGTGTTGGAATGGGATGGACAGACAACCCCAAAAACCTAATGCTTCTGGCCAGAAAAAAAAGAAGAAGTCAAGGTCATAAAACCCAGGACTAATTAGAACAAACGTCTTAGATCCAAAGAGATGCCACACATATTCCAGTAAAAAAAAATCTGGGAAACATAAAACTTTTCTCTGTAGCATTTGTATGTATGAGTTACCTGTCTGGTTAGGGGTCCCAGTCTCGCTGCCCACGCTGCCATTCTCCTGCTGGGCTGACAGGGTTTTCAGGATAACGTGGGTGGCCCCGATACGAGGCAATGTGACGTGGGTCAGGTGGGGGAGAGAGCGCTTCTTGGCAAACAACTGGCTGGTTTCCCGCCGCTTGCGCAGGAAGCCACCCTCTGGGAACAGCACTATCCACTTCCTGTCACGGCTGTGGTAGTATTTCTCTAAGTGATCTTTCAGGTAGATCAGCTGCTTGTCTCTGTGAGCTTTACCCTGTGGAAAGAAAAGAAATATGTTAAGAAGATAAACAAAACGAGCATCATAGGTTTCATCTGTTCAAGTCTTGAACAGGTGAAAAAGTAGTTTCCCAAAAGGGGCTGCTAAAACTAGATGACTACATTCAAAACAAGTGCATTTAACTCAAATAGTTAGCTTTCTGTATTTCCCCTAAGGGAACAAAATGATTGCGGCTAAATGCTAAAATTCATTAATCTAACTAGGTAGATGGTATTTGTGAGCAAACAAACAAATGAATCCAAATCACAGGTTAGATGCAGAAACACTAAAGCACCCAGAGCAACATTAATAGCCCTACTGAAATTGATGCAAAACATGACAGCTTTGACAACATTAAGAGCATTAGCAGTAGCGGGGCATGGCGGAGCGGAATGGATTTTTAGTTAGGCCCAGTCAAAAGCCATTTTAAATGCATTAGCATAGCTGGGCTGGTCTTTGTATGTGTCACGGGAGCACACATGCAGCTGTGTGTAGGAAAAGTGCTTACAACACAATTAAAAAGGCTAAAAATATAGAATAATTTTGCCAAAACAGAAGTGAAGGACTTTGTAGCTGCAGCTAAGTCTGATTCACAGAGAGAGGAATAGGCTTTCACAAACCTATACATGACCAGGAGACTGAGGTTTACTGCAGCTACAGGAGCTACATGAATAGTGGAAATGTACTCCACAATCCTGCTGTTTGAGTCAGACTGTATATATAGAGACAAAGAGGAGAGTACCAATCCTGCTTTCCCAATGTCAGAAGAATATCTTTATTTTTTGTACAAATTAATGTTTTGCATTTGGAGTTGGGTTTGACTGAATCATCAGATGGTTTATCTAAAACGGAAGGTCTTTAATAAATCGGCCACTTGCCTCTAAAGTGAGCAACCTGCTTACCTTTGCCTCAGCTAGGAAATCTAGGAGTTATTTTTGATCAGAATTTATCCTTCAAAGCCCACTTACAACAAACCTCAAGAGCAGGCTTTTTTCACCATTGTAACATTGCCAAAATCAGGAACATTCTGTCTCAAAACGATGCTGAAAAACTAGTCCATGGATTGTTACTTCCAGGCTCGACTACTGCAATTCCTTACCAGATCAAATAAGTTCCTTACTCTACAGCTGATCAAGAATGCTGCGGCGTGTATTCTGAAAAAAAAAGAGATATTTCTTCTGTATTAGTTTCGCTAATGGCTTCCTGTAAAAACCAGGATTGAATTTAAAATCCTTCTACAAAGCTCTAAATGGTCAAGCACCATCATATCTTGAAGAGCTCTTAGTGCCTTATTGTCCCACTAGAGCACTGCTCTCCCAGAATGCAGAGTTACTTGTGGTTCCTTGAGTCTGTAAAAGTAGAATGGGAGCCAGAGCCTTCAGCTATCAGGCTCCTCTCCTGGGGAATCAACTTCTGGTCTGGGTTTGGGGGGCAGACACCATCACCACATTTAAGAGTAAACTTAACCCTCTCCTCTTTAATAAAGGAGTGAGGCGCTGCAGCGTCTGCCTAGCCCGGCATACTCTCGTCATAGTCGTCAGATTCATTTACCCTATTAACAATATAATAATAGGGAGGCAGGGCAGTACAGCCCAATCTGGAAGAGGAGAGTTCTAGCCTGACCAGGCTCCTCTCTTTACCCTGTCTCTCTTAATTATGCTCTTATAGTTTTATACTGCTGGGGGACTTTGATTAAAAAAGTGAGCTCCTCTCTCCTCTATCTTTCCATTTGTGTGCATCCATGTCACAGAAAGGCTTGTTACTAACTTAGCTCTGGGGAATTATTCCCCAGAGACCTTATGATCCCCCCCACCCCTGCAAGTTTCCTTGGATTAGAGAGGCTCCAAAATCATGGTTGCAGCTGTTGCCGTGGTCCTGCTACACGTCCTGCAATGCCCTATAATGCCGTGCAGTTCCTTGCTATAATATGAACTACTACAAACTATATCATCTTTTATTGTAACTGTTATTGCCACTATTCATTACACCCCAAACTGGCCCCGTCAGACACTGCCAACCAATAGCCTGGGTCTGTCCGAGGTTTCTTCCTAAAATGGAGTTTTTCCTTGCCACTGTCGCACTAAATGGTTGCTCTTGTCCTGATAGAACTCTTTTAGGAATTGATACTATAAATAAAATGGAATAAGTTATGCCTCTAATTGACTTTCAGAGGTTAGGAACACCAACACTACCAAGAAAAAAAAAGTCCAATTACAGCCCTGTACCACAAGTTAGTGTGCTACGGCCATCAAAGACTGCTGTGTTTTGCTGTGCATAATGATGTCAGAGATATGTCTGCCACCCTGCGTGGACAGCAGATGCTCGGGAGGCTGGGGGAGATGCTTGCTGTGCTAAGCGGACATGTGAAGTACTCTGGGGAAAGATATCAAAAATGCCCACACAAGAATGCCAGAGAGGATCACAGAGAAAGAGAGATGACGGCAGAAATGGCCGAGCCTGCTCAGGCCTTCCACTACAGCCCGTCTGGCCGTTAGCAGGCTCAGGGTGCATCACCCTCGGCACAGTGCCTGCTGTGAGCTAAAGAACTGAATTACCTCTTGCCATGGCAGTGGTGTTTATGGCAGTGCTTTTATTTAATATGACAATATTTTTAAATCTTTGTCCTATTGGAGCTGGTGCCAGCCCGTCCTGTTTATTAACATCTATAGCATCAAATGTATAGAAGCTAATGTATTCTGACATACAGTAGTAGGGCTGAGCAATATATTGTATTTATTCAATAAATTAAAATTTAGTTTTTTGCACGTTGGGTAAAATGCCTTCGTTGTGACACTACTGTGACATGAATAGTAACACTATTTATTACACATTGCTGTCATGACTCCAGGTTTCCAGGCTCCATATGTCTAGTTTACCCTGGCCATCTCAGTGAATTTAGCGGTCGCTTTTAAAATAGGTATTTTTGTGCTGTCAAACAATTAAAATATTTAATCGCGATTAAATCGCATTAATGTCATAGTTAACTCGCAATTAATCACACAATTTTATCTATTCTAAATATCCCTTGATTTCTTTTTGTCCCATTATTCTTTTCTCATTTTAATGCTCTTTAAATTCTCTTAACATGTAAAAGCTTGCGCTGTCCAAATTTTTTTTTTATTGAAAACATTGGCATACAGTGGGGCTCAAAAGTTTGGGCACCCCAGGTAAAAATTTCTATTAATGTGCACAAAGAAGCCAAGAAAAGATGGAAAAATCTCCAAAAGGCATCAAATGACAGATTAGACATAGGTCACAAAAAGTTAGATTTTATTTCCATCATTTACACTTTCAAAATAACAGAAAACAATATATATAAATATATATATATATATATATATATATATATATATATATATATATATATATATATATATATATATATATATAAATATAATATATATAAATATATAAACACAATTTTATGATATTCCAGGAATTCCCTGACCAATAGGAGCCCTGCTGGCTTCATGTGTAAGCTATCCTACAACAGAGGGTCAATCTGACCCAGTGGGGCTAACCAGCCCTCCCATACTCCCTACTGTTTACTGCTGTTATACTTTTCAGAGGACACCATGACTGTAGGAATCCCACCAACATATCTGGTGTCCAGCTGGGACAACAGATGGGTAGCAGCTTCACTTTGCAGAGCGCCGTGAAAACAAGCCAGCAGTAGCTGGGAGGTTGAGAGAGAGTTGGGTTATGGCCTGAAGGTCTATGTTGCAAACCTTCTGAGAAAAACAAGGTGTGGCTAAGTGAAGGAGGGTAGTCTTTCATCTCCCAGCGACAACTGTTGATGTAGCCTACTGAGGCTAATTTAACAAATTAAAAAAAAACGCCAGGACGCTACCTGGATATTAATATGTGTAATGTTAATATGTGAAGCAGAGCTTGTTAATGTTCAACATCTGATGGCCAAATAACAGGCGTGACAATAAAAACAGACACTGCAACATTTCACACTTTTGAAAGTAAACCTATGACAACCTTTAGTGCCAGTTGTGGACCTCTTACCTGTCTGATGAAAAAATCCCCATGGATCAGGGACACTAGGCCAAAGTTAGTGTATTTGAACACATGGTCCATCAACCACATCATTTTTTGTACCACCTGAAAAAGAGAGGAGAAATACAATAGAAAATCAATCCCACATTCACCTGTAAGAAAAAAAGCACACAAGTTTGATGCCAGGGCCCAAAACTGATACTGCACTTCCGCCCTCATGACTTGCACCGAAGCAGCTTTGGCTTACTGTCCTTTCAGTGCTAAGAGGATAAACCGGCCCAGGGATGCAGTTGCTGAGGGGGATCAGGTCATAATGTTTGTGCAGCGCAGCTAGATAGCTCCAGTGCAGTGCCAGCATTAGCCAGAAAATAAACATACAACAACATCACTGCTGTCCCCAATGTCCCAGAATTCAGAGCCAATCTCCAGCATGATTTGGGTGGCAGGAGAGCAAGCTGCACGTTTGGAGTTAAATAATCAATTACTTCAGTGAAAAGTGACAGACTTGACTTTCAGGCTCGACAAATAATTAGAGCTGTTCCAATAACGATACCAGTATCGGAAATGCCTCTGAAACTTCCTAAAATGCTGGTATCGCTTAGGACGTGGAATCAGTATCGGGAAGGAAAAAAATTGTATCAGAACATCTCTACAAATAATGTGACTTTTCTCTAATGATATTCTATTTTCAAATGTACTTCTGTTGCTGACCATATGTTGTAGGAAAAAGGAGCCATTTCTGTATGGTTTTAATGTGCATTTGGTCAATAAAGTATAGTGGCTACATGTCAACCTCAGCAATTAAGCAAGTAGCTGAGCCCCTAACAATGTCTGACTGGGGGAAAAACTAATCAGTGAGCGCAGCTACAAAGTGACTGACACTACAGTCTAGAGCTGTACATTTTGTAGTGTGCTGACATTCCTGCCTGAAGAAGAGTATGCTCTGCTGTAATTTTGGGCCTTTTACTTCCCGGTTAGACAAAAAGTGTGCAACTTGTTATACACTCATGACCACACAGGGAAAGTGTTTTCCATCCTCCCCAAAAAACTTTTAAAATGCTTTTTAGCTGCAATTTTGTGTCAATAAATCAAATTACACAATACAGATATCACTGTATGTATTAATGTTTTTTACGTTACCAGAGACAACTATGTGAACTTTGTATGTGAACATAATGAGTAATCTTCTCTGAAAATGTGTTGAGCAATTAACCTCAAGTATCCTCAAAGTATACTACTGAAACAGAGTATCCTATTGCAACAGAGGAAGAAAAGTGCATGCACACTGATGTGTGGACACGTTTAACTTCCTTGCCTGTTGAAAATTATCAGTGTGAAAGAATGCAAAGTAGCCACCGCTTGAATCTTTGCACTGTTGTTGTTGGCTCCCTGCCTCATTTGAATGCAGGAAACCACAGCACTGCTTTGCGAGGCCGTCTGTCTCTACAAGTCTGGTTTGACTTGACAAAAGGCATCATCCCAACACTGGCTCTCTCCTGTTCTACTAAAAGGGCTTTCTCCTTACAAACATAACAATAACTCTGGGATGCACTAAACATCATAACTGGATAACTGACAGTCTAATACCTTATCTCATAAAACAACTATCATTTGGCCAAACAAACTGATAAATACATTGGCTAACCTTTGACAAACATCCTTAAAACAATGTGTTTTCAGAGCAATGTGTGCAATTCTACAGGAACCCCTTATTTGCGGTGACTAAGACATAGAAACATGCCCAGACAGCAGCCTGTTCAGCAAAATACAGATGGTGCCGAGTACCCTGCAGGTTCAAACTACTGCATTGCTTCTATTTACAGCGATGTGACCCTGTTCAGCCTAAATGTTATATTCCAAGATTTTCTAAAAAGGGACAGAATGAGGTAACTTTCTTTCTCTGTTCTTACCATGCCCTTGTCTTGCAGGCACATCATGAGCGTACACACATCTCCTGTGGATTGGTGGTTGACGATGACCATGGCTTCTTCTTCAGAGATGGGCCGTACATCGTCCCCCCACTCGGTTACTGTGTGGCGAAATAAACCAACAAACACGTAATGGTTAAACAGCAAGTTTCCCATGGAGTTTTACTGCAAACTGTCACTAAAACTCATCGTGTGTGTAATTTAGGTCTAACAACCCTGTTGAACACATGTTCCTCATAAAACATGCAAAGCCTTTTAAAAAATTAAAATCATTTATTGTTTACATCCATGTTTGCTAGACAGCAGTCGTCTTCTTCACTGTCTATTTATGCATTTATACTACTCTTGGCAATCAATCAGTGACAAAGTGTAAAACCATTGGCAGGAATCTCCCGGTCTAAAACTCCAAAAGGTACCTTTAAACATAGAGATCTCGGAGTGCACACCTCTTCCAAAAAAAATGCACTCTCCATTATTTGTTTTTAATTTAAATGAATATTTTATAGGCATGAAAATGTGAATCAAATACATACTGACAGACCATCATGACATACCTCAGTGTTTCATTCAAGTGCAGCAATTCATAAGACACGGGCAAAATACGAAGAAAAAAATCTTACGTTTTGAAATCACTAGTAAAGTAATAATAATAATAATAATAATTTGAAAAAACACCTGTCCAGAATGCCAGACAGTTGTTCATGGTTTATGTTTTTAATTGTCAACACAATAAAAATAGAGTGAAGTAAGGCATCTTTGGTATACACACTGAAATCCAATTTGCTTGTACCAACAGTGAATCTTACGCCTTTAAAAACTAACTGACGGTCCTGGCATTCCCCAACTGCTTGTTGTCTGCTCTCTGCTCTGCATATCCTCCCATCCTGGATCACAGAGCAATGGTTTATTTCCATGCTAGTACTTTCTACAAGTGGGTTGAAAAAAATGTTAATCTGTTGTGGCGAAATTAGTTTCAGTCGATTACATCATGTCATGGAAACATTTAAAGCTACATTTTGCTGTATAAGATTGGTCATTATGAGTATTAATTGATGTTGAAAATGAATGACAAAATGTTGGCCATGTGGTCTGAAATGAGAAAGGAGAAGTGAGTTTCAGGAAATGGTATCACAACCACTCTCACTATTGACCACTCTGGGCAGAGCAGAGGAAACTGTCCAAGAAAAAAAGGGATGGTGTGTAATTTCATTACATAGAACCAGACTTTCAAATCCTTCTTCAAATCTGAGCCATCATCCACACACTAAACTGTCAGAAGTGGGTTCTGGTGCAGCCACAAGATGTAAAGGTGTAACGTACTTTAAAAAGAAGATGCAGATACTACAGGCCGAAAATCTTTGAAAAGCAACTTGTAAACTTGCTTTTCAAAATCAGTATTTCAAAAGTTAAATTGTGTATGTATGTCTAAAGATTGCTCAAAAAGCAGAAGAACCAACTTACTTAAGGGCATTTTATGGCATTCTGGCAAATTATATTAGCTAACATTTTAATATCAGTTTCTAGAGTCACATAATTCAATTTTCCCAACACTGATTACACTTCCTGAACCATCTACCTTTATTTATTTTTGGTAAAGCTCACAACAGGTACTTGACGAAAGATTTGTCAACATTATGAGTGGACTTGTTGGTATGGGAGCTGCCTTCCTGACATAACATCCTGCTACAACATCAGATCAGGCGTATTTGCATGTCTATGATCCATAAATAATGCTTTCCTCTTCAGTGAAACCACACAATGCATCCATGTAGAGGTGTGAACAGAACCGTGGCTTTGTTTGGTGTCAAAGTGATAAAAATAATACAAAGCAAAATATAGCTGCAAGCTGCAGTTCTTTGTGCCAAGTACAGGTACACCGAGGTCTCATCTACCACCAGAACTAGAGATGGTCCGATACCATTTCCAATATTGATTCTGATACCTGCGTCTCGGCCGATACCGAGTATTGATCCAATACCAGTGTGTCATATATTTTATTATGTTTGTGATATGATTTCTTTCGTTGTTGTCGGTCTGGCTCAGGTTAAACTCTTTGTGAAACATGACACAAACAATGAATGTTTCTTTTATCATCCAGTTTGACAGTCAGTTGTAACATAAAAAGAACATAACCAGAACAAACTAAAAAACACACACACACACACACACACACACACACACACACAAAGTTTGAACGCACCTTGTCATTCAATGCGTTTCCTTTATTTTCATGACTATTTACATTGTAGATTATCACTGAAGGCATCAAAACTATGAATGAACACACGACAAGAGTCACCTCTGAGGATAAGTTCATCTGAGTCACCAGCCTCAGAAATCGCAAGTTAACAGCAGCTCAGATTAGAGCCCAGATGAATACCACGTAGAGTTGTAGCACCAGACAGATCTCTAGAACAACTGTTAAGAGGAGACTGCGTGAATCAGGCCTTCATGGTCAAATAGCTGCTAGGAAACCACTGCTAAGGAGAGGCAACAAGCAGAAGAGATTTGTTTGGGCCAAGAAACACAAGGAATGGACATTAGAGCAGTGGAAATCTGTGCCTGGTCTGATGAGTTTGAGATCTTGAGGTGACCGGATGGATTCTACATGCCTGGTTCCCACCATGGAGCATGGAGGAGGAGGTGTGATGGTGTGGGGGTTTATTCAAAACGGAAGGCATATGGAACCAGCATGGCTACCACAGCATCCTGCAGCGACATGCCATCCCATCCAGTTTGCGTTTAGTTGGACCATCATTCATTTTTCAACAGGACAAAGACCCCAAACACACCTCCAGGCTGTGCAAGGGCTATTTGACCAAGAAGGAGAGTGATGGAGTGCTGCGCCTCCACAGTCACCGGACCTGAACCCAATCGAGGTGGTTTGGGGAGATCTGGACCGCAGAGTGAAGGAAAAAGGGCCAACAAGTACTGAGCATCTCTGGGAACTCCTTCAAGACTGTTGGGAAACCATTTCAGGTGACTACCTCTTGAAGCTCATCAAGAGAATGCCAAGAGTGTGCAAAGCAGTATTCAGAGCAAAGGGTGGCTACTTTGAAGAAACTAGAATATAAGACATGTTTTCAGTTATTTCACACTTTGTTAAGTACATAATTCCATGTGTGTTCATTCATAGTTTTGATGCCTTCAGTTATAATCTACAATGTAAATAGTCACAAAAATAAAGAAAACTCATTGAATGAGCAGGTGTGTCCAAACTTTTGGCCTTACCATCTATAATTTTTTGGGGGGCTTTGCCCTTCATTCTAAACTGACAGTGGATAGACAGCAAAGGTGGGGGAGAGACGGGATGACACGCAGAAAACGACCGCAAGTTGGTCTCAAACCCGGCCCGCTGCAAAGGACTCAGCCTACATGGGTCACACGCTCTTACTGGGTGAGCTAGAGGCCGCCCCCACCAGAACAATTTTGTTCATGACCCGACAAAATGTTATGAAGATAGGACTCATCTCCTGTTTTTCTGACTTTACGGACGGCTTCACTCAAAATGTCACAGCCAAATGATTTGGATTAATCTTTTGCTGAATTAGTGATGTAGACACCAAATCAATGATTAGTCAGTTGTTGTTCATTCATGTTAATAAAAGCTTATGATCGTGTGTCTGTGGCAGGAAGCAGGTGATTAAAATGACAGCATTAACTGGTGATGCAGTAACAACAAGCTGGTCATGTAACAAGTCATGGATCTGGCTTTAGATCAAAGTGTACTGGTATTGTAACATGTAAATATATACTTTTTTATTTCTATTAAAATCCCACCAAACCTTGTATGTCATTTCATATGTGTAAAAAAAAAAAAAAAAAAAAAAGATTCAGCAGTCTGGCATTTAGTACGACTACACTGATATGCAATTCCAGATATAACCTACATTCTGTGTGTAATTCCGCAAAAATAAAACCGCTGTCAAAAACTGACCTTTCCAAAAAACTCTCTGTATGTTTGCTCTTGGGTCTTTGTAGAGTCTTGCCTAGAACTGCAGTGGAATCTTTAATAACATGTCATGAACTCCTCCCAGTTGAAGGCCATATCTAAAGTTAACATAGCTCATGTCCATTAGTGGTGTGGTTAATTTCCGATTCAGAACTTGAATTAAAAAACAAAATACTTTTAGTTACTCAAAACTAATACACCTAACATAAATACATGAACAAGTAAAACTATCAAATTCCATGCAATCTAAACTGAGTCAATGTTTAATCATATCACAGAGGCTTTGGATTACAGAGTATCATATTAATATGAATGTTTCCTTACTGGTTTTCTATCAGCTTCTACACATCAAATAATTTCAAAAGGGAGAGACACATGGTTAATGTTTTATGATAATTACTAATGACGTGATCTTCAATAGCGTGCAATGTGTTAAATCAGTGAACCCTTGCAACGGTTTCTCATTTTCAGCGATACAACACTTTCAACCTCTATTATACAGCGTCTCTATTTGTACTGACAGGAGTGGATCTCCAACAGCCACTTGCTCTCTCTTCCCTGATTTACATCGTAAAGAGACCTCAGAGCATACAGGCTACTTACTAAACATTCATCTGTGTCTTATTGTAGACGGGATAAACACAGGAGCTGCAACAAAAGGAGGAAACATGACTGAGATGAGGGATGACAACAATAGCCCTCCTTTAGAACACATAAGCTGCCTTTGTAATTTAAAACACACTTTAACAGCTCAGAGAACCACACAAGTGAAAAGATTTAGCAGGGGCTGCATTTGTCTGTTGGATATCACCACAGCTCAGGGCGGGTCTGACCAGCTCCAGCTCTGTGTAATCCAAATTTTGCATCAGTCAAGCCTTAGGGTGCATCTACTCCGATACTGTCTAAAACGCTGGTATCGGTATCAGGAAGTCCTGGAGTTTATACGCCAATCCGATACCAAGTCCTAAAGAAAAGCTATGTTAAAGTAGTTTATTTATGCTCTTTTTCCCTTATAACCGACTGTCAAACTGGATGATAAAAGAAAGTTCAGTGGTGTTCACGTTTGTGTTTCTTCATGTTTCAAGAGTTTAGCCTGAGCCAGACCGACAAAAAATATTTAAATTATATCACATCCATTCAGGGATTGTTGTACACAGCTGTTAAAAAATAAAATATATGACACTACTGGATCAGTGCTTGGTATCGGCCGATACGCAGGTTCAGGTATCAGAATTCATAAGCAACAATTGTATCTGACTAGGGCTGAATGATATTGTGTTTTAGCATCGGCATTGCAATGTGCGCATGCGCGATAGTCACATTGCAAGACGTTACGATATTGACGCTAAAACATTTGTGTTGCTTGATAGAAAAGTAAACCATTCACCATCCACCATTGTCCTTTTACATGATTGTTACCGGCCGACCCTTCCCCTTTAAGACAGGTAGCCATGTGGGCAACGAGTGTATGTGACGTTAGTCAGACGGGGTTTGTTATGGGAAGTGAGGCTCTCCGTGTGTAGAAAAGTACCGTAGGCAGCAGCTGCCGCTGACACAGTGATGCGCATAGTTTTGATGGGTAGTTTATGTTTGCTGCAAATACAAACTAAATAACCTGATTAATGCAACATAATTACAGCGTCTCCTGGCCATTTCCCCCCGCCGCAGAAAGCTGCTTCCAGCCAGGCTAAAGCTAATATAGTTACCCTAAAAAAAACAAGGGGTCCATCCATCCCAACTAACGTTACAGTTTGGAGCCGCGACGCTGGAAACGTAACACTAATCTACTACAGAAGTCTGTGTCTGATCTAACGTAATTTCCACTGATTTAATTGTTCTTGGATACACAGAGTTTGTTGCTAGTGCGCGTGACATGCAGGTCTGATCAATTTATCAAATAAGGAGCTGGCCCCGCTAGTCGACCACAACCTGAAATTTAAAGGAAGCAACATGCAGTCACTGTCATTCACATTGGCATGGATTGATTATTTTATGAATACAATGGTGTCATGCTCCAAAATCACTTTAGAAGGGTAACGTTAGTCACAGTGCTTACTTGCTTTGGTGTTTGTAAAGCATTAAAGTTTAACAGAGAATGGTTCACATTAGAAACAATCCTTTTTAATTTTAGTAGATGCACTCCCTTACAAAATCACCGCAGTAGTCGAGAATGATTTATTATTTCCAAATAGAGCTATTTATGTCATCTTTTAAAAATTACTTTTTTTTCATATCCCAATATATATCGCAGGGGAAAAAAATATTGCAATTTTTCCAATATCGTGCAGGCCTATATCGGACCATCTCTAATAAGCCAGGGTCATTACACTCTCTGGGGTCAGTCAAAAGCCATTCTGGAGGAAGTCAATATACAAACAAAGTACACAAAGACAACCTTTTTTTGTTGGCACAGTTGGTGTCATTAATGAAAAAGATAAGGAGTACTAGTATGGTCACAGCCATTAACAAGGCTGAATGTGATGGGTTCATCTTGACATTGAATTTAGGCAGTCACGCTATAAAATAAAGTGACAAAAGATCCGTCAGTACAGCACACAACCCAACTGGGCTACTCAAAGAACAATACATTTGACAGGTTGCCTGCATAGCATTGTGAAGACCTTGCTGTCTTGCTGGGCGATATGGTATTAATACTATTGTGATGTAGCAGGGAAATTTATAACAAATAATATTTTTGTCTGGTTAATATTTCCTCACATATCCCCTCCTGAATATGACAGACAGCCATTTGACTACTTTTTTTATACCAGCTAACACCAGATAACAGGTTGTTAAGAGATGTGACATCTGAAGTGCATCTTCAAGGGACCTTTTGATTGTTTCACTCTCTAACTAAATTATCAACAGGAATTGAAAACATTCTTAATAATTATCAAATTATCCGATACCTACAAATCCAGGATCAGTTTAGTTGAGCAAAAAAAAAAAGAGCTTTCCTGAAATAAAACCGTTGCATCTGTTCATTGTGTCAACTACATAACTTGTGGGCAGACATCCAAATACAGCCGGACTTTTAGGGTTAAAACCTGTGCAATTATATGCAAGTGTAGATTCCGCTGAATTAGATGCAAGATTTGCTGTCAGGCTCCTAGGAAAAAACTTTTCAAGCAACCCGTCAGATTAACCATTTCTGTATGACTCACAGTAAAAGGCCAACTCATTTCCGACAGGATAGTTTTTGATGGCAAAAAGTTCAAGCTGGTCTCATTCCACCTTAAATAAATCCAACCTACTGTACCTCCTGCTAGCTATGCAGCATGTTCATATGACACATATCTATAGAGGTTTACTCTTCAACGCAGGGGCCGCGAGTACAACTCCAACCTGCGGCCATTTGCTGCATGTCATTCCCCTTCTTTCTCACCTTCTGTGTATTCATCTGTCATGTGAAATTAAAGACCTAAATCGGCAATGGTTAAATGGTGATATTAAAAAAAAACAGAAGGAAAAAAGAAAGAAATTGGGATGAGGGGGACAAGCTGTTGGCATGTTCAATTTAGGCCTTTATTTCACCTCCTGTCCTCTGGAGAATTAGCTCAACTCTCACGAGAACAAGAATTGAGAGCATACCTCTAGAAGAATAACACATCTGTGACACCTGACAGGAGAGTGGGGGGTGTACGTACCCCTAAGGCAATGTCATTTCATAAGGAGCATGCCTTCAGCCTTGCTGGAGTCCCCATTGTTGCGGGAGACAAGCGTAAATGATATCAGAGAGATGGGTCATCTGTCAGATAGAATACATTAGGGAAATTGTCTTTGAGAGATGACACAGTTAGCGCAGCAGGATGACAGCCATGCTGCAAACACACCGTCTAATCCCGGTATTGGTGGTCAGCTAAACGGTGTACCGCTGCTGACCTTGCTGTCCCATTGCTACACTTCTTTCTCCCTCTCTAGAGGAGGGATGTAGCAAGGCATCACATGGTGGTATCCATGGTGTCTGTACCAGAGTGTGGCAAAAGAGGAAAGAATGCAAAAATATATGAGACTTGAGTGGAAAACCAGAGTAGAAAGGGGCATTTTTATTGATGATTAAAGCTTTCTGGTTAACAGAGCAACCACTCAGTAAAAATTTGAAGCTCCTGCTTTTACGATAACCCTGATCTTCAGTTACAAGGGAGCCATGGGTCTAGAAGTAGTAACCATGATGAAAGCTGGGCTGGTATTAGCTTACTGCAGACATTTTATTGTTTTAGTTAATAAGTAACAATTGCAGAACAGAAAAGCTTGTTGATTTTCCTTTAGATATGCACAAGTAGGTGGAGGTGGAAAGAAGAACAACTGTAATAAAACATAAAATTGAATAGATCTGCCCCATCCATAGTCATGATACCCGATCCAGCTATTTAGGTCAGTATCGCCTGATATCAGATATCAATATCGGATTGGTACATCCTTAATCTCCATATGGTACATGTCTAAAACACATCTTAAAATGTTAAGTTCTGAAAATTTAGACATTTACCACATATGTAAAACAATGTTCACAGCCATGGTCTGAGAGGGCATGAACCGGTTACAGTAGCAGCCCAGCAGGTTTAATGGAGTAAACGGGTCTCACGAATTGCCTGTAATTCCTTCCCCTCATTAAAAGCTAAAAGCTCATTTGACTCCACCCGTTGCTTCTGAAAGTTTGTTGCATCAAGTACATCACAACATGTTAACATTAAAATATGGATTTACCACATTATGTGTTGTTCATCCATGTGAATACCTCAGTCTTTCTGTGCACCGGGGAATGAAACATCAGCCTCCACTTATGCAAACATGTTTCAGGGCTTCTGAACAAAAGTGATGGTAATTCCCATTTGTGCTATGGCCCTCTCAAATGACCCAAAGCTGGAGTATAATAAATTCATGCTGGGTCACCTCCTTTACAACATGACTGCACGTGTATCCTGACCTACAGTAGATTTCCATGCAGTATATACATTATACATTTACCAAAGGCTGTAAAGAAGACACCAAAAGGTATCTTGCCCTAAATGGAAGCTTTCAAAAGTGTACCCCGCTAATGCTTTTATAGCAGCTATTGGCATTGATCACAAAGACACTGCCAGCACAACAAAAAACAGAAGTACCAAATATTGTTCATGTCAAACAGGACGGGAGACATAATTTGACAAAGATCCGACAAACCATAGAGCTCAGCTAAGGTGTATAGACTAAAAAAAATCATAAAGCTGTAAACTGTCTCAGCCCAACAAGTGCAATTAAGATAATTCAGGACAATTAGAGTGATGTCAATCAAGTATAATCTGTATACACCCACACAGTCCAGAGAGTAAGTCTAATGAGCCAAGTAACTAATAACACCTTGTGTGGGTGTATGATGGCTGTACAAAGGCTTCATACAAACCAAGAGCCATTTCTGTTACAGCTTAAAAATGAGGTGATATACTCTGGATTTACTACAGCCCTACATACTGCTTAACACATCTGAAATTTAATCGTACCAAAAACATTTACGCACACGTACAGTGCATGAAATGTAACAAACTTTTCTCCTGGTTTTGAGAAATCTGATTTAACATTTTGCCAATTGGTCATTTGAGGCAATGATGTTAAAACAATTCTTGGGTCCCTGTTACTCAAATATGAGGATTTTTATTTTTTATTTTAAAAAGGTGCGCAGTAGAGATGCTCCGATTGACCGCTGGTGACCGAAATTGGCCGATTTTCACGTCATCGACCATGACCGGTGACCTTCCAGTCTGTCTGACATACAGTATGCTGATTTAATGCTGGTCAAATTCACTCCGGTGCCGCATGATTTACATTGCGCAACATCGGCACCACACGTCATTCAGGGTTTCCGCTATGTAGCAGTGGCGCACTGCCGCTCAATCAGCGGTTTATGAAACGTCATAAAGTCGTAATTATACACGGCTCTGCACAGTCGCCTACTGATCTCAGGCAAACAGTCAGCCGCTCTCTCTCTCTTTACACGGGTCCCGTGAAATATGACAGCTACAGTTTATTGGAAAGTTGTGTTTGGCACACTGACTTTGATGAATTAACTGTTTATCAGACCCCAGATAAGACAAGAAGCTAACGTTAGCGAACGCTGCGGTACCTCTGCCGCCCAGCTGGCCGCTTTAGGAGACGCTGTGGTAAAAAAAAAAAAGTTTAAAAAAAATAAATAAGAGACTCTGTATTCCTCCGACACGCTGTATTAACGTTACTAAAAACGCTTTCCTGGTTCGGAATGTTGGGGATTTCTATTAAAGAAAAATAGAAAATAAATATTTGTGTGTGCTGTGAATTGGTATCGGCTGGTCAAACTCAAGGAAAATCGGAATCGGCCTAAAAATTGTAATCTATGCATCTCTAGTGCCTTTCCACACGCATTTCACTTTGTGGTAAAGTAAAAAAAAAAATTTGTAGGAAAAATGCCTTCGTTACCTTGTTTCAAGCCATTCTAACGTGGTATAAAAAGCCTGAAGGAAGACTGATCGATTTGTGCCAGTTCTCATTAATATTCAACGAACTAAGCTGCTTGACTCTGATTGGCTAACAGCTAGCCAACAAGACCCTGGCTATCACCATCCTTAACCCAGCACAATTGGGCAAGCTCATGAGTAGTAATGAGTTCAGACAACATAACGTCAGATTGACCAGCTTTTGTAATTGATTGCCTGATTTCTGTGCTTATTTCTTTCCAGTGGCTAGAGCTGACAGAGGTAGTAGTAGGTCATTTTCCCATTTACGGCATATCACAAACACGTATGGACTAACATATTTTGCAAAATACAAGTAAAAACAGTTTTGTGTGGCAGGGCACCTTTAAAACAGAAAAAGGACACTGTGGCTCCTAAACAGGTGTCTGGAAATTCTCTGCCGTCTACATGGAAGTGAAGTGTCTTTAAATAATGTAGTAGTTATTCAGAAAAACAACATGATGGATTATTTTTACTATCAACTCATCTGTCAACTATGTTCTTGATTGACTAACTTCATTTCTTGTTCTGTCTGACCAACAGTCCCGAACCCAAAGATATTCTGTTTTCTATCATAGAAGAGAAAGAAAGCCAGCAAATACACACTTTTAAGAAGCTTGAACCAGTGAATTTTTGCTTTTTGACTCAAAATTGTTGCCAATTAACTCTCTCTTGAACAACTAGTTGTTTCAGCATAAACAATAATTTACATGTTCAAAAGGGTTGAGGTGCTAAAGGTTAATTTAAGCTTGTTTAAGAACTTGTTTGTTCATCCTATATTCCAAAATATTCGATTTACATAAATGTAAAACCTGGAAAAGAAGCACAATTTTGCAGTGTAAATGATTCACTGATAATCAAAACAGTTGCAGATGAATTTTATATCAATCCAACTAATCTATTAAATCAACTAACCATTGCAGCTCTAGCTGAGATTATGGAGTCTGTGAAAACTAAGTCAAAGTTAAAGATTTAAAGACGTGTGGAAAGCTGACCTGGATCACAAGTCTGGATAATGTGCACAGGGACATGAATAACCAGCTCTGTGATTTATGTAAACTGTAGATTCAAATAACATAACTCCAAACTGGGAATCAAGTGTGCAATTGTACAGTCACCATCTCTGATCTCTTCATCGACCCAACAGACCCCCCACTCATGGAACATGGAATGAAGACTTAATCCTGCTGGCTTAAGTGCACCTGTTTGTGTCCTCTCTGTGTAGTGTGTGTCTCTCTAATAGTGCATTCCAGTTACCTTGGAACTCGGAAGCTGGGAATGACGGCAAACCCGAGTTGAATGTGTTGCATTTACAAGTCGGATTTTCATTAGCTCTAGCCAGGTTAGCCATTGTTAAAAATACCAGTTTATAACATAACACTGTCTTTGTGCATAAAAACAGCATAACGACATTGTCCACAGAGAGAATATGGACAGAAGACTTGCTTGTAACCGTATGTGACTACAGCTTTCATAACACGGAGCAGCCATGTTGGATTTTTAGCTCAGGGGATTCTGTGGTTGCCGGAGATCAGACTTTTACCTCGGAAAATCTGAGTACAAATAGAAAGTACCATAATCAGGCCTGGACACTTTGTCAACTACATGGAAAAGGGGGTCAAATGGCAATACAAGTTACCACATAACAATAATACCACTAAATAACACCGTTTCTTGCAAAAAGTTCATACCTGGGAGGCTTTCTGAGTCAACTTGTGTAGCTGTTCCCTTTTTTCAGGATGATTCAGTCTTGACGCATGAAGTTGGCAGTTTCCAAAATAAATTTAGCATTGAAATTATCCAGATTAATCCTGAAATGTAGCCTCAATAATCACATGCAAGAAGCTTATATTAGAAATTATAACAGACAGCCTGGAAAGGCTTCATGATGCTCTGCTAAGCAAAGCAGTCAAGCTAATGATGGCGATATTAGCTTGGCCAGGGTTAGCCTTTTTTTTTAATGTATAAAAAGGTCCAATATGGAATATATTTACTGTAATTAATCCAAAAATGACCCCAATGTGTTATCAGATATTAAGGAAACATGCTAAGTTGAAACACTGTTTTCTGATAACAATGTTAATGCCAGTATGTTCTCCTTTTGAAATTTCTGTTCAGTGACAACATTTCTGTTTGGCCTGTGTGTTATTATCAACGGGTTGCCAGATATAGATATACTTGTAAATACGTAAACCAAGCATGCTACAGCTGTAATGTTAGTACAGCCATGAAAGCAGCAAACAAATGAACATGATCAACGAAGATACATTTTACACAACCTAAAAAAAAGAGGCATGTTTCTAATAGTTGCGTGACCAGAGCCGTAACAAACCCCGGGTAAAAATTGGAGATGTATTTGAAAGATGGAGACAGATTAGACCCCAAAAAAGGACACTGAGTTGGCTGGTTTCCTCCTGAACAGGTAAGCATTACCTTCAAGCTAATTTATCACGGCCACAGGGGACGGGCATTTTATGTCATTTCTAGATTCGTGCACTCACAAAACAAATTGAGACACAACCAATAAAGTGATGCCGACTGGCCCTGGCTAACGCCGCCATGCTAACCCTGCTAACGTTAACCAGGCCAGCAGGCCACGGCTGTATACAATGTGTGGGCTGTAATGGTGAGTTACTTTAAGCCAAGAGAGGGCGGCTGTAAAATCGGTAAGAGAGGACCGTGAGTTTGCAGTGTGTTTTAGCGACTGATCGTAATTCTAAGCCAATAAAGTGTGTTCAGTCCGGTGGAGAGGACGGCGGTTCCTCCTGTAATTCTAAACCGAAAAAGTGTGGGTCAGTTGGGTAAAGAGCTCTGCATGAGCATGGGCTTCTATGACTGTCAATATAGCAGCATGTAACGTTAGCTACTCCTCTGTTCTGTGAAGTAATATCTGGCTATGTGAGACAACACATGCATGTAGCAACATTGTTGTGGATGCTCCATCGGCGCGCTTTGGAAGAGGATTTGGCAAAGCGAGACTACGGATGTTGCAGTCTCACCCTGGCAACTGCCATGAACTTCGAGTCTGGGAAGGAGGGTGCGGGGGAGGAGACTCTCTCCGGTATTTTAAATTTGAACTGCAGTAACTATTTTAAACACTAGCTGTCAGTATTCCATATTGCACCTTTAATAAAATTAGTATCTTTCAAAGGAATGAAGCTCTGTTTTAGTTAAGGATAAATGACATCACTGGGTAGAGTTGAGCTGAACTCTAGCAGTTGTCATAATTACATTTCTACAAGAACAACAGGAAGGATATCTGTCTGTATCTATTTATACTATTTATGTTTTTTTATTAGTGATTATCAAATAACGACAAAGCCCTCTTAGTTGTCATGCAAGCGAGATGACGCTTGATTTTATCATTGTAGTCCAGCATGTGTTTTCTGAATGAAGACATTCCTTAAAAATATGATCCATTTTTATCTGCCATGACTCAAACTTGTGGCAAACTTTGCAAAACATTGTAGTTATTTAAACATTGTAGTTATTGATTCTACTTCCACCCTAGAAAACACTTTTTTGCTTTAGCTCTTACTTGCCCAAACAGGAAAGTGGGCTGTTGTATTTACTTGCCCGACGTGGTGTATTCCTTACCCCGGGCCGTTGAGCAACCCTTATTGTTTAACCCTGCCTTCACGCTTCACTTAATGATTCAAACTAAGAAGAAGCTTTAGATTGTACTTCTAAGTCCAGGAAGGTCAGTCTAGAAAGTTGTCCTATATATCACCTTGTGTCTTTTTGTCCAAATTGTTCCAATGATAAAGGATACACAGCATATGCCTCTATTTGGTGACTGTCGTATCTACAAACCACCATTGTTCTGCTTCTCCTGGGGAGGTGATGCAACATCCTCAAACTCTGATGTTAACTAAAGCTCTGTTTCCCGACTGCAGTGTGTCAAGCTGTGAGTGCGTATCACTGTTTCCCTGACATACATTTAGCATGTCTTTGAGTACAAGTACAGGCTGAACAACATAGTAAAAGAAAATCTTTGTTGTATTTATAACTCTGAAAAAAATGTCATTTTTTGTTTTGCATGCCGTAAATACAACGTACAAGCAGGAATATGTTGTATTGAAATTATTTGCATTGAAAACAAGTGACACATGTACCAATACATACATAATTTGCAGCGGTTACTTGGAAAGAATGAGGAAAAATATGCCCTGTAAGTGAGAGTGTAAAACTGCAACCTTGGAAAAACCATCTAAATGTTGCATGTTGTCCAGATTCAAAAAGGTCAATCACAGGGTAGTTACACAGGACAGAATAGTGTGTGAAAGGTAAACGGGTTAATGGTACCAGCCTTGTTCATCCTTCTGAGCTGACCCACATGTACCAAACAACTATACCAAAGATTTAAAAATTGGCATGCTTGTGCGGAAGTATACAAATAAAATCAAAGAAACTTTAATGAAGTGGCTATGCACGGTGTGTCATAATGCGGCTACTCTGCGTCATAGCTGGGCTTATATATAACATAGTGTCGCTCATTATAAAATGATACATTATCCAATGGACATTTTTTTGTGTGTTTGTTTAAAAGTAAAATTTAACTTAACTTTGTATTAACATTAAAATCACATTGTCCTGTGGCCACAAGACATTTTTATATTCGTCACAAGTTTTGCTGTTAAAGTGACATTCAAAATGATTTTGTGGCCTGACACGGTTCCGTAATAACTGACCGATGATGCACTGGAGCTGCAAAATTGCACAATTTCTGATATGACGTTCAGACTAAAAGGTCACATCCGCTTAAATCTGGTTTATGTTAGGATAAGAAGCACATATGGGTTGCACCAAAGACTTATACACACATCTAAACTACAAGTGCATAAAATAAATATACCAGAGGAAGTAGTAGACTGCAAATTACAGTGATTGTTCTAGTCAATAGTTTAAAAATAAACTTTAGTCACCGTTTTCATGATACAGACGTGGTATCTAACTTTCAAACACTGTCAATCAAGGTCAATAACACATTTTACTTGATGCAAGACCAGGTGTTCTATAGGCTGAAAGCTTTGCATTATTAATCAGTGCGCCTTGTTGCTCCCCATGTTCACCACTTAGCAATTTGTAAGCATTTTGCTTGCCGCTCAGTGCAACCAAACACCAGTGACTGCCTGAATCACTTCATGATATTTAATGAGCCAGCTCAGAGGAACCAACAAACAACTCATGATATCCTGCTGTGCTTCTACTAGTGTCAGATAATAACAACTTTGACTTATATAGCGCCTGTCACAAACCCAAGGACGCTTAACAAACGGGTGGGGGGGGCGGTTAAGAGGTGAAGGTGTGAGGCCAGGAGAGATTAAATTCCATAAGCCTCAGTGAAGAGGTATGTTTTTAGCTGGGTTTTAAAGGTTATATTAGAGGAGGCAGAGCGAATAGCAAGCGATGGTGCACTGACACAGAAGGCTCTGTCACCTAATGTCCGGAGCCTGGAATTAGGGACAGCAAGAAGGTCCTTGTCAGAGGACCGCAGGGACCGTGACTGAGTGTATGGGTGGAGCAGATCTGTTAGGTACTGAGGTGCAAGTCCATGGAGAGATTTGTATGTCAGTAGGAGAATTTTATATTTGATCCAGGACTTAATTGGCAGCCAGTGGAGTTTCTTCAGGATGGGAGTGATGTGAAGTCCAAGTTTTGTGTGGGTGAGCATCCTAGGCGCAGAGTTCTGGACATACTGAAGTCTGTCAGTAGACTTGCTAGGCAGATAAGTGTGTTTGTTGAACTGTCTTTGTACAATCATTACTAAATCCATTCATTTCTTGATGTAACGCAGTTAGGCCACTGTTTTGACACTGTGCTATAAACAAATACATATGATAGACATTTATTTATCGCTCAGCACTTATTAGGGGTCTAAGCTCGAGGGAGCTGGGAACCGCGGTAGTAAAGCTATGCGGTTCACACAGCAGGACCGTGGAACCCTATTGTTTTTCTAAGGATTTTCCTCCTCCATATTATTATTGTTCTCCGCGTAAAACTAACGCTACAGCCTAAACCGTACAAGGTGGCGGATTGCCATTTTCAGGACTGGTCTCCGCAAAGACCTCAGGCGCAACAATTGACCCACTTCCACCACTCGGTGGCACTATAGCAGAAAAAAATCACTTAACCCTATAACTCCCAAACGTACATCGTACATATAGCCACACGTTCCATGGATCCAACTGAATATTTTGATATAGGCCCAACCATTTCCACCTACACTTGTGTGTAAAAAAAAAATCGCGATTTATCAAAAACCAAGTTTTTCAAACTCCTAGACCGTGCAATTGATCTGATGAAACTTGGCACATAGCATCTCCAGGCCGTTAGGGGCACTATAATCAACGTAGACCATTTTCAGCCATCTTATCCCTTCTGAGGTTTTGTTGTCTTCCTATCCCTTACAGAAGGTTTTGTATCCAGCCTAGAAGCTCAGAGTTCTTCGGGGTCATTGTACAATTAATCCATACGGTTACATGCAAGATTGATACACTGTATGTAAGAAATGTAAATAATGTGTTCTTTATATTAATTATAATGTTCAATACGTTTATTTTTGCACTGGATGACTCATATATATTTATATGTGTGTTGTAGACAACACAAATGCTTATGTTATCTGTGAGATTTATGTTATTTGTCTTCATGGTCCTACAACCTTTAACATTCAAGTGACCTCAGTGCAGCACAAATATTTTAATAGCCCAGTTCTTTCTGGGAATTTTTTTTTTCATAGATTGACTATGATAACAGGGTTGATGTTTTACAAGCCGTTATAGAAAATGGAATCAGACTGACCAGAGGTGGTAGAAAATCCTTTAGAGGGATATTTGCAACAGCTAAGGGAAATACAGAACAGCAAAGTGGAATACTGGCACTAGAGTTGGGCGGTATCCAAATTTTTACCTCCTTCCTATTTTACCACAGTATATGGTATTGCCGTGACTAATTAAAAATGATGACGTAAGGCTCAGACAGCTTCACCAAACTGTTGGCTAGTGCCTACACCGTTCAGAAACGGAATACCAAACACTAATACTGGAACACCTCCCTTTCTCAGGTCGGAACCCAAAATGCTGCCAAACTGCAGAGGTCGTGTTCTTCTTCAAGACCAGGTGACTCGGTGCACGACTTGCCATCTTGGCGATGTTTGAAAAGCACCGATGGTTGTTTAACAACATTTACTGCTGATCTGAAGATACATTTCCAAAATCCTTAAAAGACTCAAACCATCTGGATGAATAAAAAAATATATGTATTTTTGCTGCACAACAAAAACATAAATGGCCTATACTTGCTTTTTTGTACAACAGAAGATATTAGCATGTAATTTTATATGAAAATATAAAATAGTATCAAGTAATATCTATAAATCAAATATAACCGATATTAAAATAATAACATTTTGGTTCATGTATTAGTTAAGCAAATTAATATGTAATTTTATGGCTACCATCTTTGTTTGGATTAGAAAACAGCCTTTTTTATCATGTAGCAAACTGAACACGTTTTCATTCAGATGGCTGGAAGAGTCTTTAAGAAGAGGAGCACATGTTTAACAATTTGTATTTTTCAATGAAACAGATGTTTATCTCTGTCTCAAAAGTAAATACATGAAGCACAAACTGGAGAGCAACTTTACTGGTTTTGTAGCCATCTTGTCCATGCTTACCTCTCAGTAAGCTGTCATCACTGAGTCCAGTATGCAAAAATTGCTTTACATGCAAGGCAGCACATGGAACAATGGCTATGTATATGAATCGTTAACTATCTTACCTGTATAACCTGCGATCCAGCCCCATGAAGACACCATGGCAAGCAACCACTTGAACATGATTCCTTCGATGTGCCAGAAAGTAGAGCTGTCCCATATTCTCAGCGGCTGGAGAAGCACCAGATATAAGCAGTAGGATGGGATGGCTACACAGTTGTTAAAAACATAAACACAAAACGGATCACAGACTTGAGCAGAACCAAGCCTAGCTTTCCGGCCCCGTCCAAGAGCTGTGCCATCCTGAAACACACCGTCTGTAACAGAAAGACAGCAGCAGTTAGCATCGCAGTTTCATTTGTTTGTTTGACAAAAGACTAATCGAGCCAAGTGTGGACACAACCTTACTGTAAACAAAAAGCTCGAAACAGGATACAAATCCACAAATATCCCCATGTTACGACATACAGTGTCCGCCGTTAACAGGTTTCGGCCAGGGTGAGGCTATTTAACGGCATTTTAATGTAATACGCGCGTAGTGAACGCGGTCTTTTGATAACTATTCAAGGGATTCATTCTGAACTGTGGCTATTTGTTTTTCGTGACTGTCGGCTAACTAGCTGCACAGTCTTTACAGTAACGTTAATGCATGCAAAGAAAGGACCATAAAAGGACCAGTCGCACGGGACGTGGTCGAGCACCGACATGCTAGCTAGCAGTAGGCTGAGTTAGCATAACGGACAGATGTTAAGAAATATGTGAGGTATGGCAACCGTGGGATATAACATTACTGCTAAACATACTGACACTCATAACAGAAGTAGCTAAGAAGCTGAAGTATTCAGAAATTTTATGAGAAAATACCAAACTCGGATGTCTGCAGGCTGGTGCAAAGCGCAACATCCGTTCTCCTCATTCAAAATACAGCCCGACCCTGTAATTTAGTAAAGGTCTGGTTGCTCATGTTACTCACCCAATTAATGTCACTGGAGCATCCAAGGGCGGCCAGAGAATGTAGATAATGGTTTGAGTGAGATAAACGGTGTCACGTGTGGCTAACCTAAACGGTCAAGTTAGCATATTTTGCTAGTTGGCATGGTCAGTCTCTCTCAAATCTGTGGGTGGAAATGTCTCGTAACGTTACAACAAACCCTGTGTGATAAGCTGCAGTAGCACCCATTTAGCTAACGTTATCCAGGGCTGCTCGTGCACAGTAATCCCCGGCGGGCACCGTTAGCTTGCTAGCTAGCTAGCAAGCAACTCCACTTGAGCGTCGCTGGCTCCATCTCAGTCAGAGACACCGGGATAATTCCACTGATGCATCATCATCATCGTCAAGTTAGCTAGCTAGCTACTGAGCTCCCATTAGCGAATAACGACGAGAGGCGGTTTTGGCCGCGCCTGGGATCAACGTTGCTGGTTACAAAAAACGCAAACACAAACTCTAAACGACATATGCACATCAAATATGAAGAACAGCGGTTTTTTTGCTCCTATGCTGGCAGAACCCGTTATGTTTCTCCAGACGATTTACACAGCGTCAATATACACAAAAGATCAAAGGATAAGTGCGGAAGTGAGTCTTCTTTACCTTCAAAATAAAAGGGGCAAATTTAAGTGGTCGTTTTTGATTCAATATTTCAATTCAACTCATGTATTTACATGAGCGTTGGATTTTTTTAGTGTTGCCAAATGATCCATCATCCTCTGAATTTGCTACTACTTACGTTCAACATCAGGTACGATTTTAAAATGGATTTCTTTGGTTTGAAAGCATACATAAATATCACATTGTATGTTTAGTTAACGTTTAATTTTGAAAACCAGATGCGGAACTTCTATTTTTATTCTTTCTCACTTGGCTTTCGCTCTTGCTCACCTGACGCCAGCTTTTAGCCGTTAAGTGCGCAGACTCTGATGGTCTTAGGAACAACAACGCTTTTCTAATTTAGACAAAATCTTATGACTTCATTTTAAATCATCTGGACTCGACTCATTCCCGGCAGCGAGTTCTTTCCAGATTACATCACCAGTATGTATGCGTGTGTTCGTTAAAATGATGCATTTATCCGGAAACAGCGTGGGCTATTGGAGTTTGCATCATCATTATTATTATTATTATGTTACTGTATTTCAGAACGTGAGATAGTTTAGAGTGTTGTCAATGTTGGAGGAAGAACAAATTATATTTCGTAGATTAAATGTCACACTATATGAATGAACATAAAACTATCTATTCCTTAAGTCTAAATGCTTACATTTTAATATTGTAATTCTGACAAGTCTGGAATTTACATGAACGGTCTGAGTGCTCTTCTCTTCAGACAATGTCCATTTAATGACTTTGGTCTGCCCCCTGACGGCTCTTTACGTTATTACACTTTATGTAGAATTGATATGGTAAATCCAATCTCTTCCAATACTAAATTGTCCTTAATGAAATACTATTGGATAACAAATATAGACAATAAAATAAAGCATTTTTTCTTTTACTGGTGGCAAATGTTTATGCTGGAAATCTTTACCATCAGATTATATTTAAAGCCAAAAATGTGTGGACTTTGGATGTATTTCTAAACTGCATTATTGTGTGTCCTTTATAGCTGGTCAACATTATTTTGGAGTTACAATTAATGTGCAGCATTAAAATTAAATCTGGTCTTTTAATCATTGATTGTGTAATGTACATATTCATTTTCCACAATACAAAACAGGTCAAGTACACAAGCTAAAACGGTGTTGACACTAAAGCACAGAAAACATCCGCTAGAAGCGAGCGTATGCACTCCTCTGTGGAGCAGGCTGAGCTCCACTCTGCTGCAGCTGATGACGCAGCTGCTGGGAGTAAGGATCCTCCAGGGATTTGACTGACACAGTCGTCTTGGGTCCGGTCTTCCACTCGATGCCACTCTCATCCACCACAGAGGCCTCCACAGTGACGCTGTGAGTGCCCAAGACTGAGAAATTTAGCAAGAACTGGGTGCTGAAGTAGTCGTTGTGGGGTTCTACACGCTGCTCGATCTCATTAGTTTTAGTGTCGAGTGGAATCTAAAAAAGGGGAAAAACAAGGCAAATTAGGGATTCTTATCATCGGAGCAGCAACACAACAACAAATGGGGGCACAAATGTCAGAACTAGCATTATCTGTGAATAAACACAGTATGTAGCTGTGTTTGCACTGCTTCCACAGACTAAAAATACCAGGTATGAGCTTCAATACATGGACCAAAGAGCAAAATACTCTGGAGAATATACACAGTATAATAATAGCACAGGAGAATGGAGTTCAGATTTCTATGATTTTCAAATATTTACATTTCCCTAACTGTCTGAGCAGTAACCAAAGGTGAAGGCAAACACTCAATACCTTGTAGTCGGGTCCTGTCTTGCTCTGGAGGACTGAAGTCACGTTGAGACAGACAGACTGGATTTTCCGGAAGAGTCCTGGCGTCGTACCATGCTGCACCACCCCCTCCACCTTTAGAGTGAGCTGCTGGCTGCTCTGCACTGGGATAGGTTCACTCGGCGTTCGTGGGGAAGGAGAGAGGGCGAGCTGGAAAAATAAAGATGTACAGGGGTCAGCATTAACAGAGCTAAAGAGACTGTACTGCAACTGTACTGTATGTTCCTTTGCACTGTATGTTGAAACAGATTTACAGGAGTTTGCCAAAAGGTTGATCTTTATATGGTCATATAAATACAGAGTTAAGAGGTTAAGAAGTGATTATTAACAATCAAAGTCATCCTGTACACTTATGTTGTCCTGAGGGTATGTAACTCTAATAAAACTACAAAGAGGAAGTTGTAAAGTGTACCACATTAATTTATCTAATGAGATGAATCATAGTCCTCAGACATGAGTAATACACACATTTACTTAGTACATAGAAAGTAGTACAGTGAGCTCTATCATTCGTAATGTCTTACATTCTTTTTGGCATGAATTGGGACGCACGCTGTTTTGTACTTTTCTAATTAAAGTTATTTTAAAAAGAGTTACTGTACCTTAATGCTTGTTGACTGGAGCTTTTGGAAGAAATACCTCTGGAAAGACAGCGGGACCTTGAGTAATGCTATGACAGCATCACAGAGGCAGCCTGTATGCTGCAAATCAATAACAGAAAACAATACGTTCACATTGTTGACATGAGCAATTTGTCATTCAAAAAAATATAAATCAGGTGTCAAGTCATGTTGAGATTAAAATACAACATTAACAGGCCATAATGTCTGTATGGACAACATCCAGTTAAGAAGCATAAACAGGTATAAGTGAGTCCAAAACTATCTAAAATAAATTAAAAACAAACTCCAAAGACAACAAGAATAAGCATGACAGCAAAAAAAGTTGAACTCAAATACATTACATATATTATACTAGATAAAAGCAGAGCTTTTATCAGTCATATGCAAATCTGGACACCATGCAGCTAAACTGTTAGCGTAAGTAACTTACAAGGTATTCTACATTAATCTTACCAGGTGCGAAACAGGAGGGTGTTTCTTGGTGAGGCCCTCCACTTCCTCCAACACACGACTGAAGACTGACAACATCAGTCGCTCATATTCACTCTCTGTCTGGACCGACCCCAGAGTGCCATACTCCTGAAAACTAGATTACAGAAAGAGAGAGAATCTGTTACAGACACATGATACATTTAAACTACCTTAACATTTTCCCCCTCACATTTTACTGGCAGTCTACCACAGAGACCTGTTCTCATATGTCAAGCCAGTGAAAATCCTCTAACCCAAGTTAAATATTGGAAATGATACTTAAAGAAATTTAGACTAAATTCAAACTTAAATTTCTTCTAAACACCAAACAAATTCATTCACATTGTTCTACTTTTGTGGACTACAACAGCTCTCACCTGGCTGCCTGTGGGTCCAGTATCAGCGCTTCTATAACATGGGACACAAGCAAACAGCTCTGTTGTTGTCTGAGCAGTCAACAGTTAAAGAAAAATGGCCAACATTGAAGAAAGAAGACATTACAGCTGAGAAACCAGGGTTGTCAAAGAAGACCAAAGTGCGATGTGACTGAGGCATGTTTGAGGATACAGCTCCACATTGCGAAGGGTGGCATAATCAGCGTCAAATGACGACTGGTGTAAATCAGCGTAGCGAGCTGCAAGACTTCTGAACTCGTCCATACATACCTTCATCTGGAAAAAAAACAAACACTGATGAGTAACTACATTTGGACACCTGGGCCATTAATCATCTCATTTCCTCACATTAAGTATAGGTCCTGATTAATAATGTGTCAAAACTTCCCCTACACGTTCACAAATTGATGCCATCTAGCAATTTGGTGAGTGTGTGGTGTGCTATGGCATGTTGTTACAACATGACTACCTCTTGCCGTGGAAAAAAGTACCCCTTTCCTGCAGGTGCAGACCGACTGTACCTACCACACTTTAAGTGTTTTACCTGCATGGCGATGCGGCCGCACCGCTGTAGGTCATTGCCTGAGGTGAGGGCGATGGTGGTGGCAATGGCAGGAGGAGGGCTGGTTTTCAAGCTGTTGCAGGTACAAATGAGCTGTGACAGGGCTTGCAGGGTGTCGATCCGCAGCTTGATGAACTCACACTGGAATGTAAGCGGACTCAGAGGAGTGCTGGCAGCCTGGAGGGGAGGAATTAATCAGATAACAGCACATGAACACTACAGCTGAAGATTGACATAGGTCTCCCTGAGTTGACACCTAACATGTTAGGATCAGGTATTAGGTGACTTAATCCATTAACAATTTAAGATGCCATGAAATCAGCTTCCATAGCAAGACTCTTCAGACGGAGCATGAGCAGCTATTGGCCGTTTTACAGTAGCCACAGCCGAGCTGGCATGCACAAATGTGACGCCATGAGAGCGCTTTAACTGTATACTTGCGCGTGGTGGTCGCGACACTAGTTGCAGAAGTGGCGCTAATGAGCAAAGGCTACCAACTTTGCTATTTCTATGGACTAGAAGAACTGGCAGCAGTATTGCCGTTAATGCTCAGATTAGATTCGATGACCTACTTCGTCGGATCAAGCCTTTCTTTTACCATAAAAGAACTCGTCTTAACCCAGTCAGTTTACAAGAGAGACTTGCAGTCACTCAGAGTTCTGGCATCTGGCTGCCCTTGAGCTCGTTCAGCCTTCCTGTTTCTGCATCGCAGCTGAAAAAAATAGAGTGGTGCATGACCTCTGGACGCGCACTTAAAAAATCCTGGCGTGCCAGCGAGATCTACGTCATTTTGACGTCACATTGGCGCTTGAATGCGTCAACTGTAAAAACGGCCTTAAGCTTCTTGGTGAAGTAGTAAGAGGAATTGTATTCATGTTTTTTGACAAGCAGATGCCTGAAAGATAACTGACTGTGAGGGAAGCAATGCCCTTTTGGTAGGAGCGTAGGGCCTCAGCGATGGCGCTCATGGCTCCACTGTAGTCTCCGTCTTCCACGTGACTCAGGCACTGCTCTGCCTGGGAAAACTCCTTTAGGCTGTTCAGCCAGAAGTAGAAGTGCTCTGATGCTACACGGGTCCGCAGACTCTGGTACAGCTCGCTGGAGAACTCGTGGCATCCCTGCAGATTAATGATCATTTTTCATTATGTTTCAGGTGCAGGATTTGGCAGTACAATGTCTGTGGCTTCTTCAGCTCTTCACACCATTTAATTATTTAATAACAAATAAATTCTTCTGCCTAGGAAGACCTTTATCAGTTCTACAAAAGACTTTATAGCCATTTTATAGTATAGCTCTGGTTATGTACAAGCAGAAGAGATTACCATGCGTGAGGCTTGTCGTGCAATGCGGTACACCGTCCAGCCATTAGCAACATTCTCCAGCTGCTGTTGGATGACAGTCTTCACTTCGGCTGACAGAGACGACTGGCTAGCAACAAAAATCACTGTTGCCAAGGAAACCTGCAGCAGTCACATTGGGAGAGGTGAGTGTTATGAGCTGAATGCAATGTCATCTAAAACTTGTGTGTGGGTTAGCAGTAATGCACAGGCAAAAAAAAACAACAAAAAAAACATCACATTTACTACTTTGTCATGTAAATGCTGTTGTGAGTCTCCTGTGCTTAAAACATAAAAGCTACACTTAAGTGTTGTGAGACTCTTAAATCTTTAATTTACTGTCTAAACAGCAGCTGACTCATGCACAGTCTCTCACCAGAAGCTCTTGCTGCTTGTCAGTCGAGGAGTGACTGGCCACTCTGTAGAGGTCCACCAGATCTCCCAGCATGCCGTCGCCCAACACCGGCAGGTGGGTGGCGATGGCTGCCAGAGCGTGGCACATGAGAACGCGAGAAGAGTCACAGGATAAGTGGAGTTGGCCGAGCAGGAATTCCACCACCGATTGGCTGAGATGGGGTCGATTTTTCAGCAATTTGACCAATGAGGTGAGGGCTGTCTAGGGTTGAAACAAAAATGGACGTTTAAGGATGGGGATTATTAAGTCATAAAGGGGATGAGGGCTGGTTGATGGTAAATCAATCATAGTTACATACATTTCCAGGAGGTGGATGGCAGTGAGTTAGATGATTTAGGTAAGGTGTGCTGGTATTATGGCTGTCAGTGTTAGATAAAGTCGTAACAAATCAGCTTTACTGAGCAATGATCCCAAAATAACTTTACCCTTGTTAGTTGCAATCATTTGTTCAACAGATATTAAAGATGGACGCCACATTTATTAATGCTTTGGTATCAAATAACACAAATGTAAACAGTGTGGATACATTTTTTGGTCAAAATACTGCATCCTAAATGCCTCACAATAGAAGAAGAAATCTTTTTGTGTCACACCCACCCACCCACCCACACAGAGTACAATGTGCAGTGAAATTTGTTCCCTGCATTTAACCCATTTTGTGTTGTGTTTTCGCAAATGTCCGCTTCCTTCTGCTTTCTTTGTGTTGACATTTTAAACTCCAGTCTATTTATGAGGACTATGGATAACTGCTCCTCAGATCTCTGCAGGGTAGATTGACACCGCTAGCTAGACTACCTGTCCAATTTGAGTTCTCTCTCACGCGGCTAATGCAACTTTTGAACGTACACGTTCCACTAAAACAAGTTCCTTCCCGAGGCTATTTTGCAGCGACTCTGGGCGGAGCTTGGTGCTGCCCACGACAATTTGGATTGGTTTAAAGAAATGCCAATAAACCATAGCATGTTTTTCTCCTATCCCGGAATACTGTGTGGACCCGCCAGACCCTTCTCCAATGCAAGATTATTGTTTTATAAACACAAGCAATCATACAACAACTTTGCCAGCTTAGGTAACAGGAGAGTTTTCTACATTATGTGATACAAACACATTTGGGTTGGTACCAAATGAGGTTTGATTCCCGAGCCCAATTTCTGATATATTAATCCAATCAATCCCATCTGCCTTGTGGTTATAAAGTTGTCTTACTTTGAGCGTGGCCTGAGTGCTGGGGCTGCTGTCCTGACTGCAAAGCATCAAAAGGGACTCCACTCCCAAAACTGTGTCCTGCTCCAACTGTACTATATCTGAGGAGGAGAGATACAGAAACACTTCCCATCAGTGGGGTGAATGAGAGATGCAGCTATTAATGAGCAATTGGCATTAGAACAATCCCTAACCCAAGGCATGACTTGTAACTAACCTTTTTCCGGACAGGAAATGGCAATGTTTGAGAGCACTATCACCCCATGAGCAGCCACTGCCAGGTTGCTATGGTAACAGCATTCTTGTGCCAGTTTAACCAGGTCAGTGAGCAGGGGGGGAACCGAAGAGCCACCTGAGAAGAATGTTTGAGAGGAAAACACATCAGTTGAGAGTTATTCCCTTATTCAATGAATGAGAAATAATGGCAATGGAAACCTGCAATTAAAGCCTGGTTAAAATTAAATTCTTACATAATCAAAGCTGGAGTGCAAAACTTTAACATATAAATAAATGTCTGTTACATTCAAGCACTTGAGAAACAAATATACACAATGCTGATTAAGCCTATCACTCCATATTTCTCAGTATACCAGAGATGTAGAGTTGGTTTCTGGCGTGTGGCACCAGAAGGATGCCTGAACAGCTTTTTGTCCTCAACACAAGTAGTTTATTAACTCCCCAAAATCATCATCATTACATGAGCAGTACACAGTTTTGTTAACAAACCTTGCTCACTCACTTACAGTTCCTCACAGCATAGCACTGCTTATTCTTATTGGTTACACAGTATGTCAGTCTTCCTTTATTACCAATTACATGACAGACAGGAAGGGGGGAGAGGCTACAGTGATGCAGCGTTAATATGCATCAGTGTTTGTGTAATTGCTCTCACTGCCAGAGGGGGGAGACCCCAGTTAAAAGAAATTCACTGTGTAACAAGAAAATATTTGTTGTTTTTAAAAGTGAACAAAACCTGTCATATTATTGAAGTACTGCTTGATTGCAATTGTCCCAGAGAGGGTGGAGAGGACAGCCAACATCCCCAGCTTCAAACTGTTGTAAGGGCTGGTCAGGGCACATTCACACAGGGTCTGCAGAGATGAAACTCAATTAATTACCTACTTCTTTTAAACCATGAAGACAACCCTACAGTGCAACTATCAGCCTCTGAAACGCTACCTGAGTGTTTTCTCTGATCCAAAGGTGAGGCGCCTTTTTAGCCAGAAGCTTCAGGTCATTAGTTGCAAGTCTCTTCACAGCTTTTCTGGGGTCATCCTTTAGGTATTGAAGGAGAAGCTGCAACTATACAGATAAGGAATAAATTCAAAAGTAATTTCAGTTAGCTAGTTTAGATTTAGATTGGCCAATAATAGCAAAACGCTACATCATTAACAGCCAAACGTCAAAGATATACATTTCTATGTGTGGACCTACCCTTACAGTATCTAACAAGTAACAATGAGCTACAGCTCTGTCATGGTACTACCTGCTTTGGGATATCGATGAGGGAGGAGGCAGCCAGCTGGGTGAAGGTGTGCAGGGTGACGATGACCATCGGGGTGGAGGGGTAAGAGTTGACTAGGTGCTGTAGAAGCTCTCTGCTGCTTGAGGCCAAGCTGGCGTCATGGTGCATGTGCTGCAGCATGGGGATCAACTTCAGCTTCAGTTCCACTGGAGTGTCTAAACCTGAGGTTAAGTCATAGGAGGAATGATAACTCTATAGACAAAACAAATACGGCATACCAACAGCTATCTACTGAACAATGAGATAGATAGATAGAGATATATATATATATATATATATATATATATATAGTTGTTTGAAAGATTTACCAAATATTCAAAACTTGAAAAAAAAATTGTAATCCAGACAGCTGTTTTTCTAAACGTGATCTGTGACTTTTTTAGTACTGAATAAAGATTTTTACCTTGAATCATCTCACTGACTTTATTGCAAATCCCTGCTGCAAAGTCTCTGAAAACAGACCAGATTTATGTCATACAAAACAGCATACCATGTGCAGTATATGTACCATAGCTCAGGTCGAGCAAGAACTTTCCTTACTTTGACTGTGCAGAGAAGCTTGCAGCAGCAAATATGGCAGCCTCCACTTCTACATTGTCATGGGAGTCCAAACTTTGGCGAATACTGTGGTGGGCATTCTTCCTGTCTGGGATGATGGAAGCCAAACTACCAAGCATCCTGAATAAACCAACAGGGAAATAGCTGTTTTAAGCCTCAGATAAGCTGGCAAGCAAGTAACGCTCATTCTTTTGGGACTGAAGAGGAGTATAACATCAGCAGATGTCGGTCTGTTCGTTCTAAACTAGAAATCCTTTGCCAACCAGCAAAAGATTAAAATGTCCTTTTTATTAAGTACATTAAGAATTATTACCTCAGAGTGATGGCTCTGGCCACAGGGTCGTTGCTATGGATGACCGAAAACACCCTTTTAACAAATTCGTCCACATTGAGGATCTTTTCGAGATGTTTCTCACTTTGTTGAGTTACTTTCAGCACACAAAGGCGCAGAAAATTGTTCCTGAAATCAAAGAGACAAGTTTTAGAAACAGTGATTGGTACTGCAATAAAACCAGTTTCACCAATCACACACACCATAGACATGTTACTAATGATTACTTTTAATTTATAATCTTTCATTTAATATATAGTATGTGCGGGTTTCCCCCAGTTTATTGCAAGCCTGGTAGTCCACCGGGCCTAAACCACTGGTAATTATTTATTTTATTTGGTAATTATAAGACATGGTTTTAAACTACAGTTACATTGGGGTGGCTTAGTTAGAAACTTAGACCTAGTCATATATTTAAATCTTCAGTTAGCTTTTAGCAGTGATCTAACGTAGGTCTCTAAGGAATCTGTCTAGTAGCTTAAATAAATTCTCAATTTTGCAATTGTGTCCATGATTCTGTTATCATAGAAACTATTGGACTTTACATTAATGCTGCCATCAGTCTGTGACTGTCCGGAGTCGTGCCCTCTTCTGAAAAAAAGACACTTGCCACCATGCTAAACCAGTTTTCTGGGGGAAAGCCTGGTATGTTTATTCAACTTTTAAAATATTTCTTATCACAAGCACCAAATGTCTTCAAATTGCTTTCTAAGTACTACCAACTGCAAAAAAATAAATAACAAAATCATAAATAATACACTACATGGATAAAAGCAAGCAGCTGTAACCAGCTAACTCTGAGTAGTTGTACCTGACATGTACTCGGTTGTCAGTTTATAAGACACAACTAGGTAAAAGAAATGTTAGTGAAAGAAATACACCAGCTCTGAATTTACTCCTTCCTTTATCAAAGCTATAATATTCAGTTTTTGTTGAAACTGTTTTATTCAACTTCATGAACATTTTTCAGGATGTAGTTAGTTGTCCTGTTGAATTGTATTGTGTATTATTGAGAAGTGTGTGTAATATTAAGATGTACTACTGTTGTAATCGTGTAAAAGACTAATACTTTTGATTAGGTATACTGAGCAATCAGCGAAAATGGAGAGAAGCTATCCACAAAATTGTATTTAGTCAATGAGTCTTAGCACCAAGTTACAAAGCATTCATACCCAAGTCTAAAGATGTCTGCTAGCTTCAGAAATGCAGAGTTGATAAGGATGGGAAACGGGTACTTCTGGAAGAGTTTGGGGAAGAGCACCACAGCCTCACACTGCTCTCCCAGCTTTCCCGACCGCAACCCTGGAATTCAGGCAATTTCACAGGTGCATTTCACATATTCATTAATGTTTAGCAAAGCCCACGAAAGACACAACACACGGGGACAACCAATGCTAATTTGAAAGCAAGCTAGCTTACGCACCTTTGTCCAGCTCCATAAGAGCGGAATTGGCGTCGAGTTCTTGTTCGCCATAACAAGCCTCTGACAAGAATGAACGTGCAGTTGAAAGCGACATTATTGTTTAGTTATTTTACTTGAAAAAAAACCTTAAGCTGTTAGCATTTCATTGTACAGACGGCGAGTGTTCGCTGTCACTCCCCAATGTGAGTCGAGTGCAGATTTGAGTCGCGCATGCTCAGATTTAAACGGTTTACGGCATAACTGTCATACTGAAATTTGTGAAATCCATGAAATAATAAATGTTTCTCAATACAAACAATATCAGAAAATGTGAATAATTTCAAAAACGTGTTAGCTATTTATGATTGTTTGATTGCTAACGTTTCCTCAAAACGCCATTCAAGTCATAGCCTTTGTTGTGTTTGATTGCTAGCTTGTAGCTAATTTAGCAGTCATTTCAAAAACGTTTTAGCTATCTATTATTGTTTGATTGCTAAGGTTAGCTCAAAACGCCATTCATTGATTGCTAAATTATAGTCCGCAGTAAACGAACTTGGTTAAGTAGGTCCATTTTTACTGTAATGACATTACAGAAGTCTCTCGTTAGCATTTGTATGCTAGTTACTGGTCGCAAAGTTGAGCAACTCACAGCTTCACTTGTCGTAAAGTGACGCATGCGCGACTCAAATCTGCACGCGATGTACATCGGGGGAGTGACACTCGCTCAAACCGAGCGCTACAGCAATAATATTTCCGGTCTACAGGCTTTGGTTTTCACAATAAAGCGCTCGTAAATTATTACATTTTGAAGCTTTATTCTTCTTCTTTCACAAGCAGACAGTTTCTATTTCATCTCCTAATTTTGTACTGTTTCTCATAGAATGTAACTCTCTACTGAAGTCACTTAGATCGTTGGATAACAAAAAAGTATTAAAATTGTGGAAACTGTAGCGCTTTCCCCCTCTGAAACCTCTGTCTAATTGTAAATGTATGTTTTCATGTACCACTTTTTATTTTTATTTTTTTCAACGTAATGATTCTGTTATTTCATCGTTTGTATTGCTTCGTATGTTTGTTTGTTTTTTTCATGTGCTAATACTGTTTACCTGATTCTCTGTATACTGCATTTTGTCTTCTTCTGGTTTTCCGGCAGCTGGACCTTTTATTCATTGATTATTTACAACTTTACATCTAGTAAACAATTCTTAGGTGAACAATTAAATGAAAAAAATAGTTTAAAATAAAATATGTAAAATATGTTTTGTTATAAATTGAACTAACCAAAGTGATTCAAGCACAGCTGTAATGATTAGTCGATTAATCATTTAGGCTAGTTGATTGACATTCAGTGGGGACATTTTACTGCATTGAGTGCAGTACACATTTATTTACATACTTTTACTTAAGGTACATTATCAATGCAGGACAATGTAGTATTTTTACAGTGTGTTATTAGTACTTTTACTTACGGAAAGTACGTGAATACTTCTATCCAAAACAAAAGTTACGTTGATTCAATTCTAAGTATTACTGATCAGTGTACTTGGCTGGGCCATTCTCATAACGTTATTCATTTTGAAAGAATGGATTAGTTTTATTATGGCAAACTTTACCGGATGTGGATGTAGAAGTGACGCTAAAGAGGAAGTGGTTGTTTCAACCAATGGTAGCGCGTAACGCAAGATTAGCGGGGGATTCAGTCCCTGTTGTGCGACGAGCTGTTCGCGGGAAACACAGCTACAGCAACAACGCGGAAAAGACCACCAGCTAACGATCTGACAAACTTCTGGATTATTTAAAGTCATTTCAGATCGTCCTCTACTGGAGTTTAAGGATGCTTTTCCGCTCAATAGTTGACAGAGGAGTGGGCAGACAAAGGCAGAATGGTGAGAAAATCAATGTGTTTGGGAATATTTGGGGGGGCTTTCGGTTAACGTTACTGGGTGTGCTTTGTGAGTTATTGTGCTATCTAAACTTAAGATAGGTTAACATCAAGAGTAATGTAAAGCTCACCCTTTTGCCATGTGAAGTTTAGATTTTTCATCCCACTGCAGTTTACATGTGGATCTTATTAACTATCTCTATAACTAGTAACTAATTTGTAAGTTTTAAATTCGAATCTGTTTGTAATCAGTCATTTGCATAGCAGATTGTGTTAAGAAGAGAAGATTATAGAAGATTATTTTAACATTACGATAGGAGACCACTGAAAGTCGATTAATGATAATATTAAGCTACTGCCCAGCCTTTTATTCATTTAAAAGTCATAAGTAAGAAGTCAAACATAGTCTGAAAAAAAACCTCAGAAACTACAGCCATCAGTTAGTGATGTTGGAAAGCCATGGAATAAAATCACAAAGTAGTAAGTATCAATAGTTATAGTTTAAGTACAGTGTCTGACTAAATGTACTTTCTTCTTGGATGTCCCCAGCCCTCCCTGCAGACTCCTGGCCCAGGTACCCCCTGAGCTCCGTGTTGGGAGGCTACCAGTGTGTCCGACAAGATGAACACATCTCCTATGGCAACCTGGGTGACTCTGTGCCACCGTTTGGATTGGCTTTCTCCTCTGGTAACCCGCCTGTACATGCCATATTACCCTCAGATGATACACAACAGCGCTGTTGCCATTTATCCATCTAACCAAAGTGTCTCTCTTCAGCGGAGCACATGCAGAACATTCTTGCAGTAGCTAATGAAGAAGGGATCGTTAGGATCTATAACACAGAGAGCCGTGAAAGGCCACTCCTTAAAGGTATGTGTAGAACCTCTCTAAAAGCAGTTATGTCCATTATGTATATTTTTTATTATTATAAAGAAATATCAGTAGCTTATTGGTGTGTGTATTTTTGCAGAATGGTTGGCACATGAGAATGCTGTCTTTGACATAGCCTGGGTACCAGGGGAGCCTCACTTTGTAAGTACAAATAAATCATCAGTCCACTTTGAATCATGATGTCAGTAACATCTTTTAAATGCCTTAGACATTAATACATCTAATATTTGGTCCTTACATAGATACATATAACTCATATATTGAGTATTTCGTGGTTTTATTTTGTTTATGACTCCTTGTATTTCCTCATTATCTACTCTAGTTCATATTGCAGCATTTAAAGCGGCTTGTAAACTCTCTTTACTGACAAGTAAAGCCTTCTTAAAACCATTTTATTGGTTGTGTGTCATCCTTAGGTGACTGCTGCCGGTGATCAGATGGCCAGGCTGTGGGATGTGAAGTCAGGGGAGCTGTTAGGCAGCTTCAAGGGTCACCTCTGCAGCCTTAAGTCTGTTTCATTCGCACCACAGGAGAAAGGTATATTTTCTACTGAACACATACTATATTGCAGGAGACAATTTTGTCCGCTGGCTTCTCTCAAAGGACACAAGAAATTACTGTGTGGTGGTTTGATTTTGGGGCTATTTATTGAAATGTTTATATGCACCCTCATCTATTGGCACATCAGTTAAAACCTTTAATATATATGTCAGGAAGGAAAAACAATTGGAATCTTTATTTAAGAATCTAAGAAAATAAACCGTTAACTAACTGTACATTTTTTTGTAGTAGTAAATGTTTTGTAGGTGGATGCATGACATTACATTGAATATCTTTGTATTAATGATGCTTTGATGTATCACATTATTGAGGCTTTGTCTTCTATTAAACAGCTGTGTTCTGCACTGGGGCCAGAGATGGAAATATTATGGTCTGGGACACCAGGTGTAGCAAAAAAGGTATCAGTTGGAAATTTCAATTACAAAGGTTTTGTTTTTGTATTGTGTAAAATGTAGTGTTTTGTCAGTCCCAATCTTTATTTCTATAAAGTTATAATGTATTAGGCCTTATGGGGCAAATGCATTAAGATTAGTCGGGCTATTTTATGTGTGTGTGATCATGCTTGTATCTTCCTCTCAGATGGTTTCTACAGACAGGTGAAACAGATCAGTGGTGCTCACAACAAAGCAGAGACAAACACCCCCGCCAGAACAAAGAAGAGACGGAGTAGCACACGTGGCATGGCTCCCAGTGTGGTGAGTTTCTCCAACTATTTAAATGAAGGAAAGAGCAGTGCAGAAGGAAGGATGATCTTTAAGCACCTCATCTCTCTTGCAGGACACCCAGCAGAGTGTCACGGTAGTTTTGTTTCAGGATCAGCACACCCTCATCTCTTCTGGGGCCGTTGATGGGTAAGAAGCCACTGTTACTAACATGCAGCAAGCCAGTATAACATGACTTTCGAAGCAAATTAAATTGCGCAATCACATTAATTTCTTAATTTTATTCATCTGAACCAGAGTGATTAAGATGTGGGATCTGAGGAAGAACTACACTGCACAACGTCAGGATCCTGTCCCACTGCAGACGTACCCGTACCCGGGTTCTTGCATGCGCATGCGACTGGGTTAGTTTTGTACAATACTGGCTGTCATTTTTTTTTTTAACCTGAAATATGCAAATTACCAGAATAAACTGAATGTGGTTTTGCATGTGTTGCAGGTTATTCTGGACTTGTTCTGGACTCCAGAAGATCCAACGTCATATGTAACTGCACTGATGATAGTATCTACATGTTTAATGTCAGTGGAATGAAAACGACTCCAGGTAAACAAGGACTCCACTCCGACTATACATATTGTGTATCTGTGCGTGAATAGACATTTTTTGGTTTATCCCTAATTAAATTCATTGCTATTTCATATCACCACATGTGGCTGCAAACTAATGTCCTTTGTTTTAACTGTCATGTGAGCAGAGGGTAAAGAAACAGGGCACTGTTTGACAGAGGAAATGTAGAGATGCAGGTACTTTGTATGCTTGTACAAGCAAATTCTAATATCTTTAAGTCAGAGCTTTAAATATGTGACGTCGTGAGGAATGTGGAACCCTTATCAGACTGCTAATCAGCAACAAATCAGCTGGTTAATCCTCACACATTGCAAGTGCATGAACTTAAGGACCGTTGTCTTTCTCTAATCATTCTGTTGTAGTCCTTAACATTTTGCATCTCATGAAAGTTCATGTCATTATTTTTTTTGTATTACTCTATTCTTTATTTTTGTTCTTTTTTTCAGGCTCAATTGCTTTCTGAATTTAATCTTTCTTTCATGATTCTAATATTGCTGTTTGTTTTCCTCCACAGTGGCAGTTTTCAGTGGGCACCAGAACTCCTCGTTTTATGTAAAGTCCACTATCAGCCCCGATGACCAGTTCTTGGCCAGTGGCTCAAGTGACAATAACACGTACATCTGGAAGGTACAATCTCTATTTTATTTTGCCGTATTAAAATGGAAAATTGTGTTGTGATGTAATGTTTTAGGGTGATTATGATTGCATTTTAGCATTTTTTTTAATCTAATTTTACATTTCAGATCTCTGATCCTAAACATCCTCCCATGATGCTCCAAGGCCATAGCGAGGAAGTGACATCTGTTGCATGGTGCCCAACAGATTTTACTAAGGTTTGAGACAACAAACTTTTACATTTCTAGTTTGAGTTTTTCAAAGACTTTTTGAGTATGATTCAGAGGTTTTTTGTGTTCCCCTGCTGTGAAGCGGCGCTGTTTTAATAGGCTAGGAAGATAGATTTAGGCTCTGTATAATCCCTACTGCTCTGTTTGCAGATTGCTTCCTGTTCTGATGACCACACTGTACGGATCTGGAGGCTTCACCGGGAAATGGATGGAGCACAATCTTCAGTGGGAGAGGCCAACCTTGTGGGTTGGGCACGCCCTAAATCTCCCTCAAGTAAGTATTAAAACTACCATTAACGGCCTTGGAACTTTTATTCTTCATATTGTTTCCTTACCTTAGCATGAGAAATGCGGACGTGCTTTGTCATAAATCACTGCTGTTCTGCCCTTGAATGCAAAATGTGTCATTCAAAGTATTCCTAGTGAACTAACGAGGACTTCTGCTTTTGTAAAGGGCCTTCAATCAGAGCTGAGACAACCCCTGCCAAGAACCAGGGGACAGAGAGTCTTGGAGGCCTGACGTCACCCCAGCTTGCTGCCTGTGCTCCCAGTGGAGCCGCCCTGCCTCTTCCCTCCAGCACCACCTCACCCATCCCTTCTCAGGGTACTAAGGCTGCTGCTGCTCGCCAGAGAACACCATCTTCTATCAAACAGTGGTTATCACCGAGCCATGGATCTCCTGGTCAGGTCAGCCCTTCGCTTCGTAGGGTATTGAGCCTGTGTTCCCAGAGCCCGACGAGCAGTGCCTCTCCCACAGAGCGACGGGCCAAACGCAGGCTGGATACTGGTGATGGTCCATCTGCAGGCTGTGGGGGTGCAGAACAGTGTGACTGTGTTACTGAACTCTACCCTGCGGCCAAGAGAAGCCGGGCCCTGTCTGGAATCTGCTGCCCCGCTCAAGAGAGCCAGCTACAAACAGACGGTCACACAGAGGACAACAAGCAAGTCTCATCAAGACAGACTGGCAAAGAGAATTGCTCTCCCAGGGCAAAGGACTGGCTATCAGCAATGGGCCAAAAGATGAAGAAAGGTCAAGGAAGCCCTAGTACTCCCAGAAGCCCCAGTGCCTCTAAAAAACAAGATGGCAAGACACCAGCTTCACCGGTACGCACAAAAATCCCTGCTTCAGAAGTTAATCTGTTTTACATATTCTCAGTAGTATTAGCTCTATTAGAGCGTTGTTTAGATTATGGAAGACAGAAATAATTAGGTCCTTTTTAGGAGTAGCACTTTCTGAAAGCAACAGTTTGACATTTTGGGAAATAGTCTCATTTGCTTTCTTGCAGAGAGTTGGATATAAGATTAATATTGCTGTCATATCTGTAAACACAAGATAAGCAGAATGGTTGACATGTAAACCACATAACTGCTCACCAGACCAAGCCAAGCTCAATAGATTTGAGATTGAGCGTTAACATCCCTGGTTAAATTCAAGCTGGGGATTTCGGTTGCATGTCTTAACCCGTCCTCGCTATCTCTACGTTTCCTGTGTGCATCTATACTGTCCACTATCTAACGGCAAAAATAACGCCAAAACAAAGGGCTGTGAGCTTTGCACAAAGACTGGAAACGGTCGGTAAATGGCTAGCCTAGCTCTGCCCAACTGTTTCTGTCAACTAGCACCTCTAAAGTTCACTACTTAACATGTTATATGTCATCATATCCCCTTTCAACAGAGCCAGGCAAACGGTTTCCCCTGTTTTATTGTCTTTGTGCTATGCTAATCTAACTGGCTGCTGGTGGTAGCTTAGTATTTACCGTACAGACATTAGAGTTGTACATTTCTTCTCATCGGACTCTCGGCTAGAAAATGCATGTGTATTTTCCATAATGCGGAACTATTTCATTAAGGCAGAATGAACCACTTTACTTATTGAACACTGTTGTTACTCATGTAGAAACACTGTAAGGACAGAAAAATATTTGACATTTCTTTTGGCTGTGTTGGTTATTAACACCTCTTTTCACATTCACTTGGAATATTGCAAGTCTAAAAGTTCAAGCTTACTCTCTAGTATCTTTAGTGAATGTCACTGGAAAAGATGAACTGCTTTGCATTTTTTGTATGATAGAAAGACATGCATGAGGAATGATTGTTTGGTCTGTCCCTCCTTATTTATGCTAATGTTTACGTGCATGGGGATGCTGTATAGCTTTAAGATGAATATTGCAGTTTACCTTTTTTGTTTCTTGTTTTTCAGACAATCCGCTCACCGCAAACCATGAAGAAAATCTCCATGTATTTTACAAGAAGGCCTAGTCTGGAGTGAGAGCTTGTGTGTGTCAGATGCTCTAAGCATGTTTGAAATGCTAGATTTTTTTTTTAACCTGAACCCACAGACAATAATACATGAGTACATGAACCTGGGCTGCATAAAGATTGACAAAGCAGTCATTCTGAATATTTGACGCTGCAGTTTTCACATCTCGAGAGGCTGATTTATTTATTTTAATTGGGCCATGGGTTTTGCAGTTGCCTCCTACACAACTTTCTGGTGCTGTGAAGAATCTCTGGTTGAAAAAATCAAGTTGCACGTTAATAAGTAAATCTTTTATTTTACTCAAACCTGGCAATTTCAAGAGATGTAAGAACCCAGATTTAATAAATTTGTTTAGGTGCACCATGTATTAATCCTCAAGTGCAGAGAATAAGTGTTTGTCCGCAGGTGTGGACATTTTAAATTCTACTAAAAAATACCATTTATGTGATCCAGATCTTTGAGCAGTTTTATGAACTTCACTAAGCTGTATTGCTTTATCTTCTTGTGTTTTTTTTTCCATGTATGGGTTTGACCTTTTTCCTTTGTGTTACATATATACATTTCTGCAAAATGTGTTTTTTTTTTTTTTTTGTTGAGCAAATGCTTATGTTTATATGTACAAAGTTGCTTGGTTAATTTGTATTTAATTGACACAAATTTGCTCTGGTCCGATTTTATTAAATTGTAAAGAGTGTTCAAAGTGTGTGGCATGCTATTGGTTGCATATTATTAGTGTGATAAAGAGTGTTTGGAAGTCAGACACAAGTGACAGAGAGGCCATGACTTTAATCATTTAATGCAGTGTTACAATGTTTATCTTCTTGTGACCCCTCATTACAGGTTGCTTCTCTGACTGTTTTTATTTCAATACTGTTAGTGGTAAAGAGAAGTAAAAACATGTTTTATTTGATACTAAAAGGAAAAAATTGGTCTGCAAATGAAATGTCTTTCCTGCTAACCATTAATTTGGTTGTCTAGATGGTAACCCTAGTTTTATGAAAATTTGAGACTCGCTGCCCGACAACCTATCCTAACTTCAGCCATTCGAGGTCAGTGCCTAACCAACTTCTAACGAGGGTTTTGTAAAGCTAGGGACACAACCCACTAATATACTGTAAGCCATGTGCTTCAATTCTCAAGTGATTAAAGTTGTTAGAAATAGTATTTTACAATTATCCCCTGTCCCACAATTTTATTCTACTTTAAATGTTTCACTCTCTCCATTGAATCTAGGTTAGATAAAACATGAATGATTACTTTCCCTGATAAAATATACAGAATAAATATATATAATTAATATATACTACAACTGCCACTCCTCATTCAACTCTACAACGTCACGTATTTGTTTTTACATGTCACATGTTCAGGGCTGCCGTTCAGCGACACTTGATTGGTTAAAAAGTTTACAATTTTTTTCGTTCTTTTCTTGTGATTGGCCCTTAGAGGCGTCACTCAATGACGTACACCTGTCAGGCTCTGCAGTCCACAGATCTGTGAAGTCAGACAACGAAAGGCTGTACTGGGAGTGTTTTATGGCTGCCTGCTCAACACGACGTCCAGAAATTTCTTGTATTTAAGAATACTCGATGTTTTTAGAAGCCGTGAAAACGAAACTGTCGATCTGTATTAAACGAAGAATGTAGTCAAGAACAAATCGACTGAATGTGAACACGGCTAACTTTTAAGTGCTAACGTTAAATGACTCAGTCGTCGAGCGAAATTCAACTTCATCGATCGCAGATAGTTCTTCTGAAAATACACTCAACGGAAATCTGACTAGGATTAAAAGCAGTGCTTGAAGACTTGGACTTGGATGTTTCACGAAGAACTACATGAATTTAACGGGTCAACTATCTTTTGTAACTTTTGTTCCTCAACAGCGGTGCAAACTGTTGTCGTAGTGGCGTACATCAACGTCGGCTAATTTTAGCAAGCTAACGTTAGCTAACGTTAGGTAGCCAGCAGCCTATCGGTGCAGTAGTTTGCTACTGTCAAGACTACGATTAATTCAGGCAACTTTTTATGACAATGTCTCTCATACGTTTGTCAACAGGTAGACCTTTAGCAAACACGACGAAGCAGTAAAAAAAACATCAGACATTTTCAAACCTATGTGATAATTGTCCTATGTTTGCTTCTTCAGGTTATATATACTGTGGCCATTATCATGAGTTGTAGTTTGGCTTCTTGCTTTGTGTTTTGAAATTGTTCCAGAAAACAAGTTAACGTTACCCAAATGATGCAGTCTTTGAACACAGTCTAACCCCAATACCGAGCGACCATGTTGGATCATACAGACTAACATCAGACTTGGAAAGGAGACGAGCTTCAAGTCGTGCATTTGGCTCCATATTTTTGTGCTAATGCGAGCAGAAGAGGACACATTTGAATTGGCCTAGGGATACAATAGCTTATCTGAAGTCTTCGTCAGTTTATGCATCAAAATGTCGGCCATCTCCGCATCCGAGAAAGTGGACGGGTTTACGAGAAAGTCCATGAGGAAGGCCCAGAAACAGAGAAAATCCCAAGGCTCTTCTCAGTACCGCACACAGAGCGCTCCGGTGGAGCTTTCACCCCTGCCGCAGCTCAAAGGTACGGTAAGAGGATGAAGGGGGCTGCCGATTAAAATAAATGAGCTTTGTTATGTTTACTGCTAGATCTGCAACAACAATATTTAGCATGCAGCACACAATATGAATCACAGCAGCATGAATAAGGGGGACTTAAAATGTGCAAATATTTGACAGTTTTACATACAGGGCTTCGCAGAAGGCCACACGTCTAAACCTGGTGGACGAGGTAACGCAGTGGTCAAAGTTTACTGTCTGCCCAAGTGCATCACATCAGTTTTGTGGTGGTGACATACTGCATTTTCTCAACATTTTGTTTACTTCACTTATGAATTTACATGTAAATACATGTAGAGAGTAATGCTTAAGAAGGGGTTAAGATGGATTTATGCTTATTCATTAAGGTGTTGTGGAGGCCACAAAAGGGAACTACAGGGAGAAATACTGTATAAAAACACCAGGCCTGTGATTGGTCAAAATGAGTTTCTTGTGTTTTACTCATGTATGTTGATACTGGTACAGACAGTTAATAGTGAACATTTGAAAAAAAGGTGTAATCTTTTTTTTGTTTTTCTCTATGGCTTGACAAGTTTATAATTTGTGGTGTACAAATCCATTTCCAGTACAAACATGTTAAATTATAACTCAAGTGCTTTGCCAGAGGCAGGATTGCTGGAATGACTCAACAAAGAAGGAGAAGGCTTAACTCATTCCCATTCATTCTCAGACACAATCATCCCAGCACCGTAGCGATTGTAGCCTGAAGTTCACAAAATACTTGATCCAAGCCTGATACTAAAGCTTACTTGCAATACTACAGTTGTATTCCAGCTCTTTACAAGACTGAAAGGTACCTGGTCAGAGGTATCACAACTGCTGCACTGGAGAAAATTAGAACTACCTGTTGAATATCAGGTAGTTTGTTTGGAATTTGTTAGTTTCTACAGCTAGTTTTAGACATGTGTTCAACGAATGTTTGTCAGTAGCAACTAACAAGCACTAAACCTTAGAATAGTGCAGGAAACTGGACAGCAAAAAAGCATCAAGTAAAATGTGACACTGTGTGGGATACTATGGGTCGCCAGTATCATACTTTGAGAGTCTGTTGTCAGTAGATGCAGTAGTCTGTTGAAGGGCATGTGGGCTGGAGGCCTGGTAAGGTTTGGCATATGGCTTGATCAAGGAGTCTGTTCCCTACCTGTCAAGTGTAGTACTGCTCTTCTGGAAAGGAAACGTTCCTAACTTAATATTTATTTGTTGAATTGTGTTGCTTTCCTGATTCTTCCTAACTGCAAGTGACACATACACACATTTTTATTTTTATGTTAATTCAGCAGTTAGCCTATGCAGTGTTTAATGCAAGTTTACATTTAGTTAACTATTTTATACTTGGATGTTGAACTCCAGGCTGATTCAAACTGGAGCTGGACAATAGGAAGAAAATATAATAATATTACATTATTTTTTAACCAAATACCTCAATGATGATATTGCGGCGGTTAATTGGTGCTTTCACAAAATAGTTACACAATTAGATTTTTGACAAATAATCATCAGTACCATAATGAAGTGGGTAAAGGGAAACGATAGAACAGCTAGAACAGTGTGGTATGTTCAGAAAATTACATCACTTTACTGTAATGTAGCCTTTAAAACCAGGAAAAGACAACACATATCATATTATGATATCCAGAATTATCCAGCCTATTGATATAATCTTGATATATTGCCCAGCCATATTTCAAACTCTCCCATGCGATTTTTAAGTACACACACAATGGTCTATGGTCATTATAGTTTTAACATGCTTTTGGTATTTGCCAACAGTGTTAACCACACTAAAAACTGAATTTGAGGTACTGACACTTTCTGCCCTTGCTCATAACAACTTGTATGTCTTTTATTTTTTAAATTAAAATGTCCTGAAATTTAAAGAGTAATTTGCTCACCCATATAGACACGCCTCAACAGCATATCACCAGTTTTATGTTACTGGCGGAACGAGTACAGTTAAAGTATAAGACTTGCCTGGTCAAGTATTGGAACTTTTTTGACATTATGCAACTTCTTAAAACAATAAACAAAATATCTTACAAATGGGTTGGTAACAACAAAGACTGCTGTAGAAAATGTAGTGTCTAATATTACATTTAGAATCTTTTATCTTACATACGGAGAGCAGATAGTATAAAAACAGCGCAGGAATTTCAAACGTGGTATAAATTTCCTAAACTAGAACACCCAAAATTGACTTAAATCAGCATGGCAGCAACTGCCCTGTTGACAAGCGTGAAAGTGACAGCTAAATTATCTGACTTTCTTGCATTTAAAACTTGAGGGTGATTAATGCCTTGTCATGGTGAATAATGCTGGTAAAGAATGAAAGAAATCTGTATTTCTGTTATTTTAGAATCACTAAAATTGGTGAATGACAGTTAACTGTGATGTTGCATAGCCTTGATTGTAAATATGAGCACTAGAGCTTGGAGTACTAAATGTAAAATGTGTTGTATTGTACTCGAGTCAGACAAAAGTGGAGGCATTATACTAAAATTAGGACATCAGTGTTTATCCCTACCATTATAAGGTTTAGTCGCGGCACCTAAGCCCTTTTGGGCAGCAACAAAACCAAATGTAACTAAAATACTTTTTTTTTCCGGATCTAATGGTTGTAGTTTGTTCCCACTGGACTTTTTTATTTAGCAAGTGTTGTCCTTAAGCTTGAGTGTTGCATAGCTGCATATTATCTGCTTCATCTTTTTCACTGACACATTGTGTTTGTGTGTGTGTGTGTGTGTGTGTCCCCTTATTCATAAATAATAAATTCCTATTTCTGCTTACTTTACCACACATCACATGTTTGCCCTACCTTGAGGTTATTTGCAGGATCAGTCACAGTTGTTGGATATAAATTCATTGATTCACCATCTGTTGCCTAGTAGCACATACATTTTATGACTCATGGTTCATATACAGTGCATGTATTTATGGATACATATAGGCTACATGCATAGGCATAGCTGTATGTTAATGTGTGTGCAATGGTTTAGATGTAATGTAAGTATCCATATTACTAAAAACTGAAGAATTAAGAGAATATCCTTGACACTTGCTGGGAACTCGTAACATTTTTAATTAGTCAAGAGTGCAGTAGTTGTAGTACTTTGGATACATGGAAACAAAATAATGGTGATATTGTGCAGTTGTTCCGAGAGTAACCAGACTAAGAAAGGTTTCAGGTCCTAAAAGATAGATGTTTCTTCCCTTCTGCAGTAGAGAGGTTCGAGTGCTTAGATGATGGCTCCTGTTGTGTGATAGACCTTGAAATGATGAGTCATTCTGAGACCAACATTGTTGCCATGGCAGCCAGAAGCATTGAGAACAAGCCAGGAAAATGTTTTACTTTCCAAATACAGACTGCTTCATTTAGGTTGATATTTCTGTCACTGAAGCTGAGTCTTGATTCCTAACTAGGCCCAATCTCACATTTTGGTGGTGTGGTGGTTATTGTCAATAGCTCAAACACAGTACATACACCGTATCAGCTCATTTTTTTATTTTTTATTTCCATGACTTGTTTCTCAACAGCAAATCAAGGGTTTGTGTATTTTTTGTGTATATTTTTTTATCTCCTCGGTTTTATTCAGATTTAAAATTCGACTAATTCTTGAACCTGTTGATTGACAAATACTTTATTCATCCTCTCTTGCTCCTTCATTTTTTTTACATCTTTTAAAGGAGTACTCCACCAATTTAGCATTGCTAATATAATGTCGCACTCAAAATCAATACAGCAAAACTAGAGTTTTGTCTTTTGTATTTCATGCATTCTTGTTCTTTTTGAAACCTGGCGCCTACATTTCCTAAAATGCAACTCGAATGCCGGCAGTTCATTTGGAGAGTCAGTTGTGTTGTGCTAGTAGCGGTAGATTTGAGTTGATAGCCTCTTGCAGGGAGATAAAGAGCGGGCGATGCAGGTCATGTAAGCTCACTTCTTTCTAATTTAGATATTTGGCATTTCCCAAACTACCAGTATCGACATTTATAATGGCTGGTTAAAAAAAAAATGCTATGGGTGTTGCCGTTGCATAGTATGTCCACCAGAGGGCGCTCTACACCATCCCTGTTGCCAACAGTTTTTTTTTTTTTTGTTATTGTGTTCAAAGGACTCTAAGTTAATATCTTAAGTTTTTATTTTTATACATTTTATTCATCAGAACTTTATATTTTTAGGTTCCTCTGTTCCGTTGTGACAATTAAACAAATTATTAGAATATTCTAGTGGAGACTCATAAATAACTAACTACAAATAACTGTTAGGGAAATCAGTTTATGTTTTGTTAATCTTTTCTGGATGTTTTTTTTTTATGTATCGGATTTTAAAATAACCAGATATTTGTATCGGTCTTTAAATCCTTCATTGGTCTGGCTCTAATTTTTATTTTCAAACTTGTAGTCTTCAGCCTCAACCCACAGTGACATCACTTGTGTCAGTTTATCAGACTTTGCCTCAGGAGCCACAAAATGCTTTATACAACTTTTTCACATATTCAGTAGTACTCCCTAACACCTGTAAACAGACTTTAATGTGTAAAATTGGCGCACTTCCTCTTTACGCAACCTTGTTGGCCCTTATTCAAACATGTATTAATCCTTCAGTCTATCTTATATAAATAAAAAAACTGCTCTACAATACATGTACCAATACTCTTACTTACCCGTATTGGAGTGAATCACTTACTACCATTCTCGCTATAGCCATTGGCTTCACATGCAGTGTCTGGCTCCTGACATTGATGCCAAGATTTGACCCAATCTTTTCCACCACCACAACCAAGGCTCAATGCAGATTTAGAGATCATTAGGCACTGACCACCAGTTGAAGTCATTAGCAAAATTAGTATCTATTTTAGCAATTCATATAGCGTGAAATATTCTCTCCTGATTGAACTTTAGCTTTATGTTGCTTTGGCCTCACTTAATCCTTGCAATGAGTCGCCATTTGTTTTGCCCTGGATAGTGCTGAAACAATTTTGTTAATGAATTGATTAGTTGATGGACAAAAAGTAAATCAACAAAGTAGATATTTTGATAATCATTTGTCATTTTTTATTGAGATGGTGATAGTGAATCAGACAGGAAAGGGGAGAGAGAGAGACACACAGCAAAGGGCCGCAGGTCGGATTCAAACCCCGACCGCTGCCAAGGACTCAGCCTACATGTGGCTCACACTCTACTGGGGGAACTAGTCCCCCAGTGACTTTCATGTTGTTTTTAAAGCAAAAACACAGACTGTTGATGGGACCTATGGATGTATTAAGAGAACTGGATACAGTGTTCAGCCCCATACATTCCAATGAGTGCTCAAAAGCGCATGAAGCAATCATGGACCTCGGCTCCTCCGCGTTGACCGGCCCATGACGTCACAATGGGCATGCTCACTAGCAACAGTTTGTTTGCGTTGTTGTAGCAACATGCTCGTTCATGAGCTTCTCTCTCGAGTCTCTTACAAGTAGCTATAGCTAGCTAGTTTGTTGGTATACATTGCGAACTCATGAACTTGCCGTTGCATTGTCTAAAATATTCACTAATGTTAAACATTGTTTTCGTTGTTCCTGATCATTTACATGCTTATCTAGCTAAATAAACAAGGGATGTATTTAGCTAAACAACCAAGGAGATGCAGTTAATAAGATATAGTTTAATAACTTTTGAGTTGGCTACTATTGAATGTTAAAATGTGAAAAACGTGATGTTTTAAACAAGGACCCTTTAAGTGGGTGGGCTTGTAAGTTTATATACCCCACCAAAAATTATTTGTTGAAATATAGAAGTTTCTTTTGCCATCCTGTGAAAAGCCTTTCTGGCCATGGTGTGCAGTACCACCGTTATCCGCTAAGCCCATTGTGGCTTTCAGACATGGCGCTCTTCCTGGGGGCTTAATGGGACCAAATAAGTGATTTGAAGATGTCATCTTCAACTCTTTCAAAATTGTCATGGGCATTTTCACTATTTTCTGACATTTTATACTCAAAATGATGATGAACATAACTGAAAAAGAGCCTGTTTGGATTACGTTACCCTCAAGCAATTGCTCATCAATGTCTGTTCATGGAAAACATGTTCACTCTATCGGCTATTGATTGACAAGTGTGTGTGCCACACAGTCTGTTTCCGTCATGTCTGCCAGCAAGGAAGGCAAATCGATAAATCATTTTCCAGGAAAAAATGGGACAAAGCTTTTGTGATGCTCTGCGATGGCGTTTGTGTTCTTGTGTCTGTACCGGTCATAATTATGGCCTCTGACAGCTTAGGATCTGCTTTCACCTTTTGTAAAAACTGCTGCCTCAGCGTTATTTTGTGCTGGTAGTCTGCTGGCTGAAGATGTGGGTAGTGTGAAGCTGTGCTCTAATGACCAGCTGCAACTAGGGCTGGGCAGTATTGCATAATGCATTGTTATCATGGAAAGAGGTGCTAAAGCTGTATACTGCAACATATAATTTTAGATGAATACAAAGTACTTATTTATTTGCTGGAGTGAAAGTTACAGTTTTCTCAAATAACTCATGTACTTCACAGTGGTGCTGAAAGTTAGGAGCTCATTATAGTGCACAGCTGACTTTGTCTGTGTGCTGTACTGTTTGCTGCTGTACAAATTCTGGATTTTATTTATAGTAGAATGTTTGCAGCTTCCCTTATAGCCCTCACTGCAGTTTTGATGGAAACTAGGTCTTGACATCGTTACAAAGTTATGGCATGTGTCACCAACCTTCCACCAGTGGCTTTTCATCGGTGATTAATTACTCAGGCATGAATGTCTTAGTTGTGGTTTTAATTTCCACAGCTATGCCTTTGCAAAGCACATTCTCAAACTTTCATTATGCTTGAAGAAATGTCTGTCTTCGTCTCGTCACCAATCTTTTATTAGCATGCAAATATGGGTTTGAGCTTAAACGAAGTGAATGCTCTTTCTTCAACATGCCGTAAGTTAAACTGGTGCTGCACTTTATGTGACAGGGTAATTGAAATCTGTTCTATGCCAGAATAAATGGTCCATATATATAAATGGTGCATATCTTTTTGCCATTTACACAGGTTATACCTAGGGCTGCGCAACCAATATTTTGATCGCTTGCATAAAGTCTTGCAACACAACTAGAGCGCTCCACACTGGCTCTTTAGAAACCGACAACTAATACCAACTTCTGTGACATTTCCCATTTTCAGTTGATCTTTTCCTTCATACAATAGCTTATCCAAAAAGTATTTCTCACTGGGGATGAAGACCGTTCAATCTGTCCATTCTTACACAAATAAGGCTGTGGGGCTTCTTCCAGCAGCTGGCTGTCCAGCGTGCGCACACACACACACACACGCAAACACACACAGGCCAAAAGTTTGGACACACCTTCTCATTCAATGCGTTTTCTTTATTTTCATGACTATTTACATTGTAGATTATCACTGAAGGCATCAAAACTATGAATGAACACATGGAAGTATGTACTTAACAAAGAAGTTTGAAATAACTGAAAACATGTCTTATATTCTAGTTTCTTCAAAGTAGCCACCCTTTGCTTTTTGATAACGCTGCAAACTCTTGGTGATCTCTCAATGAGCTTCATGAGGTAGTCACCTGAAATGGTTTTCACTTTACAGGTGGGCCTTGTCAGGGTTAATTAGTGGAATTTCTTGCCTTATTAATGGAGTTGGGACCATCAGTTGTGTTGTGCAGAAGTCAGGTTGATACACACCCGACAGCCCTATTGGACAACTGTTAGAATTCACATTATGGCAAGAACCAATCAGCTAAGTAAAGAGAAACGAGTGGCCATCATTATGAAGGTCAGTCGGTCCGGAAAATTGCGAAAACTTTGAATGTGTCCCCAAGTGCAGTCACAAAAAAAATCAAGCGCTACAACAAAACTGGCTCACATGAGGAAAGGAAGACTAAGAGTCACCTCTGCTGCTAGCAGACAAAATTGACGAGAAGGCACCTTCACAAGTCAAAAGTTCTTTTTTTTTTATACAAAATTCTGCAGTTAACAATTCACTTTTTTTATTTAATGGTATAATGCAGTAAGGGAACTCTCTACATGTTCAGGGAATCAGGGCAATGCAGCTAAAGCACTCAAAACTTTGACTTTCATGCCTAGGATACTCGCATATGGCTTGCATCAGGTGTTAAAATGAACTGTACCATAATGCGGGGGAAAGTATTAAATGCGACATACGAGACGTTTTTATGTTTACAGGCGGAAGGAGAGCTCTGCGTCCGTCAGCGCCGCCGGTCCCCACAGCAGCATGGTCACTGGGAGAGTCCGGTACAGTCTGGCTCTGCAAACGCTGGCAGCTGATAATCGCTTTGGCGCTCATGATATACCTTTGCCGCTGATTAAAACGTCTTTAGGAGACGCAAAAACTGTCTCTATGCAGTAAAAACCCTGAAAAAAATACCGGTAATAACTTCATTATACTAACCATTAAACTCCGGATCGACTCGTCTTCTCCGGGGAAATGGATTGATGTGGAAAAAACAACTTCTTCTGTTTAATTAGCAAGGCTCATACAGCCACCGACATTACTATATTGGAGTATGTAGAATAGTCAATGGCATTAATTAATCTGCATGGAGGGGTGTGTGTGTGTGTGTTTGTGTGTGTACGTACATGACTGTCAACATTGATGTGTGGTGGGCCGCCTCCCAGGCAGACATAGCTCTGCATACAGTAAACATGTTTCTTGCAAGATTGGCTGACCGTAACCTAAACGCCTTTTATCTTGAAAATAACCTGAAACATTTAATTGGTTGCGCTTTTTGTGGTTGTGGAAAAATTCTATAGTGCTCCTCTAAAACAGGCCATAGTTAAAGAAAGCATTTTTTTTTTTTCAGACAACCCAAGGTGTGTTCAACCTCCTCAATATTAGTGTTTGTTAATCATGAATTTATACCTAGGTAGGTCTGTAGAGGTTAACTCAGTGTACTTATTCAGTAGAGCAAAGCCAACTAAACTCTTGATTGTACAGTTCTAAGTGACAAAGACTGTGTACTAATCTGCCACTGAACAGAGGTCACATGCCTTCCTTAACTTTGTTTTGATCTCCTTCAGCTCAGTAGCTCTATGAAACGTTGATGGGCACCAAAAGGGCAGGTTTTTAGTGATAAGCAGTTTTTGACATGTGAGCTTAGGATTTCTGAGGTGTAATATAAACAACTTTTGTTGTATATTTAACAGTAGTGTATAGATTCTGATCCAGTGTTTCTACCATCATGGCCACACTACAAATCTGTCCCTATAGTACTACTGCCCACGTATTAGAGGCAAACACACTGCTTAAAAACAAGTCATTAAATTGTTATTAAAGTTTATTGTGAATGCATTTTAAAAAGTGTGTACTTGCAAATTTTCACACACATTCCTGTTTTGGTGTGGGGAAAAAATCTGCAAGATTGCCATGAAATCCCCCTGTGAGTGATGCATTTTCAATCACTGGTGCCTGCTTATGCTGCAGTATAAAGCAGCACATTATTTATCCAGGGCGCAACACACATCAGTTATTTGGGCTGGGAAACATGGAATATGGTTGCGTAAAATGGTTGTTTTCACACACTGTGAAAGCTGGCTACAGTCTCAATGCTTCTTCCATAGATCCCTCAGGATTTCGGGCTCTACTAGAAGGATGAGCATGTTTCCTTTTAAAAGATATTCCCTCATTGGGTGTTTTGATGATAATGGTAGCGAGTGACGTCTAGCACGTTGGCTTAAAATCTGTAATGTTCTGACGTTTGACTGTGAAGGCCATTTTGTACCTCATCAAATTATTCAGTGACCCCCTTGTGCCTGGTATGGTAGCATGTATTCATTATGTTTCTCATTTATTCAAGTTTTCCCTTTAACTTGTCACTTGTCTGTTTGCGGTTAATTTAACATTTCAAGGCACGTTTTCTTCAAACTTTCACTGCAGTGCTGTGGTTGTAGAGCTAAGATCCTACTTCCTGTTTTTGTCTCCAAATCTGGTCTTTGTCCTGTGTTATGTGCATGTGTGTTTCTGAGAAGCCACATTTTCAGGCAAACTCTATTCTTTAATTCTAGTGTCTCCAATATTGTACTTCTAAAAGTCAATGCTACGATAATTGGAACGTTGACTGAGTTAAACTCTAAATCTTTGTGAAATATTACAGCGCAATGGATTGAAGTTGTAAGCGCAAACATTACTGCAAATTAGTTTAATGTGTAATCTCTTATGCAACAAAGATTCTTTCATTCATGTACAGGGGGAGTTTAATTTCAGCGCATGAACACCAAGACTTCATTTCAGCAATTATTCTGGTTATGTAATTATAGGATTTGGTAACAACAGCATTGTGCAGACTGCCAAACATGCTTTGTTCCGCAAGTATGCTATTAAATAAACCCCAACATAGTATTTGTTTCATAGTGACGCACCAATGTGGTATTCACCCATCTGCTGTAGGCTGACAAATATGACCATTGAAAAAGACCCAGGTAATAATGTCATAACTAAACAGCTAGTGCAACATTTGGTTTCTACATGTAGAGTCTGGTGTTGCTAAATACAGAGCAGATGAGTTGCCATATTTTTTTTGTTGTTGTATCAAGGCTTTTTTTAACACTACAGATAAACTGAAGCCTGTTTTAGGACTCAGTAGATTTGTGTGATTCTTCTCGGATTTTATTCCACCAACAATAACATTGGTTGGTGGTGGTGACTACTTATGAAATTGTACAGAAACAATTCAAGTTCCCTGTTATCCCGTTATCTAATGGCTTCTGTTCTTATTTGCTGTTTGGAGCAAAATTAGGCTTCTTGTGTCTGTCAGTGTAACTATGAGATGCAGAGAGCAACAGAAACAAAGCCCTTTAAAAAAATTACTAATAATTATTAAGGGTGAGGGGAAAAAATTGATTCTTAGATGCATCGCGATCTTTCTGGAACGATTCAATGCATGATTCTGATAAGTTAATGATCAATTATTTAAAAAAAAAGTTGCTTTTTATTTAAAAGACACTCTTATTTAAAAACAGAGTGACTGAAGAAGGATTAGATAATGGACAACAACAAAAAACTTTATATATACACACACACATGATCTAATAAGCATGCATAAAATAATTAGGCAAAACACAAAAAGGCTGTTCATCTATCCCATTACATCTGACCAGCTCATGTTTCATGTTCTAAGAAGCCAATCCTCCACCTTTAAACATGACTGAGCCTCTGACATGGAAGATTACTGTGGGAGAAGGTGCCTTTCACAAGCATCTTTAAGGCTTAAGCCTGGATTGACTACAAAATAAAAACCTCAGTACACAACATTTCATTAAAACTTGTGTGTGACAAATACTGTATAATTTAACAAACTCAGATTTGTATGTATATTTTTTAAAATCGTGCATGGAAATGTTAATAAAAATTTGTTGCATCAATAATCGCTTTAGAATCAAATCGTTGGGCTCTGTATCGTGAGGTGGCCAGAGATTCCCACCCCTAATAATCATACACCCCGTGTGCTGTAACTGTCTCTCCTTTTAACCCTGCTACTTACTCTTGTCCATGTGTGGTTATGGATTTACGTTATTGCATCCAGTTAATAGTTTAAGTGCTTCCTGGAGGTTTGTGTAAGATACAGCAGTCAGAATATGCAGTGCAGGGAGATTACTTTTGTTAAAAGTCGGCCACATTTTATTACCAAGATAAAACTTTCAAGTGGGAGTGAAGGTCTTTTTATTTATCCTTCAGATTAGCATGGCCATTTATTGCTCTGTAACAAACTCCACGTAGATCTTATGCAGCTTGTTTAATTTCTCTCTGAGGTTTCCAGTGGTTTCTTCTTTGTTCTTGTACATAGCTTCATAGTTCTAAGGGAAATATTTTCCTTCCTTTTCTAAGCACCTGGAGGAATTGGTGCCTTAATGCATCTGTTTTTGAAAGGCAGAAATAGCATAACATTGGGAAAAGCATCTGCATGTCAGACTGCATCTAACAGGCCCAGCCGTCTCCTCTCACGGGGATGAAGACAATTCCCCGTAAAAGATGAAATGATGTGGTTACGCAGAAAGCTTAGAGAAAACACAAACATGAAAGCCCCACTTAAATGTTGCCAAGAAAACAGCGAGTGAGGCAAGCTTGTTGTCTTATGCATGACCATGAGTTATTATGAAGATATTGTGGAGCATGCTTTAAAGAGAAATATATATTTAGGATCCGTAAAAATAACAGCTTAGCCTTAAAGAAGTAGTGGGAAATGTGCTTTTTTGCTTTTTAATTTCACGAGTTAGATGAAAAGATCGATACCACTCAATCAGTGCAGGAAATGTGTGGCTGCAGCCAGCAGACTAGCTTAGCACAAAGACTGGAAGCAGTGGTAAGTGGCTAGTAACAAACCATTCCTTCTAGCCTATGTTAAAGCTCCCTAGTTAACATGTTATACCTGGGGTGGCCATAGCTCACCCAGTAAGAGCGTTTGCCCCGTGTAGCCCTGCAGTGGCCCGGGTTTGACTCTGACCTTTGCTGTGTGTCATCCCCCATCTCTCTCCCCTTTCCTCTAGCCAAACGAAATACAACTATTAAATTTAGTCGGCTTTAGAGGTGTTGTTAGCTAGCTGTTTCCAGTGTTTGTACTAAGCTAACCATTCCCTGTCTTTGGCTTCAATTTTACTGTACAGACATGAGGCTGTCATTGATCTTATTATCTAGACTAGCACAAAGCAAAAAAGCGCATTTCCCAAATTGTCAAAGAATTCCTTGAAGATGCTGTTGTAGTGTTATATGTCTTAGAGGCTTAACTGTGTGCTCTTCACTGGCACTGACATGCAAATCACGCAAGGTTTGAATCCATTATGCCTGCCAAAAGTGACACCCAGCATTACACAAGTGGGTAGAAATGTGAGCCATCCATGTGTCATGTTAAGAACCGCACAATCAGCCCACAGGGTCACCATGGTCCTCTGTCCTTTCTGGTTCCAGTTTGGTATTCAGTCTGCCCTTTGAATGTGGAATCCCTTTGAGATTTGATTCTTTGGAAATTTGGCATTAAGACAAAGTAGTGCGTTAACAAGTGGGCTTGGTGTAATTGCACTCGGATGTTGAGTTCATTCTGTGCAGCAGCCAGTAGTCTGACCTGTAGGGTCCAGGTGCGTAAGTACTTCGTCAGCTGTCAACACCACTGGAGCATTTCACTAGGTGTGAGACTCGGTGTGAATCTTTTGGCAGTGCTTGACTGTGCGTTGTCCCCATGCCACACCACTTTATGGGTAATGCCTTTCCAGTTGCATAATATCGCTCAATAAAAAACTCTGCACGATGACACATCTCACCCCGGGCCCTTTGCCTTTTTCTGTTAACCTTTAGGAGCCAATGCGCAAGTGTGTTTGTGTGTTTAGGGCTGTAACTAATGATTCTTTTCATGATTGATGAATCTATTAATTGTTTTGTTTATACAATTCCAGAAAATGGGGAAAAGCCATCACAAAAAGTGACAAATTCAAATTGCTTGTTTTTTTCCGACCAACTTTACAGCTCAAAGATATTTGGTTCATTCTCATCCACGACAACAAAAAGTAGCTACACAATCCACACATTTGAGCAGGAACCAACAGAAAAAAATGATTTAATGATTATCAAAACATATGCCAATTCATTTTCTTTTGATTGACTAATTGATTTGTTTTTTTGCATGTTTTATTTTACATGTTTAACATTAATCTATATCAATATTTGTGTATTTGAGTGTCTTTAGCTTCTTTGAGACCGTTGCAATTTCAGATGTCATTCTGCCAATGTCTGGCGCAGGTCACAGCTGATGGGGTTGGTTCAACCAGGTCCTGGGGGCTGCACTGGGGGGCATTTTCACACTCCAGTAGGTGGGACATTGTCTGTGCCGCTCCACAGCTGCATGTGTCCCAAGTGTCCGTAGCTATTGTACATATATTGAGAAGTGCTTCACTCTGGTGGAGACAGGAAACCGTACTGATGAGGAGTTACTAATGAATAACTAAAATGAACTAATCAAAAATCTAAATTTATTAACACCGAAAAATGTCCAATTAAGTCATTCATTTTAATAAATACATTAATTAGTACCTTACTGTCAAGTGTCACGATGGTGTCTATATTTGCATTGCAGTGAAACCTTTGGGGTCTCTGGTTCTCGAGGTGTTGTAAATGAGACCTGCAACTGGGTCCTTCTGCCACCATTACAGAAAGAGTCCTGTGTCTGCAGCGATGAGCTGCTGCTGTGTTGGAACAGATCATCACTGTACAGTGTGTCACTGCATTTTTGGACAGCTGCCAAAAGCTGTTTATAGCTTAGCTGGGGTCAGGTTTGACAGCTCTAATAACCCTGAATGTACTCACCGTCTAATCCATAAAAGGCTTTACAATCAAAGCCGAGGATGACTGGGTACGTGGTGTATTGTGTCTGTTCATCCAGCAGTTTAGTTAGATATCCGACGTTGCGCTATAAACTAGCAATTGAGGGCATTTATAGAATATCTTTTTTTTGTGTCGATGTGTCTTTAATCCTAGGGATGTTAAAAACAAAAATTAACCTTAACCCATGCTCTAAAAATCTCACATTGCCTAGTGTTCTGCAAGCCACACCACCCAGGGGAATCATCCCCTCTTGTCTCATCTATAATCTGTTTGCAATAAGCATCAAATTATATTATATAAATTATATAAACAATGACCCATTGCTTTTTGTGTTTGTTTAATTCCAGATGCCCCCTCCACAGAGCAGCAGGAGCTGTTCACCAAGAAACTCCAGCAGTGCTGCATGCTCTTTGACTTCCTGGACTCTGTGATGGACCTGAAGAGCAAGGAGATCAAGAGGGCGACGCTTAACGAGCTCGTGGACTACGTTTCCACCAACAGAGGAGTGTTGGTGGAATCTACATACCCAGAGATCACTAATATGGTGAGGAAACACGTAAACAGGGCTTGAAGTTATTTGGGGCTTCTCTAAATTGCTATGGCCTTTTTTAGATTTAGACAATATCAGCAGTTAATTACAAAGTACATGTGTTTATTGTTAAAAGGCAAAGAGGTCTCCTCTCTGTGTCCCTGTGCAAAAATGGAGGGCCATTGTGTGTCTAGACAGGGTGTGTTACGTCAGCAGCACAGGAGAAACCTTTGACCATCTTCATGCCAAACCCCTTACCAAACTGGTTCCATTTAAGACCAGTATTCTGGGTGTAATTTGAAGTTGTCTGTTTCTTTCATGCCCTCTCTCTCACACCCTCTGTACCACCCACTAAATACAGTACATGCGGATCAGAGGTCAAAAAGATTTATTTTGATTTAACATGGTCTCCAACATTGCACTGTACACACCGAATGTCTGTCTGACACCGTTGTGGTTATTCTTTTTTTTTTTTTTTCTCAAAAGCTTGATTTTGAGAGTAATAGGTGTTGTCTTTCAGCACTGTCTTCTTCTAGCAGTAGCTGCTCTTTAAAGCTCATATGACGACACCCACTTAGCCACAGTACAGCAAAAAATAGTGCTAACCTTAATTATGTGTGCCAGAGGTTTGAGGTTTACTGTAGTAAGCGTCTTCAGCTCACTACCAATCATATTCACTGTAAAATGAATCCACTGGTTTAGGTTTTAGAACCTCAGTTGAATCACATACACTAAGCTAATGTCAGCATCTATCACACAAGACTCTCTGTAGCTAGTTCATAACAAAACCCATATGCACCTTGCATATGTCTTACCACTGCTATATTTATTTTACGTTTGGTCTGCTCGACCCTGTATCAGCAAAAGTTTGTACTTCCCTCCGATACACATGTCACACATTCAGGTGTGCAGAGATTTTTGTCAGGTTTTTAAGGACATCATTGTTAAAGAAAAAACTTTAAAAAAATACTGACATTGCTTGAATGTTACACAAACATTCCTCCTCAAATGATCACAAATTGAACCATTAGATTCAAATATATATTTAACATCCAGGAGTCTTCTCACATTATGGCTGTGTCAGTCATTATTATTTACATGACAGCATTTCTGGAGTGATTGCTATCAGTTCTAGCACCATGATTCACATGTATTCTTAGAAATCTGAAAAGAGTTACTAATCAGAAAGTCACCCAGGGAACAGTTGCATGTGAAAATGACACTTAACGTACTTACATTATATTTAGTTATATTTAATTAAAATTTGATCTGGATATATACAGTATTTCAATGAGTGCAGCCAATAGAAAAGCCAGAGTGCAGGGCAGACTTGGCAAAGATTAAGTGATTAACACATTGGCTGTTGCAGGAATCTTGTTAACACAATAGTCTGTTTGAAACCTAACCCCTGCTATAGATTTGTGTTCATGGAGCAGGTGCCCTGAACAGCCTAGTTTCTTCCTACAGTACAGTAATGACTCTTGCAGCATTTAGAACACAGCAGTCAGTACTGTAGTCAGTGCTGCAGTGATTCACTCCACACTGCAGATTATCATGATGGACACAAATGAGGCACAGCTGAGTCAAGGATTCTTCAGATTATTAATGGACTGTAGGCACAGTATATGTATAGATACACTTACACACACACACACACACACACACATAGATAGATAGATAGATAGATAGATAGATAGATAGATAGATAGATTAGATAGATAGATAGATATCTGTGTCTTACCTGCAACTATTGATTCATAGAAGTGATCTCGTAGAACGAGATCTCGTCCCACGAGACTTCTCGTCAAGGTAAAAAGTTGTCTTAGCGATATCGGTCTCAAGTGCAGAGCAGTAGCCAGTAGACGGAGTCTGGCCTGGTTACATCTGGCTTTGAAGATGAGTCTGGCTTGGACCTTTAAATTAGCATAGACGATCCCTTGCCCGTTCTCCAAAATTGACTTGAGTTAACTTTTGCATAGCGGTAGCAGAGTTGCAATTGTAAAAAAAAAAAAAAAAAAAAAAAAAAAAGTGCCTGTAAAACCCAGCGTTACGTTAGAGGATACTGCCGCTGTCTCTCTCTCTCTTCCCCTCTCTTGCCTGAGACACACGGAATGCAGCATGCAGTTTTGTTATATTTAGTTTGTTCTTGTCGATAAAAAGAAAAGAATTGATGTTGCACCAGAAATAGACGTGTTTCTGAGAGGGAGAGAAGGGTGGTTGAGTAGGATGCAGAGCATGTGAGAGGAGTTGAACTTTTCTGTCATTCTTAAGCAATCCTAAAGGCTATAAAAGCCCAGAAAATCATGTATATAAAAAAAGAGACAAAAAACAGTTATATCAGTGACTGTGCTTGAGTTGTAATCAAAAAACAAATAATAGTTTGTGCAATATGTGTTCTCTAGTAGTGCAAGCTAGCTTTAGGTTCTGCTTCCACAGTTTGGCAAACATTGGCATCTCGACGGCAATGAAAACATTGAAAATGAGGGAGGTCCCACCCTTAAAGCAACCAAAAACTCACAGCAGGGACATCATTGGATTTCAAATGGAGAATTATGGTTGCTTACAAGACCAATTAATTAAAAGCTATCTCTCTACCTTCACTTTGTCAGTACATAAGCTTTTAAGCCAACAAAATAATAATTTCCCAATAAACATTGGACCTTGTGGTAAGTGCATGATGGATGCATGGGATTTTGTGCTTTTCAAGATGGAATGTGGAACTTTAATGTGCCAACACATACAGTAAGATTAGCAGCAAATCTTCTGTCAGCAGTCCAAAGTAATAAAAATAAAAGTGGTCAGTTATACACTAATGAAATTACAGATATGAATCATATTAGACAGAGACAAGAAATATCTGGTGTAGTTAATTTGCAGTTCATTTTAAAATTATAATTTCAGATTATTTTGTGTGTTCATTTGAATAAAATATGCTTTGATCTGAACATTGCACATCAGTGACCTATTGGGCTACCACACTAGCAGGTTTGTAAGACTAAAATAGTTTAAACACATGACTCAGGCCGATGCACAGGTGTTGTCAGTGGACCTTCTTTGTAAACCCATTTATTTATTTATTCAGGGGCAGGATAGAGGGGCATGTGTCCAGCTCAAGAGCAACCTAGTCCTGTTTCTACAGACAGGCTTCTGAATGAGGTTAGATAAATAGCAGCTGCACTTTCAGAAAGCTTGATTGATAATAGCTCTCCTGGCTACTCCATGCTTGGCATCACATGATAATGAAGAGGTGAGGGTTTAAAGTGCTGCCCATTATTCTGCTGCAGCAAGGACTGCTTTGATCACTGAGGTTGTTAGGAGTCCAAACAGCGAGGTTTCTCATCAATATATTTTTATTTATTCTCATATATCTCATGTATTTGCCAAATCTTTAATTGTTTAATTGTGTTTTGCGTATATTATAGATCACATCTCTCAGTTTTGTTTTTCTTTTTTCTTTTCTGTGCCAGAGATGAGTGCGAAGCCAGCACGGTTTGTTCCCTTTTTATTTGTTATAAATCTTTTTTAATCCTTTTTGCTAATGCTGCACTCAATGCGTGTAACTTTTTCTTTATCTCACCCACTCTCTCTTTTCTCTCAATTTGGACCCCCCCCCCCACAGAGCTACAGCCTCCCTTGTCACCAGCAAAGTGTACACCACTTTCACTTACAAACGGCCGTTATAGGATCCTCCTACATAACTTTCACACACATATCACTGTTTCCTTTTTTTTCCCTCACACTTCCTATGTTTTCAGTCCTCCACAATATTTTCTCTTTTGTCCAACTGTAGTTATTTTTTAACCCTGAAGAGGCCAAGGGATTTAATAAGCGTGCTGGATGCTCGTGTGGTGAATTATGAAACCTATATTATTGTACAGTGTGTATCTCTGACTACTCAGACAGAACCCACCCCCCCTTTACCGCCTGCAATCTTAAATTGTTAGAAGTTAATATTGTATTGGTCCGAATATAAGAAAAGTCTGGAAAGGTGAGGTTGTCTTAAAATCAGGGTCTAGACTTTCAGCTGTTTAAGTTGCAGAATATAAAGTTACAACAGCTGCTCAAAAAGCAGAGTTTTAAATGGAGCCTCAATGAACGCCAACGTTATATGGTGGAGAGAAAGACTGAAAAAGGAAAGAGATGTTACACCGTCTAAAAATGCAAAGCCAGAGAAAATCTTACCGTGGTCCTCAAAGCGGCTGCTTGTATTTCTGTCTCTCGTGAGCTTATCACTTTTATGCATGATAAGGATCTATCAGAGCTCCACCTCAACTTTTGGACTGCTTTCAGGATTGCACTGACTCTACCAGTCACTGTGGTTTGAGCAGAGAGGAGCTTAATTCAATGTAATTCAATGTAGAATCGCAGACGGCCAGTCACACAGGTACGACACAACGGGTGAGTCTTTAGAGGCTGCTCTAGTGATGTAAATCATCATCTGCTAACATTAACCTGTGTTCACAGTCGAACTGAAACAATTCATTTACTTGTCAATCAACAGAACAATCAACAGAACTACGTATATATACAGTACACATATACTACCTCTTGAAGCTCATCAAGAGAATGCCAAGAGTGTGCAAAGCAGTAATCAGAGCAAAGGGGGGCTACTTTGAAGAAACTAGAATATAAGACATGTTTTCAGTTATTTCACACTTTTTTGTTAGTTACATAATTCCACGTGTTCATTCATAGTTTTGATGTCTTCAGTGATAATCTACAATGTAGATAGTCATGAAAATAAAGGAAACTCATTGAATTAGAAGGTGTGTTCAAACTATTGCCTGTGTGTGTGTGTGTGCGTGTATGGTTCATTTTTCATAATCTTCTGACATTTTAAAGGCTAAATGAGCAGATCAATACAGAACTACATTGGCCGCTTTATTGGCACCGAAGTTCTGAGGTGTATTGCCAGTCAGTTGAATGTAATGATTTCCAGATGTAGTTGTGGGTGCTTATATGTGCACCTTATTGCAGAGCTGGTAAACGTGCATCTTACAGCAAACAGCCAGAAACTCCACAGAGTGCATGAAGCATTCAGTCAACAGGTTCCCTTACTGTTTGGCTAAAGAATGGGTGAGATGCTAGATGTAAGTAAGTTTGTACAATTCTCGATTCCAGATGGTGTTTTAATCAGCTCAGAAACAGCTGCACTTACGCTGTCAGACTTCTCTAAAATAACAGGAAGGACACAAGCAGGCAAATAACAGCATGGTACAACAGTGGCCAGCTGAAGGGCATCTCTGAGCACACAGCTCTTTCAGCCTTGAAAGGAGGCGGGCTACAGCCGCACGAGACCATGCTGGGTACCATTCCTTTCAGCTAATGCCAAGATCAGACCTAATTGGCCATGTGAAAAATCAAAACCAAATCATCTGAATGTCTCAGCACCAAAGCATTGTTGCTGACCAAGTTCACCCTTTGTCAATGTGTACTTCCAGCGAGATGATGTGTCTGTGTGCTTCCAGGGATATCATGGAGACTTTTGTTAAAGATCTGCAGTAAATGTGTGATACTATCAAGTTGGCATTACTTCCTAAATTAATTAGTGTATACAGCAATTTTAAATAACTTTTTTTTTTTAATAATTCAGGCCACTTAGGAAGCAGAGCAGTGAATGAGGAGATATTTGGCTGGTGTGTCTCATGAAGTATATATACATGAGTGTAAATTAAATAAATCTTACACACCATAAGCACAAGACTGACATGTCACAGCAAGGCCATTATTTTCAATATACGGAGAGGTCGCTCTCTCTTTGGAAGCTTAAAGGAGAATTCCGGTCAATTTTAACACGTTGCTCTGTTTGTAAATTTGGAGTGCTGTCAGTAGCAAGAAAAATGAAAACAATCAGTGCTGCCTATACAGTGTTATCCTTATTTTTAGCCTCTAAACATGCTCGAAATGTCATTGAAAGTCCTTACCCATGTGCAGTTATTCCTTCCAAGCGGCTGAGTTAACACAACTATGCCTTTCTGTCACATCTACTGCAGTCAAATTTGCTGTGTGCACTCGGAAGGAATAACTGCACATGGCTAGTCATTTGTAATGACATTTTGAAGATGTTTAGAGGCTAAAAACACGGGTGCTAACTCTAGCAGGAGGATAACAGAGGAATTCTCCTTTTAACTTGGCCAAAGTTTAACAAAATTAAACTGTGCCCCAACAGAACGAACATCCAATGGGGTTTTGGTACTGAAGGGCAGAAATCATGACGGTAATTTTACTGTATAGAAAAAGAGTTTGGTCAAGTAGACATAGCTTTGATTTTGTTCTTTATTTATTTATTTATTTATTTTTTTGTATTAAAATGTAACGTGTAGAAACATACTTAACTGCAACCTCCTGCAAGCTATTTTCATTTTCATTTTCAGATTCTTGTTAGCGTTGGGTTTCAAACTTTAAGTAGCTGTATGTTTTAGTAGGACGTCAATTTATTGTCAGATGTATTAGTTTTTATGCTTTGTTTTAAGAATTTTTCACCCATTTCTGCTCACTAGTTCTGAAATGAAACTCCCTTGCAAAGTTTTTTTGTGGGTTTTTTAGCAGTCAGAATGTGGGCTACTGTCAGGTTTAACATTTATTTTGTGGTTCCTCTTCCATTAGTGTCATTTGGATTTTCCAGCTGTCAATATGTAATTTAATGTTGTCTTTATCACTTGAGCATGAGAGTGTGCACCCAGTCACATAGTGCCAGCTTTTTCAGCTCCTCACTGCTGCTCAAATTTACCCTTGCTAAAAATAACAAGGTGGGATAGAGGTGGCGGTGACCTGTCTACAATGATTGTCTTCGCTACAGAATTTTAATGGGGAGTTGCTGCAGATTCAGAATCTGTTAGGGTTTTATCCAACCCCTCTGTGCTTTGGTGCCATTATAAAACATCCAGAGTTAAATTAAACATACTAAGAAATAGTCTGGGTAAAGTTTCTTTCCACTCCAAGTAGCCAAGTCAGCCAGCCTGCCAGTGGTGCAATTTTTATTTTTTTTATTTTATTTGAGAATTCAGAATTCCATTTTCTGTCCACATAGTGTGAAGCTGCAGTTGAGAGATTGCAGTTCACACCTGTCAGAGTAAATTTTGAATACTTTAATTCAAATTTTGTGTTTACTTAATGTCTTGGAAACTGTAGCCACACAGCTCAAAACCTGGATTACTGTGTCTATTTGGTACCTTACTTAAAGTACAAACTCAGTAACCTTGTCTCAATTGTTTGGCATATCGGCAAATTAGCTGTAACCAAATTGATTCACGATTTGTCACGCTATAAGAACACTGTCCCACTAATTCACGCTAACTACATACTGTATGTAATTTTTTTTTTTTTTTTTTAAAGTAAGGTTTTACCAATTATAGTAGCAGTTTTTGAATGATGCTACAAGCAGCTTGTTTTATAAGGTGTGTGTGTGTGTGTGTGTGTGTGCACTGGAAAACCAACTACAATTTTGGTGAAACTGAACAATATTTAATTAAAAACAGTCACTATTGGGCGTGATGGGCATACAGTAATAATAATCTGTCCCAATTTAAATTTATTAATGATTTTATTTCTCCTCCCATCCAGATCTGCACCAATATATTCCGGACTCTTCCACCAAGCGACAACCCTGATTTTGACCCTGAGGAGGATGAACCCACTCTAGAGGCCTCCTGGCCTCACGTTCAAGTAAGGATCCGGCACAGCCGGTCTGTCCTGAACTCCCTTTCGATTACATCATGTGTTGTAGTTACAAATTGCAAGCTATTTCTATTCATCATTTGTTTTCCCTTTACCTTCCAGTTGGTCTATGAGTTTCTCCTACGCTTTCTAGAGAATCCAGACTTCCAGCCCAGCATTGCAAAGCGCCACATTGATCAGAAATTTGTTCTGCAGGTAGGAGTCTATTTTGAAAACATTTAGCACGACTTACAGGCATTAATCTACATTTCTTGTACGTCTGTAGATAATTAGTGTCATAATTATATGTTCAAAGAGAATACTAGCTGGCTGTGGAGCTGGCAATGTTGGGACAGCTCTAGGGCTGCAAATACATATTATTTTAATTATCAATTCATTTCCAGATTATTTTCTGAATTAACTGATTAATTGTTTGATATGAAAAATTACGGCAAACATTTACCAAGTTTAGCATAATATTCTAAAAAAAAAATTTTTCCGTCCAACTAACAGTCCTAAACCCAAAGATAATATGTTTACTATCATAAAAGGGAAAATACTCACATTTAAGAAGCTGGAACCTTTGATTTTTTTGCCATTTTGTTTGGGAAATTACCAAAACTATAGAATGATTAATCGCTGCAGCCTTTGGCAGCTGCCATTGGCTGTTACAGATAGTCCCTTTTATTATGTGTTTTGGGACTTAAAGTTTGATGAGTCATGCCATTAATAAGCTGTAGCTCAGCTACATCTACATCTGCCCTCGCTCAGTACCCACCTACTGCAGGAATGCTTCACTTCTTGTATGACGCTGCAGAGCCAAGCAGCAGCTAACGGGGGACCACGGGGCCAGGAATGTTGGCCGGGCCACATCCGAGGTGCCTGGACCAACTTTCCATGATGTTAGTGTGTGTCGTGGGGGAACTTTAAATAGCTGGGACTGTGTTTGGAGCAAAGGGAACAAGGAGGTTGAGGTTTAGGTGGCAGTAAAGCCATGGAAAGACAGCCCTTGGTTTGGTTAACTACGTTATCATAATACACACAGTGTAGGAAAAGGTATTCAAATATATACAATAAGACATTTTAAGGTCTATTTTTCACAAAATTATTTTGCTTTTAATGATGAACCGGAGGCTTGAACATGAGGTTGTCTAATAGAACCTATTAGTCTCTACATAGACTGCATAACACCATAACATTATTTCATAACTCCTCTCCAAACTGTCAGAGATGTAGAACATGTGAAGGGGACTTGCTTCACATGCTCTGGAAATGTCCTAGCTTAGAAACTTATAGGAAATACTTTCATTAATATATATGAATGTATGAAATATATTTTTTTAACTGTACCAGGGTTGAGAGTGGGGGTTGGTGAGGGGTTCTGATTTTGTATGTCTTTTTCTTGTTTGTGAAGTTATACATATAAAAAAGGATTCAATAAAAATATCTTTTAAAAAAACAAACGTGCGATTGTCCTGCAAATGTAAGACAGAGCCTTGAGGTTTTAAATGTAAATAGAAAACTATTGGTTTCTTAACAATTATTATTAATATTATTATTATTTTTATTATTGGTCATACTTATACACGTCCCTTTTTGTCACATGGTTGCACTTGTTGCTCTCTCTGTAAAGTTTTAATCTCAATCATATTTGGAGGGCAGAGAGGCTTTTAGTCAGGGAATTACTCATTCAATTTAAGTAATGACTTGGTTATTCTCACAGTGGATAATCTTTCTATCCTAACTATGAAATGAATGTAATGTTAATTTTTGTTCTCTTCCATAAATATTTCTAAGCAAATTGCCTTTTATGAGTGTGCGTTGTGTCTAACTACAGATGGACACAACACGTTGGATAGTAGTGATTGGTTTATTGGACCCACTGGGCTATTCTGGGGCAGGTACTGGTCAGGCTCCAGAGAAAAGTCAAATCCCAGTGTGACGTATTGTGGTTGAATGTTGACGTTACTTCAGGCATACACAGCATGTCTGAATTATACTCTGCCGTCTCGTTCAGTGTCTGTTTCCCATTTCATTCTTATCGATCAACTTAATTTCAACTGTCTGGTCAGTAAGGATGCAATTTTTACTGAAACATTGAGTGTAGAGACAAAAGGTGTTTTACAGTTTTCTTCTTTTCCTCTATGTACATATTGCATTTTCATGATGCTGTAGGTGTCATGCTGTTTAGGGCTAGACTATTAGAAGTCAAAAAATATCTCTATCACAAGTTTCCAAAGCCCAAGGCAACATCTTTAAGTCTAAATAATAGATATTTAATCTACAATAGTGTAAAAAAAACATGCAAGCAGCTGATCCCTTTTGAGAAGTTGTAGCCAAAAATGTGGCATTTTTGCTTGATAAATAACAAATGAATTATCCAAATAGTTCCAGTTTGTTTACTCCCAATCAACTCATTGTTTTAGCCCTAATGCTGATTTATCTTTTAAGGTTTGTTTCTAATCCTCTTCACTAATCGCCTATATGTTGGAAATAACTAATTTCCCAAGAAGTTCTTACCATAGCCTTTAATATGTATTTTTAAGTATTTTAAATGGTACAAGGAGAAATTGTATTCATGTTCAATTGGTAAAAAATAAACTGTGTATAAATGCATAAAAAAACAATTGGCAGTGTGAGAAGGCGTGAGGTAGACAGCCGCAGTAATTATATATATATATATATTTTTTTTTTTTCCGGAATATTAATTTTCTAGTCCCAGATTTCTATTTCTAGACTATTTATTTAAATATTGGTTGGAATTCAGGATATTCATTAAAAGCCCTAGTGTGGAGACATGATAAAAGATAGATATTATAAATTCACGAAAAACCCTTTTTAAAAAAATTTAAACTGAAGTAGAGTGTGTTTGTCCTTTCAGCTTCTGGAGCTGTTCGACAGCGAGGACCCGAGGGAGAGGGACTTCCTGAAGACCATCCTGCATCGGATTTATGGAAAGTTCCTGGGGTTGCGTGCCTTCATCCGGAAGCAGATCAACAACATTTTCTTGCGGTGAGTGAAATGTTCAAAAGGCAGCCAATCTGACAGGAAAACATATTTGATGTCCTATCATGTTGAGGGGATCTTTTTTTGTTTTACAATATTCTCTTCACGTCATTAAAATGTATAGGCACATAAAGATTAATCCCAGCTTTCTAAAATGGAGAGGATAAATATTCTCAACAGTAGTGTGTTGATTCTTTACGGCTCCTGTCATGCGTGACAATGGGCTTTAGATGATTGAAACGGGGTACTTGATGTCGTTTCCAACAGGCAATGTGGCAAACGGTGTGCACCCACTTTGACCATCTGCCACTGAGAATAAAAATAGTGTCACAGTTGTCAGGCTCTGTCTGTATGTCTCATGGCTGCACAGCAAAATGGAAATGGGTTATCAAACAGAGTAGGCGATTTGATGTTTGGATCATTTAATTGCATAAGAGCAGTCGCTTTAAGGTCTCCAGCTAAATATGTTTCCAAGTCATTCTTAGTCAGGTACTAAATAGGAATTCTTATCAAATAAAGAACTTGCAGTCTTTTGATAAAGAACAAACTGTGAACCCTATTTCCTGTACTTTAGTAGAAGCCTACATGCAGACTGACAACTGACTGACAATTTTTGGGGTACAAGCTGTATTATTTGAGTTTTTGGTCTGCCTATCATGGGACCCCAGTGACATTTAATTTCTAAAACCCAAATCGAGTGACGACATTTGAAAGGAACAATATTGGGAGCAGCCTGAGTCAGATGTTCTGATCAGTGTGCTTTGTTGGGTTCATGTGTTTCATAATTTCTGTTGCAGGTTCATCTATGAAACTGAGCACTTCAATGGTGTTGCTGAGCTGCTAGAAATCCTGGGAAGGTGAGTAATAATGCTTGGTCAATATTATCACCAATAATAGCCTCTGGGTTTAAATGCTGAGTCTCTAAATAAAACTTAAAGACTTCTTCATAACACGTTCAATAGATGGTAAACATTGTAAAATATTTCTAGGGGTATCACAATTTTCTATTTTAGGCAAGGCAAGGCAGCTTTATTTGTATATCACATTTCAGCAACAAGGCAATTCAAAGTGCTTTACATAAAATCAGTTAAACAGATAAAACACATGTACAAACAGTTAAAAATCATAAGCATTACAAACCGATAAAACACATGAATAGATAGTTAAAACATTAGGACACATAAAACACAAGAATAAAAGTTACAGTGCAGCATAAGAAATTTAAAGAAATGAGCAGTCATTTAAGATAGGCAGCATCAAAAAGAAAGGTCTTCAGCCTTGATTTAAAAGAACTGAGAGTAGCAGCGGATCTGCAGGTTTCTGGGAGTTTATTCCAGATATGAGGAGCATAGAAACTGAAAGCTGCTTCACCCTGTTTAGTTCTGACTCTGGGGACAGAGAGCAGACCTGTCCCAGATGACCTGAGCGGTCTGGGTGGTTCATAGTGGAGTAGCAGATCAGAAATGTATTTTGGACCTAAACTGTTTAGTGATTTATAAACTAGCAAAAGTACTTTGAAATCAATTCTTTGAGACACAGGAAGCCAGTGTAAAGACTTCAGAACTGGAGTGATGTGATCCACTCTCTTGGTCTTAGGGAGGACCCGAGCAGCAGGGTTCTGAATCAGCTGCAGCTGTCTGATTGATTTTTTAGTGAGACCTGTAAAAACCCCGTTACAGTAGTCAAGTCTACTGAAGATGAAGGCATGAAACAGTTTTTCCAAGTCCTGTTGACACAAGTCCTTTAACCCTTGATATATTCTTAAGGTGATAGTAGGCTGACTTTGTAATTGTCTTAATGTGGCTGTTAAAATTCAGGTCTGAGTCCATGACTACACCAAGATAAATTTTAAATAAAAAATAAATTCAAATGAGCCTTTTGATTTTGACAACCAAAATTAAACGCAGGGCCAGCAATTTCCCCGCAGTATTTCTTTTCTCTCTCTACCCCAGCATACTTCTGAAGAGAAAAAAAACGTGCACAGCGTAGCTTACCGGCCGGTAGCATGCGGCTAAAGACACAGTGTAGCGTTAGCTTACCTGCATCCTGCAGGTTGACTTTTCCAGACACAATGGCCAAAGTCGCAAATAACAGAGGAAACAAACAACTGGAAAGTGCTCCTCCTTTCCTGATGTCACTGGTGTGGCAACATTTTCAAAATGTCCTTTCCTTTCTGCGGGTGAGTTTTGTATACAAACAACAATGTGGGCTCCTACAGGACTCGAAGGTGCATTCATGTGCACCTTGTTAAACGAATGGTGCATTCCATAGCATCTTGTAAACTCTGAGAAACTAGAACTGTTGTTACTAAGTACGCCTCTGCCATCTAGTGGCTATTATTTTGGCACTTCCGTCTCTCTTGGAAAAGAACCCTGTTTAAATTGAAAATTGAATCGAATTGTGACCATAAAGACCCTGAACACCCACACAAGTGTTTTCAGTTAATCTGGCTGATTGGACCTCTTTCCAGGACTGTTTGGGTGTGTATAGACTGATTGATGACTTCTGAGTCTCTTGTTAGATTTGTTGCACCTCTTAGGGCAGGACAAATGGTTCAAATGAAATCATTTTTATTTGTGACCTAAAAAAATCTCCATCTAAGCTCCAGCCTACCTTGAACCTGGGCAGAGGTCTAATCAGCCAGAATAACTGAAACCCCTGTGTGGGTGTTCAGAGGCTTTAAAATTGAATGTCAAGTTGACTTGTGTATTTGGAAACTCATGACACCCCTAGTACTTTCTGTCCTTTAATATTTTTTTTGGGAAGTTTTGATCACTCTTAAAGAAAGATGATGGATTTGTTATCAGTATCTTATCTTTATTCTGTCCCTGCTTTACTGTAACAGTCCTGGTTGTATCTTTGCCTTTTTGCACAGTAATCCGTCTAACGTTGTCCTGCTGTTATTGTGTTTATAGTATCATCAATGGGTTTGCGTTGCCTCTGAAGGCAGAGCACAAGCAGTTCCTTATGAAGGTGCTCATCCCATTACATACAGCTAAAGGACTGGCCCTTTTCCATGCACAGGTAGGAGAAAGTCTTTTATATTTATTATAATTATAACTCATATTATATTTGGCTACATATTGTGTGTAACAATCTTGTTTTTATTATTGAGCGGCACAGAGCATATTTGACATATTGGAGATCTAATGTATACAGCTGTTACTAAAGATTGTCTCTGCAGGATTAGACACTGCCATGCTGTAATACTCTGTACTATAGCACCTTCTGGTGGCTTGGAAGTGGAAATGCACTGATTCAGTGACTATCACTGTGTTTCAGTGTATCTTAGTTGCACGGTGGGAATGTACAAGAATAATTATTGATCATAGGTTTTATTTCTAAATGCATATTAAACAAGATGTTTTTTCAGATGATGTTCTATGCAGTATTTATCAACTGCAGTTTTTTGGAACAGTGTGTACTTTTACTCTTTTTCTTTTGTGTCTTTTTTCAGCTGGCCTACTGTGTGGTCCAGTTCCTGGAGAAAGATCCTACACTCACTGAACCGGTACTTATTTTTATCATTCCTCCCACAGAAAGCACAAAGCCTCAAGCTCTAAATTAGTCCACACTGCAGAGAAATGTGTAGTGGGTGCCAGCAACCACCCACTCAAACAGACTGTTGGAGGTTTGTTTTTTCAGACATTAGGGAAAAATTATCACACAATTCTCTTATCTTCTCTGTGCAGGTGATCCGCGGGCTGCTGAAGTTTTGGCCTAAAACCTGCAGCCAAAAAGAGGTATTCTTCATGTCTGTATAATTGCACTTTACACTTACCACAATTGTCAACCAGATTATACTTAGTTTGCGTTCTGCACCTCCTATCTATTTAGGTGATGTTCCTGGGTGAAATTGAAGAGATTCTGGATGTTATTGAGCCAACACAATTCAAGAAAATCCAGGAGCCGTTGTTCAAACAGATCTCTAAATGTGTTGCCAATCCACATTTTCAGGTATGTTGTGACATGAAATGTACAGAAACATACAAACACTTACAGGGTTGTACCGCAAAGTTTAATACAGGGGTTTTCAAATTGGGTGAATGTGAGCCTCCCCTTAGAGTAGTTAAGGAATATTGCATTTTGGAAACATTTTATTTCTGCGACTTTTTCAAAAGTGCATTCATGAATGATTCTTTGCAACAGCAAATAATTTCCAACTTCATGCAGGCCTAATTGAGGCTACTTTTAAAATCACTAAACATCAGTAGGCCTATCTACAAGTCAACAAAACATACTTAACATGTAATTGGCAAGTTAGAAGGCAACAACATTTGGTTGAAGGTCAAGGGTCCACCCGCTGAAAAGCTTGAGCATTAAACACTTCATTTACTGCATTCTGGTGAATTTGTATGCACCCATTTCTACCTTTTTCTGAATAAATATGCTGGAAACATCTCTGTGTAAAGGGAAACATAGATTACAGTCCAAATATAAAAACATAATCGACTATACTGCAGTAAGGCTCTCAAGCGTTCTGTATTGCTTTCAAATTATTATTCTCCTTTGGATAGACTTTTCATATTATATCTGAGTCAGCACACATGTAGCTTAGGCATCACTTTTCCCTCCTCCTTTTGTTGGGAAAGTAACCTCTGTAAATGTGTAAATGACATTTGTTCACCTCATTTATACATTATTAATTTTAATTTATCAATAAACCCCTGGACTGTAATATTTCAGATGTGTTTGAGCAAGATTTCTGCTCATGTCCAAAACCTTGAGCACAATCAAAATATAACTCATCCCGTCTGTGTTCTCTGAGGATTGGTCGTGATATTTTTGAAAAATAGTTATAATTGGCTATCACTATATTTCAGAAAATAATCTACCTGCACCATAGTCTGCTGTGTAATACGTGATTGCTCTGCTGATACGGTAGTTCTCAGACCTTCAGACAGACACAGAGGCCTGTTTGGGTTTCTGGTCTCTGAATGAGACAACGTTTAGGGAAGTGGAACCAACTGCAACCTTGATCTGTATTTGATTTTAATCAGGGCCACACTCACAAGTAGGTGAAGGGAATTAAGACTTTCATAGCCTTAGTGGAGATCTCCAAACGGGGGCTGCATTCTCATGATGAAAAAGTAGAGACAATTGTAGACAAAAATGAAGAGAGATTTTATGCAAAACATTTGTCTGTTTTTTTATTTTCGTCAACAATAATGCATGTTAATTTAGTCTTAATCAGCGATTTTGGACATTGATGCAGTCTCGTCATCATCTCGTCTTTGTCATGGAAAAAAGGTTGTTGACAAACATATTTAGTCTCGTCTGACGAAATTAACACTACATGACTCAGAGTTGTACTGAAAGTCTGTGGCATATAAGGTGAACAGAAAAGTAGATAGCCCAGTCCCTTGTGCAGCCCCTGTACCACTCACCACAACAGACAGAACACGGTCTGCCTGTCAGGTAGTCAGTGATCCAGGAGACTGTGGGCGCACTGACACCCATCAGCTGCAGCTTCTCACCTAGTAGCAGTGGCTGGATGGTGTTGAATGCACTGAAGAAATCAATAAATGTGATTCTCACAGTGCTGCCACTGCCATCCAGGTGCAAATAAGCTCGCTGCAGAAGATAGATGACAGCGTCATCCACTCCCAGTGAAGATTGGTAGGCAAACTGTAGAGGGTCTAGAGAAGATCTCATCTGTGGCCTCAGTTAGGCCAAGACCAGCCTCTTCGGCACCTTTATCACATGGGATGTGAGAGACGTTAAGCCCTTAAGGCCAGATGGAGTCGACTTCTTGGGACCGGAACAAGGCAGGACGTCTTCCACAGCAGCGGCACCCTCTGCAGGCTCAGGTTGAAGAGATACTGGAGAACAACAGACAGGTCTTCAGGACGCTGGGGCTGATGCCGTCCGGGCCGGCAGCCTTGTGCTGGTGAAGCCTCTCCAGCTGTCTCTTCACCTGGCCAGGTGGGATTGAAAAGCAGAGGTGGTGCTTGGAAGTGTCTGTGGGGGGTGATGAAATGTGCTGTAGCGGTGGTGGGAGCAGGAGGGTGAGGGGAGGAGGCAGTGTGGCAGATTGGTGGAGTTGTAGAGGAGGCAGGGGATGGCTGTGAGCTGAACCTGTTGAAGTAATGGCCGTTTTACAGTCGCTGCAGCCAAGCAGAGGTCGTGCACCAATCTTTTTATTTATTTATTTATTTTTATAGCAGCGCGCAACATAGCGGAAACAGGTAGCATTCACTGTCAGTCTGGTTTTATTTTCTAAAAAAGCTTGTAAAACAACAGCCCTGTTCTCTATAGTCAATCTATGAACATCATTTTTTTTCATGACAAACTTTTAGGCTATTAGAATATTTGTGCTGCTGTGAGGTCACTTGAATGTTAGAGGTTGTAGGACCTTAAAGACAAATTAATAAAACGGAACATGAATCTCACAGATATGTATTGATATCACACACACAGCAATACAAGCTAAGCCAATCTCATTGGGAGTCAAACTGTGAAGAAATAAACATAACTTATACAGTTGACAAAATACATTTTTTTCAAAAGTCCAGATGCTTTTGCCCTCATGACATTTACTTACGCCAATAATCAAAATAATAATGTCATATTTATTGATATCACACCCACAGCAATGCTCCACAAGCATTTGTGTTGTCTAAAACAGTTCTACTATATATTTGGAGTCATCCAGTGCAAAAATAAACATAATGAACATTATAACCTATATAAAGGACAAACTATATTTCTTAAAAAAGGCCCAAATGTATGCCAAATCTCAAAACAGGGACGCCATTCTTCTTTGTAGAACAGTTTAGAACGGTAACAGACTATCTTTGATCACATAGACTATTCTGACCTGGAGTTATCGATCTTTCCCACGATATACTATGTTTGTTCTCGCTCGGATGCCCATATAAGGCGTAATGTGTGCTGGACCTGCCTTCCCATTGGTTAAAAAACCTAAACACACTCTCGCAGTGCATCATGGGAGATTTACCTGAGACAGTTGCATGGAGCTAGCGGCAGAAATGAGCGAAAGTGTGATAAATTATGGACGTCAAGTGAATAAGTCTTGGATGTAACTGTTTGGATTTAATGCTCAACGACCACGAAAAAGGTACAAGTTCCAAGCTGGATAGAAAATCCCCTGTAAAGGCTAGAAAGACACAAAAGACACCTGTGATGGCTAGCTCTTTATCTTTTAGCTGCAAAAATCAGCAAGTTTCTGTCTTTCATGGTTATTAAATGATTGAAGAATGAATCTGAGGTGCCATTTTGGATCGTATACGATCCCTTCGGTTCTTGTGGGTTAAGATGAGATCTTTTATGGTGAATAAAAGGCTTGATCCGACAAAGTAGGTCATCGAATCAAATCAAAGTATTGACGGCAATGCTGCTGCCAGTTCTGCTGCTGTTTATATTTTTCTTCTTCTTCTAGTCCGTAGAAAGAGCAAAGTTGGTAGCCTTTGCTCATTAGCGCAACCTCTGTTCAGGAGAAGACTGCAACTAGTGTCGGGAGCACCAGTATAGCTCTATAAAGAGTTACGGCTAACCCATGACGTCTCATATGCATGCACCAGCTTGGCTGTGTCTACTGTAAAACGCACAACAGTTCAGCTTGTTTGCCTCTTGCACGGGCGGCTGTGGCTCAGCGCTAGAGCGGTTGCCTTCCTTGGGCAAGACACTGAACCCTGAGTTGCCCCCGATGCTGCGCATCGGAGTGTGAATGTGTGTGCATGTTTATCTGATGAGCAGGTGGCACCTTGTATGGCAGCCTCGGCCACAGTGTATGAATGTGTGTGAATGTATCCTGTATGATGTGAAAGCGCTTTGAGTAGTCGTTAAGACTAGAAAAGCGCTATATAAATACAGCACATTTACATTTACATCTCTCACGGCTGCCTGGTGTTTGTCTTCTTCTACCCCCACACCCGGTGTCTCTTTCATCCCTGTCCACACCTCCCTCACATTGTTCTGTTGCAGTCTGGCCTCCAGCTTCCTGCTGTAATAGTCTTTACACTCCGTTAGTTTATCCCGCAGTTTGTGCTGTAGTTTCCTTAGCGCCTGTCTGTCCCATGACCTGAAGGCTTTCTTCGTCTTAATCAGAAGAACCTTCAGGTCCCTGGTCATCTACGGTTTGTGATTGGGAGGGCATGGAGATGTTCTCACATAATTTTATGTATTCTGCGATGCAGTCAGTTATTGATGTCCTCCCCATGTGGCTCACAGAGCACGTCCCAGTCTGTAGACTCAAAGCAGTCCTGCAGTGCCTCCTGAGTCCACCTCCTCACATTCCTTGTGTGGACAGGCTGTCGCTGGACAAGAGTAACCTACTTAGGAGACTGCAAGACAAGGTTGTGATCCGATTTACCAAGGGGGGCGTCATCCTTGCATCCTTTGCATTTGCATACAGTAGGTCCCAAGTTTTCTTGCCTCTAGTGGGGCAGTTAATATAATGTTGAAAGTCTGGTAGGGATTTATCCAGTGAAACATGATTAAAATCCCCAGTGATAACCATGAAGGCATTAGTAGATAGTGGACTGGAAACAGCGATCACTATTGTGGATGTAAACTCCTTCGGCAGATATTCACGTCCGGGTTGCACCACTTTTCACTCAGTTACAGTGCACCCCCCCCCCCCTACATTCTTCTTACTACTTTCTATAACAGCCCTCTGAAAATTCCTTTTAGAGGTTGTACCTACATGGTTAAATGCACTTACTGGAAGAGGCTTTGGATAAAAGCATCACCTATTTACATTACATGCAATCAAATGTAATTTTCTGTGTCTGTCCTCACAGGTAGCCGAGCGAGCATTGTACTTCTGGAATAACGAGTACATTCTCAGCCTCATCGAGGAGAACATTGACAAAGTCCTTCCCATCATGTTTGGTAGCCTGTACAGAATCTCCAAAGAGCACTGGAATCCGTAAGTACTCCAGTCTGGAGACATTTGTTTTGGGAGAGCTATCTAACTAATCATTTACATACAGTAACATGTGCTATGGTATGCTTTATAAAATATAAACCTGTTGTATTACAGAGAGAATCTGAGCTCAAAGGTCCATTTAATGATGCAACCGTGTGTGTGAATCAATAGCTATTGGAACTATTACTAACAGGTTTTCTTTGCTTTTTTTTTTACCAGTCTTTCCTTCCTAGTTATTGTTTATCTAGAGTTCATGTAATGAGTGTGTTATTTGAAGATGCTTCTGTCAGTTTTTAACTGTTTTTATTGAAGTTATCTAGGCACAAACACAGCAATAACACATTTAAAGTTTCTTTTTGTACCATGAGGCGAACAACGCAAAGACGACAAGAATGAAAACCATAATACTAAAAATGATAACTATAAAACTATAAAATCAGAGAAAGAAAATGTAAGTAGCACAGCCTGAATTACTATCAAAAGTTCAGCCAGGGTGCCCGGATAGCTAAGTAGGTAGAGCGGGCGCTAGGCCTGTAGCGACGCGTCAACGTCAAAATTACGTCAACGTCATATTTTTGCGTCATAGCTTCGCCACATACACATGGGAGACCAAAACATTGAAGAATGGAGGACAAAATCCAGCAACCTCCTCACAGAATTCCCAACAAAGTCCTGCAAAAGCCCCAATGAAAGAAAAAGTACTAAAAAAAACAGCTCACCCTAAATCATCGACGGTATGGGAATACTTCAAAATTAGTCCCAAACGTAAAGGTGTCGTTATTTGCCCTCTTTGCAAAATGGAGTTGGCATACCACACTGAAACCGAGGCATCCCATTGTCACTCGTGATGGAGACAATAACAATTAAGTACTAATGTTAGCTAAATTAATTTCATGTTTGTATAGTGTGTTGTATAACTTGAGCTTCACTTCACTTCGGTGCCTCTTCCTAACTATCTTAGCTCTCCGTGCAGTTTGTTCGTGCTAGGTTAGTAGCTAACGTTAGCTAGCTACTGGGGCCTAGACAGCTGTGTTTAGCTAACATTGGTTATCATCTAATGTTGGCTTAAATGGTAGCTAGCTAATGGCTGCAGAACACAGCTATCTATAGTAGCTAACGTTAGCTAACGTGAATGTTAGCTACTAACCTAGCACTAACAAACTGCACGGTGAGCTAAGTGGACAGTACTATATTTCACACATTGCATTAGCATCAGCTTACAGAATAGCAGTTAAGAGAGTCAGTTTTAAGTTGGGACTGTTATATTGTGTTAAACACACACAAATGTCTATACTATGCACTGCACAGTGTTTGTTTTTACACTGCATTTTTTAGTCTTTTTAAACTGTGTCCGGTTCCCCGTAGACATGAATCATTGTTATCCAGAGAACTGTAGAAAAAGTGCCAGATTTTCCTAACTTTATAAAGCTTATTTTTTGGTGAAATAACCAGGCTGGGTAGTTATGTTTATGTTCTGTAAAATATCAGTTCACTTATTTCACTGTTCCCACTCAACCCCGGTTATATCCAATAATGCTGTAGTTTTGGTCCAATAAACGTGTGTTTTGAGATTTATGCAGCCACATTAACACAACGGAGGTGAAGGGAATTTTGTTTGTGGTGGTGCTGCTGCTGATGTTGTTGGTGATTACATAATATTCCCCATACGTGAACTAACCACTGAATGATCACTGACGGAAGACCGAGTTAAACCTTGATGTCCACTGTTCATGAGTGTAATGTTTCATGCTAAGTATCTTTGCTGTGTTGCAGGACAATCGTAGCTCTGGTCTACAATGTGCTGAAGACACTGATGGAGATGAACTGCACGCTATTTGATGAGTTGACCTCCTCCTATAAAGCAGACAGGCAACAGTGAGTAACAGCATGGACTGTGAATCAGACAGATTATCTCATAATGTTGGACACCAAGTGGGCCAATTTTAGTAGTTGACCCATTTGTCCTGAACTAAGAAATTTTAACCAAAATCCAAAATACTGTTTGTTTTTTACCTGACAGTTAAATCCTTTCAGTTATATTCACCTTGAAAACCAGATGTTAACTTGATTTGACAAGCACTGTGAATTGTGGGATCTTTCTAAATCATGTCCATTCGACTGAATCTGCCACAGGTGGACTCTAAATACTGTATATTTCAAGGGCCCGAGGAGCTCAAGGAGTGCCATAGCAATGGGTCTCCTATTCAAATGAGAGATTGTGAATTAGAAATGCCAGTTAAAGTTTTGAGACACAATCTTACTTATACTTTTACCTGCCTCACAGCATGAATTTGCCTGATGTGTTCGGTCCATGAGCATCAACTGTTGTTTTTTCGGTCATGCCGTTTCCCCATTGTTTGCGTTCCTTGCCAGGTTTACTAGTTGCTTCTAGTTTATGGTGTCTTGCAGTGTGGGGATGAGTGCAGACTGCTTAGTCTTACATTTGGCAATCTCTGTGATGTCCATAAAAGTCTTTTGAGTGGTTTGCAGAAGTCAGGGACACCTAAAAAAATTTTGTAGGGTTTAATTGTCACATTGGAAAAATATTCAATTGTTGGCCATAATTTGTGTAATATGCGTTTTTAATATTTTTTGTTTTCTATGTTGTCTTCCCAGGGAGAAGAAGAAGGAGCAGGAGAGGGACGAGCTGTGGAAGAAGCTGGACGAGTTGAGGCTCAGCAACACCAATCTTTTCCAGAACAACAGCCGCGGGCTCCCTTGTGTCCAGAACAACAACAACAACAACAACAACAACAACAATAGTAATAATGACAACCAAGACAAGAGCGCTGAGGCTGCGGCTGTCGCCACAGACAACAAAGGTCCTGAGGTCAAAGATCCTGACGTCAGCGTGGCAGCCAGTGAGAGCCCCTCATGTGCCAAATGACACCGGATGTCAGTTTTTTATTCCGTAATGGTTTGACATTGTGTTCAGGACTGTCTGGAGAGGATTAACGGAGACAGAAAAACACAAATTACACCTCAACAGTATATTAAATCTACTTAGAGTTACTTAGAATTTCTTTGGCAAAAAAAAATATATATTTCAACTTAAGACTATTTTTGGATGTTACCGTGTGGCTGCAGTATATTGTTTGTCTGATCAAAGATTTATCCTTTCACATTTAGTTTCTTAACTGAAAATGATTTTTTTTGTTTTATTCGTTGTACTTGGGAGGGGAGAAAATAATGACTTGAATTCAATGTTTCCAATTGTGCTGCACTTAGACTTAGAAGCTGAATAGCTATTTAAAATGTCTATTTTATAATGTGCTTTTCCCTGTTGTTGCCAACACTTGGGTGCAAACCTTAAGGAAGAAGGGAACTGCAGATTTTGGGAGTATTTGGGGGCAGATGGGACCAGATCCATAATTAGATATTTAGTGTCCATTGATGTGTTATCAGGAGCAGAAGCTACAGGACAGCTAGAGAATGGAAGGTGCATGGCCAAAAAAAGATAAATCCTAAAGAAGAATAATCCCAGATTGATATCTCTGTAAGTGTCTCTAGTTGGGACAATGAAGTTAAAACTTGTTCACATTAGGGTCAATGTCATATTTGTGAGATTATTTTTTTGTTTTTGATACTTTTTTTTTTTTTTATCTGGGTCAAAACGTGAAGCTAATAGGTGTAACGCAACACCTGCATTTATAAGATTACACTAAGGTATTGAGACAGGACTTTCAAAGATGGACATTTTTTTCAGCCTGACTGGAAATAAATGTGTTTCAACATTTTGGGGAATAGACTTATTGGCTTTCTTGGTGAAAATTAGATTAGAAGATTGACTAGACTAGAAGATTGATATGTTTTGTACTGCAATCATGAAGCTACAGTCTGCAGCTGGTTAGCTTAGCATAGTATAACGGCCGGAATCAGAAGGAATCCGCTAGCCTGGCTCTTTCTAAAGCTGTGTTCAGACCAACTTGAACTCTGAAAGAAGAGCCATCCAGCAATGCGCTGTGTTGGCCAATCACATGCAGGCACACATTCCTGGTAGATTACCTCGCAATTGTTATGACCAAAGATAAAAAAAAAGTTATTTTACAAAAATAGTATTTATTTTACTTTCCAGAGGTGTAAATTCCTGTTTGTGGGTATTACAAACCTTTTAAACACAATATTCTGTTGCTCCACCTGGATTTGCTGGAGCATATTTCATTGTCTCACCGGGACCTTAAACGACCCATCCCACCCCCCCCCACCCATCCCACCCCCAGCCATCGCAGGTACAACAACGTTTAAAAAATCTTTTTCCATTTTAATGGGCCGTTACACACTTGACTATACCTGAATTGTTGTTTTTACACTTGGCTGTTCATATTCATTAAACAAACATGCTCATTGGTGAGCTTTAGAGGAGATGGTAGGCAGACTTTGATACTTTTCCAGTCTTTATGCTATAAGCTAACCTGCTGCTGGCTGTAGCTTCATATTTACTGCCCAGACATGAGAAATGTTGATCTTCTCGTCTAACTCTCGGCAAGAAATTAAATTAAAGTATTTCTCAAAATGTCAAACTATTCTTTTTTAAAAATGATAGGTTAAGAAATAAAACACAAGACCTACAGTACAATATTTTTGACAAGGCAAATATTTTTGAATGTTTCATTTTGAAGATGGATTATGATGGGATGCGCTTGAGTGTATATTTGTTGAGTGCATATATGTGTATATGTTAGGAGGCTACTTAAAGGGATATGCCACTCAATTTAAGATTTCCTGTACAGTATGTTGTTTCCGTGGTCTAGGAAGAGTGCAGTCAGTGCTTAGGAACATAAATGGTTCTCTGTTAAAGCTGAAAAGCAAAGGCGTACACTTGTTTTACCACTTATCTGGTATTTTGCAATGCACATGAGGCTGATGTTGTATATTGTGCGTTTTTATATCCAAACATGATTCAACATGAAGTAGTTATATCAAAAACAAATGAACGCTTAAACACCAGAAAATCCAAGTAATCTTTACCATCAATGCCTGTTCACTCCCTGCATCTCCAGACTTCATAACCTCACATTTGCTTTTAGATTCTGATGTTGATGCTGAGTTGATAAAAGTATTCATAAACTTAATCTGACTGCCGTAGATCATAGGAACAACTTTTTAATTTTTTTTTTTTTTAATTGAATGGTGTTCCCTCTGAACTTTGAGTGTCTGCTAGCTAACTTCTTCAGAGTTCATATTTTTAGGTCCAGTCTTTTCTGATGCCTTTCTGTCAGTACAGCATTCCGACCTCTGTGACGTTATAAAACTGTTAGGGGAACCTGTTTTGTAATCGCAGATCTTATTTAGGTTTCACCATCAATTAAAGTCTACTTTATCTTTCTACTCAAAGCATAGCATAACCACCAGTGTCTTTTTTTCTCTCCTCTTACTTAGTGTGTTGAATTGTAGCACATCATAGAGGGCAGGGTGCAATTTATGTCATCAGCGTTTTGCCCCGTGAAGAAAAGTTATGGTTGACGCTGCATATAACTAATGGATTTCTTTAAGTTTTTGTTTTTTTAATGTGTACATAATCTTTATAATAACTTTTTCGGTGATTTTTTTTTTTTGTATTTATTTAGAAGTTAAAAACAATTACAAACAATACACTGAGACATAAGAATTTGTCCCAGGGCCAAATAAATAGAGAGAAAAGACGGGAAGGAGGGAAACATAAAAAGAACAAAAGAGTGACGTCCACAGTGCCCCTAGCCGATCATTTGTTACCCTTCTGAAAAAGGGTAACTAATCATTTGTAACTACCCTTCTGACAAGGGGTAACTAATCATTCGTTACTCTTTCAAAAACAGTAACTAATTGTTAACTACCCTTTTTGGTGTACCTTTTTGTAAAGCGTGACCCGCCATCTAACTGCAGGTTGAGACAGTTGGCCAAGCGTGGTGGTACAAAGGACCACTTTATGGTCACAGATGGTGCCTTTGGGAGTAGCACTGCTTTATCAATTGAATGAAATAATTAAGGGGATGCAAAAAGAAAATCTATCCTGGAAAAAGATTTGTCTACCTTAGAAAAAGGAATAATCCTTACAGATGGGATTAACTGCACACCAAATATCTGTAGGTCCCAAGCTGCTGGCTCATGATTTCAGAGCATTTGTGGCTTGAGTCTAACCCCAGTGACCTTTGCGTTCCACCGATCGATATATGGGTCCCACACAGCACTGAAGTTGTTATCAACAACAAAAGAACAGTCTTTTAAAACATTAGGCGCATAAACTGACACAAGTGCAATTTTCCTAGAACTATATTCTACTGTAGAAATCACAATTCTGCCTCTATTGTTTGACCCATCTTTTTATGTGTCCTTTAAAGTTCTTTATAAGGTGCAAAGTCAGTGGTTGAAATAGTACTATGATCCTTTACAATGCCAATACAACAAGCAGCAGAAGTTATCAGTGGTTTTTCAGAAACTAAAATATTCTATCGTAGAAATCATTACGGCTCATTTAATGGCAATCATTACGGCTCATTTAATGACAACCGATAATTACAGCTCATTCTTTGCATTGCATTAATAGCTGAAAAGGGCAATTGTTAATGCTATTTCCTGTGACGGTTGTGGCTACATGACTATTTTCTATCTGGGTTTTTCCACTGTTAGTGTTCTGTTGAATCTGCCCTGTCTCTGCGGTTTCTTTTTTTTTTTTTTTTTTTTTCTCTCCCGCCTGCTACTGCCAGCTGATTGCACACACCTGGTATTCATCCCACCATCACTTTCTCCCGCCGCTCAAACCTGCCTCCCATCTACAATCAAGATTAGTATTTCAGCCCCGGCTCTACAGACCATCTTCGCTTGGATGTTGCTCCAGTCACCCTGGTGAAACACACGTCAAGCTCTCTGGAACTATTGTGTTTTGTGTACCCTGCGTTGTACGCTTACTTACATTTTAGTGTTTCTTCCCTCAGTTACCAGCTCCACTCCTGTTTTCCATCTCTGGCCAGCTGGCTTCACCTCTCGGATCCCCTCCCACGGCACCCTGCTTCTGTCTGCCTCCGTCTCCGCTCACAGCTCCAGTGTCTCCTCGTTGGCTCCAGTGTCTCCTCGTTGGCTCCTCGGTCCCTGCTCCCCCATGCTTCTCAAGTATCCTCGCCTCCCCATCTTCCACTCTCTTCTTCTCTGTCCCAGGCATCACTTCCCTTCCATTCTCCCCTCACTACTCTGTCACCTAGCGCAACAATACCCACTTGTGCATTTCATGCAATCAGTTAATTTTTTTTTTCCTCTTGTGCTGTTCCTGCTATGAAAAGTCAATATGTTGGATCACTGACGGTGTCAGAATTATTTGGGGCTAGCTAGGGTCCAAGTTAAATAATGATATTACAGCTAACTGAGGGAGATGAACAAATAGGTTACTTTATTTTTGAGTGCACAAGTAAGTTACTTTAGTTTAAGTGCACAAATAAGTATCATTTTAAGTTATCTATGCTCTTCAGAAATAATATTCTAACATAGCAACCCTTAGAGCTCATTTAATGACAACCTGTAATTACAGTTCACTCCCTGCATTGCAGTAATAGCTGAAAAGGGCAATCATTACAATTATTTGTTCTACTTCATCAGTACGTTCGGGGCTATAAAAGTATAAGCGGCTGAAGATGGATGGACCATTCTTGTACAGCAAACTGAAAATACGTTTATCTTTAATGATACTCATTTTGTACACCCACACACATACCTGTCTATATACTTTATTTTACAGATGACTTGATTTTAAAAGTAACTAAGGTAGATTACAAGTTACTTTATAAGTTACATTCAGCAGCTGCCAACAGCCCTGCCGCCTCAACATAAAAATGACAACCAGTTTTGCCAACACTCACTTTATTGGAAGTACATTTTTAACAGTAACGTCAACATCTCCTGACATTTTAAGTTGAACTTAAAAACTTGAGTTCAATTTCCTGAAAAAAATGCCTACGTTTTTCTAAACAAAATTAAAACCTTTCCGCGTTGTCTTTTCATAACCATAACCCGTAGTTGTAGCGCGTGCCACGTGTGACGGTCCATCCAGTTGTTTGTCGGAACCGTGTGGCCTTTCATTTCCACGTTGTTGTGTCCCCTAGAGACCATGGATTGAGTCCCATTGGCTGTTGTTGCGTCCCCCCAGAGCCCGCTGATCGCCTCCCGGTGACCACCACGAAATAAACGAGAAAATCGTGTCCCTGTTGACGAATCAATAAATCAAAATAACGTGACCATTTCATGAACTGTCGTAAGACCGGGTTGGCTGAAAACATGACTTGTTGCATACGTGACTTCACTCGGAAAATGACTAAATAGATAGGCTACACACAGTGACATGGTAAGTAACTTTAATCGGATTACTTGTTTGGAAATAGTAATGCGTAAGATTACTTGTTACTGAAAACAGTGTTCAGATAAGAGAAAGGTATCCCTGTGTATATACACATGTATTTATTAGTGCTGTCAATTAAACACGTCATTAACACAAACCCATTTTAACGGCAGATTAACATTCTTTTTGGCCTAGCAAACTTTGTAGTTTCTTTCACATGCTGTTGCAACAACTAGTAAAGTTAGGGAAAAACTGCAACACCACACCAGATCTAGCTCATCCTGAAACCAACACAACGGGCACGCCTCACACACTTGTTTGGGCTTGCGAGCCGGCCAAAGAGTAGTAACGTTATGTTTTGGGTTGATGGCGAAATGGATGCCAATAAGATTCTGGATTCTGTGTTTTGTTGTTGTGAACGGAGCTATCATCGCAGCACGTCCAGTCTGAAATACCACTTGATGGCCAAGCACACAGCTGATGCAAATTCTCCCCCCCTCCCTTATCAAAGTACTTTTTTCACCTTTTTATTGATGGTCAGTGTTACATTGTGTGAGAGATTATTTGCTCCAAGTGAGTGTTAGTGTGAAATTGAACACCACAGTAGGCTATATGCCAATGATGTTGTACAACATCAATTGTACAACACAAGTTGATCCCCTTTTCCATGTTGATAATAGCATTAAAATGAGAAAAAATAATGGGACAAAAAGAAATCAAAGGGCCTTTTAGAATAGATAAAAATGTGCGATTAATTGCGAGATAATTATGACATTAATGCGATTAATCGCGATTAAATATTTTAATCGTTTGACAGCACTAACATTTATATGTTAAAGATAAAAATAAAGAGCTAGAAGCTAAATGGAAAATGTGCATATATTTACAGGTTCTAATCCACCTAATTGGAGGTTAAACTCGCTATATTTAACCTAATCAAGCATTCCGTGTAACTTCCTCATGTCACCCGTCAGAGACATCATGTCTGTCGCCTCTGGGGCTCCGGAGGAGCAGCAACACATTTTCCTCCAGAGAGTTTAAAAGCATGCACGCGCGCGGCGCCTCCATGCTTTTCACGGAGCAATTTAGCTCGCGCTGTAAATTACCATGGTGACACACCCGCCTGCATAAAAGCCTACGTGCACACATCTCACTTAGTGAGTCCGGATTCAGATTGTGGCCGTGACAACGTCGTCAGAACCAGCTCAATGACTCTGAACTCCTCCGAAGACACCCGGACCACCTCTGCCTTCACCTCCAAGCTGACTTCAGCGGCTGACGTGTGTGTGGGACTGGCCATCCTCTCCGTCGGTGCGTAGCCTTTTATTTAACATTTATCATTTATGCCTCACATGAAAACATTTACACACTATGAAAAGCGAGAGGTCAAACCTAACACACGCACACGCATACATAGTGTGTGTGTTATTCAGTTCAAACTAAATGTAAATTCTACTTATTTTACAGCAAAACAAGCCAAATCATCATTCTGAATAGCTAAAACAATCCAACTAGAAATTATGCTAGTTTGCTGAAATAAATTTACTTGGTATTTAATGTAAAAGTAGGCCTACTTTTTCTTGTTGAAAAGTAGGACTTTTGACTATTTCTTTTACTTAAAGCTAATTTATTTAATGCTTTCGATGGTTAGGTTTATATGTTATAGTCTTTTTTTATTTGTCTATACATAGTGTATGTATTTTTATAGCCTTTTCTACCACATTTGCCTGTATCTGTTGCTGTATTTTTCTTTTCCTTTCTTTTAAATCTATTTTCTCATAAACAAATGGAAATGTTTATGTATCTTCCATATAGTTATTGCACTGTAAAGTAGTCACCATTCAAAGGACCTTTTTCACAGCAGATATTTTGACTTGTCATATTAGAAAAGCACAGCTGAAATGGATAACCTTAACGATGGCTCAATTCCATCAAGTGTCCCAGTAAGCTAGTTCAGTGGGTCAGCATGCACAATACTAGGGCCTCTCCTAAGTGGAATGCAGCCATCATTAATGGTTTTGAATACACCTGTGCTTTTCCTACTATGACATGTGGAAAAAGGTCTATTAAACACATATTTACAAGAAAAAAAGACGACACGTTTCAGTAGAAATCAGAGAGCAGACGCCTCAATTGAATTATTTAATCTTAAAAAAAGGTTTGACATTTTTAATCTGCACTTGGATCATAATGCATCAAATGGATTTTTCTTTCTTTCAATATAAGCAAAAAACCCTGATTTTTGGCTCATGGCTTAACTTCAAGCTGATTTCAATAAAAAATCATTTTATTGAAATCAGCTTGTTTGTAAGATATCCGGCTCAAAACCAACCAAACTTCTTCATCGTGTGAGAGTGATTTTTCTTTCATTAATTGTGCTTGTCGGTCACCATCTTGAACTGATTTGCTGTAGTCTTGCAAATCAAATGAAACTTTGCTATCACAGGAAGGAAGGGGTTGCCATCCATTTAAAGTACATACTGAACATACAGAAGGACATTCAAGCATATACACATATACATATATAAGCTCTCAAGATCCTATTGTGTATGCTATCCTTGACCATGATTCGGAGTGTATTGGATTGAATATAGTGCCTTCATCTGAAGTGTCCTTTGTGCTCATTGTTGTCAGTGTGTAGCCTATCATCCACAGAGATGGGAAGAAACAAAGTACAAATACTTATCTACTATATCTACTCAAGTAGATTTTTCAGATATTTTTACTTTACTATTTATTTTTAGTAACTTTTTACTTTTTCTTTTTACATTTTAACACGAATATTGGTACTTTCCACTCCTAATATTTTACAAAATTGGCTCATTACTTTAGTTTTGTACAAAAGGTCGTCTATCAGGTGTGACTGTAAGTGCATGTCGGAGAATAGCGCGGACACGCGCCTCACAACGTGAGCGGGCGCGACGCCATACGGAGAAAAAAGTGAGAGAAAAGAGAGACTAGCTGTCCGGAGGATAATCAGTTGAGATTGTGTGTGTGTGTGCTTCATGCTACAGTATTTACACTGCATTATGATAATGTAATTAATAGTGGGTTTGTTATTATTTACAAACATATGATTACGTATGGTAGCCTTTACAATGTTATTTATTTCTTTGCAGAACCACACACAAACACAGATCAGATTGTTGTGTCTGTGTTCCATACACCACCTCCTGACTGAGTGTTCGTTGTGTGTTCCTGTTCTGATTACCCATAACTATTCCCTGCTTTTTGTCTCGTCTTTTGCCCTGGACCCTTTTTGTATTTGGCCTTTTTGTTTTTGCTTCCTGTGTTTCTCTTGGACCTTTTACCTAATAAATGATTGTGTACCTTGCTCCCGCCTGCCTCCCTCATCTCTGCTTTTGGGTCCTCATTCCTCCCTGTTGCAACAAAAAGAAGTTGTCTGGGTTTGTAACAGACACAACTGGGGCGACGTTGGAAATTAGAATCGGCTTTAAATACAGTCCTAATCTAGTCCTCAACTAACAAGTTTCAAATTTCACTGGAGTTCCCCGTTATTTTTTGCATCAATACCAAATTTTGTGTAATTGGATGGTAATATACAAACTTCTTACAGAATCACAATTGAATTCATATCTTGCCACTCAGAATCTTATTAACCTGGAGTCTCTGTCACAAACTATATGGGCTATATGTTTTAAGCCTATTGGCAGACATCCATTTAAAATGTAGGCAATGGCGAATAAAGAGGTTTTTAAATTTTTTTTTTTCCTCCATATCCACTGAAGTTTCTCAGCATGCTCTCTGGTAACGTGTCTGGTCCAGGTATCTTTGTCATTCGCAAGGCTACTTTTATACTTTAAGTAAATTTCCAAGCCTGTACTTTGTTACTTTTACTTGAGTAAAGAAGTTAAATCATAATAAAAACGATCCATGCTATTTGAGTGAGATCCAGTTTCTGAACGTCCTCTGCCTTCAGTCTCTGGGTGAGCTGTTCAAAATCTGAACGGCTTTCTACATCACTAGCCGAGATGAGGTGGCTTACCGTAGCATGCTAGCTCATTCTCAAAGGCAAAACACTGTGACACTAGTTGAACGTAATCTACAAAACAACTACTTCCTGTCCCTGTTCTGCAGGTATTCCACAAGTGGCCCTCGTCTAGAAGTCTCCCAGCTAATCCTGCCATACTGTTAGAGAAATGGTTAGCTATCTGATGTTGTCACTCCCCGATGTAAGTCGAGTGCAGATTTAAGTCGCGCATACTCAGATTTAAACGGTTTACGACATAACTGTCATACTGAAATGTGTGAAATCCCTGAAATAATAAACTTTTCTTATTACAAACAATAACAGAACATGGTAATCATTTCAAAACGGCATTCAAGTGACAGTCTTGTTGTGTTTGATTGCTAACTTGTAGCCAGCAGTGAACGAACTTGGTTAAGTAGGTCCATTTTTATTGTACTGACATTAAGAAGTATCTCTTTAGCAACATGGCTGTCCAATAACTATTACTGCACACATCTGTCAGATGTGATGTGTGTTCGATGTGACATAGTCATTGTTACTGTCGCACCATCTCTGCTGCCTGCCTCCGTTATGTCTTGTATGTGCTTTCAATGTGGACTTCTGAGACTTTTCTCTTGTCTCTTTCGTATTGTCTTTACTGCATGGACTGTCATTGCCGTGATCTGTGCTTGTTTGTTTATGTGCCACTTCTTTGTATGTTTTAACCCTATTTGCTTAGGCCTGCTGTTATTATAGATGTAATTCATTTAAATATGTTTACCCTTGTATTTTAGGATGCCTATTGTCAGCTGGAAATTAGATAAAGGGGAGGATAAAGGACGACATTATAAACTAAACTTCCCCCCCAGTCCAGACAATGGTCTTGGCTCATGACAGATGGCCACACTGATGGTGGTTGTCCCTCTCCTGATGCTATGACATACTGTCCTGATGTTACCAGTGGTAAACAAAAATCAGTTAATGCAACATGAATTTTGAGAAGTAATGTTTTTCTCTTCTTTTTAGTTCTGCTCTCTGTTCTTGGAAATGGGCTGGTTCTGGTAATTTGTTACCGCAGGAGGAAGAAGATGGTGGGCTCAGAGCTGCTGTGCGTCAACCTAGCCGTGGTCGACTTCCTCTGCTGCATCTGCTTCTACCCGCTCTCCATCCTGTCCTCTTTCCATCACCGTTGGCTGGGAGAAAACATCACATGTGTTTACTACGGCCTCGGCTGCTACATTTTTGGCCTGTGTGGAATGTTCACCATCACCGCCATCAGCATAATCCGCTACCTGAAGACCTGCCACAGCTCGATTTATGGTTAGGGCAGTTTGTTGTTGCTTTAAGGGATGTTAACAAAGGGCTCAAGGACAGCATAGATACAAGTATTTTCAATGCTTTAGCAGATTGTTTGGTGGTTTTACAACAAATAATCCTACTCTAAAGCTTTCCACCAAGCCCGTCATGCTCCATATAGGGATATAACAATTACCGGTGTAACATTAAACCATGATAAAAATGTTGACAATAACAACAACAATTACTGCTTTAATTTAAAAATATTTTTATCACGGTGGATTTCCACTGTGTGTTTAAACCTTCCCAGCTTCATCTGAAACTCCTGAAGTTGCCGTGCAGGCGCACTGCGTAGCCTAACATGCGTTTCTTGACGTTGGAATCATGGCGGAAGGAGGAGATGACAGCATTCGGGAACATTTATCAGCCCTTTAAGAGGACGAAGTTTGATGCATGGGCATATTTTTGTTATAAGAATACAGAAGGACAGTTGATTGAAGATAGTTATCCTTTCTGCAGAACGTGCAGGAAACACTTTTAAAAATACCACGATGTTGTCAGCTCAGTTGGTAGAGCAGGCGCACATATAGCCTAGAGGTTTACTCCTCGACGCAGCAACCGTGGGTTTGACTCTGACCTGCGGCCCTTTGCTGCATGTCATTCCCCTTCAAATTAGCTTCAAATTTCCACACAAACAGGAAATCTTTTCATCTAACAAGAAAGTGAATAAGCAAATTTGCCAAAATGTCAAACCGCTCCTTTAGGCACTAAGGCCGCTGAGACATTGAATGTATACACTATGTAACTCAGCAGTAACACTATTGGATAACTAACTTTTTTTCACAGCTGGGTGGCTGAAAGGAGCTAATATCAACATAGCGTGCGGCTCCACCTGGCTCATCGCTGCTGTGTGGTCCAGCTTGCCTCTGCTTGGTTGGGGTAAGTATGTCCCTGAGCCGTACGGACTGTCCTGCACCATCGCCTGGAAGGGATATCATACCTCAGCCAAGGATGCCTTCTACGTCATCTGCTCCTTCGCCTGCTTCACAATGGTTCCAGTCCTCGTCATCGTGGTGTCCCAGTGTCAGATCCTCTACAAGGTGTCTCGCTTCTCCCACTTGCTGTCTGCAAAACACAGTTGCAACAAACTGCGATACGCTGAAAAACAACTCTCCATGGTGAGCAAACATTGTTTTTTTGGGGGGCTACTTCCTTGCCAGGAGCAGTGACTACCCGAAATCTAGGTATACAGTGAGGAAAATAAGTATTTGAACACCCTGCTATTTCCCACTTAGAAATCATGGAGGGGTCTGAAATTGTCATCGTAGGTGCATGTCCACTGTGAGAGACATAATCTAAAAAAAAACATCCAGAAATCACAATGTATGATTTTTTTTTTTAACTATTTGTATGATACAGCTGCAAATAAGTATTTGAACACCTGTCTATCAGCTAGAATTCTGACCCTCAAAGACCTGTTAGTCTGCCTTCAAAATGTCATCAGCCTAGAACTACATGGGAGGAGCTGGTCAATGACCTGAAAAGAGCTGGGACCACCGTTTCCAAAGTTACTGTTGGTAATACACTAAGACGTCATAGTTTGAAATCATGCATAGCACGGAAAGTTCCCCTGCTTAAACCAGCACATGTCAAGGCTCGTCTTAAGTTTGCCACTGACCATTTGGATGATCCAGAGGAGTCATGGGAGAAAGTCATGTGGTCAGATGAGACCAAAATAGAACTTTTTGGTCATAATTCCACTAACCGTGTTTGGAGGAAGAAGAATGATGAGTACCATCCCAAGAACACCATCCCTACTGTGAAGCATGGGGGGGTAGCATCATGCTTTGGGGGTGTTTTTCTGCACATGGGACAAGGCGACTGCACTGTATTAAGGAGAGGATGACCGGGGCCATGTATTGCGAGATTTTGGGGAACAACCTCCTTCCCTCAGTTAGAGCCTTGAAGATGGGTCGAGGCTGGGTCTTCCAACATGACAATGACCCGAAGCACACAGCCAGGAGAACCAAGGAGTGGCTCTGGAAGAAGCATATCAAGGTTCTGGCGTGGCCTAGGCAGTCTCAAGAGCTAAACCCAATAGAGAATCTTTGGAGGGAGCTCAAACTCCGTGTTTCTCAGCGACAGCCCAGAAACCTGACTGATCTAGAGAAGATCTGTGTGGAGGAGTGGGCCAAAATCCCTTCTGCAGTGTGTGCAAACCTGGTGAAAAACTACAGGAAACGTTTGACCTCTGGAATTGCAAACAAAGGCTACTGTACCAAATATTAACATTGATTTCTCAGTTGTTCAAATACTTATTTGCAGCTGTATCATACAAATAAATAGTTAAAAAATCATACATTGTGATTTCTGGATTTGTTTTTTAGATTATGTCTCTCACAGTGGACATGCACCTACGATGACAATTTGAGACCCCTCCATGATTTCTAAGTGGGAGAACTTGCAAAATAGCAGGGTGTTCAAATACTTATTTTCCTCACTGTATATGAGGACTTAAGAGGACTCAAGTTTTAGAGCAGTCAAGTCCAAGAGTATGCTCTTGGACTTGAGTGCTCTAAAACTTGACTCATTTGAGATTGATTTGACTCTCTTATCAGTTTTGTTTGAGACTCAAGTAGAAAAACAAAACATTTAAAGCGACACTAGAGAACATTTTGCAACTAAAAAAATAAATCTTTTCCAAAAATCATTTCTGTGGTTAATCATAACAGGGTGAACGGCACTTCGGCATTCGCTTTGCGGCTCTCTACTGGCTATAACTGCACTATGCAAGTTTGCCAGATCGGGTAGCGACTCTGTGGTTTGAATGAGACATAATGGGACAATTCCGCTTCTAACCTGTAGGAGGACCGAAGCGGGAATAGTTTTCTAGTGTTGCTTTTAGTCTCAGGTTTTAACCTGGTAAGACAAGACATGATGGGACTTTTTCTAAACAACTTGAGACATCATTGGAGACTTGACTCGAGATAACTATTATGATTTGATACTATGAATAAAATTGAATTAAATAGAAGAACACTTGTGGTGATTGGCTACAAGCAAAACCATACAATGATCTATATACTAACAAAGCCCTGAGGTTGAAGGTAATTTCCTGCTAAATAGAGCCTCTTGTCTGGCAAACAAAGCTGTACAGTAGTTTGGGTAAAAAGAGACTAGGGACTTGGGTCTGGTGCCAATATCAATATTTGAGAGTTAAAAGACTGACTGTGATAACGATATCTTTTTTTTCTACATAACATACTTTTTCTTCTTAGGATTCCTTAGAAGTATTTAAAGAATTGTAAACAAGATATAAACTGTAGTATTATTTAGATAAAATTAGAAATGATCTCTGGACAAATTTAATAAAAGAGACAGTCAAGGGTGTAACTTTGGTGTAAGAAGTAGAGGGGACACAAAATAGGGAATCTGGGGGTCCGCTGCCAAAAAAGGTTTGCTATTTGAATCATATTTCCTGCATTTCTAAGTAAGTTTAGGGACTATAATGAAACAAAGTCCGGGAAATAATTAAGTTGATCATAATTATAGATTCTTCGAGAAAAGAAGAAAGAAACTTATTTGAATAAATTTTTGAGGCATGAAAAGTTAACGTTATCCAGTACTTCACTTTAGAAAGACCAAATATTAGATGCTCGTTTGGACAATCTCCTAGGAAACAACCTTCATGGAAGTACAGCCCTCTGTTACTAGTGTGCATCGTGAGAAATGATTCATTAAGTTTCAAATGTTTACAGCGCGATGACAATTCCAGTGTAGTAATCTTCTGTAATCTGTTGCCTCCTCTTGCAGATGTTTTTCTGCATCAGCCTGGGTTTTATAATTGCCTGGGCGCCATACGCTATTGTGTCCTTCCTCTTCATTTTCCACAAGGGGACCCAGTACATGGCTCCTGAGGGCTTTGTGTTTCCCGCCCTGTTTGCCAAAAGCTCCCACATCTACAACCCATTCATTTACTTTTACTTTAACCAGCCTTTCCAAAAGGAGCTTCGCTCCCTGCTCTGTCCCAAGTTGGGAGAAAACCAAGTGGGCTTTGACGTTGCCGAAGTCCAAGTTCAATATCCCATCCACATTCAGCTCCAGGAAAGACGCTACGTCCAAAAGAAGAATGTTGATTTATCTTTTGTCATAACTCACAGCAAGGGCGAAGGCAAAGAAATGGACAGAGAACAAAGAATCGCACAGAAACAGTAATCGTGATCAGGCCGGTGTATGCCAGTGTGTAAAACAAAACATTTCATAAAACACTTTAACATTTCACTCAGCATTTCAACATTTCCCAAAACACAACAGCAAAGCAAAAAATAAAACGACATTTGATGAGACCCAAACTGTATAAAAGGTAGGTACGTATTGGACAATGATTCCTCGTTGCATATTGGATGCACTGGCTGTCAGTCTGTGACAAACGGTAGTTCTTCTTCTTTTGGATTTAAGGCAGACTGATAACCTACGGCTGATAGATAGATAGATAGATAGATAGATAGATAGATAGATATACAAAAGTATAACCCAATTAACATAAATGCACACCCAAATCATTAACAAAAACCTTGTTAAAAACGTCAACTAGGACAGGAACAGTTCAGAACACTGTCCCATGAGCCTTTGCACTGCTTAAATTCAAAACAGTCAATTTAGAGCGCAAGGCGTCCCGCCTGCCGTTACAGTCTACTATATTGCGGTTTAGAGTGTAACCTATGTTGCACCTAAAAGTATTATTTTAGAATATCCTAGAATAGGGATATGCTTAATTCTGTTGGGAAATTTCATTGTAATTAAATTTGATAAATATTCTATTTATATTCTGTATCGTACGGCGCCAAAACCTAAGCGTCGTCGCCAGACAAAATGTATTGAGTGAATTCAAGTCAATCAATATACAGTAAGCCTATGTTATAGCCTATAGGTTTAAATGTATTTCAATTCATTCAATACATGTTCCAAACCCTTTACCCATTATACAAGTTGCTCTAAAAGTACCGACAGTGTAAAAATAATACGATAAATTAAATTCTACCTCATCAGCCTGTGTGACCTGTAGCCTACCGTTGGAAGAATGCATTGTAACTCTAACATTGATTGAACATTGGCACCATCTACTGGATCATTTACACTATCTATAGTTTTTACACCAAATTGGGTATTCAATATTCAAACAAAGAAATACTTTCCAATTCACTTACTTTATTTTTTACCTTTCGGCTAATGTTAACAGACAGGTAACGGATTTTACCCTCGGAAAATGTATGAAATGAACATGTTAGAAAATATTGGTTGGCAAATATGTAAACATTTTTAAACAAGAAAATTATATTGATTTAAGAGAATCTGGGACAATTTCTGATGTGGGCAGTTTGGGGGGGCCACCCCCAGAATTCTTTTGCGTTAAATTCTTAATTTCCGGCATTTTGGTGAATTTGTACACCTATTTCTATATTTTTTTGAATCAAAATGCCTAAAATATAAAAAAACAATATAAAGTGGGGAGAACAAGTATTTGATACACTGCTGATTTTGCAAGTTTTCCTACTTACAAAGCATGTAGAGGTCTAATTTTTATCATAGGTACACTTCAGCTGTGAGAGACGGAATCTAAAACAAAAATCCATAAAATCACATTGTATGATTTTAAATAATTAATGACAAGTATTTGATCAACAATGTATCTAATACTTGTTCTCCCCACTGTAAAAACATAACGGGATATATTGCAATAAAGTAAATATTTTTTTGTTTCTATTTGCTTAAAGGAGAATTTCGGTCGATTTCAATACGTAGCAAAACTTTGTTGTTTGGTAATTTGGAGTTATGCAAGAATAATGTAAACAATTGGGGCTGCCTACATCCTGTTATCCTCATGCTAGTTAGCACCCAACAGGCTTAAACAGGGCAAGTTTTAAACATGTTTTTAGCCTCTAAGTTCAAGAGCCCACTGTTGCTTAGTTACCTATGCACAATAGCTCTTGCTAGCTGTTTCTACTAAGGACCAGTGATGGGAATAACGGTGTTATAAAAAAATGACGTTACTAACGGTGTTGCTTTTTTCAGTAACGAGTAATCTAATTGATTACTCTTCCCATCTTAATCCCCCGTTACTGCGTTAATGCGGCGAGTTACTATAATTGAAGCTGCTTTTCTCATCAGACCAACTAGATCTCTGAGCCGAGAGGATAGACTTTTTCCTTCCTTGGTTAGTGGGCCGTGCACGAGACAAGCGCATGAATGCTGACGATTGGCTGAGGATGAGTAAAATGTCATGGTAAGCCAATTAGAGGTAGAGTTGGGCGGGTGTTTGAAAGCACGCATAGTCGGACACACAACAAACAACACAAACGAGTAAAGATTTTCCACCGTGGTCAGAAAACACAGGCACTATGACTCTAGAGTGGCAACTCGCTCCGAAGCTAATTGCTGTCACTTTCTCATTTCTCCCTCTCTATATCAACCACCCCCTAACTTGCCTAACACTGCTAAGGACATAATGGCGCATCGTTTTTTTGCAGAACAAATACATTTTGTAATATTGGATTGTATAAGTTCGACAATCAACTAGTGTGGACTTCACCAGAAAACAGGAAATAAACAGAGGAATGTCTTAACAACTTTTATGCTTGTCACAGCTATTGCAGTCAGATTCGCTTTGTTCCCTCGGAAGGAATCACTTCACATGGGCAGGAATGACATTTTGAACATGTTTAGAGGCTAAAAACATGTCTAAAACTTGCCCTGTTTAAACCTGTTGGGTGCTAACTCTAGCAGGGTGATAACACGGTGCAGGCAGCGCTGATTAGTTGTTAATTTTTCTTGATACTGACAGCACTCCAAATTTACAAACAACAGAGCTAAGTGTTGAAGTTGACCCGAATTCTCCTTTAACAGCCTGCGTTCTGTTAAAATCTTAGATCCTCTATATTCTCCGTGAGTAGCAGCAGAACTCAAGTTTAAATTGTCATTTCAGTGCTATATTCAGTGATAAATACTGACATGTAAACAATCACAGGCTACCTGTAATTGCTATAATTATATGGTACATGCAAATATGATCTGTGTTACATGTTTTTGTATTATGACTTTTAAGTATTTGTCAACTTGGTAGTTCTTGGCACTTTAAATCAGAGGTGACACAAAAAGTCAATCATGTATTTCTGTTTTTATTTGCCAAATCCAGAAGGTGATAATGTTGATAATGGCTGAATTCCACTAAGGTATACTACGGGCGGCTTAGCTCAGGTGGTAAGAGCGGACGCCTCCCAATAGGAAGGTTGGTAGTCGATCCCTGGCCCTGGAGATTCATGTTGAAGTGTCCTTGGGCAACACTTTGATGGCGTAGCATCAGGATGGATTCAGGGTTCAGAGTGTAAATGAATGTAAATGTTTATCTGCACCGTGTGTGAATGGTTCCTGTACTGTGTTAAAGCACTTGGAAGTGCTTTAACTTAGTACATGAACCATTACATTAGAAAAGCACTATATATATATATATATATATACATACACACAGTTTATTTACCAGTTGATGGGCTCTGTAGTTGGATCACTGGCACAGCTAAATGGAACAGAGACATCGTTAATGTCATAGTGTGTTTTTAATAATACTAGCAGTGTGGCTCTATAAATCTGTTACTTTGGGCCTGACTGAAATATGTCAACAATGTGTGATTCTTCTGTTGTTTAAACCTGACTTTACTGTAGCTGCATTTTGCTCCACTTCATTCCCTTCTCTCTCCCTTTTCATGTCTAAGCTGTCCTGTCATAATAAAGGCCTAAAAAGCCCCCACCCCCCCCAAAAAAAAATTGCTGAAGGTACATGGACAATATCTTTTATCATTTTAAACAGGTATTTGGCTACTAAGTCTGTTGTAATTGTCTGTTTCTAACTCAAATATTGACAGAAAGTTGATCAGTGAATTTGTCCTTGTGTTTTCTCTCTCTCTGTAGCCCTTAAAACATAATTTAAAACACTCAGATGTCCCTTGGGACATTGAAATTATATTTAATATGTAAAATATATAAAAATGTTTCTTTAAAGCACAGAAATTGAAAGTCCATCATAAAATCATCCATCCCAAAAGATATACAGAGAAAATAGCCAAATACAATGATGAATGATATCAATCATTTGAACTGCGATTGATAAACTGTTCAACATTCATATATTCTCTCATTTCTATTCAGTCCGCGGTCTCAACCACTGGTGATTCAACAGCTGCTTAAATGGAAAGAAATTAAAATTCCCTCACAGACCAGAATCACTTTTATCTCATTTTTTAATGCTCAGTCTGAGCAATTTAACAACTTAATACATGTTAATGAGAAACCAATTAATTTAATGCCACTCTGACTGATTCATGAGCTCCTTGTAGTCCAATGTGCCGGTAATTTGAGTAAAGAACAAACTCCGTCAGGACTGTAATAGTTTTAACAGTTATCTAAATGGTGATAACGGCCCTGTACTCGATGATTTAATATATCATCAAGCTATATTCATATTTTTGATCATTACAATGGATTAAAAGTCTATGTGTAATGGTAAGTTGTCAGTTGTAGATCTTGCTTTTTTCAGAGCAACAGTATGCATTGTCCAGCACCAAGCGGAGGACAAACCAAGTTAGCAACTAGCTAGTGAACACAGTGAATCATTTAGAAGCTAAAAAGCAGGTATTTCCCCCAGGAGTTGGTGGATACCAAAAACAGAGCTAAAACAAAAGTGAATATTGGACATACAGCGTGTCTACATAGGAGTAGCATGAGCAGCACGTTAGCAGAGCAGCAGCAGCTCCAGTGCTCCATTTTAGTCTCCACAGGATGCATTCAGGCACAGTATTGAGTGTAGGTCACCATTGTGTTGGCAGCTCTCCAAACCCAATTCATGTAAAACAGAAAAAAAGTGGGAAAATGCGATTTGGGCCGAGTTTGCCAATGTATAAAGCAAGTAAAATGTAAGATGTTGCACAGCCTGCTTAGACAGCTGGATTGATTAATAATAGCATATCATTGCTGTCGGGCAAAAACCTTGCACCTTCAAAAGCGTTGCAAATGACAGAAAGATGATGAAAGAGTGACTTCTTTAAATATCAGGACACCAAAGCAAGATTAAAGTACTGGTTAGAGATGATATGTCAGACTGTTCCTGTGAAAGGTATTTAAAGATGAGCCCAGCGTTGTGTATGTGCTACAGTGTTGTAGCAGGCATTCCTCATCCTCCTCTCCTCTTCTCTCCTCCCCTCCCAACCAGCCACAAGTTGTCTTTGTTAAGTTGTTGTGTTAGATAAGTACTTTTCCGTTTTTAATTGTAAGGGTGGACCTCCAGATGTGTTACTTTAGTTTTTCTCCTGTTTTCTCAGTTAGGGAGATAAGTCATTGTTATTCTTTTGGCCATATTTTGGTATTTTAGGTTAATATCTTGCTTTTTAGACAGTGTTTTGTTTGTTATTTTCGTGGTAATCCACCCTGAAGCTTTAAGTTACATATATGTGTTTAATAATAAATTATATTTAATGTCATATAAATAAATTGTGACAACAAAACAAGTTTTGTGGCCACTTGGGGGACGGGGTAGATGGGACCTTTCTTCTTGTTCATGTTGCGTCCTAGGCACCCCTAGACTGGGGCGTAACATACAGATTATATAACCGCTTGACAATAGCCTGCATTGATGAGTGTTTTCTCCATCAGCAACAAGACTTAATTGCATTTCTCTCTATGAACAGGGTTAAATCAGGATTAGACTGTGGTGACACATGCTCAACAATGTTTCAAAATCCTAATCAAATCTAGCCTATGTCATAATTTAAACAAGTCTCCCAATGAGAAACAGGTCTCTCACCCGCCTCTGCCTGCTGGGCTGTGTTAGTGTGTTTGTGTGATGGCTGGGCCAGCGAGATTGTTAAACCTGCAGTGGTTTGTGGAGTTTAACTCCGAGCGACGAGGCACTAGCTGGCTATCGCATCCCTTTATGAAGCTTCTCAACTCATTTATTTGTTCATTTCTTGCCTAAAATTTTCTCAGAAGTGAATTTAGTGATGAATAAAGTGGCAAAAATTGTTAAAATTGAAAAACACATTGAAACGACAATGGTTGAGGCACGTGTAGGCTAGTACATCACTTAACACTTCTGTTGTGGTTTATTTACTTGTGTTTTCTTATCTTTCTTATTGTTGTGTGTTGTGGTCTATTTGCATGTTTTCTTATTTTTGCGTGTTGTCGTCTATTTGCATGTGTTTTCGTGTTGTTGCTTGCAGTGGTCTATTTATGTGCATTTTCTTAATGTTGCGTGTTATGGCCTCTCAGGGCCACCAAAGACATTAGTCTGGGGCATCTTAATCAGTTTTTATTGCCAATCCAAACACTTTCACCTCTACAAAATGGGAACTTGTTTTGAACGTTGATCTAAATAAAATGGGAAATCATAAATTGCAGTAGTAACAATAATTGGATAGGTTGGCATCACTGCCACCATAAAGCCAAAATCAAACCCGTCATATAAACAAGTGAGTGACTCAAAACTGGCACCATGCTGAGCTTTTGACAACTGGATGGAAACCATTAACTTTTCTAAACAAGATTAAATGGGTCCTCCAAGGCCAACTCAAAGCACTTTATAACACGAGGCACATGTGCTGTTTGTTTGTTTTAATATCTGTAGAGATTGTATGTTTAGTCCAAGTAGTTGCAGGTCAGGTGGAATGGAGACCCTGGATTTCTTACAGACGTAGTTACCTGTCTGTCTGTGACTCAAACGTTAGCATTAGTATTTGATTTGTAGCTGACGACAGCAGCTCCAATTGGCAAATTTAAATGATAGATAGGAAGCTATTCATTATGTTTTTGGAAAAATCAAGAAAAAGGGAGCCAACATATTGTCACACTAAAAGTATTTGGTATCCAGGGTTTATTATTAAGGGATGAGTGTGTCAGTATTAGATTTTTATATTTGTAAGGGAAGGATGGTGCAAAGTCAATATGTTAAACCACTTTGAGATTGTTTTAACTAAATGTAAATAGAAAGATGGATTCCTCTCAACTGTTGTTCAACTGTTCAGCTAAGACATTATTTTCAAACTTTACTACCATTAAAATAGTCATTTTTTATGCTTGTTTTAATGCTGAACTCTTTCCTACTTGTTCTTGGATTTTTTTTGCCTGCTAAACCTGAAAGTAGCTTTAAAAACTCATCAACGTACATCTGTTTGTGTGTGTGTGTGTGTGTGTTTGTTTATGGGTTTGGAATCTTGCAGACCCTGTTTTTCAGAGGCACTCAGTCACGACATTTCACCCTCGTTAAGCCTGGAAATGGGGACAAGGCAGCAAGCCCTGATGGGTGGCACGGCGATCTCATTATGGGAGGAAGTTGCCCCACTGGAGCGGAACAGGACAGGACAGACTGGGATGGAGCGGGATAGGGTGGGGGGTAATGGTGGCTCGAATCAGAGTGGCACTGTGGGTGCAGGTCAGGCACAAAACCCCCCTCTCCTATTCTGTATGCCAGCCGGGCCTCCATTGTTGTAACCCTCATTAGCACCAGTTAAAAGAATCTGTTCTGCAGGACCGGAGGCGCCACTCTGCAGCCGCTCCCCGGCTCGTTCACAGTAGAAACCTTAAACTACTTCTTCTCTACAGGCAAAGCGAAGTGATTACCAACAGTACACGGCAGCAGGGGGTTGAGGTTCTGCCCGAAGACGCCAGCATGAACTCTCCAGATTATGGAGTTGCAACAATGAGGAGAGGAAGCTATGATGATGCTGCAGCTTCTCTACATCCTGTAAGTATTGATCCACCATCCAATACACAAAGGTGAAAAAGATGACTGCTGAGTGTGATTATGTGCGAGCGCTGCTTTGTTAATTGTTCCAGACTGATGATCTGACCTACATCAACATACAGTACATGTTGTTTAGCAGTTGCTGTGTGTATGGGGGAGAGGTTTGAAGGCTGTGTTACATATGATGGGTTAGAAAATGTCAGTAAATGGTCAAGGAGAGGAACAATTCACCAACCCATAGAGTATGAAAGAATACTAATTAAGAAAAACAATGTTCCTTCCTCCATGTTCCTTGACTGTATTTGGCTGTACAAGGCTGGGGCCAGATTAATTTCTGTTCAGTTGTTGACATTGAAAGTATTTGGAGTTGAAGTTGAATAATTGGCAGATGGCAATGAAACTCTTGATTAGAAGTGCTTTAGGTGTTGCTTTTAACCTTGAGCTTTCAATGATGGTAGTTATGGAGGGTCTCTGAGTGCAGATTCAAACCATTGTCAAACAAATATGCAGCCTCTGTAAACTCAAACCATAGAGTTAATCCTTTATTTATTTGGGAAATGGAAATTCTGCTTTTCCTGGTTTATAATTGGAGTCTGTCATCGCCAGAGAATGACAAGTCCTCAAACACAAGTGGCCCACATGTATATGTTTTTCCGACAAGAAAAATCTTCTGGCTGTGAATATAATCACTTCCTCTTTCAAAAATGTAAAGGTTGAAGTAGCGCGAAGTTAGCCTGGCTCGGCCCTCCTACGTACTTCCGCTCAATTTTCATTTTCCTCCAGTACTCCGTCTGGGTTTGCGGTATATTCTTGGCTGAGAACCATGATGTTGAGGTTGTACTCTAGCCGTAATGGCGGCTGAGAAAAATGCAAGCGAAGCCATTCGGTCCGTTGTGGAAATTAAAGCCTGAGCAAGAACAATCTTTGCTAAGTTTTGTTGGGGGCCATGATGTTGTGGCCCTCCTCCCCACAGGGTTCGGGAAATGTTTGATTTTCCAGCTCGCTCCGTTAGTGATGAAGAAGTTAGCTAAAGCTAACGTTAGAAATGCTAAGGCTAACGTTAGTGAGGCTAAGCCAAAGTCAAGACCAAACATTAGTGATTGGTGATGGCAGATTCAGAGTGGCTCTGGGCAGATCCAATAGTTTTAAACTTCAAGAGAGTATCCACCTTCAAGGAAGTTAACACGTTATTTGAGAGTGGCCAGACTCTCTGGACTAATGAAATGTACAAGAGAGTCTGGTAGGACCAGGTTAGCGCAAAGTTGTTATATTGCCGCAAATCCTTTTAAGGTATGGTCATGTTAGTCTTCTGCCTATTGATAGCCACGTGATTTCCTGGTGTTGTGTCAAGTCTGTTAACACATTTGTGTTTCCCATTAGTCAAATGTTGACAACAGAAAACATTTCCCTGAATCTGTCATGTGAATTTGTTTGGTAGCATGTTGTGTACATCAACAGTACAGGTGCAGTATAAAAGGATTCACACTGTACCTCCCAGTGTAGCATTTGTGCACCCTGAACTGGTAGGTCACCTCGGTCATTTGTGTGCTAGTCCTGGTTTATTATGAGTGAGTGGACTTGGTGTGCCAGCATGGAACCGGCTGCAGAGACAGAGGCCAGAAAGAGATGCTTTGCCAAGTATTCCTGCTTTTGTTTTTTGCTGTTTTTCTCTTTGTCTTCAGTTCTGCTTTACCCAATTTTTCAGTTTGTCCAACAATTGGAGCACAAGAGCAGCCACAACAAGATGGAAAATCTTTTTTTTCACACAACCTAACAAAGTCGGTATGTGTATGGAAGACTGTTCATGCTGGGGAAATGAAACGATGAATTAGAGGTCAGGAACCCTTACCCTAAGGAGGGGTCTTTCATTAAGCACAAAAGATGAAAAACATGCACACACGGCTGTGGTGCTGAAGAAGTCCCTTTATTAACTGAGAGTTCAAGGAACTCTGGTCTACAGGGGATAACTGTTGATGTCCTTTATTCTACAGACAATCAACATTGGTTTTTCAATGACATTGGTGTTTCAATGACAGTAGTAATAGTAGTAGTTATAGTGCCACATCAAGCTTCATTTGTGGTTTTCAGTAAAATATCTTGACAACTGTTGGATGGCATAGACATTCAAGTCCCCCTCATGATAAATTTGGCAGATCCTCATACCCAAAGGACAGAATAGGTTGATTGTAAATGACTCCTAAAACAACATATCTCCTTTCTATTTAATGCCATATGATGATGGTTTAACTTTTGACCGTACATGATCGTGGTGGAAATTTGCATCATATGCCCGTTCTATTTAACAGAACTGGAGCAGTTTTTAACACATAATTAACGAAAACAAACTAGTAAGCTTAGCCAACAAAAATACAAATTGTACTGTAACTGCATCTGAATACTTCTGCCACCTTTAAAGCCCTCCTCAACTCAAAAATGTGTTTTGCTTATCGTTTCTCCACTGTTTCTAGGATTGTGCAATGATGCAGTGCAGAGTTTATGTAATGGTCACACTGCTAACTTTGCAAGGGCCTCTTTGGTAGATTTAGTTTAGTTATATACTCAAGAACCTATCTAGAATCCTGAGGGCATGGACAAACGGCAAATGGTTGTGTAATCTATGTCATTTAGTGGTGTACGTAAGCATTGTACAATGTTTGAATATCCTATTAATACAATGAATAAAAAGGCCCTACAAATAAATATACATTGATACATGTAGATATGTTGTTTCACTTACAAGTCTTCTGTTTTCTTACAGCATCTTAGACACTTGGCTCAGAGAAGGCGCTCTGCCCCGTCACTGGTCTTTGGGAAGGCTCTGCCATGGTCTCCTATCAGGTGTGTACATCATTGGTTTAAACCTTTTTTCCTTAGGCTTTGAGGTATTTGACAGTAAGTTGTCAAACCTGGCGCAATGGGAAATAAATTAAAAATTCTACAATTTCCTGGCATGATGTGTTGGGCATATCTTTTAAAATCTTACACAAATGAGATGCTTAAAGTTATATACATTTCCAAACAAAAATACCAACCATTGTCTGGTTGTAGCTTATAAATTGGGATGAATTGTGGCTTTTCTTTATGTCATGTGATAGTAAATTGAAGATCTTTGGGTATTAGTCAGTTGAAGACATCATCTCCGATTTTAAAGGCCACATGTCACTATTTCCTGAAATTTTATTGATCAACAATGTAAAGCTCTCGCTTGAACAAGAACACAGAGACAGGCACATAGACTGACATACAGTTAAAAGTTTATTTGAACAGTCAGAAAGGAATGTGCAATAGGGAGTGGGTTTGGATCAAGTGCTGTAGATCGGGACTAAAGCTGGAAGGAGGCAGACAGGGCCGAACTGAGAAACGAAGAAGGCAGTGGTGAGAGTCCAGTCTCCAATCGTCAAGGGATCCAGTGTGAGAGTGATGAGAGGGGTGTAGCGCTCAGCTTACAGCAGCCTAGCCGGTAGGCAGAGAAGAAGCTGAACAGATCCAGTGGAGAAGCAGCGGGTTCAGAGCGTTATCTGAACAAAAAGGCAAAAACGAACCTTGAGCACAAAAATACAGAGCGAGACAAAAAACATAGGAGCTCTAGGAGCAGAACCACTAGATTTAAACTGAGCCAAATCGCCACAAGTTGGGTTGTACGATCAAGCGCTGATGAGGTGTTTAGCCCGGGTTTATATACTGCTGGAGATGATTAGTAGAAACGAGCTGCAGCTGATCTGGAAACAGAGCCGGAGTGAGTGAATGGCCACAGGTACTGCCTCTGGGGCCTGTTCCATGAAAGTAGAATAAAGATATCCAGGATAAGTGAAAAAGCGGCGCTTGACTTAGTGTGATCCGTTCATCGCAGCTTAATCGGTTGCACGTTTGCCGAGCCAGGATGAACAGGTGAAGCTATGTCAAGCCAGGTGTAGATAGCTGGGATAAGTGCACATTCACGGCTTTCTTAAATAGACCACGGTATTGATCACTTTACTGATGCAGAGATGGAGAAAACGCATGCGGCATATGTTTCACCCAATGAGCAGTAGCTTCTAATGGAAAGTAACGAGGAGGTGAAGCATATAATATGCAGAAAGGGAAATACGGCTGTTGTGAAACGGAGAGAAAAAGCCTATAGCGGACCGACTGAATGTGTAAGGATGTAAAAATATCTACTTAGCCTACTAGTCACTCCACATTTTTTACAAAGTTGTAGGCTACACTGTGTTTTAATTGCTTTAAACATGCTAGTTTCATGTTTCTGTTTTTATGTGATAAATGTGCTGGTTTTACTGTAAAGTGTCTATGAGTAGCCTACCATGTAAAGCACAATATAAATAAAATGTATTATTATTTAGCCTACTTTGCCTTAAAAGTGAGCAGAGGGAATTAATATTCCTAGGGAAATGTACCCTAAGGACTATAGGCTTCATTTAAAACCCTTATTCACAACACATGAACATTTTTTACAACCAAATGCACAAATCTCTATAAGCTATGTCTAATTCTAAATATCTTTGTACAATTAATGTTCATACAGAACAATGAGAAAGGGACAAAAACTAGTAAAACAATATTCATGTTTTTTTTTAAATTCTTCTGACAAGTGACAGCACCAAAATTAAAAGATTAAGAAGCATTGTGGTGTTCCCGGTGTGATGAATGCAAACTACACTATATAAGTCTATACATGTAGGCCACGTTATTGGTCCAGTGATGTGAGACTTATTGAGAAGGTTATGAAACCAAAATAAGCTATAATAAAAAAACATTAGGCCTACATATTAAAGAGTAAAACAAACTCCTTGTCCTTTTATTAGAGAAGGACAAGCAACAATAAAATGAAATCATGACTGTATTGGTCTCTGACCAGTCTGCCACTAATATCATCTGGGAATATTGCTGCATTGTCCCACATGGACGCCGCGCTGCTCATCTCTACTTTTACAGAGAGAGTGGACACTGTCGCGATGCCCAGGTCTGCTGGCAGGCAGCAGCCACCGGGCAGCGTCTGCACGCCAGGCAGCCTCAAAACACTACCAGCCCAACGGGAAAAGTCTTGACTCTCCCGATTGTCACTCCGCATCTGGATGCCAGTGCAACCATTTCTAACCATCTAAACAACTGCAATAGTAGAGGTTTAAATCAAATTCATGACAACAATAGTGACAAATAATGCATGTTAATAAAAATAAAGCAAAACACATGCAGAAGACAACGGAATAACTTAAACAAGTTTATGTCAGATCAGAGCGGCAGCTGATTTAACACATGAGACTCCAGGATTAATCTTAGCCTGGCTGTTAGCCTGCTCTGGACCAGGCTAGCCCCAATGAATAAATCTCCATGGTTACTTGGCTGGGTTTAATTCAACCTGGTTTTGTGCAACCAAATCAAAGCTAAATTTATCCAAGATAACTTGAATATCCCGGCTTAATCCCTTATCCTGGTTTCGTGCAACAGGCCCTTGGTCACAGCAGGTGGAGACAAATTTTCCCAGCACTTATCCCAGCTATCTACACCTGGCTTGACATAGTTTCACCTTCTCATCCTGGCTCGGCAAACGTGCAACCGATTAAGCCGCGATGAGCGGATCACACTAAGTCAAGCTGCGCTTTTTCACTTATCCTGGCTATCTTTATTCTACTTTCGTGCAACAAGCCCCCGGACGGGGAACCACAGCCGACCATATCAAACAATTGAGGATTAGGACCACATGGGAATTCTGACTTTAAACTCAGAAATGAAATACGTTTCTCACATGTAGCCCTAATCCTCTTCTGTACAATAAATTCATTAATGTAAGCGATAATTTGCAGAATGATTTATTAATAATAAAATAGAATTTGTTAGTTGCTGCCTCTATTCAAAGAAACAACAACATTTGTTTTACCCACATGGTTGCTGGAGAATGCTACCCATTAAGAATAGAGTCACTAATTTGACAGTTTACTGTCATGGTGCTGCCATTGGTCTTTAGACTTTATCTCAGTGTGACAGTATGTTTTTGATGCCTTTATTCTAGTGGCTTATTTCTTGATGGGTTTTGGGTTTCTGTTTCATTTATTGCTATTTTGAGTTGGTTGTGCTTACCATTATATTTCTTGTGTTTCTGAAGCCCTGCTTGTCTTTTCTTTTTACATCTGTTTTGTGTCTAGCCTCATCAGTCTGCTTTGTGTTGCCAGTCCTCATTGTCTTGTTACCCAATCAGTGTTTACCTCGTTATTCCTGGCCCAGCAGTGTCTTGTCTTGTGATTAGCTCCATGTGCATTTCTACCTGTCTGTTACTTTAAAGCATTGGCAGACCAACCTGATTATTGGCCATCAAACAGTCTGGCAAAGTCAGTGTCTCAAGTCTGTTTGGTGTGTTTCGTTCTGTCATCAGTGGGAGGAGCTGTCTGCCTTCATTTGCACCGATTTGACATGTTGAATCAGAAGGCGGGCAGTCGGACTCAAATGACCAATCTGATTGGTGGAGTACTAACCTGGAAATGACGAGCAGGATGAGCGTGACTAACGAAAAACAAAAAAATCTTTTAAACTGACCTTTGTCGATCTGAAATGAAGACAGATTCAGGAATTGCATGGCCTATTTCTCGCTTAAAATGTTTCGGTGAACTATTTTAAATATGAGATTGTATTCTGAACAAGCCGCCATGACGGTCTGGCTTTAAAATTCCAGAGAAGCCAGAGCCACGTGACGCGTTTGTACAATCAGCTGCACCAACTGACAGTTTACTAAGAAATGAGATAATATAAAATATTCCAGCAACTTTGTTTACATGCAGCTATAGTGGAGAAAATACAAGTTTAAAATGTTTATGGAAACACCTTCTGGCTCATAGTGTCAAAGCCTTACGGCCTACAGATGGCAGCACAGAGAAATACAAGCTAAAATCACCTGTTTTTTTATTATTATCACAGAGGAGCACTTGTCATACCATATAAAGATATTTATCAACTTCAATTACTTATTGACTAATGATTTGTTTGATTATTTTATGATATAGTTGAGATTTGTAGATGATTTACAGTACACACATTTAACATATCTCTTAATACTTAACCAACATGTATGTTTTGTTAATAATTATTAATTAATGGCTTATAAATGACTGACTGATAGGTATTATAAAGTTTTACCCTTATGTTTGGCCCCCCATTGTGCTCCTACCACATGCTGAAGAGATGTCACCTTGATATCACCCTGCAGGCTACACAGCCCACACTATTCACCCACAAACAGATGTCCCTGTGGGGGATTTACAGAGCAGGGTTTTGAAACAGCGACATTCACATAGCTCAAACCTACCTCACTTACTAACTACTCTGATGACCAGGCTGGATAGCTGATAATGATTTGCCTTCTATTTCAAATCTCCAGAAACCTAATGAACAGGTTATCATTCTCAGTGTGAATGTTAGATTGTGTCATTTAAAGGATAATTTTATAAGCCTGGAAACATGAAAGTATTACACAAGAAAAAGCAGTAAAATAATGGAGTATATATATATATATATATATATATATATATATATATATATATATATATATATATATATATATATATATATATATATATATATATATATAAAAAATCCCCCTCTCACCCTTTGTGGGGTGGTAAATGTCATCCTCAAGCTGTCCAAGGACTGCACTCTTCTGGACAGAGACCTCTGATGTTTTACCTGGAATCTGCTGGAGCCACTCTCCCAGTTTGGGGATCACAGCCCCCAGTGCTCCGATTACCACTGGCACCACTGTTGCTCTTACTTTCCACATCTTTTCTAGCTCCTCTTTCAGCCTTTGGTATTTCTTGAGCTTCTCGTGTTCCTTCTTCTTGATGTTGCTATCGCTTGGGATTGCCACATCTATCACTACTGCCTTCTTCTGCTGTTTGTCCATCAACACGATGTCTGGTTGGTTAGCCATCACCAGTTTGTCAGTCTGGATCTTGAAGTCCCACAGGATCTTAACTCGGTCATTCTCGACTAGTCATTAACATTAACATTAACCACTGAGCTATCAAGGAGCTAAACACACACATATATATACAGTGGGGCTCGAATGTTCAGGCACCCCAGGTAAAAAATTGTATTAATGTGCATAAAGAAGCCAAGAAAAGATGGAAAAATTTCCAAAAGACATCACTTGACAGATTAGACATTCGTATAATATGTCACAAAAAGTTAGATTTAATTTCCGTCATTTACACTTTTAAAATAACAGGAAACAAAAAAATGGTGTCTGCAAAAGTTTGGGCACCCTGCAGAGTTTATAGCATGCACCGCCCCCTTTGGAAAGCTAAAACCTGACAGTGTTATGGATTGTTCTCAATCATTGTCTGGTAAGACCAGGTGATGTCAATCTTAAGGTTTTAAATGCCCAAACTCATCTGACCTTGCCCCAACAATCAGCACCATGGTTATATAATGGTTAATATCCTCTGTTCGGAATGTAATTAAGAAATGGCCGACATCAGGAACAGTGGAAGTTAAAGCAAGATCTGGAAGACCAAGAAAAATATCAGACAGAACAGCTTGCAGGATTGTGAGAAAACCTGAGTTTGCACGATCCATCCAGAAAGACCTGGCAGACACAGGAGTTGTGCTGCACCATTCCACTATAAAGAGATACTCGTACAAATATGGTCTTCATGGAAGAGTCATCAGAAGAAAACCTCTTCCACGTCCTCACCACAAAAATCAGCGTTTGAAGTTTGCAAATGAACGTATAGACAAGCCTGATGCATTGTGGAAACAAGTTCTGTGGACCGATGAGGTTAAAGTACAACTTTTTGGCCGGAATGAGCAAAGGTACGTTTAGAGAAGAAAGGGCACAGAATTTTATGAAAAGAACCTCTGTCCAACTGTTAGGCATACTGTTGTTAGGCTAACTTGATGCCATCTGTGAAAAAGCTGAAGTTAAAGAGAGGATGGCTTCTACAAATGGATAATGATCCTAAACACACCTTAAAATCCACGGTGGATTACATAAACTGAAGGTTTTGCCATGGCCTTCACACTCTCCTGACCTCAACATAATCTATGGATAGACCTTAAGAGAGCAGTGTGTGAAAGACAGCTCAGAAATCTCAAAGAACTGGAAGACTTTTGTAAGGAAGAATGGGCGAAGATACCGTAAACAAAAGAAGGACTCTTGGCTGGCTACCGGAAGCGTTTCCAACCTGTGATACTTGCCAAAGGAGGGGGTGTGAGGTATTAACTCTGCAGGGTGCCCAAACTTTTGTAGACGTTTTTTTTTTGTTTTGTTTTCTGTTATTTTAAAAGCGTAAATGATGGAAATAAAATCTAACTTGTGGTGACATATTATACAAATGTCTAATCTGTCATTTGATGCCTTTTGGAGATTTTTCCCATCTTTGCTTGGCTTCTTTATGATTTCACCCTCAGAAAATGTATGAAATTGAACATGTTTGAAAATATTGGTTGGCAAATATGTAAACATTATTTTTTAAGACAATTATGTTGATTTAAGAGAATTTGGGACAATTTCTGATGTGGGCAGTCTGGCCCCCCCCAGACTTTTTTTGTATGAAATTCTTCATTTCCTGCATTTTGGTAAATTTGAATGCACCTATTTCTATATTTTTTTAATATATTTTTCATGGCCCCATCTATCCTCCCCTCAACACGGTGCAGTCGTCCTGTCCCCTTTGCAGAAAAGCATCCCCAAAGAATGATGTTCCCACCTCCATGCTTCACGGTTGGGATGGTGTTCTTTGGGTTGTACTCATCCTTCTTCTTCCTCCAGACATGGCGAGTGGAGTATTTCTGTCTCATCAGACCACATTACCTTCTCCCATTCCTCCTCTGTGGTCATTGGGCCTGGACATGCGCTGGCTTGAGCAGGGGGACCTTGCGTGCGCTGCAGGATTTTAATCCATGACGGGGTGGTGTGTTACTAATCAAATTGAAAGATGAAAGAGGATACTTATGAAAGATACTATGTCACATACTGTGATGTGAAATGAAACAACTGGGTTTCATGCCTTGTCTGACTGTAGAGCTAGTTTAAATTCGGAGGGGCAGCTGTTGTTGGTTTGTTTGTTGTAGAAAGAAAACTCTCTCTAAAAAGGTTTAGTATCACATCTGAACTGTTATTGAAAACCCTGAAATTAAATCTGAAATTTTTAGGGGTGGCTTTTGAGAACATTGAGGTCAAGTCCTCTGGGAATCTGGGGCTTTGATGAAAGCTTTCAATGAAACCATCTAATCTGCATTTGAATGGCTGATTCCATTGTTTACACTTATTATAATAACATTTGAGTATAGGGCAACAAATAGAAAAAAAAGTAAAAGATGAGAAAGGTTTGAAATTGCATTTAGATCTCCATCTTGGATATTATAACTGCTGGATCGTCCAAATAATGAAAAGTATGATGTCTCTGTACTTCATGTTGTTAGTATGGAGATGGAGGAGTCTTTGATTCATGACCTCCAGTATTTCTAAAATATGTGTCTTTTGAGCACTGATTACTGTAAGTGGTCTGATCAAGAAACCCCTGTATGATTTAAAGACCTCGCTTATAGGCTCTTTACCAACAGACAAACTTTGTTTGTGTTAATTTTTTGGCTTTGTGATGTCATAACACACCTACAGTCTGTTAGGTGTCGGGTGAAGTCAGATTCTTATCTTGCTGGTTCTTCATCCCCTCCTCTTCTATATCTGACATTTAACTCTTTAACCTTTTAGCTGCTCTTCCAATTCACACAAAGACCACCAGAACATCCAGGGGGCGATTCTCTCAAAGTAAATCAGAGAAATGTCAGACACATCCCACTCTCAACACCTCCACGTATTCAGCGCTCAGACACACACTGTCCATTTCCTTGAGGCGGGGAACTTTGTGGGTGGTAGTTTCACTTTAGTGGGACTGCCATTGACGTAGAAAGTCTCACCGTAAAAAATAATAATTATACATGCTGCAGATAAGTAGGCATATGTATTTAGTTAGATATTTAAATGGATTTTATTTTAGTATCAGAATATTTCCATGAACTCTAAAGAGAGCAAATGCCAGTAGATTGGCTGAGGAGTGCTACTTCACGAATGCAGGGATAAAAAAAAAAATTGTGCTTTTTGGATCCAAGGACATATCATCAGATTAAAAAACAATGATTGTTTAATCTCAACTTTGTGTTCAATAAGTCTTAACCAAAAAATACAAATTCACACGGCTTTGCAAAAATAAAAATAAAAGACTTTCTTAAATGCACTTACACATTTCAACTTACATCTTCTTCATGGAGTGTAAAAACAAGTGACTGTTCACAAATGCACCAATGCTGGTGTCAGCTGCTAGGTAATCAAGGTAGCACTGACACAGGTGTGGTCAATAAAGGGTGTGTGTACATAATTAGGGCAATTCTAACAAGCTATCAATATCTTTGAGGCTAGCAAGTCCCTCAAAAGTATTCAAAAACATTGGCTATTCAAAAACTATTTTACTAATTACATTTAAAAAATACCTATATTAAAATAGAAAATATAGGTTGTAAATGTTTTGTATGCCATAACAAAGTGCCACATGTTAGTGCAAGATGTAAGTGCAATTAGATCATTTTTTTTAAAAATCATCTTCTAGGCCAAAGTTCAGTCTGAACTTTCTCTCTGAGATATGTTTGGTCTATACCTACGTACTTCATGTGTGAGTTTAGATTACATCCATTGTGCGTTTTTAATGCTTGGCCATGTAGTTGTAGTCATTTGTGTTTTTGTGTGGATGCCATAGGGTATTTATGTTCAGCAATTCTCAAAGTGTGGTGTTGTGGTGTGCAATGTATTTATATATCTTTATATTTGTGAGGCTTTGTACAGACGGTTGCAACAGATTTCCTTGGTAAAGGACAATAAAAAATCTATTCTCTATCTATCAATAACTACTATATTACGATGGTTTATATCATGATTTAGTGCAAAGAAAACCCAACAGCACCTATTTAAGACTGATTATGATTAGAAGATGTTAAGATGTTAAACTACGGCCAGGAGATGGTCAACGTTAGCCTAAAGCAGCTAGCCTTGCTCTGTCTGTAACAAAAATTGTAAAAATCTTATATTTTGTTTTGTTATTGTTGCATTCACATGCAACCATCACTTTTGTTTTTGTTGCTGGTATTTTATGTGTCATATTCAGTAGGCCAGAGGGTAACAGGGAAAGTACCTCTGCTGCAACAATTTGAATTTCTGCCCTGAGCTCAGAGTCAGTGGGAAGAGCCACGACCAAAAGAAGTTTCATAATCATTGGACCAAACAACTCTTACTTCTTATGTATACCTTGACACAGTCTACACAGTAGACATGACAGTGGTTCAGAGACATATCTGGATTGACTTTATTTTTATTACAGATTACTTTATTGTTAGATATCAAATCATTTTGTCAGGTGGTAAACAGTGGTATCAAATATCATGTGAGATAAAAGGTATTTTCCCAAATAAAATCGAGACCCGCAGCTGATGTCACTGTTTGTTTTCTATTTTCTGTTGTCCGGTTATGTGGAAAGTTATATACATTTATATAAAGTGGTATTAAAAATGAAAACTTGCATTAAGATTGAGTCTCTTGAGCTGGTAGAAATAATAGGTGATTTGATGGTAGGTAGCCCAGAGGTTAGAGAAGTGGACTACTATCCCAGAGGTTGTTGGTTCCAATCCCCGGTCAGATGACACAAGAAACTGGCAACATGCATGTAGGCATGACTTGCTCTTTTTAAAAAATATATTTACAGATTCTATCCTATCCAATTAAAATGGGTCAGGAGATGAAAATAATCTGTTATTTGTTGTCCCGACCCTTAGGTTAGAAACCATTGATCTAGACCAGTGAGTCACAATCTGGTGGTCAATCTCTAATCTTTGTTGATCATTTTACCTGCTTGCATAGCAAACATTTAACATTCAAATAAGACAATCTGGAATTTAGAGTAGAAAACATGTAATTTATAGAATTTGGACATGTAATGAGGGTTCGACAGAGGACGCTACTTTAGTTAATAGGGGTTACAGAGGCAATCACAAATCAAGACAGCTCAGTTGGCTCTAGTTATGAATTATAACATCTCAGAACATAGTAACACATTCTTAAGGCAGCTACTGTTCAAGGCATTTTCATGAATACCAATTCGGTTCTTAAACATCTGCTTTCATAAGGTGCTCAGGCAAAATTTATGCAATGTGTTAAATATTAAACATTACAAAGAAAATCTCAGGAAATGGTCTATATTCATGTGAAAAGACAGCTGGTGTGTGAAACTTTGTTATTAAATCAAATGTAAGATGTGACAGTCTTCAGTCACCTTGTTCTTCTCATCTATAGACAGACAAAAATATAAGGTTGAGCATTAATTTCCCTTTGTTGCAGAGAGTTGTTAAGATTCATACCACTCTTATGCCTATGATAAATATCAAGCTATAGCCAAGAGATTATTAGTTACTACTATTTATTTCTCTCAGGGAGGAGGCTTCCTGCTGGGTCTCTATGGAGCAGAGTCCGTTCGTCCTTGGCCTCACCAGTGAGAACGGAGAGCTGCTGCTGGACGAATGTGTTCAGGTCACAGAGGGCTCAAAGACCAAGGAGAGACACCTGTTCCTCTTCAGCAATGCCATTGTCTTCGCTAAACTCAAGTAAGAAGTCTAAATATATACAGTATATATATATATAGTATATCCCAGAAAGGTTTTGAAGAAAATTAAACAATTGTGTCCACGGAACAAAACTTACTACTAAGAAATTACTGAATCAACTGACTAAAAGAAAAGAACTTTCTGGAGGAAATTTTACACATTTGTACAGTTGGAATGGGAGAGTGAAAGAGGAAGTAAAAACAAAAAGTGTATTTTTGAACTTCACTCGGAGTGTTAGGGAATCTCCCAGCACACAAAACTGTTTGTGTTCAGTCACTCACACTTTAGATAAACAGGAGAAAAAAGCATGGTGGTTCCCTCTGAGTGGAGTCATGTGAGGGCAAAACGTTCATCTCAGGGGCATCGTTAGGCCTATTTTAGGGGGGGCTGATCTACCTTAAACTGTTCCTAAGCCCCCCCCAAAAACAAAATAATAATAGCAATAATAATTTGATATATATGTTCTGTTGCCTTTAAAACTAAGTGTGTGAGGTATAGGCTACTTTCACTTCTAAATGCTGGTTCATTTGTCTCGCAAATGATAAAATCTAAAATCATTTAAAATCTATCTTTAATAAACAAGCATTCAGTTGTGCTCATCTTAGTCAGATTAGAGCTGTTTGTCAAAACTGGAAGTTTATAGCTCTTGAGTGGGAGGACAAGCACACTCATCTGTGTACCACAACCTGCCCACTGTTCCAGTACGCACAATAGGACTACAGTACGATAGAGTAAACACACTTTTTTATACGACCATTCATTACTTCTACTGTACTATTCAGTGTTTATTTTGTTTAGTTTAAAGTTTACCAGCCCACATTTAAAAACATAGGTCCAATGTGGCTCTCGATGGAGCTTTCTAAAGTCTGAAAAAAGAAACCTTAATTATATCATTTTATATTGTTTTTCACAAGGCTGGATTATCAAACAAACCTTCAGAGGCCACATAAAACACCTGTTGGTTTGTGACAGTTTCAAGGAGAAATTGTTTTAATAAGCACCATAACCGGTGCGTTTTAGAATTGATTTTAAAATTGCATTGTTTGTTTTCAAAGCATTTGTCCGAGCTTTTAACTTTGGGTGGGCAAAATCGGCTGTTGCGGTCTTCCGATCTGCGGACTTAAGAAGTCCCAAGGTCGAGGTACATGCAGTGGGGCGATCGGGCCTCCGCTGTTGCTGGCCCAAAACTTTGGAACAAGCTCCCCCCTGACATTCACACTATAACGGATGTTGTTCATTTTAAATCAAAACTTAAAACTTATTTATTTAGAATGGCTTTTAATACGCAGTAGTGGTGCAACAACTTTTGTTTGTTTATTCTTGGTTGATGTAAAGCACTTTGGACACCTGTTGGTTGCTGTAAAGTACTATATAAATAAATGTTGAAATGTTGAAATAACAGCCTTAAAAGAATAGTTCAATCGTTTGTGAAATACACTTTCATTTTCTTTAAGAGAGAGAGAGTTAGATGACAAGATTGATACCCCTTTCATAACTGTGTAATACATATGAAGCTCCAGCCAGTGGCCAGTTAGCTTACTGTAGCTCAGTGTAAAAATAGAAGCTAGCCTGACTCCATGCAAAGTTCAAATAAATGCCGATAAACACCTCTTAAATTCACTAATTAACACATTTGTTTAGTCTGAAGAGAAACTGAGATTTAAAAATGTTAAGCTAGAATAGGCACATCATCTCCTACAGTAGCTCCAACTAAACATAAATCTGACTCTCAGCAAGTAAAACTGGAAACAAGTGGAAACTACTAGCCTGGTTTTGTCCAAAAGTTAACCAACTCTGCAGCTAAAGCTCACTTATCAAAACATTGTAACTTGTTTGTTACATTCTGTAAACCAACAGAATTGTAAAGTCTGGGTTTGGCTTTAAGCTAAACTAAGCTAAGCTAAACACCTCCTGGTTTATGGCTCCATTCTAATGACATGAAAGTGGTGTTGAAGTCTTTGAGTCTGCAATGAAGTGAATCATTTTATTTTTCAAATTGTGAAACTATTCCATAAAACAAACAGAAGTTGTTGGTAGGTTTATTTTTGAACTGCTGTGCTAAGCTAAATACATTCCTGACTCAGTGTGGTTCATACCTAATCTTGTGGCCTTCTTGTAGAATGGCCCTAAGACCTTTAATAATAATAATAATACATTTTATTTAACAGTGCCTTTCTCATCACTCAAGGTCGCTTTACAGACAAAAAAGCGAGATACAGGGAACAGAATAGTGAAAAGAGTTATAACAAAATAAAGCAATAGCACATTTATTAGGCTACATGTGCTGTTATGCTAATGTTAATCACATAGCAATTGATTTGGAAAACTAGGGGCAGTAGGGCAGGGTAGTATTATAAAATAGAATATAGCAAAGGTAGTTGTGAAAATGAGTCTATCAAAGGCAACAGTGTACATAAAAAGTTCACAGTGTGGTCCTGTGACCGTGTTTATTTCTCACAGCCTTTCTATCAGTTTTATAATTCAAATGGAAGAGGGACTTATTGAGTCTGTAGAGATGACTACTCTACATTTGATTGTTTGAAGGTGCACTTTTCAAAAGGAGCTCCTCCATGATAAATATCACATTTATGTGTTTATTTCTCAGCTCCATTTTCTTAAAAAGAGAAGACCTGTTGCTTGTGAGAAGAAACACCTTCTTTCCAAAATCTGTGGAAGGGAAAGATGGCAGGAATTTAGGACCCGAAACTTGCATTTCAATCTAGAAAAAATAAGGAATGGAAACAGAACTTTTTATAGGTCAATTGCCTCTCCTTCTGTTCCTGTTTAAACAGGTCGACTGCCAGCTATCGTCTGAAGCACAGGGTGAGCCTCGAGGACATCTGGCTTTACGGGTTTGAAGACGAACCGGAGGAAGAGGAGGGAACGACAGGGGATATTGACCTCAGGGTGACCCTCGTCGTGGCCTGGGATCTTTCTTTTTGTTTGGTGGGTTTTCGGTGAGTGGACACGTAGCTGATGACTCACATACAAACAGCAGAGCGTTTGCTTACGTGCCTAAATACACATGCACAAGCATGATCCTGCTTATTCAGTTTATCGTTATCCTCCTTCTTACATCCTAATCCTGCTCTTAACTGGAATCCTTCACTCCCTGATCTAAATTAACCTCTGATCAGTAGAAGATTTCTCTTAAAAGGTATAATGTGACATTTTGGGCACGTAATGCACGTAGAGCTAGGTGGGTAGGCCAACAAAAAGCAGTCTTGATTTTTTTTTTATATTGGTGACGTTCATGGTTTAAATCTTTTTTTTACCTGGAAAATGCATTGTTATTAAATATAACTATATATATATATATATATATATATACATATATATATATATTTGAAAAGTTCCTTTAAATCTCTTGAAGTCAAACTGTTTTTTACATACAATAGACCAGCAGCACAAAAACACACAAACACAGGCTTCCTGTTTCTTATTGGACTTATTTGACCTTTTTCCATCAATAATTATATAAATAAAATCTGAGGCTATTCATGGAGTATTCACATATTATAGTAAACGGTCAGATGATCTGTGGCTTTCATGAAAACAGTGAAGTGGCAAAAAGAAAGTTCTCCCTGCAGCATCACAAGACAAGAGGTTGCTAAATAGGAAGTGCGGACATCAGCTGACTTTATTAGAAATGTTGGCCTTTACAATAAAGACGAATTGCAGGAGTGACTCTGTCTCATTCTTTTTTTCTAGACAGTGTAATCAACTAAAAGGAATGAAATGTATCTTCACAGTAAATGTCAAGTCATCTGTCTCATCAAAGGCACTTAAGGGGACCAGTGGAGACACGTGGCAGTCACTTGGGTTGTTCATTGACTCCTACATTTCTCGCAAAGTAATTAATAACACCATGAAGCTGTTTGATTTTGACTCACTATGTATTCCAAGAAGTTGATAAATCCCCTGGTGAGATTTGAGTTGTTTTGTTTGAAAACAAGTTGCCAGTTGCTTTCTGAAAATGATAGTTTGTCTCTGGTAATGATTCAGTGTGTTAAAGTTTCCTTCTGGCTCATATGGAGAGGATCATGGGCAAGAAACCATGTGCTGTGCTCACTTGTTGACAGTTGCTCAATGTTCACACAGCCATATGATACTGCCTGGCATTAATGAGAACACAGTGAATATCAGGTTGTCAAATAGTGAAGCCCTTCAGGTGCACATGTAGGCACGCGTATCTGTTTTGTCGTCATGTTTCCACTGGTGGACACCGGCCGCATCAACCTAGTTCACAGGAGGAAGTGGAAGGTGTCTGGTGGGAGCCGCCGTGACGCTGCTTCCTGTTCCCATGACTGAGTGACATTTTCCACCGGAGTTGTTAAAAGAGGCCGTGGGTGCGCACTTTGTCTCATACCTCCCACTGTATCTGCTGGCCTGTTTGAGTCTCTCTGTGGATTAGTAACTCATACCATGCTGTTATTTTAACCCCACAGCTCACCTGAGGTGAAAGAACACTGGTTAGATACTCTTCACAGGTAAGAAACAACATTATTCTCTGATTAGGCAAATAACAATCTATTTGTTAGCAAGAAAATATCCTTTCAATTTTTGTCTTAAGAGTTGGACAGTTCTCGAGCTACATTGTAAAGCCATTTTTAATGTTGGCTTTGACTTTGAGTTAAAGGTTTCATTTCTAATAGCAGATTCTGACAACGTAGTATTGCTGCAGACAGAACACAATTATGAGCTAGATAAATATAATTCTCTGTATCAGTCAGTTTAATTTGAATTTAGAAACATAATGGTTTAATAATCGATGATTTAGACAACGATTACAACAAGATAACATCTTTAAATAATGAAGAACAGTGTTAAATTTTTCACTTATAAGTAAATAGACATGGAAGTACGTAATGCATTATATCAATCCACTTGATTTACAAAAATGACAAATAATAAACGTGTGTGGTTGTGTAAAATCAAAATGCAAACTTAAAAGTGTTAATACTCAGGCATGGAGTGCAAAGAGTTTGAAGACAAATACATTCACGAGAATCTTTTCTTCCTCACAGAAAAATTAAAGACGCAAAAGCGAGAGGAGGTTGTGCTTCTTCCCCTCCAGACGTCCTCATGAAGGTTTTGAGTGGCAGCATCACAGTAAGTCTGTCACTGCCCACTCTGCCAGGTTCAATAGAAACCAAAATGTTTTTTAATTAGCTTTTCCTAAATTAGCTTTCTCTCTGTCTTTTAGACTAAAACTCTAACAGGAGGTGGCATGGAACAATTCATTGAGTTTTCCCTTGATGTAAGTAAAAAAACAATCCTTTTCACTTCACTGTTTGTGATAGACAATTTTATGTCAAAAGTATTTGACATACATTACAGTACATTACCCATATGTAGGGCTAATAAATTTACATTGCTTATGAATTGCATTTGCTGTAGCTGTGAAAACTACAGCCAAATCACACTTTACAAGCGAACATATAAGATTGACTTGTCTTTAGTCGTATAATAATTTCACTCTAACTCATTCACGTGTTAGTAGGAGGCATAAATGGCGATGTGTGGTGTGCACTGCAGGCCTCCCCCCCGCGTCCGCTTGCATTCATATGTTCCTCTTGCATACTCATCATCACACCACTTTTTCTTTATTTTGTTGCCAGGGCGACGCAAAGACCTCTGCTGTGTCAAAGCAATTGAATAACAAGGAGGACAAGCATGTCACTGGTGAGTTTGAAATTTTGTTTTAGGGAGGGGCTCAATAAATGTGTCATGTGTAGAGATGACACCACAGAGAACAACCACAGAGATACAAAAGGGAAATCTAACAACTGATAAAAATGAGCAAGGAAAGAAAACTGAGTGTTTTTGACACATTGGCACTCTGGCTTCAAATCTTGCACATCTGGTTTTGTTGCGGATTTGAAATTGTTGAAAAAATGTTTCAGTCTGTAAGTATAATATAAAATCTTGAATAAAATGTTTCTGCTCCCATCAGAAACCAAATGGAACCTGGTGAGGAGGCTCAGAAAGGGCCAAAGTGCCATCAACAAAGCATGCCGGTCAGATACCGACCCCAAGCCTCGGCTGTTTGGACAGCCCCTCAGCAAGATATGCCCCGACGAATGCTCCCTTCCCAAACCAGTCTCAGTAAGTTGACTTTCTACCTAAATGTCAGATCTTATCACTCTTGCCATTGAAGTTTCTCATAAGACGAAGAACTAAAGTGTTTAAACTTGTAAGTTCAAAACTTGGTGTTTGATGCTAAGTAGGTGGCTTGGTGGTGTTTTTTGGCCCCCACATCTCCTTCCCTGTAGCGCAGCAATGGTTATGTTTAGGGTGAGCTACCTGGAAGGTGACGTTGGAGGCGAAAACACCATTAGGCCACCTACTTAGCACACACACATAATACAACATGTTCCTATGCTAAACCTCGGGGGTCTTTGTTTAAAGACGTCTTGACTGAGTTCTCTGTAGCAGTGTGGACCCCCCCACCCCCACCCCACACACACATAAAGCTTGTTTTTATGATAGTCTCACCTCTCTCCTCTCCCCCGTCTCCATCCTTTCACCAGGTGGTGCTGCTGTTGCTGAGGAAGAGAGGGCCGTCCACCGAGGGAGTGTTTCGGAAACCGTGCAACAACAAGAACATGCGGGACATCAAAGAGCAACTCAACAGCGGCCTGGAGGTGGACCTGGAGGGCCAGCCGGTCGTCCTGCTTGTTGGGCTGCTCAAAGTACGTTCCCGTCCTCTTCCCGTTTTATGTCATACCACAATAAATATTACTTCTGTATATAAACACTACTGCTACAATACTTGCTACACCAGTAGCATTAATTTAACTACTATTTAACCTGATGATACGTATGACTATGTGACCCTTACCACCACAACCACAACTACAGCAGCTGCTGCTGCTACAACTACCATACTACAACTACTTCTACTACCACAGTGGTGGGAGACATACTCGATCTTTTACTTGAGTAAAAAGTAATGCAGTGTAGAAATATCTTGATACAAGTAAAAGTTTTGCATTCAAATCAAGTAAGGTACATACGTATGAACATCAAAAGTATATACCTATATACATTATTTGTTTCTGAAATGTAGTGGAGTACAAGTATATAGCAGCATATGATGGAAATACTCACATAAAGTACCTCATATAGCACTTAAGTACAGCACTTAGATACTTTCCACCACAGTTCCACAACAACTACAAGATGATATTTAATCCGTAATAACATAATACACTACATTTAATTAAGTCAGTATACCTTTAAGGTATTTTTGATCTCAGCCACATCCAATCTTAAATACAAGCACCAGTTTAGTTAGAATCTCACACTAGATCATTTCTTTTTGGAAGTACTGTGTCTTATTACTGTCCCTTTCTTGTTTGTTGCAGAGTTTTCTGAAGGAACTTCCTGGCAGCCTGCTGGTGTCTGAACTTTATGACAAGTGGATGGCTGCTCTGAACAATGAAGACACCCAGCAGAGAGCTCTGGAAATCAAAAAGTAAGCAATCAATACCTGCTAATACATTGAGAAAATGCCATTTGCCTGGGACTGTGACACTCAATGTGTATTTTCATATATGACATTTATATATTAAAAGAAATCTGTTGGTATTTTACTGCTTATGTGGTCAAAAGTAAACTGATGGGGATTTTGAATGTAGTTTTGCAGAACATTCCCAATGTCCTCTATCTGTAGGCTGAACACAAACCACTTCTCTTTTTTAGTCTGTCAGTTTAAAAGAAGGAAGAAACTTTAAATAAAAAAAAAGAGCGCCAAGCTAATGTCTTCTTCCTGTTCTCTTTTTTTTTTCTTCCTTCCCCCTTTTGCTACCCTCCGACAGGGTGGTAGAGGACCTCCCTGGACCTAACAAACTCCTCCTTCAGCATCTAGTCTGCGTCCTCCATCACATCCTCGAGAGTGCTGACACCAACAAGATGGACGCCTCCAACCTTGCGGTGTGTATTGCCCCCACGCTGCTGCAGCTGGATGGCACCCCACTGGATGAACAGAAGGAACAGATGAAGAAGGTAGAGAGATGAATATACTTTCTCACTTTTGGTGTTTTGAAGCTTTGTGGTTTCTCAGTGCAGAAAACCTCAAAAGGTTTCAGAAGTAAGATTACACTTGCACAGACTTTTGTTTGCTGTTTGTTTAGTTCTGGTAAAAAACAACAACACTATATTGACTGAATAAAGCACTGGGTCTAGACTGTATTTGTTCTGAACTTCAGCTTTGATTTTCTGAATTCATTATCTAATTTTCAGATAATGTTGTTCATTTTACTTATTGTGTTTCTTTTTCTGATTTGTTGCAGGTCACAGAGCTAACTCAGTTCCTGATCGAGCATTGTGAGATACTTGGAGAGAATATCCCCAATCTGCTGGATACTGATGCAGGTACATTTACACATCAAAACAATCCCTGTTTTATCAAAGCTTAGATATTGCTTCTACTAGCAACTAGATGATAAAGCCCTTTTACAGAGATATGATTGTTGTCCTTTATGATCCCAGACACCCACAAAAATCTTACAAGTACAATAAATTGTGCAAGAAACAGATCCCTAATCACTTTTATACAGTCCTAAACTCAAATTAAATTCAATTAGTATCTGCACAAATTGAGAAAATGAAAATAAATATTGTACAAAATTAAAGATCCTTATCATGTCTTCCTTTTTCCCACTATGCAGACTCACTGTCCTCTCAGCATCATGACTCTGCGTATGACAGCACCGACCCAGATGGAGATGGAGAGGCAGGAGAGAGTACCAGCTCCACACATTTAGAGAGTGGCTCATCTTCCTCTCTCAGTCCCAGTTTCACCACCTCCTCCTGGTCAGCTGATGCGATGTTCGACACAAAGCCAGCAGTCACCCGCCGCTGCTCTGAGCCCATCATCCTCCTGTCAGCTAATCTTGAGAGCCTGTGCAGCCATTCCAGGAGCCATGACGACTGCTCCATGGAGAGCAAGGACTTTGAGGAGCAGCCTCTGAAAAAGCAGATCTCGGACGACTCCTTCTTGCTCAGAGTACGATGTGGAGCAAGGCCTGTGTCTTTTCCGAAACTTAGCAGCAGCTCCAACATGGATCCTCTGCCCTACATGGCAGGTAACTGCTCATGCTCTTCCCTTGAGAGCACTGCCTCCAATCAGTCTGAAAGCTCTGTCTTCACCAGCTCCCCTGTGGGGTCGCCACCCTGCCTCAAGAGAGTAAACACCGCCACTCAGCCTTCAATGGCTGCAAAGCCTCAGCAGGACATTCCCAGACTGATTTCAGATGAGAAGAGGCGTTCACAGTCCATGAGAGTTGCCAGTAAAGTCCTAATGCGGACCAGGAGCTTAGGTGCCTTCAGCAGGAGCAGCGTGAAGAAAGACTCTCAGAAAGAAAACTCCTTCCCTTGTGGAACCCTCCAGGAGGACTCTCAGAGTGAAGCAGACCCACCAGCTGAGCTTCTGCACAAACCCCGGCCTTTGTCAGCCATTGAAGTGTTTAAGCAGGTGGACAGCAAGCTTCCCTGCAGGCCTCCACCATACGAGCAGGCAGTGCAGAACACGGGCCTTCCTCCACAGTATGGATCAATGACTGTATACGATGCCATAGTGCTGGAGAGAAGGTCCCGTCCATCCTCTGTAAACTATGACTTCCCAACTACCTGTTCTGTCAATCAGTACAGAAACGATGTCCAGCAGCGGCAAACTTTCCGCCAGAGAGCTATGTCCGAGTCTGTGTCTGCAGGTCATCATGAGGCTGTGTCACGCAGATGTAGCCAGCCTGTGTTTGAGGAATTTTCTTACGCCAAGGAGTCTTATGTTTGATTGACTTTGAAAGTGTTTCACAGATTGGATTTTAGATATACATTCATTGGAATTAAATATCAGTGGCCAAGGCTAAAGACTCTGTTTTAAAATGGCAACCTAAAACCCAGCAAGCTTCTTTAATCTTCATTTGTTCAGAGACACGGCATTCATGATCCTGACCAGACAGACTTTGTTACTTACATAACTTAATATGGCTGGGATATATGTTTTCTTTTGATAGTAAGAGATCTTGGCTTCATAATAGCAGCTACTTCCTCCCCTATTCCTTCCCTTTTCACTGTTCTTTAGTTGGATTTACAGTGTTTTTGAGGCTCTGCCCACTGAGCAGCTCTGTGCTAGAGAAATGTTTGTATATGTACAAATCCAATGTGTTCAATTTTCAATGTTTCACTTTGAATGAATGTCAGCTATGTGCCGCCTCTGTGGTTGCACTTTCTCAGTAGTACTATTTAGAGTACAATATTTAAGAGATTTGTACTTATTATGATAGATAGTCTATCACAATGAAGCTAGAAAGACACAGTTCACTGTGGATGAAATATGCTATGAGTTTTGATTTTCCATGTTTGTTTGTTTTTTGTTTGAGATATAGTATGTACAGTATAGCACATTAAGCACAAAGTTTTCTTTGCTTTTTGTAAATCCTCTTCACCTTGCATGGTCTTTTTCTTCCACTACATAAAAGCACTTTTCTTGTGATAGACTATGCTTTGTTTATTTGTATGCTAAAATGTAAATAACATGAGATAGATATAGATGTTTGATCTCTGTCAAGAAGTCTTCCAGAAACATGCAATTCTACCATGCATGGTTTTAGGTCAAATGAAAGGTAAATAACGCAATTAAAAAAAATAACAAAGTAAAAAAAAGTGTCTTCTTTCTCGGTTTCTATGAGAACTTTTAGGGTTGTGGTCCTGAATCCCCCCAGTCAAATCATTAGCGACAGAATGAATCAGAAAATGGAGAGTGTCTCGTTTGGCTCAACTTTTCTTTGCTAGATCTGTTGCATAACAGAAGCGTACAGGCCTCATTCAGGGTACAGCATGTTCTGGGGCATATGCTAAAACAGAAGGAAACGAGACGTCACATGGGCGGATTTGGTTTTTCTCTGAATTGCTGTTCTAGTCTCCAATGAGGTTATGCCACCTCTCTTCCTTCCTTGCTAGAGTGTCTTAACATATTGCTTCCTTCCTCTACAAGTCAATTTCATTCATCCAAAGTTGCAATAAAACTGTAACTGAGCATTTAGCAAGATTTAATGGTTGAAATATAAGATGAAGAATGATAATTTCTGATAATGCTCACAGATAATCAGTTACACAGGGCAAAGCAACTTATACTCCATTAAATCCATTACAGTAGATCTGCACGAATGATTCCATTTGTGAGGCATATGTTTATTAAACCTTAATCAAAGAGCCGTTTGTTAAACTCTATGCACACTATATTTATGTATAAATATTGCTTTTATCATGTTTCACCCTCTGCATCACATTTGCAAAAAAGAAATCTCACATGATTTAAATCATTAGTAGGATGCACAAGAAAGTAACATCAGGACATTGCTGTGGTGATAAGAATTGCTCAATATAGTTGCATGTTGGAGGCATTACACCCCTTTGTGTTTTTTTAAATACCCCATTGGTTATGCTAATTAATCTGCAATTTTATGTTTGAGCCCTGGTTGGGACATTGCCTTTGGGAAAGCATAAAGGTAATCAGCCACAGGTGTGTGGAAAACGGCCTCATTGGCCTGATGTAGGAGTTGATAAAAGAATCTACACTGCATGTTGATCTTATTCTCTGCAAAGAAACTGTGCTATGAGCTATCTGCTGAAAGACCTTAGTCCAAACACAGTGATAACATTGCACACATTTCAAACCTCAACTTATACCCAGCAAAAACAGTATCATTTTAAATTTATTGTAGCGTTTAACGGCTCCCGCCGCACGGCTGCCTAGCTAGCTGAATGACGAGGAGACCGGACCTTACTACCCTAGAACGCAGGCTAATAACAGGGTTGGAAGCGTGCCTAAAACAACAAAAAGGCTGTTGGCCGTCACCAGCTAGTTAGCTTTGTCTCCTTCTTCTGAACACTCTTCTTCCCGCCTCACTCCTTCCTCCCTCCCCTTTCTGAACCTGACCAATCAGCTGAACTAGGGCAACATCTTCTCCCAATGAACACCCCAAGTTTCTCCGCCATATTAGTCCTGCAGGGTTGCTACAATATCAAGGGGCTTTCAAAGGGCCTCTTCTACACACTTAATTAAGCCAGAGCTTTTGTGTTATGAAGGAGATGTTCTGTGCATCACTTAAGTTTTTAGAGAACAATTGTGAATTTTAATCCATGTATTTGCGGTATGCACAGCATTGCTTTAAGTACAGATACGGCTTTCAGCAGAGTTGGCTATGTATTCATAAACAAACATTCAATAAACTAATGAACAGCTGACCTTGAGCTGTTTTTTTTGTTGAGCTGTCACAATGAACACATTGTACAGCTCTCCTCAGTGTGCTCAGCTCACTGTGACCACTTATTAAATATGATAAGCAGAGCTGTACAGAGCATATCATCATTTACATTATAATAAAATCGGTGATTGTATTTTCCACATACATACAATGGTAGTATAACAAAAAATAAAAATACATTCAAAAAATAATATCTATATACATATGTACAGTAGTTTCTGTATTTGTTGTATTAATGCAATAACCCGACTTAAAGTCATGTTTATTTGTCCACGATGCTAGATAATGTGCATCTTCACAGCACAAAGCTCTGTGCTTTATTATCTTATCTATGATTTATGTTAGTAATCTTTAAGGAGAATGTTTACTGTAACTCCAATTTTTAATCCAACAGCCTTTACCAACAGGGCAACATCTGAGAGGCGGACCCAAGAACAGTCCATACGCTCTTACTGCACCATGCAGTACTCTTTAAACATCTTATTTACGGGAATTAACATGCTCAACAAAAGCTGAGCATTAGAATATTCAAAAAGTAACTCATTAGGTTATTTAATTGATCCTTAAATTGCTGAATTGCCTGTTTAAACCTAAAAATCTAAATCTAAAATTTTCCTTGGGATGAATAAAGTATCTATCTATCTATCTATCTATCTATCTATCTATCTATTCCATTGTTGCCACCTGTTTGCCTCCTGCTACTTACTGAACATTACTGTTTCCCTAATAGATCATTTTTACCACTTGGATGCCTATTTATGTTTATTTCCACCTGGTTTCGTGATTGCTTAAGTTACGCCTACTGTTGAAAAAGGCTGAGCGAGCAAGACAACATGTTGAAGGTTTTACACTGCAGGTGCTTGTTTCTTGCATACACTGTTTAATTAAAAATGCCAGAACGTTGAATTCAATTTATGGATTTGTAAAAGTGAATCAAGGCTACAAGTCTAGAATAAACCTAAAAAATGAAAATGTAACGGAAATACTGTACTAAAAAGAGATAAATGTGTGCCTTGCTGGTTGCGTAATCTCATGGCTTACAGTCAACACTAATGAGAAGAGGCAAACATAGTGGCAAGCTGAACATTTTGACCTTTACAGTAATTATACTTAATGATTTTTGACAGCTATAAACAATGTCACATGCAGCGAAGAGAGTGAATCCCAGCCCTATAGATCACAGAAACAATAGCACTCAAACAGACATTCATTATTCATAAAAAAAAAAAAAGATTTAAAAAAAACATGACATAACTCCAACATGGTCTTTGGCTATATTTGGCTGTGTTGTGGATAAGTAATCATTCTCTGAACTGTTATATAATGTCATTTGTTTGGTTATTTACATTTAATAGTCGCCCATTATAAAACATATAACATATGCAAAACTATGGCATATCATCTTAGTATTGGTAGTAGTATTTGTGCTATAGTGGTTTTAGCTATTATATTAGTAGTAGTGGTACAAGTAGTAGAAGTAGAAGTAGTAGAAGTAGAAGTAATAGTAGTAGCTACTAGGCTATATTTTATTTGGCCATTTGTGTTGTGAATTAAGTAAAGTTTTTATGTAATGGCACCTTCATGTCACAACACGTTTTTGTCTGTGTGTGTATGTGTGTATGTGTGTGTGTGTGTGTGTGTGTGTGTGTGTGTGTGTGTGTGTGTGTGCGTGCACGCTCTCTCGCTCTCACTGTCCTGGTTTCCTAAAGGCCTTGTGCTCTCCACATTTCAGTGCAAAACAAAGCTGTTTTCAAGTACACAGTTGTGTTTTGCTTGTACAATGTTTAAAGTGTACAAAACATGTAGAGGTACAGATACAACAACTTCTCACTTATGTAATAACCAACATTGGAATATCAGGAAAAAAATTACAAATAGAATACCAGTTTTCAACTCTCTATCTTTTATGTTTTTCTTATGCAACTCATTAATGAGTGAAGTACTGTTTGTCACCTTTTACCTTATCTGTAGGCTACAGGAAGTGGTCCATGCATCAACATGTTATACTCAGAACTGAAATGTGTTGGAACAGAACAAGAAAAGCCACTAGTGGTGACAGTTTTTAAACACAGTCTCATTTGCATTAGCATTGTAACCTTTGTACTATTAGGCTACTGGATGTCTGTTGATGTCTCTAATTTTGTAACAGTTTTGCTTAAATGACGAACCACATTTGACAAACAGTCTCCCTTTAGCTTTTGATTGTACAAAAAACTCTAATCTCACATGAATGAGAATGAGAGTCCTAAAAATGCTCATGATATGTTAAAACAATAGGCCAATGAGAAACATCAACACTACCAGGGCAAACTCCCTGTTAAGGTAGACTGTAATGATATAAAACTCCATAAGAGCTACTAAATGGACTTTAGAAGCAGCACCAGAATTAGTAGTAGTATAGTAGTGGTAGCAATGGTAGGTTTGCCTACTCTATTAACTGTAGCCTTGTAGTTGATATAATACAATAGCAGTAGAATAGCAGTTAAATACATAGTTGTAGTATAGGAGTAGTAGTTATTAGAGATGGGCCTACAGTGACACTAAGCCTAAAGTACACCAATAAGGTACATTAAGGTTTTGTGTCAGTAAAAATGTGTAGGCTTTTTGGATAATGCTTTAATTAAATGAACAAATTCACTAGACACGTTGCATAATACCATCTATATTTAATGCAGCACCTCTGATTGAAAGATGTAATAATAACACGCGCTTAGGCGTCACCTTTCCAGGGCTCAGTATTATTTCACATATGAGACTAAAACTATTCAAATTAGAGGTGTTGCAAGACAGCGTTTTAGCCCGTCTGATTGGTTTACAAGCCACCAGATGTCACTGTGTTTGCTGTGTTTGGGGTTGAAGTGTATACCGTTAATATTAACACGTCCATGGGTTGAAGCCCCAAAGCTTCATCGCCCATTAGAAAGCTTTTTTTTTTTAAAATTCAGAATATAATTTACAAATATCCAGTGAACACAGTTTGTAATCAAATAAAACTATACATAAATAAGTGCAAATAATATAATATCAAAGTAAGAAAGCTCTCCGTATCGTCTGTTTTACGGAAGTGACGTAACGGCCGTTACATTAACTACACTTCCTAGAGACGGTTGCTACAACAGTTCATTGCGCCCTCTCCTCTGGGTTGATAGTAGCAGCCTACAGTATCTTTGAAAGTAGCCTGTCCGCTACCAAACATTCACGTTATCTAAATATTAATCTACTACTGCGATACTTTATGGTTTCTGATAGTTTCTGATAGAAAAAATGGCTTTTGTTTCACAAAGCCAGAGAACTCCAAACGAAAGTTACACCTTCGCAAGTCGCCCCAGACCTGTTGAGAACCGCTCCAAATACAGAGAGCCTCCGTCTGAACAGTAAGTGTGTTGGTGCAGTACAACGAGCGTCGAATGAAGGCAGATAAACCTGGCTACCATAGCTATAACCTACATCACAATATTACTCATAGTACTTATACTTCTCACAATATTATACGTTTTACTCATGTTTATTTGACAGCTATAGTTGTTACATACTGATACAGATTTTACACACAAAGCAAATACAATACTAGCTAATCAGCTGACTGATTTTTCCTTGCCAATGTAGGACACAGAGTAATTATGGAAACATTATGTATGACCGTCGTGTTGTCAGAGGAAACACTTACGCCCAACTCATCACACCAACTGTAAGTATGAAACATCCCATTAAAAATGTTCAAACCCTGGAAACCTTGCCTTTCTTTCTGCCATTTTATCTTAAAAACGTGTATTGTCATCTCCCTTTGACAGATGGCTCAGCCAGACCTTGAAGCACAAAGACAACAGGAGAGTAGGAGGAGAGCCATTGCTCGAAAACGAGCCAGGGAGCAGTTCAGACCAAGTACTCCGGCAGCCCTGGAAGGCAGAAAACACATTGATGTACAAACAGGTGGGGCACTTCTCTTGACAGCTTCAGTACTTTTACATCTGTACTATATTCAATACATTATGGGTTTGTTAAATGTGCTGTTGGAAACCAAAGCTGTGTTGTAATGCTCTTGACCTTCAGAGCTTTATCTCGAAGAATTGAGTGATATTATAGTGGCATCAGATGTCGAGTGCCAGACTGATGCTTTCCTGGACAAACCTGCAACCCCGCTCTTCATACCTGCTAAATCTGGCAAAGATGTTGAAACACAGATAGAGGAGGGAGAGGTAGGTAATCCATGTGTTGGTCTGGCAACACTTTCCACACCTCTTCGACTTAACGTTGTTCTTATAAAATATACTACCTGTTGTAGACATTATTCAAAGGGGAAACTCCTCTGATTGTACACATAAAGTCCAGTTTATAGTTGTAATGTCTTAGTTTGCTCTGAGGGAGAGTGTATATATCCCATATATGGGATTAAAAGTCATGATTTGTCGGCGGCCTCTGCTGTTATTCTGTCTCTTGTGAGTCCTCCAACTTTTGGAAAAGTAATACATTTGTGGATACCTGTTTTATAACTATTATTGTCATGTAGGATGTCAATACCAAATGTTTCAAGGTTTTCATAAAATTAAAACCCAATGTTTCAAAATGCACAACCACTTATTACTAGTATCCTCTGCAGCTATTTGACTTTGACATGGAGGTGCAGCCAGTGTTGGAGGTCCTGGTGGGTAAGACAATAGAACAGTCCCTGGTGGAGGTGATGGAGGAGGAGGAGCTTGCATGTCTAATGGCCCAGCAGAGGGCCTTCGAAGAGCTCCGAAATAATGAGCTGGCAGAGGTGCTGCGGCTTCAGGAGCAGGAGAGACGCCACAGTGAGGAGAAAGTATGTCATTTATAGAAAATCCCTTTTAAATCACTATAGGAACAAGTCTATCCCAAAGATGGAAAATTAGGAGAAAGCAGCGACGCAGTGAAGACACCAGTCCTGAACATACAGCGGGGATTGGGCTATTTCCTTAGATTCTCACTACAAGCAATATTTGAAATGATCAGTTTTTTAAATCTTGTCCCTAGAGTATCTGTATTGCTACATGCTCATCGCTGTGGTGTTTTAGCACTGCCTTTCTTAGAAACAGTCTGTCGATACTATGATTATATTTTTTACGTTTTTTAATTTGAGTCACTGTAGGTTGTGGTCTCTGTTCACAGTTGCATGGCTATATAACTACTTCTTGTAATTATTCCAAGCAAACATCTGGTTGCCACAGTCTTACAAAGTATGTAGTGCTGTATGCAAGAAAGAGCGAACACACGCCACACAAGTGTTTTAGATAGCAGTTATAGCAGCTTTGATAAACATTGTATACTGTAAAATACTGTTTGTGCTTGTTTAAAAAAAAGTTTTTTTTTTCTGACCTCAGAGGCGTAGAATTGCCCAGCAAAAGGAGGTGCTGAAAAACGAAAAAGAGACTGCAGAGAAGATTGCTGCCCGGGCGTACACCCAGCAGTACTTGGCTGACCTCCTGCCTGCAGTCTTTACCTCACTGAGAAGCCATGGCTACTTTTATGACCCCGTGGAGAAAGGTCAGCCTTCCTTTGCTGCGTTGCTCTCCAGCATCAGCTTCCATTCAAACTCAGATTTCTACCTTTCCGACACATGAGGGCCTCACTGCACTGCACAAAGCGGCATTGAATCAAACCCGTAGTGTCGTCTGTGACTAGTAAAAGATGAGCTCTGCACTGTGAGAGAGATGAGCTATGCACTGCACATGAAGATAATGATATGAATGTTTAACCTTTATCATATTTGCGGTTGCTGATTTCCAGATATTGAGAATAACTTCTTCCCATGGCTGATGGCTGAGGTTAACAACAGTTTGGAGAAGAGATACGCGGCAAGAGAGCTGCTGGACAGTAAGGAAATACAGTATAATTATAATTATAATTCTGTTGTTTAGAAGACATCCCTCCATATAAACTGAGCAATGTATTCATTTGAAAACCTGCTTTCTTAAATGCTTCTTTCTTGTTTAGCTTTTCTTTTCTGCCCAGGTTTTCTGTATTTTTTCACCTAATTGTTACTTCTAGCACAAGAGTGTACACAAACTGTATAAACTGCAATCTGTCACAACAAAACACATTTTTTGATTTAAAAAGCAGGGGGAAGAAAATTCTTAGCTGCCCCATTAATAATTGTGGATACAAACGGAAAATTGTCATAAACTGAAAATTGTCAGAAACCCCCTCCTTCCATGTTGTTGGAAGACATATTACATTATTATTAGTACAGTATTCTGCAGGCTGATGTTATTATTCCTGACAACTAAAAGATAGTTTACAGGGTCCATGTCATGGACGTTGTTGGAGTGCCATCTAGTGGTTCTTTGTTAACATTACAGAAGTTATTAATGTCAAATATATTGTACACAGAAACATCTTCAACCTCTCTCTTTCCTCTCTCTCTCTCTCTCTCTCTCAGCTATCATCCATGATGTCACCCAGAAGAGACTGAAGATGTCCAAAGAACTGGAGACACAGTGATAATGATTCACTGAGAAAGGTCAAGGGCATGAATGCATTATCAAAAATAAAAATACATTTCACTGACTTAATTAGCATAGGTTTTCCCTTTGAGAACACAATACTAGCGTATATTGTGTAAGTAAGTAAGTCATTTGTTTCAACCTTAAAATAAATATAATGATTGTAATAATTAGTAGGGAATATAGTGGAAAATTCAAATGCAGTTTTGTATTATCCTTTTTTGCAAACGTTTGCACTCGTTCTTGTATATCATAAATTAGGGATTTCTGTTAGTACATTATGAAGAGATTATGTAACTTTTTTGTGAAAGTTTCTTCAGTGTTTGAAGGTATTTTTTTTTGCAAAATATTTTAAAGCTTGGTAGGCCTTCAAAATTAGCAACCTTGGCATTAACATTTTTATCATGTTGTGATCCGAGTGTTGTTATTATCAGAGTTTTGCTGCAGTTAATGTAGAAAAATTGAAACATCAAAAGCCTGGTCCTATGACGCAGATATGTCATTGAGCTTGAGGGTTCATTATTGACATTTGAAAGAAAATCTTTTTTCTGAAGCTTTCATCTCCTCCAACCTGCCGTGAAGGCCACAGCAGGTGGAGATTTTATTTATTAGTTTCATGGCTACTGTAGTCAAACAGATTACTGTCAAACCCACAGCAGTCCAGTCATAATGTCAAAGAAGGCCATGCTTCTGTTCCTTAATGTTTTCTGCTGCAGCTTTAAAAAAATAAGTGATCCTAGTATTTTATCATTGACCTCATTTCTGTAAAAGCTAGTCAAAACAACCTTTTTCTTTCAGGCATGCAGTGTGTTTGTCTATTTTATCACACTTATCAGAAGAAAGTTCCTGCCTGTCCCGGGTTTCAGAACAGCAAATCATAAGTTTATCTTAAAAATAATGAATCCAAAATAGAGATCACAGAGGAGGTGAACCACATGACCTCCAAATATTTAGAGGGCCATGCAAAGTGCCTTCCTGTGAATTTAATCCATTTGCATCTGGCATTGCTCTGCAAACAGTTCATTCAGATGATCTAACAGGTAAACTCAACAATGTTTTGCATTGCCCAGGCAGACTCCTTGTTCCACTCAAAACAAAACAAAAAAGACAAAAAAAAAACGATTGGGGTTTTATCATCTTCATAGTAGGGGCATATTATTTTTTAGTTGGTGTGATATAGAAAAAAAGGTGTGTACTTTGTAAAGTAAATTAGCCTTCTAAAACAATAGCTCGGTGTCAGAGACATTTTTAACTGTTTTATTTTCAATAGGTTCAAATATACTAAAGGAGGGGCTCATGATGATGATGGTAGTGGTTGATAATGGCCGTTTGAGTACAATGTGGTTGGCAGGACCGTCACATCACTCTGGTTTCGTGTTATGTTGGGAAGTAGTCTAACCTCCGATATATACGGCTCTATTTTAATCCCGTCCCCTCATTGGCCAGCTCACCTATGACGCCACCCCCTCGCTTGGCAGCGCTTCCTTCACTGCAGGGCGGATGACGCGCACTTCCCTAGTGAACTACAATTAACCAACAAAGTTTGTGCTCAGGGCAGGCGACACCTCAGTCTTAACACACCTTATATATGACATGCACGTGTTCAGAGTCCGATTGTTAGACTGTATTTAAAGTTATTACTCAAATAATTGTATTGTTATTAGATATCTCAGCTAAACTGACTTACACAAATATGTTTCTATAAACAAATCATTTTCAGCTAAGTGATAGAAACTAATGAGCAGAATCTGTCAATTAAGTTTAAACGTGTGATTCATACACATAGAATACAGTATATGATTGATTTAGGAAGAATGATTCAGGCATTATATGCTACAATGTGTAGGCTAGGCTATATGTAGGCTTAATGTGTGTTTTTTAATGTTATGCCACAGTTTTTCACTCATTGTCTGAACATAAAAATAAAATAAAACAATACAACAGCTGAAATGTTTTTCTTGGTAATACGGTAAGTTTTGAGCTTAGGTAAATACGTATATGCTACATATCAGTGATTATCGCCATGGGAGCTAATAATTGGGACAGCTATTGTTGGTGTAGATCTTTAAAATGAGGACACGATGATGTTCAATCAAATGATCATTAATTAGTTTATTAAACAGACAATAGCACAGAAAGTCCAAATGTATTACCAGAGATTAGCCAGAGCCTGTATTGTAATTTATTGTAGGCCTAACTAATAGCCATTATACAGTATATTTTTAGAATAGCAAACTTTTGAAATTGTTCAATCTACTTGAATTTGGGGTTTTATGGCCCACCATTACCCAACGATGCAAGACCTTCAGTTACCATGCCAACGCCCCCCAATCATAATTTTCTGACCATTCAAAACTACTAAATGCCCTGCTGCAGGTGGGGAAATACTACCTTCAGTTTAAAATGTGCTTTATCAATAATAAAGCTGTCTTTGGTTTTGCGAGAAAGTCCCCTGCAGGTGCCCGGACCCATGGGTTGTGAACCTGTGCTCCTCCATCCTACCGGTGACAGCAGGAACAGGATCAAACAGTGGGATGGATGAGCGCCATATTGCGCCTGGCTAAACAGAGGAAGGGGAAATCTGCGACTGTGAGCTTCGGAGCAATTATCACTTATCCAAACTTCATCAGCTTCAGGAAGACTTCCAGTAAGTAGACGACCTGTCTGTAGTACTGATTGCAGCCTACAGGAAATCGAGGTCGAAGATGTTTTAAAAACATAGGCCTACTTTTCACACTTTTTTCGGCGCATTCTGTGCACAAAGGAGACAAATCTCACAACAGGTGTCTGTAGGATTATAAACTAGTGAGGATGACTGCGGCACAGCTCTGCACAAAGGGCAACATTATTATTTCAGCCTGAGTTCAGATATCCTAAGGTTGGATCTTTTTAACATGTTTACGATTGGTTTTTATTTTGAAATAGCCTATATGCCCTTTACCGGTGCCGATCAAGGCGGTTACATGTACGTCTGGTTTGCTGGGTATGAAAGGTTTCACTGTCTCTGTGGGTGTGTAGCCTCCCCAAGACTTAATCTTGTAATCTCTACAATGGAAATATACCCTGAAAATCATCACTTTGTTACATGCTGCAACATTATTACAACTGGGGCAGTGGTCCTGACTATTGATGGTTAGACTATCTGTAATGTAATGCAACATTGTTTCTTCGCCTCTTAAAGCGACTTCATAAAGCGATACAGACCGGTGTCATGGCTCCCATTAACGTAATCTGCATTGTCTTGGGGTGTGGGTTTGTTAGCAACGGTAGGCATCAAAATAAAAGACTAAAACAGGGCAGGGTGGGGACTATAACTTTATCGTAGCTAGTGGGTGAGGCACGTTGAGTACCATATTTAACTGGTGCTTGGTGGATGATTCAACAGTATCAAGGTAGAATGGGACTGCAGGACTTCCGGTCTTATTTTTCAGAATAAAGTAATTTTAGATTGGTGGTTCGAGTGGAATTATACAAGATCAAAAGAGCTAATTATAAATACATGGAACACTTTTATTTGATTATTGCAGAATTATGAATTTCATCAAGGTTATACAAAGTACTGTTTTTATGTTGATTTGTAGCTTAATTGGTTAGTCAATTTAATGAAAATGAATTGACAATTATTTTTTAAATTAATCACGTAAGTCATATATTGAGTAATAATGCCAAATGTTTACATATTTTAGCTTCTCAAATGTGAGAAGTTGATGCTTTTCTTTGTTAAATATTAATGTAAATTGAGTATCTTTGGGTTTTGGACTGTTGGACGATATCATGACATTCTTGACCAAATACTTCAATATCAATATTGCGGCAATATTCTAAGGTTGACAATTGGTGCTTTAACAATAATATCATCACATTACATTTTAGATTAGTAATTATCAATAATGTGGACATAATGTCTAAGTGGGGAAAAGGCAAATGATAGAACAGCTAGAACTGCTAGTGAGTTAAGAAAAGTACATCACTTTACTGTAATGCAACCTTTAAAACAAGTAAAAGACAACATTTGTCATATCACGATATTAAGATATCCAAAATAAGACAATATCTCATATCACTATATTGATATAACATTGATATATTGCCTTGCCCAGTTGAAGACATTCATTGCCATCATGGGCTCTAAGAATTTGTGGAGGATATTTTTCACATTCAGACAAAAAATAAATAAAATAAAGATTAAAATACCAACAATTATATTTATATTTAAAGATAAAAGTCAAACCTTTTGTTCCTACTCTTAAATTAAGGATTTGCTTTTCTGTGTGTTATATCACTGTAAATTGGGTTTTGGAAGGATGATCGGACACAACAAGCAATTTGCTCTGAGAATTTGCGATGGATGTTTTTCGCCATTGTTAAACAGTTCATAATAAATATATATTAATTGAAAAGATAATTGAGATAATACAATTAAATATAATCATATTTATTTATATCATATTTTTTGGTTTTAGGTATCTGGCCAATATTTAATAGAAATCATTGTTTCATATAAAATTGAAAATGTTTAAGGTTAACAATAAGGATAGTTAAAGGTTTGCAATCTTGGCAGGACTTGAAAAGTTAAGTAACACCAATGATCAGAAGTGACCAGACTAGTGCTCTTATTTTGAAGTTTAGACGGGTTAGCTTCCTGTGTTGTGCTAGCTAGCCGCTGTTCACTTGTTGGTTCTCGCGGTGATTCATCCTGATGACTGTCGCACGCAGGAGTGCCAAACTGCTCTCACCCGGGTTTAAGTAACGCCGAAGTGACTGAAACTCGTTTCTCCTCTTTCTCTTTTTTCAGGAAGGCGCACAGAGCACTGGTCTCCTCTTTGGAAAGACATTTTTTATTGAACAGCTCCTCACACAGAGCAAGGAAAAGACAGGACAATGCCCAAAGCGGTAAGTAATGTTAACGTAACGCCTTTGATTCATTCAGTCACCGTTTGCTGTATCACTTCTTTATATCTGGGCAAACTTAACTAAAACATGAGCGGTAATGTTAATGGAAGGTTAAACCTCCTACATTTATTATAATCTTCTGTTCGCTTAAGGATATTCTCATCTTCTTATATTAATCTAGCTAGCTAACTAGCTATCTAATTTTTATTGTAGTAACAGTAGGTTACTTTACTAGTTTGTTGGTAAATTGTGAAATATGTGGTGCAGTGAATGGTAGCGCACTGATGCTAGTACGCTACTTTATAATAATATTGTTTTTAGTATGCAAATGTCATATCTGAGTCAGTATTCGAACCAAACTTAATCTGTTGAGGTCTGGGAGGTGATATATTATGTTTTTGTGTTACTTTATCGTTGCTACGTTTTAAAAAAAAGAACTCTTAAAATGACTTCCTGGGAGTGACAGGTGTTTTGATTGCCATCAGAGTAGTTTCCTCTAGAGTGATGTGTAAACCGTTTGTCAATTTAAGTACATGTATTTAACTTGTCACTTCTTTTTAACTCTCAGTCAATAAGCAAGAAACAAAACACAGGCCTTCAAACTAAACAGGAAAAACATTTTAGAGACTGAATCACAACTAGAAGAATAAGTTGATATGTAGTTTTGTCATAGAAACTTACAGAATCAGTAGGGTCTGTGTTAAAGGGGATTGCCACTCTAATCACATGCTCTTGTCATATCCTGGGGGTGTCCCATGTTTCAGTATGATGAGACTTCTATTCTAGACATGGACGTTTTTTTGATTTTAATGTGCTTGCAGTGGTTGTTATAGTCACATGTCCTATGTATAATATTGCACACTTGTGCAACATCATTAACAATATGGGGGTGGGAGGGGTGAAGTTATTTTCCAGGCTGAAATTTGAGGTTGCTCCCCGCTTAGTCTAAATGTTGGGTTCCCATAGTCATCGTGGAGTCTTTGTAAAAATGTGAAACGCTGACTAGTATTTATAGTATCAAAAAAAGCTAAAAGACATTATTTGATGAAGCTGTCCTACACACACATATACAGTATATATATATATATATATATATATATATATATATATGAGAGCAGGTTTTTGCCTCCAATTACTCTTGCCTCGTTTTTGCCCCACCCCTGCTATTACATACTGTACAGTTGCACATTGACGCTGTCCCTCAGCATACTGTTTGGAGAAATGTGATGGAACTGTTAGAATGGGTATGAGTACCTTTCTCTATACTCTGTTCTTTTATGAAAAAGTAGAATAGAAAGTCCAGAGATACCTAAAACATACAGTTACTAATGTCTGATAAGTAAAATATATATAACAGGTTTGAATTTGGAAAGCATTTAGTTAAAGAGACAAAATCCAGAAGTATAGATTGCTGCTAATACGCTGCTCGGATCATGACAGAGACCGGTTGCTGCTGAACAGAGCAGTGTATTGTGATGACAACGACGACAGCCCCGGTCAGTGTCATAAATTGTGTTGTCGTTTTGTTTGGAATGGTCTAATGGTTGTCATGAGGGTTGCTGTGGAAATGACATCATAACTGTCTGATAGCGTCTGAGTCCAGCTGCCACATGCAGCGATCATCGCTCTGCAAAATGGTGTCTAAAAGGAACTTGTTTTGGTGGAATATTTGCACCCCGCAAAAGAAAACGCCACATACAATATTAAATTGACTGTTCACACATTAAAGTAATGTGAGGCGAGCTATATAAATTAGCTGGATACATGGTTAATAATAGTTTGATCTTACCGGTGAATCGTCATGTGTATTTACTCGACAACAATCCCGCCAGTTGGTCCCAAAATGTCCCAGTTAGATAGGAAATGGCGTAAAATATTCTTTGTAAATCTTGACAATCATTTCCCGAGAGAACCATGCAGGCCTGCCGTGTTGCACGGTACAATATTATTTTTCAAAACTTGAAAAAAAGCTTTTTTTTATTCAGTGTTCAGCTTGCTAGCTCCAAGGTTATTATTGTTTTCCAAATCGAAGGGATTTTGAAAACAGCAACACAATAATAAATACAACAGTTTATGTCTTAGACCCCCATCCAGAACCCCACCAGGAGTATCAGATTGCTTTTTTTAATAATATCATGGTAATGTTAATTTTCAATGGCACCTGACATCAGGCCCCTTTTTGTTTATTGACCAATACATTATAATCATATAGTAAGATGTAAATATTTGGGGAAACTAAGTTGTCATTAAACCTGTAGGTAAGTCTTGAATAACAACACACAACAACAAGTTTTAGTTACTCGTACAAAAAGCAAAAGTTATTGGGCAGCAAAATTGCACCTGTGTCTTTAGGGCAAGTGATTTGATAGACATTTTTGGCCATTAGATACCTGCCATAAACTCTACATTACATCCTAGATTTGAATCCAGCATCCCCACCCCTTGTCTCTTTCTCCTGACCTTCTCTGTCTTTCTTCACTTCTAATTATTATCTAATAAAATTCAATGCCCCCTGGAAATCTTTGAATCAAAACGTCATAACTCATTTAAAGGTTGCCTGTTTACATCAGATGTGGTTGAGCAGTCATGAAAACCTAAAACAAGGTCATGGACAAGTTTGGGAATGTATTTGTGAAGTAAGTATAGTTCCTGAAAAGCAAAGATCAAAGAAGATTAAAGTGACAACTTGCCTTAAATTTGATTCTAACTGGCACAGAAACCTACAGGCAGTCTTACTTATTTCAGGTCCGATACTTGGCATGAAATCAAACATTCCAACATTGTTTGGAAAAGACAATCTTTTATGACAGAGGACCAAGACGCCCAGCGGCAGGACGTTGGACCAGATTTGAGGAGTAGTCGAGGCTCCTGCATTGTGACTCACGCTTTACTTATCTGAATGACACATAGTCAGAAGTAAAGGATAACGCTCCTTGGCTCTCCCAGAATTTCCTTGCGGTCACAGCCCAGTGACACAAACCATACAAGGCATGGCCACGATCAACATGGATGGGTGTTACCTTTTCATGTTCATATCCTTTTGTTAGTATTTGTTCTTTTAAATAATGAATAACTAATCATGCCTGGAACACCTTCGAGACCTGATTCACAAATCCAAAAATGGAACCAAATGGAAAAATGGTTTCAACTCTCATTCTTTAATTACATGTATTACATGTATACATGTGTTGACAGAGCCTTTGAAAGTATACTTACAAGATATGTCACCTCCTAAAACAATACAAAATACACAATAGGCCTGTTTTCTCTCAACAGTAGACAGTTTATGTTATATGTTTATGGTTATATTACTCTTAGAGCATTTAAGTAATTTCTATGGTTACTTTATCTTGTAAAGTCATTCAAACTATGCAGTGGGTTAAATATTGAATGGTCTTCACTGAAGAATGCAGTGCAACCTATTCAGTTTAACTGGCGAGGTGATGACCACCTTATTTCTTTAACATGACCCTGGGCAGCACCTTAACCCCTCCCTTGAAAAGTCTGAAGGGAGGATATGCAGGTCATGATTATATGTGTCAGGGAAGGGCGGGTTAGAACTAGGAAATATTTGGCATTCTTCAAGAAATGGCTTGATTGATTAATTTACAGAATAGTATCCTTTTCTGTCAATTGACTTATTGTTGAATTGATTAATCGTCTCAACTCCAGCTGTAAATGTTACCCCCTATAGTTTTTCTGTGGATTATCTTTGGGGGGGGCCGATCTGGGATATATTACAGAGCGATTATGAGAGGTCACTGCCTTCTAAAATTTCCTTCGGTTTGAAAGTATCTATCTATCTTAGTAGTTTTATTTTCTTGTATCCCTTTTTACTTTTTCACATGTGTTCATTTAGATTGGGAACTTGGTGTTTAAGGTGAAAGGGTTAATATAACGTTTCTATCTTTGGCTTGGAGTACTGTCATCGAGTTTTTCTAGAGTTGAGAAGATTGATACCACTCTCACGGTATGGGGAATATGTAGCTAGAGCTCAACGACTGTTAGCTTAGCTTTAGCATGAATACTGGAAACATCAGTCATATATATATATATATATATATATATATACTTATTGTTACTTATTACCAAAACATTGCACCTTCCACCAATGGTGAGAAAATAATTGAGTCAGTTATGACTGTTATGAATTGTGAAGCAGGGTGTTATACAGTTAATATGAACGCCTGTACTTTCCTCTGACTAAAGTTGCTCATTGTGGAACTCTGGGCCCTTGCCTGGTATATTTTTAGCATATGTGTCATGTTTTCTTTACCGCTCTGAATGGCCTCAGTTTTTTAGTTACCGTTGGAGGACCTACTTTGAGATCAGATATCACTCACTCAGTGGTTTCTGTTGGCTTGTCTGCGCCACATATTCACATATTCCATTCGTGTGTCTGTGATGTTGAGAGAAGCATCCCAAATCACCTATTATGGCAGTTTCTGATCACTTCTGCTGCAATTTTGTGTTGTAGATGATCATAACGAGTGACTGCTGGAGTACTGCAGCTGAAAGGAGATCTTTGATTTGCTGTGTAAAGTAAATACGGTGCTTCCCCTGCTTTTTTGCTGTGACTGGAAGCTGGTATACACATCCCTGTTTGACTCAAATTGTATGCACATGTGGCACTGCGGGACAGAGAACACTGTATGTGGCTCTTGAGTTTTTCTTAGTAAAGCAAAGTTTGCCTTGCCACAGATCTTGGGTTTTGATCCCAAGTGACTCAGAGACCCATTAATGAAAAAAAAATGGGCATCCTTGAAAATCCACTGTCTAGACTGTGTTCTTACAATATTCTGGATAGCACTGTGCTGAAGCGTTTTCCATCTGATGCTATTGGATTTGCCCTCTCTGAAGGATTTAAGCCTGTCAGTAATGGCGCTTACCCACTGCTAGTACCAGCTCGACAAGGCCGCGGTGCCTGTCCTCCTGTTTCCATTGCAGATTAAGTACCGCTTTATGCTTGATGCGTGCGTGGCTGGTCGTCACAGCAGTGACCTAACGCGACACACACTCAGAACGTCAAAGGTGTGTTGTTGATTCTCGGCATGTGGCTGTTGCCACAGCCAGAAGACAAATTTTGTTTCAAAAGAAGCTTGAGGCAGCAAAAAAAACCACCACTGGCTTAATTTAAAAATGGCGGGTTTCTTCAGGACACCTCAGTCTGTCGCTAGCATAGACAGTTAAAGAAATGGACCAACAGATCCCGTTCCTCTGGACGGAGACCAGTGACGTCTATTAGAAGTACTTTCCGGTGATGGCTGAGCGTTACTGCGCAGCCTCCAATTGAGCTTGAAGACGTAGATGTGACGTGAGCAACCTGTCTGAAAGTTGTAAGTCTTCTGGTAGCTGTGCCAAGAGCAATCTCAATCATTCCAAATCTTGCAGAGATGGAGAGCGTAGGTATGTTCAGAGATAACATAGACACAGGCTAATTATTGCTAACATGCTAGTTAACATTAGTAATTAAACTTAAACAGCAAGGTAACTCGAAACAGCCTGCAAGCTTATCCCGTAATGTTCGGTAATTCCTCTCCTATACAATCGTTAGCCTATTTTTACAAAAACGTGTGCTACGGAGCTATGACGTGAGATAGAAGGTAATGGAGCCTTTAACACATTGTCATGTTTCTTTAGAAATAAACTGTGGACAAATATAGTCTTTAAACGCTTCAGATAGAAAGTTATTCACTGTCAAAGTGGCGCCAAAATGAATGGTAGTCAATGGAATGCTAACGGCAGGTGATGGCTTGTTAGCATCAAAATGGCGCCATAGGAGCTACGTGTTGTGAAGAGAGGCTTACCCCATTGGTCGCTAGCAATAAGGACGCAGTGATCAGTGCCGATTCTTTCCAACCAATCAGTAGTCTGCAGGTTTTCACGTCACCTTTTGGTATTGCCTCAGCTCGCTTGGAACCTCGACGTAGGTGATACTTAAAAAAGTACCTGTTGTCAGGTACCAGGGACTTTTTTTCCTAATGGAAAACTAAAAAAGGCGAGTTGACCAGGTAACAAGCAATGGAAAAACGCCATTAGTTACTCAGCCTGAATAGCTTCATAGGAATCAGTGGAGCACTGAATCACCAGCCCAGACATCCCTTTTCCAGTAGGCGTCATTGAATTTGTTCAGCGCTGGTCACAATGGCCTGGAGATGAAAGATGTCACTGGAGGACTCTGTTAGCGGTCTTTCTCTCTTTACACTGTGTCCCACTAGCCTCTTTGTGCTGTTTTCATTGAGCATTAATAAGTTCAGTCAATACTTTGAGGGTCTTTTCATAACCCCCGCAAATACCAGACATTTGACATTATACACACAGAGAAGATAGTCAGTACGTGCATTACCTCAAAGCAGCTATTGTAAATATTTGTGCTTTGTTGCTTGGTCTTTTATGTGCCGTTTTCTGATTACTAATCAAACATACAATACAGAATATTGTTTCCCTCCATTATGGGACACATGACGTCAGTTTACATTATTCTGTGCTGCGCACAAGTCCTGCTATTTGTAATGGTTTTGAAATCCCACATTAATCACTGGGGTGGATCCCTGTAAGTGGACATTCTCTGCTCATAAATCAGCTTTCAGTTAGATGGACCACCTCTTTTTGTATGCACAGGCCACTCCGATCAATCATTAACCAGAGAACCTAAAGACATGCCTTTTTTTTCTGTGAATGGGAGTGAATGACTAGCTAGGAGTAGCTGCCTTTTTTTTTAGTCCTCCTCTCTTCAGTCTAGCCATCCAGAATAACATTGGTGCCTCTTTTTAGCTTGGTGAATCATAATTGGAGTAAGCGTTAGATGTGGCACTTCTCAACATTTGTTTGTTCCCTTATATCCAAAGTTAAAACTATCACTGAAATATTTTGTACCAAAAACACATCAGATTTTGCAGCAGATTTCCCTTCAATCAACCCTTTTTGGCTCTTAGAAAGCAGAGATAAACACAGAGCCCCATGTGTTTACTCTGCAAATACACCCCCTTACCAAACACAACACACATACACACACACCCACCCACCCACCCCCCAAAGCAGTGTTCTGCAGTCTGTCATGCTTTACCACGTGTAGGCCCTTATGAGAACCTCTCTGTTGCTCTGGGTCAGCTTTTGAACTCACGGTTTCCCATGTTTTTCCACAGGTCAATGTTCGCGTCACCACCATGGACGCTGAGCTGGAGTTTGCCATCCAGCCCAGCACCACTGGCAAGCAGCTGTTTGACCAGGTACCGTGCATATCAGTTCTGTATTGCCCTCTAGCATCAGTGTTGACCTGTTATTTATATTATTTTTTTTAAAGGTTTTTTGAGTGTGTTGAATGGTGCCGTAATCTTATTTTACCCCCCAAGAATAACATTAGCATTAGCTACTTGTCAACCAGCACCTTTACTGTAGGCATCAAAGCACAGGTTGGGAGCGGAATTGTCTATTAGTGTTACTATTACCATTATTCTTATGTCTCATTCCAACACGTTAATGAACCACTGAAACGATTTTGGAAACATCTTGAAGCTCTAATACTTTTCTCTCACCACTTCATCCCATTTTGTTGCTAACACACCAGGATAAACAATACCCACAGCCCTTCCCGAGTACCACCAAATGTAGATATATTTGAACAATAAAAACTTTTTTTTTTTTTCTTCAGAAATCAAATAGATTAAGTGTTATATTGATCGATATTGAAATCAATCAATCAGGTCTATATCGAATTGTGGGGGGAGCGCAATATCGCAGGTGTGGCCCCATTTTTGTTAAAGAAAAAATGTGTCAAACCATTCTGAATGAAATATTGTAGTGCTGCAGAGACGTCACAGCCTACAAATTGTATTTTACAGACTAAAGAGAAAAAAAATCTTTGTTTTTGTACAGATCCTAGCAAAAATCACACTATATAAATCATGTTTTTCAATTAAAATGAGAATAATGATCATTCCCTCAAATATCATGAATTATATCACAATATCTATTAGTCATATTTCTACTACCGCTGATTCTATAATTCTTTTCAAAACTGCTACAACCTTCTATAATACTACTAACTGGACTGACCTCACAGAGAGGTCTGTGTTAGGAAAGGAGAAAGTGTCTGCCCTCATTATCATCCCTCTTTCCATTCCTTACATCCAGGTCAGAAAAGGTATCTCCTACAGACACGATTACAGGAGCTTTTGGCTTCAAGTGTTATCAGTCTCTGTCTTCCCACTGAGGTTCAGGGATTCTTATAAATGGTTTCCTATGATGAAAAAATGCAGCTGAACATCAGTGAACAAAGATAACTTGAGGCATTTATTAAACTAATGATTAATGGGAACTTAAAAAGAATCCCTATGTAAAACACTTTGTCCTCAAATTGATTGTTTTTTCATCAGGTGTGTAATAAATGTTAAGGTTGGTTAAGGTATTAATGATTGTCCAATAAAAGTGGTAGTGTGTGGCATGGTGTTTTGTTCATGACGCTTCTGGTACTCTCCTGTTAGTGGTCACTTGCATTTCCTTATGTTGTAAACTTTCATTGTAAATCTCAGTACGTAAAATCCAAATGTAGGTGATATGTCATTAGCACGAGCTCCTCCGAGGCTGTATGACAGCACCGGGGGAGGAAAGGCATTGTTTTAGCCACTTCCTGTATAACTCGTTTTTCAATAGCAAGTGTAGCGACTGTGTGTATTTCTGGCTGCATGTCAGGGGATTCAACCATGTCAAGAACGTTTTATTGAAAAAAAAAAAACCAAATGAATACAACCATGTTACGCATACTATCCTTACACATCAACTATAATATTCTGTTTTGTGTGATATTGATGTAATTGCTTATGTTTTCGATGTCTTTTAACCAAGTCAGCACTTATGACACAGTGGGGCTTCTGTTCTAAAGCTCTCAGTGTGGTTTTGTTATAGGAAGGAATAGCTGAGGACTCAGATATTCGTCTTTGACGTGCCCCTATTTATAGGTGTTGGAGAATTCTCCCTCACACTTGGGGTGTGCCACAGATATCACTCACCCCCTGTGATAGTGTCAGACTTCAGTGCTCGATTTTAGTTTTTCCATTTACTAGATAAGCATGTGAAACTGCCCATGAAGCTTCACACCTTGTCTTAAGTCTGAGCAGCCGTTCCCAGTGTCTATCGTTTATTTTAGCATTTAGTGGCTGTTTCCCTAAAGTCTGTCAGCAGCATGATTTTAGTTTCAAATGGGTGCTTTGTCTCTAATCAGCTGCAAGGTACACGGACTCTCACACAGTGTTTAACAGGTTCTGTGGAAATGCTGAGTAGCAGCGTTGAGCTCATTTCCAGAGCGAGTGTTAGGCCTGGTGTGGCCCGTGTGGTCTGCGCTGATCATAACCTTAGTCCCTGTCATGCTGCTCTTAAAGAGAAACTTCTGCCACTCCCCTCCACGCCCTCGCACACTGTTCACTGCTGCTTGTTTCTTTTTGCCTCGATTAGAAATATCACAGCAGTCCCGGTGTACAGTAGATGTACTAGATAGTCTGTCTGTTTGTTGTGTTCAGATCCAATCTTAAGATGTTTTGTTCTGTGATAATGCAGTGTCAAAAGGCTTTCAGTTTCAGTTTTTGATTGGTTAAACACAGAAGGAGGATTGATGTTAGATAGATTTAAAAAGTTCTGATTCCAAATCTGAATAATCTGGCTGACAGGTAATACTGCCAGGAGCAAAATATGAAACTAGTTCACTTATGCACTCAACCCACATGTCAAAGCCGCATTCAAAAATCGCTGCAAAGCTGTTCCAAGTCAAAAGAGGGAACACTTTGCATGATATCTAGTATTCTGTGCTGTAGTATTGCAGCAGAACTATTCTTAGAACTCATTGTAACATTCCCCTTTACTGTTCAGTCACAATTAATGTGTGGCCTGACAGCAATAGACCCATTTCCTTTAGGGCCACTACCCACTGCCCCGTCACCACCATGAAACATGCTTCTTCATCTTTGTGCCGGTCCCTGTTTGGGGCCCGACTGGGTGACCCCTCCCTTTTTGTTCTCAGTTGCTGGAGAACTCCATGTTATTCAGCCCAGAGGATGTAGTGAGCAAAGCTGTTGCAGCCCATTGGCATTCCTCTCTCACCACAGGGCCCAAGCTCCCATAAACCAGGTGGAGAAACTTTCACTGCTGCAGACTCAAGTCATGCTAACCGTTTCTCTGTGGCACTGCAGCTTTTGTTCCTTCAAACTAAAATGAGTCTAAAGTGGGTGGTGACACTGTTCTTAAGAATTTGTTAAAAGGTTTAGCTGCTTTGACTTGACTGCAAATGTTTCACTCAGTTCCTGCTTTGTAATCATTGCCAGTATACTTGTGCATCTACTTAAGGGTATGACCCTTAGATTTGATACATATCATACATACATACAGATCTCAAAGACAAGTTACAAGCAAATGCCCATAGTTTTGCAGGGTAAAAAAAAAACATTTAATTCAGTTTCCTCATCCAAAAAGACCTTAGAAGGTATTAAAGTCTTGGATTTGATTTACAAAAGTCTTAAATATATCTTTCTTTCGCTTGCTGTTGACAGTAATGTTAGTCATGAAAATATGTTTGTATGTGGTCAGAGGCTGTCAGGAGACATTATAGACCAATGAACTCAAATTAGGATTTAATTGTGAGTGCAGGAGGCTGTTTAATCTTAAACACTGTCTCTACTTCTATCTACAGTCGATCGACTCAGAATGGGCAGGTGTGGATTAGAACAAAAACTTACATTAACCTGAATTAATTAATCATTTTCACTTGGTTAATGCATTCATCCATTCCTGCGGTTTGTCCGTTCAAGTTGTAATGTAAATTACTTTTTTTTAATTTTTTTTTTTTTTATCAAGAGTTATTGTTATGTACTGGTGGGAAGTACTGAAACAAATGTGATATAATAATAAATAATAGGCTTTATCCTCCCTACTTATTTACAATCATACTTTCATACTGTATCACTGTGAAACATTATTAAATTGCGTTCTACGTGGTGTTAAAACCGGAAGAGAAGTCTTAACTTAGGCTGTTCTGTTTTCATTAATCTGACTTTGAACGAATATCGGAGGTGTTAGGAGCTCTCGGCGTACATTGGAGCAACCTGGCAACCCAATAAAGTTGAGACAGCCTGCCAAAGCAACCTACTGTGATTTCAGTTTATTGAACTTGAATCCCCAGATTCAGATTTAATCCTCCTCTAATGAACTGTATTATTTTGAGGATCTGTTGCCAGCAGGCACTCTTAAAATGTAAAACATGTTAGTTATATAATATATAATAAAGTTATACAATATTATACTTTATCTTTTTATCAAGTAAAGTACATTTTGAAAGATGAAAATGTTTACCTCTTTGTTAATGCCAAGGTTTTATCAAGGCTCTCTACAGTAGCCCTACAGCCCTGAGAAAATCCTTTAGGTTTATTTAGGTATCCGATTGGTAGCCCACACTATTTCCCTTCCTTTCACTCTGTAGACCGCGAAGCAAAACCAGCATGAAAGGGCTGATTGTTTTCTGAGGCCTTATGAGTTTCATTGCAGATGAGATGCCGCCTTTATTATGTCCGGTCCCCTAGTAGTGCTTGATTTTGTTGCTGTACTACATCCAATCCATTAGAAAAGCTCCCTGAATCAAAGCCATCCATTTTTACTCCCACAGGTAAGCATGACCTGTAGTCAGGTGGCTGGAGTGCCATAGTGTTGGTTCAAACTTCACACAGGCAACTTAACACCTCACCTGGTGACTGGGTGGGGAATTTGGCAGTAATGCATTCAAAAAGGGCCTGGCACAGACATAGCCCCACTTAATGGCATGCACACAAACACACTAATATCTACACAGTGCTGTTGGAAAATGTCTCTGCCTCTCTGAAGGCCATAAAGAGCCTCTGGTCATTGAGGGTTTTCCTTGAAGCACAGTGGAAAATGGCAACTCCTCCTGCAGCACAAGGGATTATTCCATTTCTATAACTGGGTTTTCACTTTACACCTCAGCTGCACAGTCAGAAATGGGTGGGGAAAAAATCTTCATATTGCTGATCTAAAAAACTCTTTTAAGCATTTCCAGTGCGATTGAAATTAAAACTGGCTCATAATCTGCCTTTTAGATGTTAATAATGAGGAGTTTTAGCTGTTGCAGGTTTGCCAGAAAGTAACAGCAGACTCCCCCCGTCTTGCTCCAGCCTTCTCAGTCTGTTCCTTGAGTCAGAGACAGGAAGCTGGTAATGCAGTTATACAGTATCACTTCTCCTCACTGGTGACACAATAGGACCACTTTGTTAGAGACCAGTCCTTGTCGTGCTCTTGGGTGCTGCGGCATATTGCAACAGACAGAGAGATGTGAGAAAACCCTATTAATTTAGCAAAGTGTAAAAACTTAAAACCATTACTAGGTATTACCCAAAATAAAACATGCGGATATTGCTTTAATAAGTAATTATGTTGGCTGACTTCACTTGACTCACTAGATTAGCTGAATGTAGCTTTTGATCTTCAATCAAAGCCTCCAGGCTCAAATAGCTGCAAGACTCATTATTGGTATAGTTGACAGTTAGAGCTGAAATGGTTTAATCGAAATGCAGATTGACAGAACCTTTTTATCTGCAAAAGTTTAATGATAATTGATAATAATAACTAATTGTCTATTGCTCCAGCTTGTCAGTTGTGAGGATTTACTTGTTTTCTTCATCTTACATGATAGAAAGACACATAGTATTGAATTATGGGCTTTTGGTCAAACAGAACAAGTACTTTGGAATTTAGAAAAACATTTCTCATCTTTTTTCTGACATTTTACAGACTAAACATTTAATAGAGACAAGTAATCAAGACAGTAATCACCCAATTGATTTGATATTGTAATAATTTGTTAGTTCCAGCCTTAGTGCCAATTTGAAGACTACTCTCAGTACTACAAGGTTTGCCAACTTGCTTCAGACAATCAACATTCAGTGTTTTTGAGTGTACTTTTTTGCCCTGACATAAGTTGACTGTTTGTATCACTACCGTAGCCAAGACCATACTCAGTCCTTAAAGGAGAATTCCGGTCGATTTCAACACATAACTCTGTTGTTTGGAAATTTGGAGTGCTGCCGGTAACAACAAATATGAAAACAATCGGTGCTGCTTACACCGTGTTATCACCCTGCTAGATTTAGCACCCAACAGGCTTAAACAGGGCAAGTTTTAAACATGTTTTTAGCCTCTAAACATGTTCAAAATGTCATTACAAGTGCCTAACCATGTGCAGTGATTCCTTACGAGGGAACACAAAAGATGTGAAAGGCATAAAAGTTGTTAATCCATACCTCTGTTTATTTCCTGTTTTCCGGTGAAGTCCACGCTAGTCGATTGTCGAACTTATACAATCCAATATTCCAAAATGTATTTTTTTCCACAAAAAAATGATTTGCTGTTGTTATGTCCTTAGTAATGACTATGTAGAAACAGGCTGTGACCTGACACCAGGAGCCAGGAGAGCAGAGATGCCGACTGCAGCAGGTCAAAAGTTCAAGAGCCCACTGTTGCTTAGTTACTTATGCGCATGCGCGATAGCTCTTGAACTGCAGCACTCCTTTTTTACATTTCATAGACCAAACGACTAATGAATTGCTTCTTGATTTTTGTGCAGGTGGTAAAAACCATTGGCTTACGTGAGGTCTGGTACTTTGGACTTCAATATATGGATGGCAAAGGTTACTACACTTGGCTAAAACTAGACAAAAAGGTAAGCTCCATCTTGAAAATATGTTTGATTTTGTCTCATAATAATCCTCCTGTATTTTAAATGCTCAAATTATTAAGATTAATAGATCTTTCGGATTGGAGGAAAAATGTTTCCAGTGTGTATTAATACTTCATCATTTAGTCATGGATCATTATAACAGTAAATACTGTAAGTTATACTGTTAATGAGACAACACAGGGCTATTATACTGTCATGCTTGTTATTTCATAATATAAGTAGTTCTTGCATATCGTGGTACCTGCTACCTACTGTTCATGGTCATTTCACCCAGTGTTTTTTCCTGTGGAGTCAAATATATAAAACAATAGAGAAAGGATGCATTCTTTCTTTGAGCTCCAATGTTTGCTTTTTAGTCAATCAGTAGCCACCGTAATACAATATGAATATATTCACAAGCTGTTTTGTGGTTCCACTTTTGACATGGCAGCTCATTTTTTTCTGGTTTCTGTCTGCCGGGGGGGTCAGAGCACCACATGTAATCAGCTGGAGGTGGATTATTTGACAAGAGAATGAACTCTTTGTGAACCAGAACTGCTTTGGTTCTTCTCTGTTGTCCCTAAGTAAACACAGGTTACTGTACCTTTACTAACTGTTACTCCTAAAGCTGCCCATAATCAAACTGGTGTAATCTGTTATGCAAAATGCAACTCAACCAGAGGAATTAAGTGATGTTTACAAATAAATAGAATTACAAATGTTTAAGATTGTTTTGGTATTAGTTTCTAAATGATCTACCAACCCCAGCAGCCTTTTAGACCAGTTCTGTATTAATCATTTCTAGAAAACTTTTACACATCAAGGTCTGTTTACAGGTCTTAGAAAGTACTACTTCACATCTAAAAAAATAATGTATATAACCTTTTGTGGCTCCAAACAGAGCTGCACGAAATCGGATAGACAAAAATAATTACTAAAGTAAATAAATTTTGAAGAAGACATTTACAGTTAGTGGAGAAAGAAGTGAGCTGAACAGACCAGTCCGGTCCTCATCTCTGCTACATGCTAGCAGCTTGAGGCTACATTTGTTGCTATAACACCTGAGTCTTTGACAAAACTGTCTGCAGTCAAGTTGCATTGTGGATAATGTAGGCACCAAAAGAAGACACATGCAATGATAAAGACGAGATGTGGGGTTTTTGCTACAGCAATATTGATCCTGTTTTTTTTTTTGTTTTTTTTACTTTCCATCGTGAGTTTGACAATGTGAAAGCAGTGCCATGCTAAATCGTTGGAGTACCCTTTCAAATATCTATTAGACTCTACTGGCTACTGTAAACATATAGTGAATAGATTAAGAAACAAATGTAGGAAACCATGCTAACTTGTCTAGAGAAACTGCGAAGCAAATTTGCACTTTGCATTTGCAAGGGTCACTGAGAGAGAAAGGGATATGCTTACCTCAGTCAGCAGCAGTAAACTGTACACTCTGTGCTGACACTGCGCTGCAGCTCATCAGCACAATGCTTCGCTCAAACTGGAATATTCTCAGCCCCATTCTCTCCATCAAACCCTTTGGTTCCTGTTTTGAAATTAGAGGAAGAGGCCCATTGTGTAAACACGTACTGTAGTTGAGTTATTAAAGGGTATTTCTACTAAATAAGGATGGTAGATCCCCTGTTAGTGAGGGCAGTGCACCCATATAACTGCACAACTGTAAGCCATTTCCTAATGTATTAAACATTGACACAGTATTTATTTATGTATGTTTATTAATGTATGCTGAATTTGATTCTTTTGTAGCCAATAACAGTTTACAGGTTTGAAAGAGTCATAATGTAAAAACAATATACTGATTATATTTAAAACATCATGAATCCCAGATGATCATATCCTGGCTCTCAAATTTAAGAAAAACAAAGTCTTGATTTATACCGTACAACTGATAATACTACATTTAGTACAATCCAGCTTTTCCAGATGGTTGAAATTCTACAAAAAGTGTGAAAATACTGAGAAGATGACTCTGTCAAGTCTGTTTGGTAAATATAATGCTGGAGGGGAAGAGCTGATACAGGGGAAACAGCTAGCTTGGCTTTGTCCAACAGGGCCTGCTGCCAAGCAACCCGTGCAACCACCATGAAAGTCACTGCTCCAGACCAACAAATAGTCTGGCAAAAAAAACTTTGAGATGGCGAATTACAGTTTTTACTCTGTTTTTTTGTAATTCTTTGATACTGGATGTTCCTTAACAACAGTATGTTGTGTAATTGCTCTACAGGTGTCTTCCCAGGACGTTAAGAAGGAAAACCCATTGCAGTTCAAGTTTCGGGCCAAGTTCTTCCCAGAGGATGTGTCTGAGGAGCTGATCCAGGACATCACCCAGAAGCTTTTCTTTTTACAGGTAAAGGAGGGCATCCTGAGCGACGAGGTTTACTGTCCACCAGAGACAGCCGTGCTGCTTGCCTCCTACTCTGTTCAGGCCAAGTTTGGAGACTACAACAAAGACGTCAACCAGCCTGGATACCTGGTGTCTGAACGCCTATTGCCAAACAGGTGAGATGTGCCAGTTGATTCAAAACGAGCAGATACCTAGATCAAAAGGCAAGATGTTACAAAGTAATACACTTGGCTTATTATCCCAAAGCAATTAGGCTTGGCAGTTTTTGTTGCGTGCAAAAGCTGCACTCAACACTGGTTGAACCTGCCACAAGAGGAAGATAAAAGCTTTAATACATCAGTGGTCATGACACAGACCATAAAGCAGAGTCAAGTGCACCATTACAATGGGCCAAGAGAGTGGCTGCGTTCTTGTGGTATTTTCATGGTTGAAGCAGGTAATGATTTTGGTGGGTGACTGGTGAAAAAGAGCTTAAATATGCTGTCAAGTACATAATTATGTCTCTTTTTGATTCCCCTGTCTGAACATATTGAAAGCCAGGAGGTCATTGAGTTTAGCCATGTGAATTTGTGTCTTACCTATGTATTCTGAGGTTGTCACAGGGGCATTGCTTTGGGCCAGCCTGGATACCTGCTGGGTGGCAGTGGAAGATATCACTGTTTTGCTTTAAGTTTGATTTCAAGGCAGATAAAAGTGCATTATTTTTAAATGGAACGTCTTCATTCAGGCTTTTATGGGTGTCTGATGGTGCACAGAATGCACCAGTCTTGACTTGAAGTTGCAGTGCACTGCTGGAATGCCAGCAGCACACACCCTGTTATGCCTTTCCTCTAAGTCTGGCGCACAGCAAGTCACAGTGAGAGCAAAGTCAGCAGTACCAACCTAATGCAGACAAGTCAAAACGCACACACAAAGTCAGACTTTGCACAATGCAAAGCTTGCGTGACGACATCACTTTATCATATCAGATTGTCTGTCCTGTTAGTGAGCTCTATGTGGAGATGTAGCTGATCTTTGTTGCTTTCTTTTCTCTTTCTGTAGGGTCATGGAGCAGCACAAGTTATCCAGAGAGCAGTGGGAGGAGAGGATTCAGGTGTGGCATGAGGAGCACCGTGGAATGTTAAAGTGAGTGTGTGTGTGTGTGTGTGTTTTCATATAATCTCACTCGTTGACTTATTAAGATTATATTTAAATAATAACTTAATGTTGTTGTCTGTCCATTCTTGCAGGGAGGATGCTATGCTGGAGTACCTGAAGATTGCCCAGGACCTGGAGATGTACGGAGTCAACTACTTTGACATCAAGAACAAGAAGGGAACAGAGCTTTGGCTGGGAGTGGACGCCCTGGGACTCAACATTTATGAGAAGGAGGACAAGTAAGCACTGCATTTTTTAACCAGCCTGCTGTTAGTGTCTGTTCTGTCTGTTTTTGCCTGCTGCTACACTGTGAAACGGAGCTAAACTGGCTGGGCCAGGTCCATGTCTGTACTTAAACACTATTCCTGTTTCACTGCAGACAGTATGGCAGGAATACTAATGAATTTTTTTTTGGAGTCACATTTTTGTGCTGAAATGATCTGTTTTTATCTTGAGGTTTTTGTACACAAATCACATGATATTGTTTAGATCTTATGTCTTTGCGGCATATATTTGTGCGTGCATCATAGTCTCTTTAGGATAAAAATGACGTATTTTGTTCTCTACTTATGTAGCGGTACAATTACTACTCTACGGCCTGCTGAATTACAAAAACATCCGCCTGAAGCACACAGTTTGTTTTTTTTACTAAAGAGGCTTTACATAAAATCCCTTCTATACATTTGCAGACCTTAATTGTTCATTTTTGCCTTGAGTCCAGTTTTATTTTCCCCTGAATTATTGCTGGCTCTAACCTCAGACATGTCCAGGACCATTTCTGTAGTTATTCACTACACAGTTCTCCTTTTTACCGTCTTTTGTATTTGTTTTTTTCGATTATTCTTCGTCTGGCATTGTGCTTCAAAAGACTACTTTTTTGCAACATGTGGAAGGGTGTTACCAGAATCCAGCCTGGTCGTGGTTGTGATTGTCACTGTCATTGTTTGTTTATAGGGCAGTTTGGGAGGTAATCGTTTCGCTATTTGGTGAAATGACTTGTGAGATCTCCTGTGGCTGGTTCCTTGTCTGTGGGGTTACTGGAGTGAAGTGTGTTAAAGGAGCACTTCATCTATGGTGCCTTTCAGCCACTGAACCTGTGCTGGAAATCTTTCCAGTCACACTCTGCTCTGACTTAAGTTGTTCTTCACTTTCAAATTGTAGCTCTTCCCATATTGAACTGCGAGCTGTGTGAGCTTTAATGCCAGCGGCTATTGAAATCACTGGGGTCTACTTTGTCTGAATAGAGAAAGTTGGGGATGGAGTGACAAAGTTTAGCATACCAGGCCTCTAATTACTTTACCAGCTTTAGACATAGGTCTTTGTCTTATGTCAGCTCAAGGAGTCTGAATGATTCAATTACTTTTACTGCAATTGCGTTAAAGTTCATTCAGTTGCTCATTTAGCCTTATTGTTTTTTAACTGTGGTACAAAACCTCCAACAAGAGTGAGAAGCACATTGTTTAAGAACATGTTGGGTCCTTGTGAGTCTGTCTCTTTATGTGATCCTTAGGATCAGCAAAGAAATGCCTGTCCTCCATGGTGCCCTCTGCTGTTACCATGGCTATGCCGACTGGTTTTTCAAGCTGTGCGGCACTTAAGAATGTGTGGCTAACCTACAACACTGTCTCTCCAATGAGGGCATTTGGCCCACAATGCAGCAGTGCAGCTAAGGCTTTGCTGAGGCACAGTCTGGGGCTGGTTTAACTCCTTAGGCTCTCCTGTTCTGCTAATCCGAACACTGCTCATTTTATAGGACTGAGTTTTTGACGTTCTCTTGATCCAAGGTTTTGTCTTAGCAACGATCTACTCAAACACCCAGTACAACTAGTCAGAAATCAGATTCACTTATTCTCAAACATGTTTCATTCATGTTTCTTTGACACACTGGCTTAGGGCAGCACGATTATGGCCAAAATGATAATCACGATTTATTTTAATCGGTATTGAGATAACGATTTATTATCACAATTTTATTGTCACATAGGCTATTTAGAACTGCTTTCACATCCATATTGTGCTACATTCCTCTTATGTTGAAGTTGTATGTTGTACATACTGTACATACAGCTGCAACACAATTATTATCACAAGATTATCTGAAAATAAATAGCCTAGGACATATTTTACAAAAAATGTATCAGAGAAAGCTTCTTCACTTGTTTTCAACAATAACTGATTGAAAGAGCTAGGAGAGAGAGGGAGTGCTACTCACAGAGTGACGGCTGACTCATAATGAATGGGTCCAGCACGGGTCAAATGGCCGGTCAGCGGACTTACACACGTATGTGTAAAATGTCTGTATTGTCACTGCGCTGCATTTTTATGACCTATAATATTCTGGCCATGGGTCACATCTCTCGCCCAGGTCCAGCAGCCTCCGTGTCACACACTATTACTCTAGGAACTGAAGTCAATTGCATTCAATAACTTCTTCTGTGTTTTTCGCCATGGCCGCCGCAATAGCAGAGTTACCAGCGGTAACCAGAGTTACCAGCGGTGTGTTGCTGGGAGCCGTGTGTGAGTTAATGAAGGCGGGGCTGCTCATAGAGTAAGAGGAGAGATCCAAACACAGGCACAGCTTTACAGAAGAAATGGGTCGTGTAACGCAACATTAAACAATATCGATATAAACAACATTGCTTTGTTTGTGGAGAGGCAGCAGATGCAAGGACATTAGGTGCACCGGTGCAACCTAGAGGAAAAATGTTAGTTGCACCCTAGAGCCCTGTGAGCTAACAGACACTACCTACCACTGGTCACTGCTGTTGTCTGAAAAACAACACAGACGAGACACAATGTTGTGTTTACTAGTAAACTGGTAACCTATCTGTTGTGGAATCTTCCTCACCTTACTCTGTCCTCTGTGACTGTCTACATCTAAAAAGTAAGCTGTGCGCTGGAGGGAACAACTCTGATTGGCACCTGATCAAATAGTGGTTTACGGAGCGGTAGATTGGCTTTGCAAAAAACCCCGGAGGTTCTATGAACGGAATTAAAAATATTGCTCGATCACGCAAATTTGATCGTGGGAAGCCAAAATTGTGATCGTGATTAAAATGTTGTACTGGCTGCTATCGGCATCTGCAACTATTTTGATTATCAATTAATCGTCATTTATTTCTAGAAAAATGGCAAACACACGTAGGTTTCAGCTTCTCAAATGTGAGATTTGGCAGATTTTATTTGTCTTGTGTGATAGTTAGCTGAATAGATTTGGATTTTTGACACACTTTAGGACATTGTTTCAGGCATATACCACTATTGTTGACATTTTATAGCCCAACCAATTAATGGAATAATTGAGAAAGTAATCAATATATTAATTGATATTGGAAATAATTGTTAGTTTTACTTTTTGTAATTATAATTTGAAAGTCAATCTACCCAGGTTTACACGGTACCTGAACCAGAATATATATATTTTTTTTATTACTCGTGTTTTTTGACATGACATTGAACATGCTTGTTCCACAAGCCATCACTGTCAAATACTAACATTACCAACCGGTTTATTCTCAGACATTACACAGCATACTATACATGCCACAGAAGTTCAGAGACTTACCAATGAAGTCCAGCTAGATTTTCACCAAACAGTGTCTTTACTTTTCTAAAACACTGCAAGCTGCAAGACTCTGATAGAAATATTCAATCACTAACTTTGTTCTCTCAATTCCACAGGTATGTGTCAGGGTCAGTAATTGAGTGAAATTCCAGTTTAGGCAGTACAGTTTCACAGCAGAGTTTCGCTGTGAGGCAGATGGCTGCCTTTCCAGATTTCAATACTATCGGCTTGTCAATGTTTACGGTGCTACTTTGTATAGTGCTGAATGAAATTGGCATCCGTTCAGTTTGTCTGGCACAACAGAATGGCAAGCCGCACCCCAGAGTCTTACATCATACTCTAACAGTGGATACAGAAATCCAGCCTTTATTCCAACACAACAGTATGTAGCGGTGGATTGATCGAAATGAATGACTTGTCTAAAACAGTTTTCTGTTTGAATATGTCTACATCACACAAACTATTAAACACTATAAACTATATACTTAATTTGCTGTCATATATGACAAAGAAAAGCCGCATTTCCTCTCATTTGAGAAACTGAAACCAGATATTTAGCATTTTTTGGCTTTAAAAATAACAGTCCAGAGAGAGAAAGCCAAATCATGATTCAGTTTCTTTACATCAAAAAATATATTAGGGTAAGATATACAGTATGCAGTATTTCTCATCCCAAAAATATATTATATATTATTATATATAATAACTATAATTTCAGTTTTGTCTTTATTCTAATTTAAAATAGTCATTGCACGCAAACTCCAATATTTTTAGGGCACTTTTGGGATCATCGGGGACTAGTAATATGTACAGTTGTGAGTGGTCCACATAGTGAACATTTACATTGCGCTATTGCAAATAATGTCAGGGTTACCGGTATTTACCAACAGGTGCGTCTGCTCTGCGTTCTGGAGGCGGGCCCCGCCAGCAATTGCTCGATGTCAATGCTTGATATCCCACTAGCTGCACTACCGTGCGTCCCAGAAGCATGTGGGAAGCGGCTCTGCGCTCCGCTAAAGATGCGCGCCAGGTCCATTTTCACGTGAGCTGCCAGGCCATTCAGACATCCAGGCCAGAAGTGAAACGTCGAGAGAATCTAGTCAATTTATCAAAACACATCCCCCAATACCGTATACAGTACTCCTCTACAACTACACGGACAACGAGAGATTCATCTTGGAGGTGGAAAAACATAATACCACATCACGGATCCTTTTTTATCGGAACAACACCAGAAAAGAGAAGGCATGTAGTTTAACTGGAAGAGTGCTTGGAGTGAAAGGTAGATACTAGTTTTAATAAATATGTGATTTGTCTGTAAAGTACTTGTAGAACCAATCAAATCTCCAAGTCGGGCAGCAAGACGCTCCGCTTCTGAGACACTCTGGGTGTGGTATAGCGCGTGGCGGAGGACGGATCAAAACCGGAATGTGGCCGGAACGCGGCACAGTGGAAAATGGCTGTGTATTCTTGAATTATATTTTTTGGGTCAAATAGTTAAGTTGTGCCAGTTAACATTGTGGTCCACATACAGCGGTTTAGTATCACAATAAAACGTTTGTGTTCATATGGTCACTTCCTCAGGTTGACCCCAAAGATTGGCTTTCCCTTGAGTGAGATCAGAAACATTTCCTTCAACGATAAGAAGTTCATCATCAAGCCCATCGACAAAAAATCTCCGGTGAGTAATATTTCTATTGCCAGCGTTTAGATTTACTCACGCTGACATTTCTAGACCCTGAAATACTTCTCTTAAAAGTCTCTCTTTTCCAGTTTAAGAGTTCTCGTTTCTCTTTAGATAAAATTAAGCTTTCAAAGCCAGGTATTAAGTTTCAATGTGCATCTATACTTGGGCTCCCTGCTTCCATTTACCTGTGGCATCATGTTTCTCTGTAGTGAAGAGAAAAACCATTAGACATATCCTCAGTCTGATTTAGCATACAGAATAGCCAGGGCCACTTTCCAGGCAGTGCCCCAAACTCTTAAAAGTGTTATATACCTTATCTGTGTAGCTCAGGCTATTTTACCTTTCTCAATAAGCGGAGCAATTGCTTCAGTACGGGTTGTCGCAGTAATCTGTATTAAAAATGTCCCTGCACCCGCTCAGAGCCACTACTGGAGTCTTTGTCCTTTTTATCAGCAAAGCACAATGAACAGGCAGCTAAACCTTGTATTCAGCCTGGTAATTGTTCACTTTTCCTCTTTCTTATTCCTTATGTCTGATTTTCTTTTCTAAATTTAAGGACTTTGTGTTTTATGCACCGAGGCTGCGCATAAACAAACGCATCCTGCAGCTGTGCATGGGCAACCACGAGCTGTACATGCGTCGTCGCAAGCCAGACACAATCGAGGTGCAGCAGATGAAGGCCCAGGCACGAGAGGAGAAGCAACAGAAACAGATGGAGAAGTACGCAGATTCCTGGAACATATATGTTTTTTTTTACCATGAGACGGTGTTCCATAAAATAGATTAAGACCAGCAGAGCACTTATGAGTAGTATGACCTTGTTCTCTGCTGTCTTAACCAGCTTTACCAATGGTAGATACTATTCACAGCCACTTTTAATTCATGCAGTTCAACATGTAAAGTGAAACCTCCATTCATAGGGCAATAACACTGCATTCCTCCAAGTGTGGGAAATGAGCTTCCTGAATTGGCTGAACTGAAAGTAAATGGATGTTGACCCCTGTCTTAGCTATAGCTGTTGGACTACTGTCTGTCCCCCACAGCTGTTCAAACACGGTGATGTATTGCTGGGCAGACAACACAGTAAATACCAGTAGGAGAACCAGCAGACAGTTAGGGTTCACACACACAGTAGTCACATTGGTCTGTGACCGAGGCTCTGGGCTGGTGTCCAAACACAGGTACTAGATTGTTTGTAACAAGTCCCTTAAGATGGTTTGATTAAACATAATTAAACCCTGAGGGAGATGTTAGGTTGTTGCTGCATCAAAAGTTAGAGAATAATCAATATATAACGGTGCTGGATAATAATAATAAAGCTGGAGTACAAATAGCACAGTGTGGCAAATCTCCCCCCCCCCTCCCTCCCCCAACAGAAATATTTGGCCCATGACAAAAGTTTTTACTTTTTAATAGTTACACTAAAACATTTACATTTTATGAATCTATTTTAGGTACCAATGAAAACACAAGGCTATTTAACTGAATGAATGAATTTTCCAAGTCGGGAACCAATTTTTCCAATTATTCCAACACTACATGAATGCAGCACAAATGCCCTATCTTACAATGTTATTGAAAGTGAAAATTAATATGTATCAATCACCGCGAGTTAGATCCGCTCCAAAATCCAATGGGTTCTTCCTTGGCCCGTGCTACACCCTTCCACCAAGTTTCATGAAAATCGGGCCAGCATTTTTCCATATTCCTACTGACAGACAGACAAACCAAGCTGAATACATTACCTTTTTTTTTTACACCAGTTTAGTGTACTGTATGAGGCCATGACCGATGCTTAAGGTGTTTTATATTTTTTTGAACAGCGTTTTTTAACAGGTAATAGAGCAGCTCATGCAATCATGTGGCCTTGTGCGTGCGTGTGTGCATCTGTGTGTGCGTTCACCGACTGTCGTTTGTCAGCTGTAACTACGCATCGACTATGTCAGCTCACGACGGCTGTGTCTTATCTGCAGGGCCCAGCTGGAGAACGAGAAGAAGAAGAGAGAGGCCATCGAGAAAGAGAAGGAGCAGATGGAGCAAGAGAAGCACGATCTGATGATGAGGCTCTACCAGTTTGAGGAGAAGACTAAGAAGGCAGAGAGAGGTGAGAGGGTCTCATTCATCACTTAACCTTTAGAATACAAAGTGTGTGAGTCAGTGTGTGTGTGTGCGCGTGTGTGAAAATAGAACATGTACATGCGGATAGGTGAATGTGTTAACAGGCTATGAAAGCAGGTTACTTGTTTGTTGCTGAAACAACAAGCTGTTATTTACTGTAGCAGTGATGTAATCTGTGTGTGTGCAAAGCCTGGTGGTTAGTCATCTTAATTTTTTATTTTGATTATATTTTGTTTAGTGTCCAAACCAGAAAGATTTGTGATTGTTTGACTCTTTATTTCGAGTTTTACCTGTGTTTCGTCTCATCTCGTCAACAGGCAATTAAGCAGAAACCAGCTGTATTTCTTTAAAAATTTGACCATAGGAAGCATTTTGTTGACAAAATGACATAAAGTAAGCTATAAGGCTAATAAGCTCATTAAGTGACACTGGGGTTTCCTTTTTTTTGATTAACAAGTTTTCTGCTCACAAATATGTTCCATTGTTTGTTTTTAAACGCTTTAAATTCCACCTTATTGGGAAAGAGGTTGCTTTCCCAGTACTTTTTTGATACTTCCATCAAATTAGACCATTGTCTCTATCATCTATCTCACTACAGTATCTCTAAATTAACACTGGGAATACCCCTCAGTCGGCACAGAAAATGGGACACATTTACTTTTTGCACATTGTAAATTGTTTTTTTATCTGGGTTTGGTCTTCTCCTAATTATTATTATGCCATTCTTGATATACTTAATAAAAATGAAATGCCGTCATGCTCAAAGATTATAATGATCATAGTAAATCAAATCAGTATTAATCAATGACTGAAAATAGTACACTATTAACTCCTGGTTAGGAAATATACAGTAGGAACCAATGTGCTGGAAACATTGTGTTGAACGGTGTTGACAGGTTGTTGGGAGATGAATTGTTCTTTGACTTTGATAACAAAAGAAAGATATTGTATTATAATACCACTTTAATGGAAAGAGCATAATCCCAGAGCTATTGCTGGGACATCAGTCTCTTTTCTTTGTCTCATATCTCCTATATTTCTTTATTGCAGATCTGCAGGACCAGCAGAAGAGAGCCATGATGCTGGAGCAGGAGCGGAGGAGAGCCGAGGAGGAGGCAGCACGCCTTGAGGCCGAGCGTCAGGCTGCCTTACTGGCTAAAGAGGACTTGCCCGCCATGCTGAGGAACAGAAGAAGAGTCAGGAGCAGCTGGTCAGTTTTTTAACAACACTGCAATTGTTTAGTAACTTTAAAGTAGGTTTAACGGATATAGAAAAAGACTGTCTGTTTGCTTCTTTTTTTATATTGTAAGAACAAAATCTCAAAAGTTAACACTTTGTATGCAAGAAAAAATAAATGAAAACCATTTCTCACTACATTCAGCTAGCACTTTGTCAGTGCCTGGCTACTGTAGTTCCAGACAAAACCACTTTGTAGCGTCCAGCAGAACCACACCCTGTTACATCAGACCAACCGGCCCCCCTCACCCTGAGCCGCTTGTCTGTGGACCACCCACAGGACTCTGCTGCTCCCTGTTCCCCTTTCACAGCCTGGACAGTAAAGCTGTGGTCCCTCTCCACATTCACAGTTTTATTGCACAGACACCTGCTCAACACCCTTTATACTCAAACCCTGTTAAGGTGCTTGTGCAATGGATTAAGTCACCCTGCAACTTCCACTGACAGTGATTGAGAACAATGTTTGGGAGTTTTGTTATCAACATGTTTTAAATGTTAAAAAGCACGTAACTTGCTGATAAAAGTACACCGTGTCTCTGTGTCTTCACTGAGGGACAAGTTTTCAGCTAAACACCTGTAAAATAACAATAAGGAGTCTGTTCAGTGACTTGACGCTGAAAGGTGTATCGTTTAATACTGAGCCTCCGGTTAGTTCAATCAGGTGAAAGACAAGCTGTTCCCATTAGTGCGGGGGTCAGAAGGATGATGTTTCATCAGAAGGCTCTACTCAAAACGTTAGCCTCTTTTTTTTTTCCTTCTTCTTCATACTATTGATTTCCATTTTTCTGATAGTACTGAGATATTTAAATGCTTTTAAAGCTAATATGCTTGCTCAAAATTGATCAAATACACATTTATTTAAACCTTTAGTGCCATGTTGTATTCAAGTTTTCAATCAAATAACTTTAAACTATTGTTCATAGTGATTTTTAGCTCAGCTGATGTTCCAGACAGTCATCTTTAAAATGTTTGTTCTGCAGTCAAGGCAGTGTTTTAACAGGCAGTGGTCATAAAGTACAGTAACATTTGAGTGGTAATTTGCCTTGATATGTAATATTTTATACCTTGCTTCAGTAGAAATATCACAAAAATATCAGTGAATTAAACTGAAGAGATGGGAAAATTGTGTCGGATGAAAACATAAAAGCTGATTAGACTGTAACCTCAAATTAATACACGAAAAACAAACATAAATGCCACATTTAATTCCTGTTTTTCACATAGTTTTAATTCATTTGAGGTCTGACTGGCACTCTGTTACTGTAATTACACCATCTCGTAGCACCCTAGTCTTCTACAGTGGTTAATGGCAGCTGACTGAAGAATTAGTGCCAACAAATTCTTGATGGACCAACTCAAGAATTGCATTTCCATCCACAGTAGTGGATTAATCTACTTTTGTAGCATTACATTACATAAGCAGCAGGACTCACTCTTTGTGCAGTTTGAGCATTTACAGAAATGATGCTCTATGTGACTTTATTTTATCTGGCTGTGTTTGGTTTTCTCTTTTTTTGTTGAATTTAAGCCTCTCTTGCAAAAGAGATCTTGATCTCAATGAGTCTACCTAATTAAATAAAGTTTATATTTCTTTATCCACCTACATGTATTAAATCTGGACCCTTTAAATAAGTGTTTCTCCTCTTGTTTTGTATCAGGCTGCAGAGCTGGCAGAGCACACAGCCAAGATCAGCCTGCTGGAGGAGGCTAAGAAACGCAAGGAGGAGGAGGCCGACACATGGCAGCTCAGGGTGAGAGCTTTAACTGAGGGTAACCTACAGTGTACTGAGGCTCATTCAGCTAAATCTGTCAATGTACAGCATACAAGTACATGTTATAAAGGGCCTACAAGGACACTGATATTACACATTCTCTAACCTGTCAACTATCCAAACAAGGTAGTTGTAAGTCCATTTTTTTCCTGTTTTTTTAGTGTAGTTTGTTTTGAACACTTAAAAAAAATCTATATAATACAATTTAAAAAAATACCAGATAAATAATAACATGTACATCTCAGCACAATCTTCCAAAATATTGTAAGTGATTCAAATAAGAAATTCCCATTCTATTTGTTTTGGGTGGGACAGGGTGGAAATTTGTGTTTTTAGTTTTGATATATGTTTTTGTTAAATTTAAAACTTGAAAATGTACAAAAAATCAGATTTTCTACCAGAGTTCAGAGACACAGGAGAGTAAACTGACTGTCGCTGTGTGTAACTGATTGTTCTCTCCAGGCTCAGGAGGCCCAGGAGGATCTGATAAAGACCAAGGAGGAGCTACACATGGTGATGACAGTTCCCCCGCCGCCTCCACCTCCTCCCACATACTACGCCATGGAGGAAAACAGCGACAGCGAGGAGAACGCCAGCGAAGAAAACAACAGCACACACAGCGCCGACCTGCAAAGTGAAGGCATCAACGACCACCGCCACGAGGAGGATCGCCTGACTGAGGCTGAGAAGAACGAGCGCGTCCAGAAACAGCTGAAGGTGAGGAAACGATCGGGACCAGAGAAAATAAAATGAACACATCACACATTCAATCATCCCTTATGATGCAGAGACCTTATTTAATTTATTTTGTGTGATTTGACAGATATCTCTCACTATAGTAGTAGTAAGTAAGTAAGTAGTAGTTACTAGAGTAATTCAAGTCCTTTTCACATATTACTGAGCCTTTCTGTATGTGTTTATCTTCTCTGGTGTCACAAAGCAGCCACAAAGAAATAACTGATTATGAGGACTTTATTCAAGCCTGCAATTGGACCTATTGTGTATTAATAGTGACCAATAAGTAGAAACAAGAAAAGAAACAGAGGATTTTCAGAGTGTTACTGATGCTCACCCAGTTTGAAATTGCTTGGAGGCATTCTCTCTTTTATCCATACTGGGACCAGGTTCTTTTTGTTTCTGAGATTGATGTTTTCTCACCTGGTGCTTCGGCAAATTAGCCGCCACAGACCACAATTTCTGACTTTGACACAACTTAAATTTTATACAGTTGAAAATAATGCAATTATGAATGCATTGAGCGCTCTGTGAATGTGTATAGTATTTGTGTTGTATGCACATTACATTCTGCCAACTAAGTAATGAGCCAAATGATAATAGTCTTAAAATGAACTGCTCACCATAGAGTCTTTTACATAGGGAGTAGTGAAGGAGTGAACGAGGCAGAATTTTGGGCACAATGGAGGGAAGACCCAGTAGTAGTACAATGGTGTGATTTGATGCCAGAATTGTTTTAGTTGTGGGGTTTATTTTTGAGGTTTCATCTCATGGCTCCTCTCCTTCTCCTGCCTCCTCAGGCCCTGACCTCAGAGCTGGCTCAGGCACGGGATGACTCCAAGAATACCCAGAACGACCTTCTTCACAGTGAGAACGTCCGGGCCGGCCGAGACAAATACAAGACCCTGCGACAGATCAGATCAGGCAACACCAAGCAGAGGATCGACGAGTTTGAGGCCTTATAAAAAAGCCTTCGGCCCCTCAGCCGCTCACCCTTTCTGAATGGTCACTACATCTCGGCCGACACAGATGGACACACACAAACACGCTCAAACCCATGTTTACCCAGTTGCAGTCTTAACTGGAGCAGTATAAGCAGCACGTACAGAGAGACACACTATTGCTGTGAGTGTGCAGAGCTTTGCAAATCCTTCAGAGAAAACTTAGTGCCAAAACCTTTCTCTTCTTAGTGTTTCAGATCCTATTCATGTAAATGATTGTCTGTAATTTCATAGAATTCAGACCGAATCATATCCAGAGGTGTGATGAAGTAGTGGGACGGGAAAATTCTATCATTAATTCATGATGTGCACATATAATATGTAATCAAAGCCTTGCTTCTTTTTTATGTCTGTCGTTTGTTGTGTAGAAAGAAAAAGAACAGCTTGTCGTTAATAGTGGCCACTCAGAAAGGGGCAAAACAGTATAAGCAGGAAAATGTACGGTTGTTTTTGTTTTACAATATATTTGAACACTTTCAAATGTTTAATATTGATATACAGTAGTTTAAATCATCCCTAGTTTGGTATTTATACTGTATATGGGACATTAAAAAGGGTATTTTATCTTGGTTTGTATATTTTTGCTATCTACTAATGATAATGAAAAAAGTAAAGTCTTATGTTCCATACATATTCCTTTAGATCACTAAATTAAAGAAATTTAACTGTAAATTATTATTTTATATTGTAGGATACATCCAGCTGCATGCCATTAAATCAGTTAGGGAGATTGCTATCTATCTAGCTACTTTTGATTAGTTTTTTTTTTTGTGCAGTTCACAGCATGCTGAGGAATGTCTTTATCCTCAGAGCACTGTGTTGACTGGGACACTTAGGTTTAATATATTTTATTTTATTGTATCTCTGTTCTGTGTTATGTTGCTGTTGAGTGAGAGATGAGCATGTGTTGTGTGCTTTTACCTTCCTAAGTGGCCTTTCTCTCTGGCTGTCCCTCTGCAGGGATTAGTGCCAGACAGTTGGTCTTCACATCATAGCCAAGGTGCATAGTCACAAAAAATATGGTTTTAATGTTACACCTAATAAAGGTTGCAATGACGTTACAAATAGTTTTTATTTTGCAGCTTGGTCATAATGGACTGACCGAGACAGTACAACAACACTCTCCTCTCTCTGGACATGGACTAGAGTAGCATCGAAACGCGCAGCTCTGTCGGGCTTTGTATAGAAACAGGATTTTATAATAAGGTGTTTGACAAATTGGCAATAAAGAAAAGTCTATGATCACACATTGGCGTGTTTTTACTTTGTACACTCACTGTATGACTGAAAGTGCATGAGGGCTGAAGTAGGCCTAGATGTGTTGTGGCTTTAGGGAAGCCAATATAGGTCTTTATAGGTCGGTCCACCGCTGAAATAAATCAACTATTGGATGGATGCCCTGATTTTTTTTATTTTTTTATTTATTTTTTTACGTAGGCCTACATTCCAGACCGTCCTCACCTAGAAAACGACCGTATAGGTTGCTTGTGCAAGCAGCTCATAACGACACATATTTATAAGCAATATAACATGACCCAATATAAGAAAGAGAAAGTCAACGGTTACTTTTTGAAATTATTCTTTTTACAGACCTTAAGTCGATCCATGATGCAGTTGCCTCCTCATTTTAGTAGTGTTAAGTGACTCATTCTGAACCCATCGCTAATGATTTCCTTAAACTAACCAAAAACCATAAATGGTATAAAAACGGCTGCCGTTAACTAAAACAGAACGATCACATGATGAAAACAGCCACCACGGTCACGTGTTACAGGTCCTATGTTGCCCAAAGAACATAACATAAATTACACTCCCCATGTTGATGTTAGCATTTAGGTAATAATCAGGGGTAATGATTCTGCATACTTCTGACCATGTAGTCATTTAATAAGAATGTTCAAGCTGTAGACTTAAAGTGAATTTAAATGTTTCTGAAACTATGTAATTTTCCATCCGAGGATCCTAAATGACCTGTAACAGGAAACACAACTAACCGTTAAAGAACGCTATTTTTGTTCATGCTTTCGCTCGTGTTTGCCATGAGTCATCGAGTTTGCAATTAAGGGCGCAGCCATGCTGGTTGCGGATTTGTGACGATTTTCGACAAGAGGGAGGAGCCACGTTACGTACACACTTTTGCTGGCAATCACATCATAGCCACACCCTAAAACACCCCCTGCTTTATTGACAATTTTAAAATCGAGACCATAATTCAAAAAATGAACATCTTTCTGTATTGCAGAAGACTTAAAACAAGCAATTGAGACCATAAACGTATTATGAAAATGTTTACTGAGGTAAAAAATCCACTTTTACGGAAACCGATCTACTTTTGCTATTGCATGTGTCGCCCCCTGCTGGAATTGAGATAGAATGTGGGTTTAAGGCACTTCCGCATTTGCAGCACTTCGCAGAACTTTTGTCCATTAATATTAAAAGTCTACAGTGATACCTGGTTTAGCTTATGATACATCCAAAGTAAGTATGCCACACTTGAAATGCAACGATGCATCTGTAAGGTATTCTCTTATTGTAAATGAAAGATTTTCTGTCTGAGCAAAACATTCATTGCAGCTATATGAACTCGTGGTAAATTAACTCTGTAATACAATGGGCAATACAACGTGTGGTAAAAACACTACCGCTTTTTTCCAACGGGCCGCTGAAATCAACACAAACTGAACTGTTACATGTAGCCACTTTAAATACTTTTAATTGTAAAGTGATTCAGTTTACCACATAAATAAAAACATTTCTTTACAAACAAATGTGCATAATGTTAACTGAATGAATGCTGACTATTTTATTACAATATAAATGCTGCACCATAAACATGGTAAAGTGCTGAGTCTGTTGTTGAATGCTGTCGTTTTCTGACGTTGGATGAGAAACAGGGAAGCTGACGTCACCCCACTTGTTGGGGCAGCCAACACAAGTTGCCATGGTGACCCCGGAGAAGACAGGGGTCAGGAGAGCATTCCATGGAAGTGACATCACCACATCTTCCATAGGAACTTTTCTTCTTCCTCATGGCTCTGTGAAACCAGAGACTGAGCATGTCTTTCACACGCTGCTTAGACAGAGAAAAGAAAGGCTTCATTGTACAGAAGGAAACATTCACAAACTCACTCTGAAATAAGTCAAACCACTTCCTGTAAAGTGGCAGGTGTGGCTCTAAATTTCATTTGTCAGAAATATCATCCCAGTGTCTTTTCAGTAATTTAATTTGCATGGATGTTTAGCTGCTTGACTCCTCTGATAGAACATCAGGAAATTTAATTTGAAAGACGCATTGAATGCTGCAAAGTAGCCTCAGCTGGTAACACTCTAACCCAATTTATTTAGCATTTACAGTATAAGAATTATACAAAGGCTTAAAAAAAATCTTAACTCAGACATCCTCTTACTAGTTTTCTCCCAGAGCTTTTTAGCAATATGTAATGGCCTTTATTAGCGGGTTATCTATTTGCTAATGAAATGATTTTCAGTCATTCAACACAGTGATTGAACAAATGCTTCACAAATATAGATGTTGACAAATACATTAACCCTCCTGTTATCCTCAGGACAAATTTGATCCCTTTAAAAAATTCTGTATCTGAAATATGGGTTTCTTTTTAACCAAATTACCACAAAAAATGGATTGGATTCCATACAACGCTCTTGGTAAATACAATTGATCACTGTCATTCCTGACTAAACTCTGGACTACTGTACATTCCTCTGATCTTAACTATTAGTCAGAATAATTCATAATTTCTGCTTTTTTAACTCAAATATTAGGTATAATTCTATGTAAATGAGGGTTATTGACCATGAGTTCCAAAAAGTACTGTAATACTAGTGGCCCTGGAGGACAACACAGGGGTTAATACTAATTAATGTCCCTATGTCTGCTTACAACTAGAGTTATAATGTTGTAAACCACGTATTTATTGTCTGTATACTTATCAATGTGAAGTACGGGTTAACGAGTTACCAGAGCATCGGTTAGCTTGGATAAAGGATGTTACCACGGTCTATTTGAGCCCCTCGTCTGGGGTCCCTCAGAGGGGCAGGAGGGGCCACAGCTCCTCAGCTTAGCTCCTTCTCCCCCTTTAGAAATGAGCGTTGTCTGGATGAGCTCTCTGCCTGCTCCCAGAGTCAGACACCTAAACACAACACACACAAATATCTATATAATCACACCCTCATGCATTATTAAACACTTACACTCTTTATTGCATTTATAAACACACACCTAAACACACATGCCACACCTCGCAGGCCTGCACTCACAAAGAGACCATAATGAGGTGTATTTACACTCTGACGCATGTGTTCTAACCTGTGTTTGCATTAATAGAAAGGTGTTTGGATCCTTTGATAAGGACAGTTAGTTGGTCATTGCCCTGTGGCCAGCGCTCTTCTGACCTCTAGTGCTTTTTATTCCTTTTAAACAGTGGTGGAAAGTAACTACTGGTAAGCACATTTTCACAAGTATGATACTTAAGTACAATTTTTAAGTACTTTTACTTTACTTGAATTTTTAAATGTTATGCTACTTTATACTTTTTACTCCACTACATTTATGTGACGGCTGGAGTTTCTCTGCAGATTAAGATTTTTCAAACAAAACACAATCAATTTCTAAAATATGACACTGTACTATGAGATCAAATACTAAACAGTATATTGAGTTGTTAAAATGAGCAGTAATCAGTATTAATATTCATATGGTATATATACTGATTTGGCAGATAAAAAGGCCTATGTTATGAGTCATAAATTACGGGTCATACATTCTTATTGTTTTCAAAAACATTAACTCAAGTCAAGTTTAATCAAATTTATTTTTTAAAGCCCAATTTCACATACAATACAAAATGTATAATGCTACATGTGGTTCAAGAAAGTAGCAGTCAAAATTAGATGAGAGAAGAAATAAATTAATAAATACATAAATAAAAAAAGCAAGTTAAACATGATGTGTTTTTGTGTGTAAACGAACAACTATCATCCATTTTCAAGATTAGAAATTTAGGGATGCCCAACAGATGTTTAATCAGGTGCAAATGCAGATGCAACGTTATTAGGAGATTGTTACTAAAAATACATGTTAAATTATCTGGCGACGGGAGTCTTTTTCTTGCAGACATTTAAGGGAACTGAGCCGCAGGAGCTCACCCTGGTTGTTGGAACTGTGCTTGACTCTAACCAGCAGATCTCCTCCGTCCTGCTCCACAGCACCGCCCTCTGGACTCTCAGCCTGAGGGACACAAAAATACAAGAAAGGACAGTCCCTTTAGATGAGTAATGGAGACCTAATGTCTTCTATTATATTAATACCATTAAATACAAAAAATACAAACAAAATCTATATAACACACATAATTATTATGTAATCCCATGTATAAAAAAAAGGATCAATGGATGTCAACAGAACCATTAATGTTTTTCTCCTCATCTGTTTAACATCAGAACTGGACATCTGAACCAGTTTTACCTTCTGACAAAGCGGGTACCAGTTGAAGCGCTGGGAGTCCTTGTCCTCAAATCTCCAGCCGTCCAGCGGGACGAGGACCTCACCGAGAAACACCTTCCTTTTTAGGGTTCCTGAATGCCACACAGTGGCCTGCAGCCTCTTTCCAAACAGCAGGTGACGCTCTACGTGATACTGTCAAGAACCAGACAAAGAACTTTGTTTAATTTGAGCACGATAGATTGTCACAACTGCTGGAGTAAAAACGTTTTTCCTTTTACCTTTAAAATTTCATTATAAACCGGATCAGTCGTGTTTTTCTTGACTGTTGTCTTCATTTTGCCGCTTTTCCCCGGCAGCATGTAGAGTTTGACGCATCTACACAAAGAAATAACAGGATGCTGAGGATGGAGAATCCCACAACAAAATGGGGTCATACTGTACATGTATGCACAGAGTTATGTTTTCATCCTTACGGGTGACACTTCTTTCTCTTGGTGTCTCCGTAGCTGAGATTTCTGCAGGCGCCGACTGTGATCTCCAGACAGGAAGTGTTGGTGTTGTAGGCCAGAGCCAGCTCCAGCTCTCCTGCTATGCTGATGCTCTCGAAGGGGCCGCAGTCTGTGCTGATGCTGCTACTGCTGCTGCCCTGATGAGGTCAGTTTACATGTTTAAAAAGGGCTGAAAGACACTATCTGATGGACATTAACATCAGTACAGAACAGAATTTCTTTTTCTATGAGCTAGGAGGCTGAAATGATCACAATCTCTAGCAGGGGTCTTAAATGTTTTTAAACCAAGGACCCCTTAATTGAAAGAGAGACGGAGCAGGGATATACATATATTGTATAAAATGTAGTTGCATATTAAACTAGGTTTTAGGGCAGCCTAACGCCTTTACACAAACCTTTTTAGTGCATGGAATACTAAGCTATTAAAATAATGACTGTCGGTATGATTTTATCAATCATGTGTTTTAATGTTACACATACATGTGTACAGTGAATCCTCAGGATGAACTGTATCTGTGTATGGCCTCAGTGACTACCTTCCCTATGGGCCAGAAAGCCTATCATCAGTTGGGATTTATATTTGCTAATAACATGTTGGATTCATGTTAAGATATTTTCATTTTTTTAATAACTTTAAAAAAAATGAACAATAATTTGGAGGCGCCCCTGCAGAGAATCTGAGGACCCACCTAGGGGTCCCGGACCCACTGTTGAAGATCTCTGATCTATAATGTTATATTTCAGCCATTACACAATGTCATTTGGGGATTTTTCTCTCTTATTTTCAGCTTCTACTTACTCTCTTTCCTCCAGAGTACTCAGAACCACAGGAAGTTTCTTCTTCAGCCCCAGTGGAAGAGCCTTCATGGTCGCTGTCTTTGCTTTTCTTGAACAGGTTCGGAAGACTGGGGCCTTTAAATAGCTAAAAAAGCAGGATTATCAGTACTATTAGGGACCAGTAAAGGTGTTAGATTACTTTAAGATCCCTTTAATGATTTTGTTTGGTAATCTCATCTGCCCATTTGGGTTGTGTAAACTCTAGGAAATGTCCACCTCAACTTGTTGCAACTTCTTGTTCTTAACAAGACTTGTTGGCCAGTAAAGGTGGACTGGCATCTTTAAGGCCCTACAGATGCAGGATTTTATTTTATTTTATTTATTTATTTATTTATTAATTCAGGACAGTGCACATTAATGAACATGCACGACAGTACACGTAAATGTGCCAGATTGTAGCCCGAGGGCTAATTTCCATCTGCAGTCCAATAGGCAGGTTAGAGTTACAGTAAAAACAGACATAGGATAATAACACTTAGCATATAAAAACAAAAAAAAAAAAAAAAAAAAAAAAAAAAGAAAAAAAAAACATTAAATAAATACAAAGAAAAAAAAAAAAAAAAAGAAAAAACAAGACAACAAAAACAAAATGTAAACACAAGTTAGCGGTGATCACATGTTTGGTTAGCTCTAAGCCACAGCTTTACCTGGCTCTTAAAGGAGGCCAGAGTGGGACACTCCCTTATAGTTGGAGGAAGTGTGTTCCATAATGCACTGCCTTTAATAGATAGTGCATTATGGCTGAAGGAGGTTTTTCTAAAAGGAACCTCACAGTCCCTGTTTACAACAGCTCTGGTGATCCGAGAGTGTCTGTATTTAATAAACTCCAGCAGTGGAGGTGGTGCCAGGCCATGAAGAACTTTATAAATTAAGCACAAATAGGAAAATTTACAATAACTATCAAAACTCAGTAAGTTATATTTCTCTAAGATATTGCAATGATGATAAGAGAAAGGTTTTTTGTCCAGAATCTTAAGCGCCTTCTTGTACAGAAGCTCAACTGGTTTTAGGGTAGTAGTACCCGACATAGACCAGCTAGTGATGCAATAGTTCATGTGTGAAAGTATCATTGAATGCAAAAACATTAGAGCAGCTGAATCTGATAGAGATCCTCTGATTTGTTTAAAATTATGAAGATTGAATTTGATTCTTTTGGATATCATTTTAACATGGTTTTTAAAAGAGAGTCTAGAGTCTATAATCACACCTAAATCACTTCCTTTACAGTACTAAATATATGTAGTGTTGTGAATGACTCACTTTGCTAGATTTGTTGATGTCTGTTTCAGAGAGACTCTTCTGGGTGCTGTAGCACGACCCTCTCCGGCTGTTGTTGACTTTCAGCAGGTCTTCTCGCACATCATTTTGAGAAGTGGAAATCTCTGTATTGAGTAACAAGAAGTCAGTTGTTGCAGAGCAACACACAAAATCTATTACCACATTTTGTTCTTTGCCTGGAGAGATGTTCAAATGGCTCAAAAAGTTGTGTGGTGTCCCAAATTTTGCAATGCACGCATTATGGTTGTTGCTATCTTTTCCACCATCTAATGCAACGTTAGTTGGTGCAGTTAGGATGATGAGATCAGTAGGGGGTTTCTTTTTGCATCATATTATTTCAGGCATGTTTCCTTTGTGGTTATTACTGCACGCATATTCAGATCAACTGATTATAATGTGATAAAATCCAGAGGAAGTGATGCAGTTATTTCTGAGAATTTTCTCACCAAGATGCAAGGGCATGGCAACAATTTTGTGTTTGTTTAGTTAAGAATTCCTCATAAATGTGGACCATTTAACTGATAGGAGACCGTGTTAAATGATACATAAACTTACTTTTAATATGACTTGTGAAGGACACCATTAGATTCTCCATAGATTTGGTAAAAGGTTTTGAGTTTTTCAAATCCTGCAGATCAAAACACAGCATTTATTGTCTCAAATTTCACACGTTAGATTTTTACTTTAAAAAAAAAAAGAAATATCTAAGTATTTTACCCCAGATCTGCTCAGAAACTGATAATCCAAGTGGGGTGGAGGAGTGGGAGGCACAACTGATATATGACTGTGAAGAATATCAGACAATAACATGTTACTTTGTGTTTTATATTCAAATATTTTATTCAAACGTTTAAAATTAACTTGTTGAGATTTGTTGTACCTCAGCACATGGTAGGTCTTTAATAATCTCTCCCCAGCCAACTCATATTTGTCTGTAAAGAAAACAAATATTATGAATGAAAACAATTTATACAGGGACAATGACTATGACTTTCCTGTGACAGTCTGAAAGTAATTATAATACCCCCCCCCCACACACACACACATACTATATATATATTCTTAACATTCTGCCTCTTATAATACTTTACCACCCTTTATAAATAACTCAATAACTTTTAAACCCCAAATATAAAGCAAACTTAAGAAACAACAACCCGGATCATCCATATTTTATCAAGTATCAATAATTAATAACGATGGAAAGGAAAGTAATTGTGAATACATGCCATATTTTAAACAAACCTGTAGTGACTGGAAATTTCTTTGCCCTCTCCTCTAAGAACCAGTCTCCAGACTTGAACTTCACCTCCCTGTGAAGAAGAACAACACATAGTCATTATATAATTACATTATAAGCACTCGTGCATACCTATTCATAGTGAAAAAGAAAAAGTAGCAAGTTAGCTATTCTAGTTACTGTCCCTGACTATATTATTATTTTAGTAAATGGTATCATTGTTGCCTCTTTTAGCTTGAGTTTTATTTTATTAGAGATATTTAATGTCTTACTTTGAGATAAGTTACTGATATATTCTGAATATACTGTAATCCTGCAATAACCGGTTGTTTTGGCCACCTGAGGGCAGCAGCAACAAGTTGTAAATACAACATTAACATATCACTTTTATATGAACATAGTTAGCAAATAGTTGCTTATGTTTACATCTAGCAGTTATGGAGCACCATTATAATTAATTGGGAAACAAGTCTAATGAATGTAAATCCAATTGCACTCATCTTTTTTCTCTATGTTTGGTCTGCACCAACTCCTGAAGGGAATATTTGGGTTTAGTAACTGCTAAATGCTCCACTGTGTTCACCTGTAATCTCTTACTGTGCCTGTCTATCTGTTTGAAGCTGAGCAGGGATGGTGTACAGCGAGTTTTTTAGAGCTTTTTTAATTTATTTCTGGAAACAACTGCCTGGTGCAGAGAAAAACAAGCATTGAGAGCGCTAACAGTGAACCAAAACATTAAAGTTTCAGGACAGAAAGCTATACAAGGACCTGAAACTCACTGTAAGTATAAAGCTGAAGGGAATTGACGATTCAGGGCATAATTATCTGAGGGTGCATCATTAGGATCAATTGCCATTTAATTAATTGTTAAAATAAAAATATTGACGCTTTAGAGAAAGTTTGAATTTAAAGTTTAAAGGGGCTAAACAACAGTTTCAAATGATTAAAAGCCAGACAGTGAGTTTCAAAATGATACAGTCATTTGTGCCAGATATTTCACCTGCATTAAGCAGGGTGTATAGCTCTCTACTGCACCTGTAGGCGTGGCAGACCGTGCACTTCCAGCCCACCGCTCCCACGCCCACGCGACACTTGCTGCAGATACGGTGGCTGCAGCTGTGGCAGACTGCACCTGAGTTCCAAAACTTTCCCAGCGGCCTCTGACAGCGGGCACAGGTCCGCTCGCAGTACTGCCGGGCAAAACTTTTTGCACCTCTCCTTCGAAGCTCCTGCAGCTCATGCTTCATCCTCCTGACATAAAGATGGATGGAATAATAAAACATCTTTAAGCTATTTTCACAAAGAAACTGATCTTATTTTCTCAGTTTGAAAGTGGTAAACATCCTTTTAAACTGACATATTGTTTATAATTTAATATCCAGATTATAAAATATACTGAAAGACACAGTAGGACAGAAAATAACATAAACTCTTCTGACATTATGATTGCTTTCTGTTAGCCTTGTCTGTAGCTGGTCTCATAATGACAATGCAGCAGTAAGAAGTATTTATGAAAGTGGCCTAAAACGACTCACCTTATCCTGTCCTCTTCAATGAGACGCAGCTGTTTGTCTCTCTGAAGAACCTCCAGGACTCTTTCTCTCTCCAATGCTTGAAGCAAACCTAAATCCATTTTTTAAACAGCAGTCTCTGATCATGTGAATCACTCTCACTGGTCCTCTTCTCTCTGTCTCTCTCTGCTTCACTGTCTCCTTTTCTGTTCCTGTCTGCTCCTCCTCTCTTCTTTAACCCTCCCCCAGACCTCCTCTTTCATCCTCTGTAGCTGAAAGAGTGAAAGAAAAAAATAGTGAAAGTTATTCTGAGTATGTGCTGGTAAGATCTCCCTTCTCCTGATTGTGATCTCCATCCACATCAGAGCCGGATGTATATGTCGTCCTCCTGAGCAGATAGTTGTAGTGTTTCCACTAGGATGATTTAACCTCGGAAAAACCCTCTTTAAATATTCTTTTCTCTAAAGGCCAGTTTAGAGCTGCAAGTCTATCTGCGTCATCATCTGCATCAATGCAGTTCCTGCCTATCAGAGCCTCTACAACTCAGGGTCTGATGAGATTTTAAATAAACTACACAATACTAGATTTGGGCTATATTTCAAGCCTCATGATGTTGTCAGACTGCTTATGTCCTCATCTTCCCCTCTTGTGTCAGCCTCACCAGGTTTTACCCCCATTATTCAACCCTTCTCCTGGCAAACCCCCACCGCTTCCTCAGATGCAGGGAGAGCAGTGATGCTTCACTGATGACAGAGCGGCAAAACAAACCAAATGCCAACCATTGCATTATTGATGGCTGACGTGCATCTGTGTTGTAGTTTCTGTTTTTCTTTTCCTTTTTAAGGTCAGTAGATTTATTCAAATCTTATTTAAACAGCTAAATATCCATTTCAAAAAGGAACTCATCCCCCGAAGCGTAATATTTAAAAAAAAAAAAAGATTAGAGGTTTGCTTTTGTCAAATGTAAATAGGTCTAAAATGCTTTATTTTAGAGGTATAGATTTATATTTTGGGAGATACGGGCATTTGCTTTCTTGCCAAGAGTTAGATGTGATTATCTATCTAACTTTGGCAAGATAGTGAATAAAAGTATTTCCCAAAATGTCAAACTGTTCCTTTAAGCACTCATTTATCTCCATAGAGGGTCTCATTTTTAAACATCTCCATTTGGAACAAAACCCCTTTCCTCTTCAGTAGCAGACAAGTGAAGCATGGGGAGCAGAGAGGAAGTGGCCTGTTGAATAACTGGATGTCAGCCTGTGTTAGTAGATAAGAGCCTGTCCTTGTTACTATCCAGAGCTGCCAGGAGGCCGGAGAAAACAATCAGGGGCAGCTGTAATTAGGCCTCAGTGCTCACAGCAGTTATCTGTCCTCTGCTGACGTCACCATGCCTGAAGAGATTCTCTCAAGTTGTAAATATAAATGAGGCAAGATGTGAAATATGCTTCTAGCGGAAGGGATTTCTTCATGCTCATCTGTGAATTGATTCCTCATTTGAAGTTCTTGCTTTGACAGTTTGATAGGAGAATTTTAGTTGTATAGAAGAGGACCATCATCACATCAAGGCAAGTCATTTCACTCTTGCCTCTACTATGCAAAGACCATAATGATTCAGGCTGTTCATGGTATAATGGTGACTGGAACATCTGAGAAAAGAGGGTGGGTGCCCGTATCAGCCCACCACAGCAGTGACAGTAAAAGACACCTGACTGATTACATTGGGACCCAAATATGGAATCTGAAAGCCCTGAGAAAGACCAAACTAGTCATGAGGTCTCTGACAAGTTACCCACCCAGTGCACGGCTTCCTGGAAGATCTGTCAGCAACTGCATACCTTGAGTCAGCTCTGGCAACATGTCTGTGCTCACAGCAAGACTCATCACCACAAGCAAATGTAAAATAAAAACTCGGTCACTGACACCACAACCTCTGACATGAACACTTTGCTCTTCCAAAACATGACAAGACCACACAAACCCTGCTGAAAGTAGGCTATTTTAAAATACATTGCAGGAATTTATCTTTGTGCAGTTCTTTACAGGCACTAACATTTCTTGTAAAAACGAAAATAAGCGCAGCACAGTTGGAGTAACAAGAAAACTCACTTGTGACAAAAATGTAAACTAGTAATCTAAGATAAAAAAACAACTAAATAATCAGTCAAGTGTCTAACACATGATACAGATGAAACAAAGTGGAAGGTCTGTCCAAACAAAGCAAAACCATCTCAATAGGCTGTCAAGGACAAGAGAGAAGGGTTTTCAAATCTTATCAAAGCTCCCATTATTACTTTAACCTCTAATTATCAAGGTTTAGATACCATGATCGCTCACAGTTATCACAAAAAACCCACGTACCATGTAAACACAGACCAGCAACTTTTCATGCATTATCATCAAAGACGTTTCATAGGTGCGATGTTGACACAAGTCTTTGTATTAATTTGTCACGGCATGGCTCTCGGAAGTCCTGGTCCGAATCACCATGGCTACATACACTTTCACTGTCCTGTGTGCCTTTGCTGCTCTTCAAGTTCATAACACCTTGGATCTACTAAGTAAAATAAAATGTCCTCTCTAATAGGGATTCATATTCTAGGGATTAGTGTATAATTCTTGGTACGTTATCTTAAAAATCTAGCTTTTTCTAAACATACATTCTATTTATTGTTGCTTCAAACATGCAATAAACTAACCCAATATGTCTCTCTCATCTCTGAAACCCTACCTGAAGGGTGAGTATTTAAAATTATTCATATTTTTGTTATTACAAGATTTCAAATAATGATACACATTCACACTTCACCAAATCTTGTTTTCTGGTTTTAATTGTGTTTATATATGCTTCAGTGGATCATCCACAAAGTTGAGAAGTTTTTGTGACTCTCTCCAGCCCAGAAAACATCTTCCTTTTTGATTTCTTCTGACGAGTTCTTGGTACTTTGATCTAGAAATGGCATTGTCCACACAGTCTTCTGCAATCCCTGTCCGGATCTGGGTACAAGCGTTTGTGACCAGTTGGGTTTGGTATGGCCTACTGTCCCAACTCTAGTTACAAGTACTTCTACGTCTGCCAATACTACCCACAAGTACAAAACATTTTTCTTTTTAAATGGAAAGTCAAGCATATTGTCTCACTTTTAGTGAATACTTGTACATGAAAATGTTTAATATTTGATGCCTTGTAATACATTACAGTGGAACTACCAGTATGCTCGCCCCTACACAATGCCTTTGACAACAAACTGTGCAGTAAGTGGCAAATACAGCACTGGAAGACTTGATCTTCTCATCAATTTTTTGTGAATGAAAATTGGATTTTGTATGTATAACATGAATGTGTTAAGAGAACAAGCCTTAATATGTGTACACAAGCTAGCACCGCTGCTGAAGTAGGCTAGCTAATGTTAGCCAGCCTGCTGGTTCATGATGGAAGCTGGGAGTAATGTTATCGGTGCTGAGGAGGACCAAAGCTATGAGGACACTGGTGCGAATTATCCATGCTAATTTTAAGAAGAACTTTTAAAAGGTGGAGTCCTACATCTGAGCTTAATTTGAAAATCTGAAGCTTTTGAGAGGTATCTTGACTTCAGCAATTGATGTTACACTTGAAGGTAAGTTTAGGTATTTAAAATCTAAAACTGATTTTATTCTGGCCACCGCTGCCACTGTTTAGTTAAGGTTTATTAGAGAAAGCTTTCATTATGAAAATATCTATAAAACAGTGTGTAAATTTAACATTACCAAAATTATGCACATTTACTGTAATTCTGCATGACCATTTTCCCAAATAAACCATTGGCCGCTGTGCTTATCTAATATTATTATTTATTAAAATTTAGTTTCAAAATACAGTGATTACTGTTTACAGTCCATGGTGTCTGTTGCCAATGGCCACTTAGCTGTGTACACGGTGTCATGATGTGTGGGCACATGACATGTAGTTGATTTTGTGTGGTAAGAGGTGGCTGCTATCATGCATTTTGTCATACATAATGTTTGCAGTACTATAAGACAGGACACAATTAGCTAGGCTGGTAGCTTGCTTTTTTCTGACAATGGAAGTGGGGTCAGAGAGCCAAGGTTTAAGAGTCACGGTTCACTACTGCATTGCGGGTTACCACAAGGCTCCCTTTTGGAGCCCATTCTCTTTTTTTGTATACATGCTTCCTGTCAACCAAATCATTCAGAAATATGTTTCCACTGTTAAGCTGATGACAGAGAGCTCTATCTCCCCTGAAACCAAACAACTGGTCCAGCCTAATCAGTATCATGAACTGCCTTAAGGTGTTGGATGGCACAAACGTTAAATGAAAGCAAGCCTGAAGTTCTTCTATTTTGCCCTCCTGACTCCATCCAATTGATTACCAACAGTCTCGGTAACTGGTCCACCCTTGTAAAAAACTGTGGTGTGATAATTAATTGTTTGATAATTTCTGCCTTCAGACCATCTACTATAAGAAGTTATAGGACTCCAATCTAAATAGTGAGCTCTCTTGGGTTATGTTTTGTACTTATTTACGTATCCTTTGTCCTTTTTTTCTGTATCTTGCAGCCAACGCCTTTCCATACACTGATAGTGTATGACAGTAGTAACTGTGCTGATCTGAAGAAGCAGTGGGGCTGCACAAACAGCGACGTGGCCTCTTGTTGTCCTGCCTGTTGCAAATGCAGCTCTGAGATTATTTAAATGTCACATGTCCTCATGGGCTGTGACCATAGACTGTGTAAAACAGGCTCTGACGCATCATTGAGTTATAATAAGATACTTTAAAGCTTGTGTCCCACTGTTGATTACTGAACAGGTCAAATATGACAGGCCCCAGTGCACTAGTTAGTAGTAATGGAGTTCACACACACACACACACACACTTATTTACACTATAATTTAATTGAAAATGTAATCTTGTAACAGTTTATAGATGTTTAATGTTGTCATTGTTGATGGCAGAATGAGTCCTTTATAAGCAGTAGGATGTCTTTAGTCAGTTTTCTTCTATGCAATGCAAAAACAATTATGAATGCAATAAACCTCATGCAGCCAGCATGACACCAAGAGAAAAGTAAATAATGCTAAACTGTACAAAGAACAGGAAGCTTTCACTCATACAGTGCATTCACAGACTTAATCTACTCCTTACATCAACAATCACGATGATTAAAATGTGAGCTGCAACAAGAAAACGTTTATTCAACACATAGTTCTGTTGCTGTATCTCAACTGAAACATCACTTTGACTATAAAAAAATCAGGCTCAGGTTTGACATGTGAACTAGGTCACTGCAAAGTTAAGCGGTGCAGAGCAGATAGCTGCAAGATCATACCTTTAGGCTCTCTGCACTGCCAGAGTGGTCAGACTGAGGAAGTGGCATATTTAATACTGAGTTTAACATGGCTCAGTTTCCTTCCTTTTGATTTCACACGTAGGGCCTACTGTTGTGCAATTTGGAGACGGAAAACAGAGACACTGCTGGTTGTTTTACCTAATGTTTAGTTTTTGGTGATATGCTGTGCAGAAAGTGTTTCTATGATGCTTTGATCTTTAGGTGTAATAGGTAATGAGTAAAGGAATTCAAGTCACAAAAATCAGTGTAGAAGAGTTTTTATTTTAAATTGTGTATTTGACCAACATTGCTATTTTTGTTTTTTACAAACTACCTGCCATCCTTAACTTCCAGACAGTCGCTGTGAAGAGCAAAGACAAAAGCACTAGACAAAAACTATGTTCATCCCAGAAATTACCCACACACATTTACACAAACAAGGCATGATGAATTACTGATTACTGACTGAGACTACTGGGCACAGACAGCCTCTCTTTATCAACGTTTGACCAACAGTGACCTGACAGTTCTGTTTCACCTGCAGAATGTCACTAAAAGCAAAATGACCATGAAGAGAAGCAAAATGACAACACAATGCTAAATGCAACCAGAGATGCAAAAAGACTACAGAGAGAGGCAAACTGACCATAAAAAGATGTAAAACCAAAAAGAAATGCTAAATGATCACAAAAAGACATAAAATAAACAATAAGAGATCCAAAATGATTACAAATACACCAAATTGACAACAAAGGGCCGCAAAAGAACTTCAAAGAATCATAGAAAGACACAAAGACATTAAAAACAGTCTTATTGTTCGTAGAACCTTTTGTCTCTTTTAGTCTAGATGTCTTGCTTCTATGTAGGACAGGTGGGGGCCTTTTACATGTCTGTGCCCAATGTGTCTCATAATCCATCCACCCATACAGTAAATATACAGTATGAACACAGCCACACACACACTCGAACATTGAATAATTATCTCCAAAATGTCATTAACCAAACCAAAAATTTGTAAAATACTAAAAACATTGGTGCAATATAATGAAAATAGAAAAATAACAACCATAAACACACAATGACAACATCTGGCAGGGGAAACTTTTCTTTTTGTACAGCAAAACGAAATCTTTTTCTTTAATTCTCATGTTAGGTGTTTCTCCAGCTGCTCTCCAGATGTGTGGCAGCAGAAACGACTGTTTCCAGATTGCCATGTGTTTCTTGAAGAGCCCCAGCCAATAAAAGCAATCCCAGTATAAAAAGATAAGCAATAAGTTTCTTTTCCCTTTTATTTTGTTCCCATCAGAGGAAATACTTTGAGTCTTTGGTTCAGAGCTGCGGAGCTGCATTGATAAAACGTCGTCTGACTTTTCTCTGTAAAATCATTTATAAAAACATCATTAAAAACAAATATACAGCTATCACACATCGACTAATTTTAAACATTTTAGGGAATCAGACATATCACAAAAAACCTGGATGGAACTTAATGTTGGGATGGATCAATGGGGTTTGAACACAGAAAACCTTGGACTGAGGCCAGTTGTGCTGACTAGTATAGCTTTCTTTGGAAATTAAAGCTCCATTGGATATTGTCTCTGATTTTAAGCAGTCTCTAGAAACGTCTTGAGCTGTAGCGTCTCTTCCACTGATAGCCTGTCGTGGTAGAAACTGAGTCCGGCCAGGAGCTCGATGTCTCGGACTCGCGCTGTATGAAACTGGAGCCAATCCTTCACCCACTCCAGGTCAGACCCGTTCTGAAGAACAATAGAAAGAAAGGATCAATTATATAAAGAAGAGGAACAAAGAAAATGTATTCCACCATCATTTTTTCCACTGTCCATGTGTCAGCAGGTTTTCACAGAAGTAGGCTGACGTGTAGAGACGAGTTAGTGGTGTTACTCACAGCACAGCTCTCACTGTGGTCAGGTCTGTGGGGAAGGATGAAGGACTTGGCCCGCAGGGGACCCTCACAGTTGACAGGACTAAAGGTCGAGTTCCCACAGCTGGTCAGAATCACGTAGAAATGTGTTGGGATGGGAGCCTCATTCCTGGAGAAACATGAGATTAGAGTTTAAGAAACTGCTACCTCTTTTCCAGAAAGCTTTCGTTTTAACTTATGTGTTCTAATGACCTTGTTGAACATGGTCCAAAATCTCAAATAAATGACCTGCTGGTTATGTCAAAGCCTTTAAAAAGTATTTTATATATACAAATATACTTACAAATCTCATGTCACAAACCTATTTCAATATGTCACTTTAGGCTCTGAAAATAATCCTGCCTGGAGTGTTTGCTGATGATTTACCCTGAGATTGCTTTAAGTGCATCAACGTTTCCATCATAGTCTTCATCGAATATCGGTCCACTCATGACGTTAACTCCGTTCAGCTGCCGTGAATATTTTGGAAGCAGGACATCATGGATGTGGGTCCAAACATCTACAGTTAGGGAAAATACAATAACTTTTTAGTTCTCCAAAAATACATCTCCATAATACTATGGTCTACAGAGAGAAGCTAGTGATTATATCATTACAACTTAAAATTAAAAGGAATAATTTCCCTACCAGCAACTCTAAAGTTCACCCATCAACAAGTGATATCTTGTTTGTTTAATCTGTACAAAAACCAAAGTGTAAAACGAGATATAACGTGTTAATCAGTGAGCTTGAGCGGTGTTGGTAAGTGGATTGTGTTACGTTTTCAGGACCAGGATGTTTTCTTCTATTTCCAGTCTTTATGCTAAGCTAAGATAAGATAAGCTAACAGTCTCCTGGCTGTAGCTTTGTATTTAGCATACAGACATGAGAATAGTAGCAATCTTCTTATCTATCTCTCAGAAAGAAAGTGAATATAGGCTGCTTAGATTCCAAAATACATTGTACTTTCATTTAAAGTGCCCTTCATGTAAAGCAAGGTTCAACAAAGTGTTTTCTGTTTTTTATGTGTTGAATGTAATGTATATGGATTTGTTTTTGATTATGTTAAGTTATGTTATGTCTGTATTGTCATATTTAAGTCAAACTAACTCAAAAGGTTTACAAAGTGTAGGCACAGTGATGTGCCACCTGGGGGCAGCATCTGTTAACTGTGTCGTATACACACATACGCAAACAACAGTTCTGTGTTTGGACAGGGTTTTCCTTTCAATGGAAATAGGTAATAGTGAGCGAGAGTTTTCATTTGTAGTGTGTCCCCCCCCCCCCCAGGGAAATCAGAGCTGTGTTTTCTTAAACACGTAACTTTTCAATGCATTAATCACTCAACACAATAAACAAGTTTCAACAAAAGCATGGGTCCTCCAAGCACACCACAGCAGTAAATCACACCCACATACTTGTGTGTCCCAAGTAGTTTTGTGATGCTGTGCAGTGGTGTGAGTGCAGGTACAGACGTACTCCTCAGAATTAAGAAACATTTGTATGAGCAAAAGAACAAAATTACCATATCATTCCACTCACTCCATTTCATGTTCTATAGATCAATTGAAAGCGCATAGTCTGGTGAATCAGAAAAGTGAGTTATTGTGAAAACCCGCGCTGTCGGCTGAAGGATAGCAGGAGGATTCAATCTGGGAAAGTTCTTCAAACTAAACCTTTAATTGTGTTTTACAGAAGGAGTTTAACTAAATTAAAGTACAGTAGTCCCATATAATCACAGCGGTTAGATCTTTGGACTCCTGTTGTGTGTATTTAAAAACCACAAGTATAGCCTGTTTTTAGAACAAAAAGTATAATATTGACCATAAAAACTGCTCATGAGAACAAACAAACCACAATACCTGATCTCGGAAAACTTGAGTGTTTTACACACAAAACAGAGGATGGCCTAATGTCTAGTTGTGATCCAGTGTATTTCTTCTGTTTCTCCAGGTAATTTAAGTTGTTTAGCTCTCTAACTCTGGAATTAAATCTTTAAATCATGCATTGTCCTGATTCCCATTTCCAGTTATAAAAACCAGGAGCCGATACATATTTGGAAGACAATTCAGGGGCTGGTTCAGATGAGTTTTATTTACTGTGCAGTGGAGAAAGAAGCTCTCAAGAAGCTGTAGGATTCTCTCCGACCAGAATGAGTTTCTAGCCAGGGGTTTATACAAGGTTACAGGAAACAACAATATAAACAAAAGGATTTGTGGATTTGCATAGACTCAATACTGTTTGCTTCAACTAAGCAAAGGTGTTTTGATTAGTTAAGGATGACCTTTGGTTGGAACCAGCCTGGGCTCCAACAAAATGTCTCACTCTCAGTGATCAATGCAAAATGTTTTGTTTTAACACAACTAAACTAGAGCCGACTAAACTAGACAGACTTAGTGAAATCAGGGGACACCAAAACTTGTTGATCAGGTAAAATAATAAGGAACTTAATCAGTGAACAGGAAAGATGATATCATAAAATGAGACTAAAACTGTTAGGTAATTCATTTTCTTTTACAAGATACACGTACCTTTAAATGCAGGGAACATTGGTGCCATGTTGCTCGTGATTAGAGAGTCTGCCTCGGCTCCCTCGGCACTCAGATCTATAAAGAAAAAAATAGTGAAAAGTCTGACGTGTACTGTGAAATGAAGGACTAAACATCACATGTTAGTGGGGCTAAATACAGATGTTAAATGATTTATGGATGCAACTAACTATCATTATTGATAAATCTATTAATTATTTTGTCTACATACAGATCATTTTGAAAAATGTCCTAGGTGATGTCACATTCTTATTTTGTCTGACCAACAGGTCAAATGCCTAAGATATTACATTTAAAAAAATCTGCAGATCCTCACATTAAAGAGGCTGGAACAAGAAAATATGGAGCATTTTTGCTTAAAAAAATTACTTAAAACTTGCAGCTCTAAAATCATTAAATTGAACAAATCACAGTCTGGGATCACTTTGTACCACAGCCATGAGGAATTTGTTTTTAATTCACAGCTGTTGGAGGGCTTTTACTTCTCTCTTTCAGTCTGTCACATATTCTTTTGTAGAGCTATCTGAAACCTGAATTTCATTAAAAATACAGTGAATCTACATGGTCTCATTTAGAGGGGACGGACGGGACACTCTTTACAGCTGCAAACCAAAAGCATGGGTGCATTTTTACATGAGAATGTGGCTCTCAAACATGTCAACTTGAATTCAACACCTGGACAGGCGGGCTATGTCCCCCTCCATGCACACACACACACACACAAACACACACACACACTCACTGGGGGGATGCAACAGGCCAAAGGACAGAGTGGGGTTGTTTCTGTAGCGCAGACACAGCTGGCTGGCGGCCGGTGGGATGCGTGCGTCAGCACGAACACAGTCCTCCGACTCTGCACTCAGGGGTTGGACTCTGGTCTGAGAGAGAGGATCAATCAGTGATGGACAGTATGAAGTGAGAAGTCTTGCATAAGATCGCTTGGCTTGGTTTCTCTTCGCCTGTGTATATAGGCCAGTGCGGGCATTGCCCTGTTTCTGTTTACAGAGAAATCTATAAAAACAATAAACTCAGTGCCCTCCCCTGTCACACAAGACAATTACAGGTTGTTGGTTGTTTGATTTTTTTATAAAAACAAAAAACATAGACGCTGTTCAATATGTAAACTTCAAGTTAATTAATTCATACTCAAAGTAATTGATTGTGTAATGTCATGGTTTGGCTGTGCTTCTCCCTTATGTCTCTAGTTGGTCCCCTGTTTGTCTTCTCTGTGTGAGTGTGTGAGTGTGTGTGTGTGTGTGTGTGTGTGTGTGTGTGTGTGTATTTGTGTTTGTGGAACTATATTCAATGGGTCCAAAAACCGTGAGTTAAGACTTGGTTTTAGGATTAGGGTTATAATTAAGTTATGGTGAGGGTAAGGGTTAAGGTTAGGCATTTAGTTGTGATGGTTAGGGTAAAGGAATGCATTATGTCAATGACGGGTCACCACAAAGATAGTGCCACACACGGTGTTTGGAACTGTGTGTGTGTGTGTGTGTGTGTGTGTGCTGCCAATCTACTGTACCTGCAGACCTGCAACTCATCCATTCACCAAGCTCCAGCAGTATAATTACCTCGGCTCTGTGCTCCAGTCAGTTTGTTCAGGTCACCAATGTAGTACTTAGGCCACAGCCAAACCAAACGCTAGTTAACTTTTCCTTATGTTTTCCATAAAGTTGTGTTTAGCTTTACTTCGGGTTCAGGTGCATATTTTCAAACATCCTGTACAAGAATAGAAATGTAGCATGTAGCTTTTCACTGATTGATTGATTTTCTAGTGGGAAAACTAGCTTAAAGCTCGCTTTATATGGAGTTGTTAACGTTGACAAACTGTGAAATTGAAGTTTTCTGTGGGTGTCTAAGTGGGCTAAGCATAATACTGTATGTTATGCTATGACAAAAAAACAATCTAAACAATGATTCTTTCAAGCAAAAATGAACACAAAGGATACAGTACAACCATATTTAGCTTGTACTGTATTTGGATAAAGCCTAAATGACAACAAATCTTCACTAGCTCCATCATTCAGACAGAATAGTACAACAGTGTAAACTCTCCCCGGAATGCATCACTCTGCCTGAAGTCATGATTTACGCTAAAGCTCAACCGCATAATGAGAAAGACAAGAAGTGTTTGAGCCAACATGAGCACACAAGATGAGTAACAGCTGCTCGGAGTAAGGATTCAGATACTAAACAACCTCTTACAATCTCCTGCCATACCCTATAACCACAGAAGAAATACAGCCGGGACAACTCAGCTGTACATGCTATATTTAGAGATGAAAGACAGCTCCAAACAACGGACTCACCAGAGGTTGGATGGTATACGACACCCACAGGGGCATCAGACGGTCTTTGCTGTATCCATTGAGGTAGTTGGATTGGTGGAGAAGACAAAAAGTGGCGTCTGGTTGGATGACTCGAGGGCTACCAAAGGGATGATGGAGGCGACGCAAGCTGGCTTTAACACCTAAAAATGGAACATGTATAAATGTCACATACAGTTTCCTCTCAAGAACATTATGAATGCAAAGAAAAATAGCACAATACTCACTATTATTAGTTGTCAGGAGAGCTCTGTTCATATTTGTCTCCTAAAAAGAAATTCTTGGTATTATGCTTGTGTTAAATACATTACAATCTTCCATGTACTGTAGCTACACAACTTTCACCATGCACATCAGTATATATAAGTATCTGCACTGGTGTCAAGTTGACTTTGTTTCACATTATCGTACAGAAAATGTAGGTCTACTTGTACTACCACTGGTAATTCAATTAAATTTCTAGGGACTAATTATTAAGTTTTTTCACTGCATTTTAATCATCTGCATCTGAAAATGGCCAACTGTCAAACATGCTTTGACCCTACTCGAGTATGTGGAGAGGGAAACATTAAGTGGAACACACAAAATGTCATAACACAACAAGGTTGGGAGTCCACGGCCATGTTAACAGATCTGTGTGACTGTACATTGACGCATGTTAAGATGAGCACAATGAAAATGCTAACATACTGATGTTTAGAAGCTATAATGTTTATTTATGAAATAAATAACAGATCATCTTGGCACAGCACTGCAAGAGCTTCATCCCATCTTGAATAAAGACTGAAGTCATTTAAAAAAAAAAAAAAATCACAAAGGCCATGAATGTTTACCATGTTCAACATCTTTGTCCAGTATGTTAGCATGTCACAAAATCGCTAAACACAAAATCCAGCTGAGGAAGATGGGAATGTCATTAGTTTTGCAGGAATTTAGTCATCAAGATTTTGATCTGATGAGGCATTAACTAGAACTAACATTATTACAATTCATCCTGAGAGGATCATGAATGGTTGTACCAAATTTCGGGGCTATCCATTCAAAAGTTATTGAGACATTTTACTCAAAACCCCAAATGCTAAACTCAAGGTGACGCTAGAGGAAACGACAGTGGCAATTAATCTATGGTAATATTAATCTCCGCACCAAATTTCATGTTAATCCATCCAACAGTTGAGATATTTGAGTCCGGACCAAAGTGGGGGACTAACCAACAGACGGACAAGAACTGTCATGACATGAATAACTTGTTGGCACATACCATTGCCTTGGTTTGGGATGTACAGGAACACTGGAGATCGTTAACAGGGATGAGTTCACTGGCTTCACAGGGGGTGTCATGGGAGAGCTGCGCTGGATGAACTGGCAGGTGGACAGGATGCTTCAGAAGGTGGTTCAGACTGCCGTGAGTCCCGTTGTTTGGAGCAGGGCGAATACTGAGAACATCTGGAGGAGGAAGAGAGAAAAACGTATCAAACACACTGGACATGACGCTGCGTATCAGCACATATTGTAAGGAGCCTTTTATTTCATAAATTTAGCCATCATAACTGACAGTTGTAAGAACGTCTTTTTCCATGGGGTAATCATACAGTCGAGATACAAGGATTCAGTGACATCACTACAAGGTTTGGGACGGTTGGGACAAGTAAGACATCACACAAACTTCTAGATTTAAGCTAAACAAAGAAAGAGGTTTAATTTAGGGTGTTAGCCAGGAACACATGCTCATTGAATTAAGACATTTTTCTTTTTAATAAATCATAAGTAACAGTCCATAATTGAACCATATTATGGAATTACTAGAAGAAAAAAAGTGAACAATTAACATCGTCTTTGGTTTTGACACCCAGGTTAAACTGCAGATTGTGTTCGTTCTTCTTTTTCTCTAAAATCTGGTTGCTGTTGCTTCTCTTTATTTCCTGTTATTTTTCTAAACCAACTGAAATTTAGTGCAGGAGAAGTGCACCTGTTTCCTCTTCTGAAATGTGTGTAACTGTGTGGCTGTTACTTCATAAACAAACCTGCCGTGAAAATGTTTTCAGAACTGAAGAGAAAGACGGTTTCATAGGACCATGAAGATTAGGCCCAGGTTGCAAATTTTACTTCATTACCAGATTTGGATGACATTATCTCTGAATTGTAGCTAAATACTTCAATTTCCGGGTCAAACGACCAACAGTCTCATTAAAGGAATAGTTCAACATTTTAGGAAATACCCTTTCTCCCAGAGAGTTAGATGAGAAGATTGATACCACTCTCATGTTTGTATGGTAATTATGAAGCTACATCTATCAGTTGGTTAGCGTTCATTAAAATCGCTAGCTAGCCTGAGTTAGCCAACTCCTCTAAAGCTCACTTACTAATACATAATGTAAAAATGACACATTGTGGTTTTAATGCGCGCTATGCGCGGGACTATTTCTTGTTTCATTTGCCGAGCAGTACTTCTTGAAGTCTCCTCTGGTGGCCTGGCAACCTCATGTGATGACAAGACTCTCAGGACATGAGAGCGGTCCCTCCCATCTGTCTTTCAGCAACAATGTGAATAAACTTATGTCCCAAAAAGTTGAACTAATCCGGTGCTACAGCTGCAATACAGTAGGATACAGTTCAGTTCACTTACCACATATGAGGTTATATATTTCAATGTTTTCAAAAGGGGGCACAACAGTGTTTTCTTTAAATGCTGGACCGTAGCCAATGAAGATCGCCTGGAATAAGTAGATAACATTAACATACTGACATTCATGCATTTATTTGGAAACCTTTCTAGATAGAAATGAGAGAGTACAGCGTACTCTCAAAATTTTTTTTGGAAAGCTTAATTTAAACTCTCTTGTAAATCACAAGATGTCAAACATGTAAATATCTGAAATTGACTTAAGCTGTAAAATGACAAATGACAAATACATAAGCTTAAAAAATAATATTAGGGATTTCAATTCTAGGAAAGATGTTGGTTAGGTGAGTTTTGGAGGTGAGTAAAATCTAAGTTAAGCACACTTTTCTCTGCTTTGTGTAGGCACTTTTCTTTAGAGAAGTCAGCAACCATGTAAGCTAGTAATACCTGGTCAAATTCCAGGGCAAACCACGTCTGGAAACATACCCTGACGTGTTGTAATGACGAACTCGAAGGTAAGCTGACACACAAACACATCTTCAAATCTTAAACCAAAGGCAGATAATGTGCAGGTGGAGAACGACTTCTCATAAGTGTAATTACTGTTCTCAAGTAGAGTTTTAGAGCTTCACAATGTTTTGTTGTTGTGTGTTTTACTTTGGTTTCATTCATTGGAACAAAAACAGCAAAATCAGAGATGTATATTGCATTTGGACTCAAATATTAATTCCTAAATAGCGACAGCAGTGACCAATCATCTTTTAAACTACGGATTCTGAAGCATCCAGAAAAGGTTTGTTACCGCTGCATCCGCTTTGTAAAAAGGTCTTGTATAAGAAGTGTCTTGTATTGTATATAAAATAAAATCTTGAATTGTAGTTGTATGTACTTCTCTGATACTATGTCTGGTCTGAGCCAAAGATAACTGAAGCACACTGAAACTGAAACACTTGTTCTTGAGTAAAATATCTTCATAGCTCTGCATGCTGCCACAAAATCCTACAGAAGGCCAGAACTAAAACCATCTTATAGGAGTTATCAGCCCTCTTATTTCTTTTAATGTGGCGTTTTCACATTTCCTGTTTAGTTTAAAAAAAATCTAAACAGGATGTTGTGCTAAACATTTAACTTAGTGGACACAAACACACATCTTTCCTTCTTCTGACCTGCATGTTGGTAAAGAGGTTATCTGAACCGTGGAATCCACCGGTGCAGTACTTGAGTTCCTGGGAATTACTGTCGAGATAGAATTAAAAAAAACGTGTTATCTGAGAAGTTAAAATAAGCACAAAGACGGACAGAAATGAAGGGTGGAAGTCACATAAACAACACTTATAGTTATTGACATGTTTCATTTTATTTTCAAGCTTAATTTCTGGGTCAGGCGAGTTTGTTTCTATTTAATCTAAAGAGTGAGTCCCATAGCACTGCAACTGCATTAAAGTGGACGACTAAATTCTTCAGCCTGAAACAATTTTCCATGATTACATGTTTGCTATTCATCAAAGGAGTTGTTGTACATCTCCGCTACCATGCCTCCTTCATTATAAATGATTGCCAACACTAATTACTGTAAATGCTTCAACTTCTGTGTGGCCAAAGAAACATTTTTTTTTACCACCAGACTATCACATTTGTTTCCACGACACCTTCTTTACTATAATTTATATACAGTAAGACTTGCCAACTCCAATTACTGTAACAGCTCTGGTATCTTCCACTAGTTTATACTACGAATAGTAGTTTAAGCCTTTCATATTAATTCTGTGCAATGGAATTACAATTTTCATCACTGAAGACATCTGGCACATTAAATCAGCACTCTGGCTACATAAGTGTGACATTTAACAACCTTTTATGCTTTAACAAAGCTAAAGTAATTTCAGGTTTTTCAGGTCTCAGGCCATCTTGGTTTCTAACTTTGTCCTTAAAATTTCAACATTGCCATTTAATTAAATGAACAGGTAGTTTTACATCAATTCTGCACTACAAACTCTCCAACTAGTTCAATCAATGGAACACAAAATAACTATTTGGAAATGTGTCTGTTTCACTTGAGCACGCATGCATGCTGTGTTGTGTTTAACTTTACCTCACTTTAATTCCCAATGACCAAGGTCACTGGAATTTCTTTTTGCAACATGCAGCCAAACTTCTGCAAAGGACGTTTGTCACATAGTAGTTTGGAGAATGTTCTTAATGCCTTTTTTGAAGGACCAGATGTAAACTGACAGTGACAACTAGTTCAAAGTTCAAAAGGTCCACTAGTTTTTTTTTTTTTTTCAACCATTTCTAATGATCTTCTTCAGTGTATGGAGTTAGCTTAAGGCTAACACAAGCTTCTCAAGTCTCACTTCCCAAATATACACTGGGGTTGTTTGGTGATGTGTGAGTTTCATGTTTGAGATATGCTATTCCAAAAGGTTAAGAATTTCCAATTTACATTTCCAAGCTCAAACAAAGTGTTTGGTGGTTTGAAAAAACTTCACAAGGATTTTGGTTGACATGTGTGTTATATAACTGGATTTAATTAAGACTCAATGTTGGGTTAAACTATGCCTTTTGTTAGGTTTATTCCCCAACACTATTCCTCTTTAAATAGGTTTGTCTTCTTTCTTCAATTCTTGACACAGTTAGATGACCTGACACAGACCTTAGTGGACTGATCAGTGACTTACAGCGCAGCCTGCCATCCCTCCTTCATATAGAGGTGTCCTCTCTCTATGCGTTTGTTGTTGGCAAAGTGCATCCTTTTGGGGAGATTTTCTTTGAGGTAGGGCCTCATTGACTGGTCAGGGGTCCTGCACTTCAGCACAGACACAGCAGAGGAGAATCAACACAAAGCAGCGGGAGAATGGGATTGTTTGACATGAAGCCATGCAAGCAGATAATTTTTCTTTCTTCTTATCAATACAAATGTCACATTTTGGAATACTTCACATACCGACAGGTTCTTCATCAGGCCCTCATAGTCGACTGAGGAGAGAAACACAGGACAAGGTCAGCCACACTGGTTACTAAACTGACACTACGTGATGATGCAATGCTGGGAAGAAGGGGAAGTTGGGTGTTATCGACAGGAACTCACAAGAAAAGAAATCCTCTGGGAGGTGTTTGGGTCTGATGCGAGCAGCCGGGCCTTGGATGACAGCAAAGCCATCAGTTTTGTTCAGGTAGGTAGACACATATGTTGCCTTTTCACATAAAGCCTCCTCCATGCCTGTAAAAGAAGAAGATGATAAAATATACTGTAAATTTGTCTTTAGTTTCTTATATTTATATATTCTCCTAATATATTTCTTAATATGTGAATTTGTAAAGACTTTACAAATGTAGCTATGAAAGCATGACATGTGTGAAATTTGTGCAATGTTTCTAAACTTTAATTAAAAAAAAAAAAATCATGACTATGCGTAGGATTTCTTTCTCACTAAGGTCTATTTAGTCAGAAAGGCACCACTTTGTAATTTCTACGGTTTCACAACCCTTAAAATATACAGCACGTTAATAGATTTATATTTACAGTGTACATTTGTTGTCATATTTTGAGTGTGACATGAACTTGTCCTTGATGATGAGCTGCAGACTAATAACTAGCACCGCATGTCAAAATGAATATCTTCTCTTGGAAATGATGTCTTTGACGAGGATAGCTGGGCATCGCCCTGAGCCACGTTGACTTCCGCGCATTGATCGTTAATATACATAATTATAAGACTAAACATATGGTCGCCAGATGTCTAGAGAAACTTCTTGTCACAAAATATCCTCCTGATATACCACTGAGAACACTTTTTCCCAGTGTACTCTCAGATAACAGACTCATTTTTCATTAGATTTCTCTCTGGCACCAACCTGTAGTTCTCTCCTGTAACAGGTGCAATGACTCAACCAAGTCAAACATTTGAAGATGGCACTGAGACGCTAAAGTCCCCCATCAGTGGCACACAAGCTCTAATACGATGCTATGTCTTACTACTGTGAAACCATACAGATTTAGGAGGGATGCACCAAGCAAATGCACAGTTTTAAATAAAAGAGAAAGAAAAAGACAGACAAAACAAATTCCTCTGAATTGCTTAAACGAGTCAATTTCCTTCTCAATGTACTGTTTTGATGAAATTCTAACCTGAAATATTGATTGTTTTGTCACCTTACTCTCTATATAATGACACTGTCAACTGTACCACAGCTGCGTGCAGTCATCACCGTGGTCTGATGTGATTATAATGTTGACACAGCGGTGCAGGTCTTTCTGTGTCAGGCCATCCATCAGCATGCCCAAAATCCTGTCCACGTTTTTCAAGGCCTGAACAACCTGAAAGCACAACAGCATTTGCAGCTTTGACAAAGTTAACATGCTACTGTGACAGGAGAGTTTGTCATGTCAAGAACAATATGCTTTTGCAAATAAATGATTAGCAAATTTAAGGATCGAAACCGGGGGTGGCAGCAAGGTTCATAACCTTTTTCATTAAATGGAGATTTGTTTAACATTTGGAATGAAGGTAAGATGCTGTATGAAACATAAAAATACTTAAAACAACAAAACTGGTTCCAATTTTCCATGTCTAAGTGTTAAATAATAAACATTATTTTTTAACACAATCTTTAACTGTCATTCAAATTGATTAGTCATCATTAAATTACAATTAGTTTCCAATAGATTTTTCGTTGAATGGTTATGTATGATGTATGGAGCTGGACCTACAGATCAACAGAACTAACTAATTGGCACATTTTACACATTTGTCAAGGAGAAATGTCATACAAGAGCTAGTTTCATTACAAAAGTCATAAATGTTTATGACATAATCCTTCTTTTAGTAAGTGTCATTCTGTTTTGTCATGAAAAGTTATGGTTATGATTAAGGTTAGGGTTCATGTGTCATGACAGTATCATGTCACTCTTATGTAGATACCTTCAAGTAAAGTGTTACCGAAATAGTTGTTTGTTTCAGCCAAAGTCAAATATCACACAGCGCCACAACCAGAAATTCACTTTGACGAAACATTTTTCCAGATATTTAAACTGCATCTCACAGTCTTCTTCTGTGGGTCGAATATATGACAATCCTTCCCTCACATATAAGTCATCTCTACAGTATGACAATAGTGACAGACTGACCTCGTTGCTCGCTGGCCCATAACGATGTCCTGAAGAGTCAGGTTCATCCAGGTACAAAGTGTAGAAGTCAGGTCTAAAATCACAAAGGCCACAGTTAAGTGGGATTTTAGATGGTGACTCACAACATTTTTAATGATAATGAAGAACATGTGATACCTTTCTCCCTGAGGTAAACTGAGCCATTCAAACAGCGTTGCCACTCTCTGCTCAAATGAAATGCTCCTGTGCACACAAAAGGCTCCATGTGATTTATGAACTCATAACTGTAATACACCACTATAGTATGCCATTAGGTAAGGTTCTTGTCATGAATTTAAATGTATGTAATGTAATGTCATCACTCTTACATGTCATACGGCTGGTAGAGGTCTGGGAAGGTGCCATTGATTCTTACATCTGAGCCAGGCCAGAAAAAAGTTCCTACTTTCAGTTTCTGACGCATGGCAGTGATCCAGACCTGAGAGGAGGAGAGGAGAGGGGAGAAGAGAAGAGAAGAGAAAAAGAGAGGAGGAAAGGAGATGAATTAATTGGAAAAGAGAGGTGGAGAGAAAAAGAGAGAAGATAAAATGGGAGAAAGAGGAGAGGAGGTGAGAGGAGACAAAAAGGAAAGAGGAGAGGAAATGAGATGAGCGGAGAGGAAAATAAATTAAAGTAGAGGAGAGGAGATGAGAGGGGTCAAAATCTAGGTTCATGAATAATTCAGACAGACAAAGCTGTAGTAGACGAATACCTCATTCATTAATCCCAGTGCATCACAGCAGTGTTTAGTCCATTAGGATGAAAGTGTAATAACTCACAGCCCAGAAGACTGATGGAAATCTAACTGCAAATATCTATGTTAAATCAATACCTATCAGACTGATCTGCAGTTAGAAGTGTTTTTATGCAGCAGGCTTGCAAACATGTTTTGCCAAATGGTTCATTATGAAAGTATTCATTCCAGGAGTCATCATTCATCTATTTCTCCTTCACTCCTGGAAAGTCCTGCATGATGTATTTTCAGGAGCAGCAGCCTGCCACACAGTTGAGGAATGAGATTTAAGAGACCTCCCATTTGAAAGGGAAATTACAAAGCGTCAAAACAAGCACAACTTGCAGCCGTAACAAGCTGTCATTTAGCACGAGCAGAATCTATAATTATATCAAGCTATGAAAAAATGCTGTTTGCAGACAGCAAATTACCGCACAATATGAGCACAATGCTTCATATTTCTTACAGACATGACAAGTGCCTCCTCTTGATCCCACAAAATCAGGGTGTGTTAACTTTTACAAGTTACAGAACAACAATGTCTGGCTCTTTTGATGTGAAAAGAAAATATTTTTGATAGGTCAGAACTGCCCTGCTATGGCCTTGCTCAGTGAAAACAAAATTTCCCTAATGTGGTGGTTGTTAGGTCACAGATTTGGCTTTTTCTAGACTAATATTTACTGTACTGTGAATTTACATATTTGTGTACAATATGGTTGTCTCACAGATTCACTTACTGGCTCTCCTTGATACCATTTTGTGTTGAATTTCTCATTAGATTTCAAGCTGAAGAAAATGTGTTGGCTCACATCGTACATCTTGTTGTCCACAATCCCATGAGACTCTGGATAAAGACCCTGCAGATAAAAACACACACAGTCAAGGTGAACTGTTTTGATTCTGTTGCTACAGGGATTTAAAGTGATTACCTCCTCTCTCCAGTAGTTCCTACCTAAATATTACTGGTAGCCATAGCAGTTTATTGTGATTGCAGGGTCTGTTTTCAACCAAGAAAGGTGAAAGACACTCTGTAAGCCCCTCTGTTCTGCTGCTGCTCCTCTCCACAAGTAAATGTGAGCCATTAAGCCTCCACAGTAACCTCTATACTACTGTGAAGAGAGAGACACTGACTCTACAATCACAGGTAAAAGTGCCAAATTTCACTGTAAGTGTGACATCAGTGGTGGAAAATAAGGAAGTACATTTACTCAAATAGAATTTTCCAGTGGGAAATAATATACTTTTTACCCCACTATATTGATTTGACAGCTTTACTTTTCAGGTTACATTTTTCACGTGAAAAAAATACACAAGATGATGAAATTCAATACATTGGTAAAGTCTAACTAGTAGTTTCCAACCTATTTTTGGTTTGTAAACTTGTACAAAAAAGCAGTGTCTACTCGGGGGCTCTTGTTCCGTTTCAGATATCTACTGTAGGCTATGTTAGTAGAACCACCAAAGAGACTTTTCTCCTCTAAACTTCTCAGGAGGCTTTGTTTAAATAACTGTTTGAGACCCAAGGATAGAAAACTCCAAAGCAAAGATGTTAGAATATTACAAACAATAAATACAAATTTGTTTCACTGAACTTTTTTCTTCTTCTTTCATGCCCAATTAATTATCTTAAGAGAAAATTACTGGTACCCAAAATTGAGTCAAGCTGAGCTTTACCATACAGACTTGACTTGGCTAAGTAGTTTAAAGTAGCTCCATTTAAAACGGCTACAACAGTGACATGCTACTGATGGATTGTTTCATCAATCTAAACTACAAAATATCAACCGCATATTATTATATACAGTATATCAGTCACAGGGGCCTTTACTCCCTCCATTATATACTTTAAAATAATAACATCTTGCTGAAAACACCCCTGTTTTAAATGCAGGACTTCTTCTTCCACCACTGAAAAAACAATCTGTGGAATGAATCAACCCTCTGACTCTGTGACCTGACCACAAAAGACTTACAGTCACAATGCTGTAGTGGTTGGGAAAGGTCTTTGTGGGATAAACAGGCCTCATGTGCGGCGTTGTTGTTCCAAGTTTACCTGCAACACAGTAACGTTCAGTCACTGAGGATGCTTAGTAAACCATTAAGAGCTGTTGAGTCAACAATGTTTGTGACTTACGTAACTTGTTGATGACAGGAAGGTGGGTGCTGTGATCTTTCAGGTACGGAGCCCTGAAACCGTCCAAGGACACCAGGATGAGAGGAGGCCTGGAGAAACTGGGTGGGGAGATAGAGAGGAAGAGTGATGCTTTAAGTGGACACTGAGGTGGGTTAGTGAATGGGAAATGGAATAATTACTCAGCAGGAGACAGGGATATCGTTGGCACCAGTAGTGTAGCAGTAGTGTTGTACAGTGGGTCTGTGTATAGATAGTACAAAGCAGCTCTTTGACTGAGCAGGCAAGAAGAAAAAAAGAGAAATCCCAGACTACACAGACTCACAGAGGAGGTGAACAGGAAGAGAAATTTCATTTTACTGATGACAAATTAAGGACTAAGAGATTTCTCTTGGTTTCTGCAGATTATTTTGTTCTCTGAAGTGAGGCATGGTCCCTTTTCCCAGTTCACTGGGAGCACTGCATTCATTTCATTGTCTGCAAGAGTTTCATGTTATTGCTTCTTCAACTGCGACTAGTTATTTAGCTATCAAAATACTAATTTTATAAATTAATATAGTAACTAAATAAAGTAGCATAAATAATTTGGTAAAAATAAAAAGGGGTTTACATTTTGTTTTAGAAAAAGTAGATTAATGAGTACATACAGTGGGGCTTGAAAGTTTGGGCACCCCAGGTAAAAATTTGTATTAATGTGCAGAAAGAAGCCAAGAAAAGGTGGAAAAATCTCCAAAAGGCATCTAAATGACAGATTAGACATTCGTATAATATGTCACAAAAAGTCAGATTTTATTTCCTTCATTTACACTTTCAAAATAACAGAAAACAAAAAAATGGCGTCTGTAAACGTTTGGGCACCCTGCAGAGTTTAACAAATAGATAATGATCCTAAACACACCTCAACATCCAATGGTGTATTACATCAAGAGGCGTAAACTGAAGGTTTTGCCATGGCCTTCACAATCTCCTGACCTCAACATAATTTGACTTTTTGACTTTTGTAAGGAAGAATCGGCGAAGATGCCTCAAACAAAAGAAGGACTCTTGGCTGGCTACAAGAAGCGTTTCCAAGCTGTGATACTTGCCAAAGGGGGAAGTACAAGGTATTAATTCTGCAGGGAGCCCAAACTTTTACAGACGCCATTTTTTTGTTTTCTGTTATTTTGAAAGTGTAAATGATGGAAATAAAATTTAACTTTTTGTGACATATTATATGAATGTCTAATTTGTCATTTGATGCCTTTTGGAGATTTCTCCATCTTTTCTTTGCTTCTTTATCCACATTAATACAAATTTGCCCAAACTTTCGAGCCCCACTGTAAATAAGAAATGGAATTCAAAATCAATTTGAAAATGTTGTAAAGGATCAATAAATAAATGGATTTAACTGAATAAACAATCCAAGTTCTAATCAGGAAATTGGATGGGCCATTCAATTTTCCATTTTCTTTTCCATTTACCATTCTCGTGAATGTAATTTGGAAAATAATTTCTTTATGTAAACATGTAAAAAAATGTTTGTGCAATCAGCACGTTCCAGAGGAGCTTCATCTCTGCGTGTAAAGGCCAAACCACACATTAAAATAAAAGTGTGGTCTGTCAACAGAAACAATACAAACAAACCCAAAAGAATGAGTGACTTTGGTATGAAAAATACAGACAACATTCATTTGTTTAAAGATATTTTAAAACCAAAAATAGCTTATTTGGAGCCACAGGTTTTCTTTTCCATAGTCTAATGACTCTGTCTGGGGTTACTCCCTTACCGAAGCAGAAACACATACCCTAGAGTGATCATACACTCATGCACGCACACACACGCACACACACACACACACACACACACACTCCACTAACGCACACACACATGCCACTCACCAACACACGGCTGATTACTCAGTTATTAGCTTGTGACCATACACACAAAACACACACACACACACACACACACACACACACACACACACACAACTGATTGTTCAGAGTCATTAGCTTGGTTTCCATAGAGACAAGTTATGTTTTCCCGCAAAGCCAATACCATCATAAAAAAGAATCAAGGAGCATGTATTTTTGGTTATTTACACACTTCTAAAAAAACAAAAAACTAAGATGAACTGACAGTGGCAGAAATGCTTTTCTATTTTTCTCTGTGGTCTCAGTAAAAGTCTCACTAAGAAATGCCTACTGGGAACAATGGGCTCGACTCAGGAAGAGTGTGGGAGTTACAGCTGAACAGCTTCATTCTCAGCACTAAAACATGCAGAAAGATATTGTGCAGAGGAAGAGAGGAGCTATTGCAATCCAAACTTGGCCAGCGGTGGTTTGAGGAATTGTTTTCTATTAAAACCACATCAGTTCTCACAGTTCAACAAGAGTATTGTATTACCCAGGTGGACATTGTGGCAGTAGGAGTTCCACGTATGCCTCCTGCAGCCAGAGCTCACCGTCTGCTGGAAAAAAGAGAGTTGTCTGTTAAGAAAACAGTTGCATACATTATATTTTTCTGTAAATGTGGGCAGCTAGTGAGATGTTTGCTGTATGTGACAACAAATGTTGTAGTCTAAAAAAAAGAAAAAAACGCTGGGTTTTAGTTTTCTATGGTTGATTTAGTGTTCATGTTTAACTAAATTTAATGTTACACCATGACCGAAACCAGGAAGGATACTGATGGGATCTGGGCAATGAAATTTGGCTCAACGTACAGTATACAGGTTAGAAATCAGTAACGCTTTCTTCTGAGTGAAACCTTTCATGCAGCAGAAATTAAATCGTTCAATGTTTTATGGTTATTGATTTCCATTCTGTTTTATTTGAAATTAATGTATTGAATGCAATATTCTCATAATCATACTGCCATAAAGAAAAATAAACTATAATTGTATAAACAAATTAATTCTTTAGTAGTGATAAATAGTCTAAAGTTTTATATTTGTAATGTTTCTCTGCATCTACAATTGAGTAGTTCCTGTTGCCCCCATAAGGAATTATAAGTAATGACGACAACACTCTAGGCGCGTCCACATGATACAAGTCCTCCGTGATCACACACCACCCCCACACCTCCTCCATGCAGTTGCTAGTAGCCAAGGAGGACACAGAGGATCAAAAAAACATGATGGACTCTTCAGAAGAGGTAATTATCTTCATTCAAGTTTCTGAGCGTGAAAGACTTCTGAACATAGCCATACTGAGATATACAGAGGGAGCGATGTGTACTGTAGTTGATAGTCTTAATCAGCTCTGTAGCAACTCATTTGGCAATGGCTTGAATATCATGGACGTTCATTAATATCATTATATATATTTTTAGACAACATGAGTCAAACTAACAAAATAATGTATGTTTACTAATGATTTTTAGTAATGACTACTAATGTAAACTTGATTTGTCTACTACATTAACTAACTGATCTGTGTTAATACAGTTTAATCTGTTAAGTTTCAAAACTTAATCAGTTTAAGGCAATGGGTTTCCACACAAATTTCTAGTAAAGTCAACTAATTTGGAATAACAGTGTAATGTTGAGAGGAATTTGAGCTTGCGCAAATCCACTCAGCCAGATTTGTGATTTTTTTTTTTTGTCTTCTGAGCTTTTGTTTATTCTGTTGTTTCCTGTAAACTTGTATAAACCCTGATCAGACACTCATTCTGGTCAGAGAGAATCCTCAAGCTTCTTGTGAACTTCTTTCTCCATAGTACAGTGAATAAAACTCATCTGAACCGGTGAATATGTGTGCAGCACAAAAATAAATTGTGTGTAATTCCTCTTTGAAAAGAAAACATCCTTATTTATTATTTATTAAGAGTTCAATACTCAAAAACTAATCTACTTCATAAGGACTGTGTGGTGGTAGTTTGACCCAATTTGTCAAACTGTAACAAATACACAACATCAACTTTTTTTCCAACTGAGCCCTGTCCACTTCAAACCAGCAAAGACAAAAACAGAGAAACAAAATCTCTTGTGTCTAATAACCAGCACTGTTTAAACTTTGGCAGAAGATCTTCATGTAGGATCCCAACATTCCTGGTAAGAAACTGTGTTTTCGGGGCCTTTAATGCCAAATTAAATAGGATTATTGAGTTAAGAGGAAGCGAAAGTGTAGAAATGCAGATGCCATCTATACATTTATATAAGATGACTAAAGACAGAAAAGACTGAATGTTCCCTGTGTTTTGCTAGTGGAGTCTTTCTTTGGAGCTAGAGGGCACAATTCTGTGAACCACATGTTGTGTAAAACCACTAATGAATAACAGCACAGACTTCATACTCAACAAAGACTAATTACTAAACCATCACATTTTTGGACAGTTTGTGTTTTCATAAAATAGAAACCATCAGGGAGGAAAAAAACAGCTGTCTAAAAGAGCTGTGATCATTTAACTCGTGACCATATTATCTTATATTTTAAGGCCACATGCACGTGAGACAAGAGACATCCCAACTTTTATTTTACTTAATCTGAGGGAACTACAGTATCCACAACATGTACAGATTATTTAAACCTGCACTAATTCATTTTTTTGACAATTTGGGGCAGTAAACACAAACTTGATGTGTTATGTAGAATACTTTAACAAAAGTTTCCTGTTTACACATCTAGCAGCAAAATTAGCACTTATTTGGAGTCATGTTTATGACCATGTGACACATTTAAATAAAACATTTACTCTTCTTTTTAGCTTTCCACTAACTCCTGAAGGAAATATTTGCTTCCTTAGCTGCTAAATGATCCACTATGTTCACCAGCTAGTTGCTAACTGTGGGTAAAGGTAAATAATTGTCTACATCTCCATATTCCAGGAATATATATATTGGGAAACTCCTCCCCCTCCCCCCGCTGAGTTTTTAGTGAGGAGATGAGTGTGTCTCATGTTGCTGTGGCAATAAAGTGTGATTTGAAAGTAAGTCTGTGTATGTGTCCAGCACTTGTAACCAAGGGCTGATACAAATATACATCATCTATTGTTTTTGGAAACAAACTATGTCTTGCTCAAGGACATTACCACAGACAAGGTGGCTCTAAGCAGGAAGCTTTGAGGAAGTGTACTCCAAATACAATCTGTCAAGTCTGCTGCTGACTGGACACATGACGGAGGGAGTCTTAGCATGTCGGTGAGAAAGCCCCTCCTCACTGCCTCTCGGAGCCAGGAGTGTGGTTTGGACTGAACATGGGGATGCTCTGTCTCAGAAGACAAGTTGCTGTGGTCTGTAATCTACGGGAAAACCCAGCTCTAAGCATATCTGACTACCCACTGTGTGTACTGTCAGCCTCTAGGAAAAAGTAGAGACCAAGGTTATTTTTATTACTTTTAATCTGCTACCAAAGGCCTTACCAAGAAAGCAGTGTTACAGAAGATGTAGATGTTCCAACAAAACTGCATTATGTGAAAAACGCCCAAAAAAGAGTCAGAATGAGTGCAAAGTCAAGATTTATTCTTCCCACATGGCTTTCATGTTAGCTGGGTGGGAAATAGAAGTTAAAGGGAAATGCCACAGCATAGAGAGCACCCCGCCCAGGGCTGAGGACAGTTGCCCACAGTCACCACGCTGCCTCTGAAATGGAAGAAGGGTGCAACAAAGAGAATACTGACACCACTGTCCACGTCTGAATAGAGGGAATTTATAGCTGCAGAAAAAATGCCAAACTCGAGTGAACATTCCTGTCTCGCTTAAATGTTCGTAATGACGTGTTAAGCAAAGTGGGCAAAAAATCTTGGCTCACAATACCCTGACGGAAACATATCCTGTAAACAAATCATATGCAGCCTAAGGAGGTAACTTTCACCTCTGTGTCTCTCTTTCACCGACTGGTTGGTAACTTGACCCTCCTTAACTGCTGCTGTAAATACTTCCAGTTTAGAGTTTCTGAGGGATCTACAGTAAGCAGGCACTACACTCCCAGGGAGGTACACTCCCAGCCAGTGTTTGTAGCCTCACAGTGGTAGGATGCATTGGCCACTTGTAGTATGTATTTTCACTAGCCTTTACTGAGTAAGTTCTCCAAAAATGTAACCTGAGATGGTTATTTCTGTCTGCCTCTCTTGTTGCAGCCAAAGTATTTTCATTTACTGTATGTGTTGTGGAGTAAAGGTCATGACTCACATAAAGCTCAGTCAGAAAATAAAGTTTTTTTATTAACATTTAATATGTCCTACTTTATTGTGATTAAAACGTGAAAAAACAAGGTTTGGAAACGCACATTTAAAATCATCAGTGCCTACCTTTCACATCACTGCTCTTTCTCAGAGACAACACCACAGCCAAGATGACCACCAATAGGCACAGCAGCAGAACCTAAAATCCAGAGAACAAATGTCAGGATGTTTGTTGAAGTTAGTGAAGATAACAGTTCAGAAATCACATGCAGCTGAGCTGTCAACAAACATGACTGAAGATGTTTTCATTGAACTCTTGGCTCTTTGCTGAGAAGGTAAAAAAAGAAGAGCTAAAGCTGCACAAAGTCAAACACTGTTGGATAACGTTCAACTATGCTCTTTAAATAATGTGCTATTGTTACAAATGGTCGTGGACCACTTTTTTTCCTGAGAACTTGAAAAGTGAACAACAATATTTAAATGTCTGCATGATATTTTAAATAATATTGTGGTGAGAACAGCCTTGGCAAAAAGCTTATTCCATTGGAACTCTAGACACAATCTAGTGTCAGCTACATGCCTTGACCATAATATAAACTGACTTCTGGCTCTTTGAGAGAAGCCATAAATCAGGACATTTTGAGGAATCATAAACAACAGTGTTGGCTCTTGACAATGTCGGTTGTTCGGTCCACCACTTTCGTCCAGACTGAAATATCTCAACAACTATTGGATGGATTGGCTTTAAATTTAGTACAAACATGATCTCAAGAGGAGGAATCCCACTGACTTTGGTATTTCACTGACTTTGCCTTCAGCACCACCATGGGGTTACATTTGTGGTTTAACTATTGGATGGCTTGGCATTCATGTTTCCCTAAGAGGGAATTCTTCTGTAATCTCCTGACTTTTCATCTAGCGCCATCATCAGGTCAAAATGTAAGTTAGTGCAATACTTTGGTTAACGACCAAATACCTATCAAACTGTAATTCCCATCATCGTCAGCTTTACTGGAAATGCTAGCATGCCAAACATGGTCAACATTACCCTCTAAACATCAGCATGTTAGCATTTAGCTCCAAGCAACCTTGTGTCCCACAGCCTCACAAAGCTGCTAACGTGGCTGCAGACCTTTAGTAGTATTTACTTTATTTGTACATTTTTTTATTCATTCATTACTTGTTTTTGTGAGACTTCAATCTTTATACAAGATAAGATAAGAGTCTTGCAGTGATAAGTGTAGGTGGACTTGTTATTTATTTATTTCACCCTGCCCAGTTCCCCATACACCCTATACACCATTCCCCATACACCTTTTTCAAATGTTGGTCATGGCCGTCTGTAATTAAAAAGTCAAAAGAAGATGTAGGCCTTGCTGCTTCTTTATAATCTGCCCAGAGATGGCTGCTCACTTTGTTTGTGGGGTTTGTAATTACTGTAAAGGGGCATTTCAAAGAAGTCTGAATCCGTTAATTTAGAGAGGTCTTATCATTGCTCTATGGGAGTTAGTGCTGGCCGATATGGAGAAAATCAAATATCACAATATTTTTGACCAAATACCTTGAAATCGATACCGTAACGATATTGTAGTGTTGACTATTGGTGCTTTCAGAAAATATTTAAACAATATTTTGATTGATAATCATCAGTAATGTGGATATAATGACTAAGTGGTAAAATGGCAAATAATAGAACAGTTAGTCTGGTAAGTTCAGAAAATGACATAATTTTACTGTATTGCAGCTTTTAAATCCAGGAAAAGACAACACTTATGCCATATTATGATATAATGATATCCAAAATCTATGACAATATCTCGTCTCATATCACAATATCAATATAGGTAATATCGATATATTGCCCAGCTCTAAGGGGAGTCCATGATTTGTGTCTTGTATCCCTTTAACAATCTTGTGACCCCTCAGATTATTCTTGGATGACCAATAGTCTGGGAGTTTCTGCTATAAAGGGGAACTGTAGATGATTGCTCATCACATGACAATGACATCCTCCTCTCCCCATTTCTTTAGAAAAATATGAACTTACTCAGGAAAGACTATTGCGTCTTTGCTTTGACGTAACATGTTTCTGCTGCGAGAATTCCACTTCCTCGTATTAGTCACACAATTTTGATGTTATTTATTATTTCACTGTATCTTCACAAGACACAGGTGTGACGGCTCCTAGGCCTCAAGACCTCTTAAGCCCCTTTTGTTGCTGGGATCTGGGGATTGGCTAATAAGGACTGATGATTGACACCTGAAGAACCTGATTGCTCCCATGCCCATAAATATGAGTGCATTGGCAGAGTTCTCTTCCTCTCTCCCTCCTCAAGCATGTTTACCTTTGTTTATTAAATAAATTTGATTTAATTGTGCAAACTCCACATTTTGTCATACTTTTGAACCAGGTTATGACATGGGGGCTTGTCCGGGATATGAACCCGGGACCTCTCGCATTATAAATTATATCAGTTTATCAGTAATGTGTGTAGTGTATGGATGTGTGTAGGTGTAGCAATGTTAGAACGCAAACGTAAGTAGTAGTAGTAAGTAACCCAAAGTCTAAACAAACCAAGCAACTTTGAAGAGGGAGAGAGTAAGAGTGACGGCCCTGGCACTCCCATGGACATGTGAGCAATCACATTCATCAGTCCTTATTAGCCAATCACCAAATCCCTGCAACCAAAGGGCCTTAATAGGTCTTGAGGCCTAGGAGCCGTCACACAGAAATTATTAAAGTTTATTTATAGGGGTGAAGTTTATTTATCATGTCCCCAGTGTTAACATGTGTTTTTACTTAACATGTGGAATATGAATCCTCCCTTATTTGCAAACAAACGTATCTCTGTTTTATTTTCAAAAAGCTAAAGCTGAATAATACACAAATCCAACAGAAGCTCACGTGTAGGAGGATGTTTAAACCATGTTGATATATACAGGGAACAAGTTAAAGTAATGTTTTAAGATTTTCATTTAATTTCATGCCTGTTCAGTCACAAGGGAAAATCACAAGCAGAGCTCAGTTTGTGACACGTTAAACATCCCCAGAAAAAAAGAAAAGAGCGATGGCTACAGGCGATAAAACTTCAAAAACACACTTGCAATTACCGCTTATCGCCAAAGAGAATGAAACAGAGAGCTTCAAGACTGTAACTTTACGTTGTGGCCAATTTTTTTGACTTGTTTGAAGACGATGACAACCCTCCAATTCAACACTAGATTATATATTTTCATGCTGTACTCCACCATGCTCTTTAATGTATTCATTGGAACAGCTAGAGTCATGCACAGTCTTAAAAGCAGGATTGTGGGAATCATCACTCCATGAGTAATCCAAGTAGTGTGATGCACATAGCCAAGAATTCCTAGACTGGTATGCTGCTATGAGTGTGTGGTGTCTGGCTATGTGTACTTATTTTCTCCCACTATAGGTATAAAGAGAGGGAAAAAGAGAGAGACCTGGATTGCATGACCTCCTTGGAAAGACGTGGTCTTTGTGGGTTGTGAAAGTAAACAGTCTGTCTAGTGGAAACCTACTTGTTGTCTGACACTGAAACCACCTTCAGTTTTGTCTCCATTGTTATACAGTAAAGACCTGATTAGACTGTTGGGAGTCCAAATCAAACTGCGACAGTACAACAAAGTCTGCATGAACACACAAGCATGAAACTAATGAGTAATCCTCATGTTAAAGTAAAAAAAATACAGCTGTACAGTGACTGATGCTTGACGGGACAAAGTATATTATTGTCTCGACATTGCCACTTGTGTATTTGATCAGTAACAAGCAGACGGCAGATGGAAAAACTAGGGCCTGCGGTTTTAGCTTGAGTTTGTTAGTAAATAGTTTATAAAGTGTGTTTAATATCAGACTGTACAGTTTATATTTCAGTGATGACGAAGATTACTGTGTATACAGCTACATCGCTACAGCTATATAAAGGCAGTGTCTAATACATACAATGACATTTCTCTTTGCTATTCTTTCAATTATGAAATTTTGGTCTTTATGTCAAATGCGTCCCATATTTAGTTTCTCTGTAGAATATATGTGGTTTGTCTTAAGGCCTCAAGGAGATGTGGACGATAAAGGCTGCTGTTGTCTCTGAGACTTTTTATCTGCAACAGGTCATCCAGGTCATGTATAGATAAAAAGTTAGTAAAAACACTGACTTTCAGCCAATATAAATCCAAAGCAAAAGTGTTTGTCTTTAAAATCCTAACAACAAGATAAACAGGATTTTGTGTACAGTATACACGCTGTATGGTGGACATGTTTATCTCAAAACTTTAAAGTGCCAGTGAATGTGTTGCTATTCTCGTTCTTAGATTTGACCATTTAATATTTTGGGGTTGTGCTCTAGGTTATATATATCTGAATCACAATATCCTTTTTTATTGTTTTGACATTTTGTAGTTGGTTGCAGCTCTAAAACTAAAGTTCTGCTGACATTCTTCAATAAAAACAAAACACTCCTGCAAAAACAAAACACGCCTGTGCACCCCCCCCACAATAGTGAACTATTGAGTAGCTCTCTCAGATTTTTTTGACTGCACCAAAGTTTCATATGAACAGATCCAGTCCTGCTTTACACTATCAACTGTAGATCATCTTCACCTGCAGAGAGTCACTTCTGGCCTCTGTCCTTTTGCAACATTTTGGTTTGCACATTAATACTTGCAGCACTGACAGGCTGTTTGACAGCTGTGGCTTACACTTAAAGTAAACACTGTAGAAATGTAGAGCATGTCTGTCTTTCTCCTTCCTGATGATTAATGACCAACGATCAGATAGTCACTAAGCTGCAACTAATTATGGATTAAATTGTCATTCATTTAGTCTATGAAATGACCAAGAATGTGAAAAAGCATACCGTGAAAACTGGACATGTTGATCATGTCTTATTTTGTTAGAACCACGCAGTTTACAACCATATTTAACAAAGAAAAGCATCAAATCCCCCAAAACTTAATTTAAAGTTGCTGCAGATTTTTTTCCCCTCGACTAATCGATCCAGCTCTGAAAGTCACTAGACTCAAAATCTTTATATTATATTATAGACGGTTTATATTTCAAGTATATAGATACACGTTAAGGTTACACGGGCTTTATACTGTAGTATTACTATGTTACTAGGCTTTTGAAAAACACATTTATTTCACAATATAAAGGATAATATCGAGCATCACACAGGCACACTATAAAGTTGTTTTTGATATGTTAAAGGTGAACCCAACGTTTTTCCAAACAAATCAGCTGGGTTATTTTACTGTAAGAGTATGAAAGTAAATAGCCTACTATTTATTACTTAATTGTAGTTTGTAGCGTAAGAGTGGTCAGAGGTATAGGTAGGCTGTAGCCTATACGTACGTACCCCAGTAATGATTTTACAGTGGTTATTCTTCTTCTTTCCCCGTTCAGGGTTTGTCCTTTGACTCTCCAGCTCTGCTGTCCCAAACAAAGACGCAGCCTGTTCAGCAGAGCGGTCCTCTCCTTTGGTTACTTCCATACTCGAGCGCTGCTAAACTCCTGTAGTGTTTTCCAGGAGGGACTCGGTGAGTGGCAGGCAGGCAGAGCTTCACCCTGGTTGAGGGTGGCTGTGTAGGATATGACCCCTCTCTGCTCAAGTGGAGCACCGCCTTGTTTCTTGACGTCTCCAAGTTTACAAAGCAGCATCAGCAGCATGGGATTGATCAGAGAGACTGAGAGTTGATTAAAGACAGCAGAGCCGACCTCAACGGTCTGTTGGCTCAGCGTCATGGTCCAGGAAAGTCTGTTCACCATTAAAGCTATGCTTGGCCACTTTAGAAGAGAGTTGGAGCTGTAGGCTAACAGGCCTAATGCTTATTAATAATAATAAAAAATAGACACTAATTCAGGATATTTATCTTTAAGGTGCCTTTTAAAAGTGTTAATCACATCTAGTTTCTCTGTTCAGGAACTTCAATAAAAAACGTACTGTAAAGTGACTGAGTGCTGCCGCCATCTTGTGGTCAGACTGGAGTAGTGTGCTGTATGTCCCTGATACTTTTCATCGATACTGACAGTTGAGATAGACCGCTAATATTAGACTACAGTCTATAGTTGAGACTCATTTACAAAAAAATGAATAAAGTACAATTTATGGTTGGAAGTTTTTTGAGTAGTCTATACAACGTTACAGAAGGTTTTGAATTTTGGCCTAAGGCACAAATAGGCTAATTTATAGTTACGCAGTCTATATTCCTTGAATCATTGCATATGCCTTGAGTTCTGAAAGGTTGTTGGCAAGCCTGCTTATGGTTAAACACTTAGTTTAACCATATGACAGTGTAATACCATTAATGAAATGGGACTTTTAATAAAGTAATTATACTGGAATTTCTGTGGGTCCCCTATAACACATTTCACCTCAGTTTTCAACAGTGTTGAAAACAATTGTTGTGAAATTGGCTTAAGTAAAAATGTCAGTGCAAACTCTCTCTGCAAGTCACTTTTACACCCAGACAATACTGTATGTCACAAAATCAGCTAATCTGAAATTCCTGTCTATTTGTCTGCCACACAATGAAACTTTGCATCAATTTAAATTTTATTGTTGCTTTCTTGATGACAGATGTTTTTGTATGTGATCCATAAATCACAAAACACCCATTATGTAAAAGGAACAATGAGTTTTGAGTTATTACAAATCAGTACAGTCTGTAATAATTCAGTTAGCTACACAATAAAGCGTCCACAAGATGGTAATGTTGCAACACCGGTAAAGTAACACTGCCTTTTCTTTGCTGTAGTAGAGATATTTTCATGAAGCTACAACAAGTGCTATTAATACAACATAATAATTCTCCGGCTCTCTGACAGGTTTAACAATGCCATATTTCAGTCGCTGTGAGGTCTATGTTCGCTTTATGGTGTTTTTTGCCTCCAACATGACCTTCCAGGCAGCCAACCCTAACTTTAACCGTAAACAGACCATTGCTGCGCTGCCTGGAAGGAGATGTTGGGGGCAAAAAACAGCAAACACCTCCAGGTTCCCTTCAGATCCAGTTGTGGCATGTGGTGTGATAATGAATATCACATGTGGCTGGAACTGCTGACCTCTGACCTCTGCCTGGTCATACACTCATAAACAACCCAGGATTAACTAGTCTGTCTCCTCTCTGTGAATGTGTGTGTGTGTGTGTGTGTGTGTGTGTGTGTGTGTGTGTGTGTGGCAAATATGAAAATAAACCTGGTTTTGTGTCATCACTTTAAGCTACATGATATTCCTGTATGTTTGTGTGTGTGTGTGTGTGTGTGTGTGTTTGTGCTGTTGCTCAGTGAATTGTCTCTCAGCAGTGTCTCCTTACAGCTGTCCCCAACACAACTTGACTTCACAATATGACCTTTAATGCTGACCTACACGTGTGGCACTTACTGTCCTCATCACATGTTCCTCCCGACTTGTTAAAGTCTTTTCAAGAAACACGTTTCATTAGTGAGTAGCTAATCCTTAGCCAAATGCACCAAAGGCATGTTGAGCTTTAAATCATTTCATTAGACCTGCAAAACTTAACTTAAATTTGAGTCCAAATCATGACATTTATAAAAAAAAATCTATTTCAATAAAATATTTTAATTTACTAATAACTATACAATATGTATTATATATAACTATATATGCCACTTTTTCATACACTTTAGAGGAAATTTATTAAACTTTAAAGTTGTTGTATTTAATATATAATATAACTCTGAATTCCCCTACACAGTTTCCCCCAAGGAGCAGTGTCAAATACACGGTATTTTCTGCATCTGCTTGCTTCAACGTTTCATTGGAGCTAGTACATCATGCTTACATGCATATTCAGGGAAATCTTAAAATATTCAGCTGTTATGATTGCAGTTCTGCATCAAATGGAGACATGTTAAAGCATAATTTTAGACTCACCCAGCATGCATTTTGTGTCCTTCAATACAGTTCAAGCTAGGTATGTTTGAACAATGCTAGGCTACAAATTTTGTTTGTTTTCTCATAGGTGAGTCTGATAAAGAATTTTTTTCCCAAAATTATTAAAAACATTAAAATGTAATATCTTGAATTACATTTTAAAAGCATGCATTAAAAGATTGGCTTGTGCATGTTTAATTTAGTTTGTTATTCGGGAAATATTTGCACTGTTACCTGTTGCACTGCTGCATGTGTTTATGCATTTATTGTATACTTCCAAATAAGTCTAATATTAATTTGACCCCAAGTGATGCAGTTTTTAGTTTTAGCAGCTTTATAGTCTTCTGTCTAAGTCTGGTGTTCTAAAATCAATTAGGCATCACTGTTCCAAGTCCTCAAAGCAACACTTGAAGTGAAGTGCAGTGGCTTGAGTAACAAGTTATGAATAACACATAAAGGCAGAGCAGCAGTAGGTGTACTTAAGGATTTCATCAGCTGACAGTTATAGGCCCATCTTCTCTATGAGAGCACATTTTATAGAAAGCTTCTGTCTTCTCTGACATATCTGTCACTGAATATGCGTCGAGCTGAATGTCTTTGGTCGATTTGCTTTTGTTTTTGTCCTGAAATAATGAGCACCTTCCAAAGCTTTTGATATACACTCACCCACAAATGGAACATAAAGTTGTGCTGCTCACCTATTGACTTTGCGTATACATGTTGATTTACCGTTACAGTTTTTGACACTTATTGAGCTCTTAATATAAGGATTTACAGCATGTGACAGTGAAACATGTTTTTGACGCATGCAAAGGTTTGTTTTAGAGTTTTCATATTGGGCCTGCATGTTTTATAGATATATTTGATACAGTTACTGTTCTGTATAATGGGAAAAGAAGTCTCAAAAACGCTTTTAACAAACTTTGAATTGAAAAACAATTTGATTTGAAGAGATTTGAGTCAGTAGCTGGATACAAGAGACGCACTTTACATGTAAGTGCACTCATCACTTGACGAAAAATGGACTGTTATTGGATTAATTAATCTGAAATCTTAAATAAATTGTGTTGAGAAACAGATAAGAGAATAAACATTTTTTAATTTGAAAGAAAATGCCCTGAGAGACACTCAGACAGGCAGACAGTCTCATGTCCAGTCAACAGGAAGCGCAGCTGGAAATCTAAGGAGCTGTTAAGTGTCTCATTTCAGATATGTCACTCAGTGGGGTGCTAAACTGCAGCAAAAACTCAAAATGTACTCTCCGAATCATTTGCATCCATCAATATTACAGGAGGGCGTACTCGATCAAAAGCTGCAGAGTACCTTAAGAGATGGTGAAAAAGTTGTCACTTTTAAATATACAGTATAGATATTGCGTTTCCATTCCAAGACAGCTGACAGGCAATTTGCATTTTCATCAATTATATCTAATTGCATAATGAGCTGTTAATTTGAGTTTTTTCTTACCACCCACATGAGTTCATTTTTTTTGGCATCCTCAAGGTGTACTCCTTTGCTCATGATTTATATTTGTGTGCCTGGTACTACATGTACTATTGATCCATTTTGAGCTAAATCAATAAATACATGAAATAACTCAAAGCCAATACGTGACATTTCCCACTTAAGGTTTATTGAGGGTCATGCTGTCAGTATTAATTGTGGATTTCTGGGAAGAAAAGCTGGTGACAGGGCAAGAAATCAATGCTGAGATATTCATACAGAGAGACATGTTTTGTGTAATATCTCAACAGCCATGTGACAGTATTTATTAGAGTGGATGGCAGCAGGGATGACTTGTTAGGAAGGACAGAGACTGAGACAGACTGTGGGATGTTGGTGTGCCTTTACATCAGCAGAAGAGTGGATGTTGACAAAATTCTATCTGCAATTATTTGTTTTATTATTAACTAACCATTTAGCTGTTGTTGTTAATGCAAAATTGCCTTACGTTTTTAGTTATAGCTTTTAAATTGTGAGGATTATTTGCATTTTTGTCTTATCTGATGATTAACTATCTTTGGGTTTGACCTGATGATGGAGCTAGATGAGAAGATTAGGGGATCAGCAAAGTATTAAGGATTCATCATCTGGAAACCATGAACATCTGTACCTAATTTTCTGCCAATCCATCCAGAAGATGTCTAGCTGAATAAATGAACATGTTGACCTGCTGGTGATATGTCAGAGGATCAACCAAAGTCATTCTCTGGGGAGCACGGAAGTCTGCTCAAAAGTTCGTGACAATCCATCAGATACAAATCAAACTATTTCATTCTGGACCAAAGTGTTGGACTGATTGCTTTTTGTTATGTTTATACATTTGAAATTGTATATTTGACAACAGCTTTATTGATTTCTATCCAGCCCCAGTTACCATTATAAAACTAAATAATTATTAAACACATTTTTGCATAGTGACTGCCAAAAAGTAGGCACCATCATTATTGGTAAATAAAGTTTTTTTTAGGTCTTTTCTTAAAATATTAAAAATCCATAATTTCCTTAGTAGACAGAAAAGTATTTGTAACCTCTCAGATAAAGAAATCAATTCTGAAATTAGCCAACTTCATGCAAACTGATTTTAGGTTTGACCCAGAGTCACAACTCAACCATAACAAAATATCCAGAGGTCTTCAGGTTAAATATGAAGAAACATGAACCAGAACCGTCTGACCAATCAGGGTACCACACTGCTCTCCTATTTTCCCAGTAATATCTAGTACATCACTACATCACTGTCTGCCATTCTCTCATCCTGAAGAGCAGCTTCAGAAGGTGTATTGCACTCACTAAGGTGCCAAGGCTAAAAAATAGATTCACCTCTAATTGGAGGATTGTTTGGAATAATTATCAAATGACAGCAGGAGCAGCGTCAGAGTCACTGAGGCAGAGCAAATTATGGAAAAAGGAAAGACTTTAATTGAATGTCAGCGGGCGTCTGCAGGCAATGTTGAACCTTGTGTGATGAGATGTAGGCAGCTGAAGGGCACCCCTCCCAAGATGCTTTGCTAGTAGGGAAGAGACAGAGGGTGCAGACCGGGGGTGCTTTGGGATGGCTCCTGTCTCCCTGGCATTGCCTTAATGATGTCCTTATGTAATATGCACTCCAGTAATATTTAGTCAGCCTTAAAAAACCCAAGCCCTGCTAACAAGTGCAAGACAAGAAACTGTTTTTGTGTACTTTATATGCATCTTTGTGTGTACATACGTTGGGTACAGAATTGTTAGATACTTCTTGCTTGAATGGTCTCAAACAATGTGCATTTGTTTTTACAGGAATAGATTTTATTTATTTATATAAAATTTATTTATTTTACTGAATTTTTTAGTTTGCAAATGAAGTACTCAAGAAAGTAAACAGGACATTTATGACTTAAAAAGGTCCCAATGGACTGATCAATCATCAGTAACCTGTTAATAAAATATGCTGAATTATTCTCCAGAAGAGAACTTGTTGTTGGGGACACACCTGTGTTTTTTCCAGCTTACTTAGAGTCAGATGTGATGCTTGGCAACCTGCCTTTATCTACTGTTTCTACTTCTTAACTTTTTCTGTTGAGGTCCTTTGTGTATATCACAAAGGACACATTTCAAGGGACTCTGTTTGATGACATACTCTTCTGAGAAGAGTATGTCATCAAACCAAAAGCTAAATAATAATATTGCAAAGGGATTTACTTTTTTTAGTTTTTTTTGGCACAGCATCAGAGCATGAATAAAACAACAATGAAACCAATGTCTAACCTACTTATTTATTATTTTTCATGAATACTCACAATTGGGAACTTTAGTTGTGCAGCGGTGTACTTTTCTTTTTAGATTTACGATCTGAACACCCACTAGATTCAAAATACATCAAAGCTCTGACTTCAGTGGGAAATTTGCAGCCTCTCCAAAATCGCAGTAATGAGGGTACAGTCTCGATCCCCAGCCCAAATGGCCGGGGGTCAGAACCTGCTACTGGAAATTTTTGTCTAATGGGTCAGTGGCTGCAAGAACTGTTCCCGCTCAAGAGAATGTATTGGCCATTACGGAGTGCAGGATATGCCGAGAACTGACCGTCCGGCAGCTGAAGCCCTGCAGGTCTGCAGGACTCTACAGCTGAGACCAACACTTTTATTTCAGACCCAGCCCCAACCTGAGAAACACACACAAAACAGAGCACCATATTAAAAACATTTTTCTCATTAAGTGGTTTACCTCCTCTGTCTTTGACCACTTTGGCAGTGCAGAGAGGTTTGTTCCTCATGACACTAAAACCTGTTTAGGTGTCACCGCTGTTAGCAGATTGTAACTATAACAATTAAGTAACTGTACTATCCCAAAACTTGACCAAAAAAAGTCTCACATAGCAAGGAGTTCACTTTTTAGTCAATATGACATCAACTTGTTTGCTCTTTGTAATAAAATCATTTAAATTCCTAAGACCATGTGGGACTACAGCAGCTGTGTTTGGGTGACCACTAAGCTACTGAGACCCATTATTTATTTACATTAACTGCTGAGAGAAGGTTTTGGGTTTGACTCACCACAAAATCTCTGCAGAATCCAGATGCTACTTTGGCTCAGAGGAACTTTCAAATGTCTGCACTTTGACCTGACCACTAACATGTGCCTCAGTGGGAGATGGAGACACTGTGAATGGGTCAAGGCATTCCTTATTAGATTTCACTGCTATTTATTCTGCTTTTTATTCCTTCATTATTGCTAATGTCAACTCCTAAACAAATGCACAAACACAGTATCATAGGTATAGTTTTGTTGTTGCTCTACAGAAACACCCTGGGTAATTAAATGTTTTCATTTGTTGCTTTTGAGTATATTTTCATTCATAATATCATCCACAACATCCTCACCACCTTAAACATATCTATATCCATCCCTCCTCCAACCTGTTACAGATGATGACATATGCTCTGTCTTTGACTGATAAATGCTGGACAATCTTTCCAACCATTCCACACTGTGAGCAGGACAAAAATAGACCTGGCTTCAATAAACGGGTTAGTTAAGTCAACTGTGATTGAGCCTGCATAAATCCTTCCTTCACTTACTGGAGTGCTGCAGGTCTCGGCCCTGATCAATACATTAATAAATCCATAAAACTTTTATCCAAAATGTGACCTTTCACAAAATGCTCTTTGAAAGGTAAAGGATAAGGGATACATATTAAAGGGAATATATAACATCTATATCACTTTTCATGTCTACAAACACTTTTTGATTTTTTACAGTATATTAAAAAAAAGCATATTTTTGAGAGAAATGGTTTCAATGGTATGTCTCCATTATTGACTCATTAAACTGATGCTATATATATCAATAATACAATTAAATAAAGAATGAATAGTAGAAATAGTGTTAAATAGTGCAATTATGCCTTCATTTTTTTATAAAAAAATATTTTTTGTTTTTGTCAGTAAATCCCAAGTCCCAAGTTGATTGGTTCCTACTGAAGACATAAATCTTTAAAACAGGACTGACTATATACTTTAATTGAAAAAAATAAAATAAATAAAAAATAAAAATAAAAATAAAAATAAAAATAAAAATAAAAATAAAAATAAAAATAAAAATAAAAATAAAAATAAAAAGGCTCAGTAATTTCCTGGGCACAATTGCTTACAAGCTTAGAAATCGCTAAAACCTGAAATTCATGTACCAAATCCCAAAACCAAGTCTGCAGAATTGCAAGCACAATTTCTCCTTCACACTCTAAATTCTCAATCAAACTTTTGCAAAACACTACATACATTCTCTTCAATGGGTACAACATTTTAAATCAAAATCTCTTGTGTTACTTTCGAGAACAGTGCCAATCACAATCCCAAGTGTACCAAATGGCAACACCCACTTGTGACAGGTGTAAACACTAGTTGATTAATTGTTCACTTAGAAATCAGAGACCACAGATGAGCTCTGTTGTTTTGGAGGAAAATGGAGGTCAATTGTGGAGCATGAGCTAGAAGTCAAGGAGTGAGAGTAAGAGGAGGAAGAGGTGGACAAGGATGAGGAAGGACAGTTACTGTATGTCTAAGGCCATGTTGGTTAACCATGTGCTACGAGGGAGGCTGGGCAGAGAATTCAGCTAACCTGAGACGCTAGGTTGCATCTTTTATCCATCCATTCAGACATGAGAACCAGTAAGTTACCTGCTATCTTCACTCTGCTATTGCTATGTAGTAGAGCTGTAACGATACACCAAACCCAGGGTTGACCAACTCTGGGCTAGCTAACCCACAAATTTATCAGTAATGTTAACTGTATAGATAGACGGTTATTCTATTGATAATTTAGCTAGCTAGCACACCCCTGTCTTCTGCCTCAGTCTCCCGGTGCTGCAAGGCTTCAGTTGGGATGAGAGCTGACAACAGCTCCGGGGACTAATTCACAGTCAGCCCTCAGCCAGCTAGCAGCCATCCACTATCATTACATCCCCGACCCAGGGACACATCCACAGTCAGCCCCCAGCCAGCTAGCAGCCATCCACTATCATTACAGCCCCGGGGACATAGCACAGTCAGCCCCCAGCCAGCTAGCAGCCATCCCCTATCATTACAGCCCCAGGGACACATCACAGTCAGCCCCCAGCTAGTTAGCAACCATTCACTATAGTTACAGTCCCGACCCGGGGACACATCCACAGTCAGCCCCCAGCCAGCTAGCAGCCATCCACTATCATTACAGCCCTGGGGACACATCCAAAGTCAGCCCCCAGCCAGCTAGCAGCCAGCCCGGTCAGCACTTAACTCCAGTGCTAAGGACGCTAACGGCAGTTTACTGAACCGCCTGGAAACAGACCCAGGCACCCGAGTCAGAACAGCGGCCATTCGTAACGTTAGCTACACCTCTGTTAACATTACCGGTGGGCCCCCCCACCCCACCCTTTCGCTTTTAGCTGTCTTTACAGTTAGCTAAATTTACCAGACAAAACAGGAATAAGGCACCAAAAGGACTACTAGTAAGTTGTAGTAAAAGTAAAAGTAAAACTAAAAAGTAACTAGTAAAAGATGTGGTAGCACTGGATCTGGACGATAACTCGGAGTTGGAAGGGGTGTGTCGCGATTCTGCCTTCTCACTCTGTGACACAGGAGCTATAGTATCGCGATTTTGGTTTTATTTTCCATATCGTTACAGCCCTAGTATGTAGGCCTACAGTTTAGTAGGCCTACGTTAGTAAGGGATTGTTGTCCAATTAATGTTATTTCATTTTAAGAAAAATATATTTTTGTATATATAAATATACTGTAACCAAACAGTATCAGAAAGTATACTGTGAATGTACTATCATGTCAGCACTGTGTAAAGAACTGTGAAAAAATAAACTGTAGCCTACAGTAGCCTACTTGAGTTACATCCCACCACCACTGGTCCACACCGTTTTTTTTTGCAATGAGGGCTAAACTGGGATTTACACAATATTTTCTCTGAGATAGGAAAGAGGAGGAAGAAGGGAGGGTGGATGGGTGGTTGGGTTATATAGATGGGTGGAGGGGGAGGATTCCTCTAGTGGGAGGGGGGCGTGGTGCTGAATGAACAGCTCCTTGGCTCATAAAGTAATCAGAGAGCTTCTCTGCTCCGTCAGAGCGGCACAGTCATGAGCCAGCCGAGCTCCCCGTCCTCCAGACCCGCGCTGACACTTTGCCCGTCCCCCTAACACGCACCACGGCACCATGAAGAGGCAAAACGTGAGGACCCTCGCCCTCATTATCTGCACCTTCACCTACCTGATAGTCGGGGCCGCGATCTTCGACGCGCTGGAATCCCGGATGGAGACGACCCAGAGGAGGGAGCTGCGCCTTCGGAAAGCAGAACTGCTCAAGAGATTCAACCTGTCCCCGCAGGACTTTGACGAGCTGGAGAATGTGGTGCTGGACCTCAAACCGCACAAAGCCGGGATGCAGTGGAAATTCGCCGGCTCGTTTTACTTCGCCATCACTGTGATCACCACCATTGGTAAGAGAGCCTCACTGAAATCATGTGGGAACTTTGGCTTTCATTTTACTGCGAGAATAAAGTTGTTATATTGGGTTATACGTTGGTTTATGTTTAATTTGAAGCAAGCTGTGGGACTGTAAACCCATATGAAATGCATTGCAGGCTACTGGTAACCAACCATGCTGTTTTGGAGGACACTGATTTATTGAAAGACTCACGTAACATAACGGGAGTATTGTAGTAGATACCACAAACATTTAAAATATATTGCATACTTGTATGAACTGTATAATATTTGAGTAATAGCTCAACCACAGATTGAGGATATTCAAAAACTCAGTATTGCCTACAACAGGTGGGACACCACAAATCCCCTTCAATTATCAAGAACATGCAATTTCATTCAAATAACCTAGAAACTAAAGTAAAGTACCGTGATATAAAATAACATGAAAAAGTCCTGCATTGAAAAAGCATTATATCAAAACAAAAGTAGCCTACTGGTAATGCAGAAAAATGGCAGCAGTGAGTGTTGATTATATACTGTAGCATATTTTGTTGTTTTAATGCTTCTTCTTACTGTTGTAGTTTATCCACTTGCAGTTGTATATAGATAGTGTAATCTATAACAATGCATCTTATTTTATAATGTCTAATTTTGGTTGTGTTAGACATGAATCTGCAGAAAAACAAGTTGCTACATAAAAGTATCATCATTAATAAAGTGGAGTAGAAGTAGCTGCATAGTAGAATGATGTATAGTCATTGTATTGCCAGACCCTCTTCACAGCGCTTTGGAGGAGGGTATGGCTAGTCCACACAACAATTTAGAATTGGAGAAAGACATGCTCGTGTTTATTGGCATTTCTTTAAACCAATCACAATCGCCTTGGGCGGCGCAATGACGGTTCCTCTGCAAAATAGCCTTGGGAAGGAACTTGTTTTGGTGTTCAAGAGCTATTTTTAGTTGTGCAACAGAAAACTCAGATTGGACAGATAGACTAGCTAGCTGTCTGGATATACCCTGCAGAGATCTGAGGAGCAGTTAACCATAGTCTTCACAAATTCATTGGAGTTTAGAATGCCAACACGAAGAAAGTGGAAGCTAAAGGACATCTGGCCTAAAAGGAGCAACATCCGACGGAATTTCCAGCATTTCTGAACAATCCCCAAAAATGGAACGCCGTCAATATAGACTATATGATATAGAGTAGAATGGAAATAATCAAATACCTCAAATATAGCAACAAGAATCAAATCCAGTAGGCTACTTAGCAGTGCCTACTTGGTGTGAGGGAGCAGTGCTAAGCACTTCCAAGCTTCCTATGTTTTTTGTCTTCAATATTAAATATTAAATATTGAAGACATAGGAAACATGCTTATAGTTATAGGATATATACTGTATATCAGAACAATATTGTAGTTTATAATGATACCGCAGATGGAGGAAATACCATCAAATGTCATATTATTTGTAAACTCAGTATTAAGTATAACATGTGTAGTCTACAATAAATCCCCCCAGCTGTATTTGAATAATATGGTCCTTATATCATAAACTCTTGTAACATCTTCTTAAACTTCCTTTCAAAAGGATTGTAATCTATTTATTATAGCCACTGCAAAGAAGGTTAAAAATACCATAAACTGAATATTACTGACAGGTTTTCACCTCAGCATGAGGTGTTGGTGGCAGCTCAAAGCCCCATTAATGCAGTGTTGACATAGTGTGTATAGCTACACGCCGACTGTACAGAGAGGAGACCTTTTTTTAACTGAACCCAGACAAACAGGGTGTCATCAGAGCCTTTTATACTATACTATAGCATTTCATTAAATTGTAGCATTGAAAAGAGGTTACATCAAAGTAAAATGTGAAGGAGCCAAGTGAAGAACTTTTAAGGACAAGCTTCTTCAAAATATATAATTCTGCTGCTCATAACTAATGTTGTTTTTAGAGATGCTCCAGAAAAGGTTTGAGACATCCGTTTGCCTCTTCTCTTGTGCTCTTACTCATTATTCCTGCTCCAAAAGGCCCTGCAACACCACAATGCTCCCAGCTCTTTACTCACTTTATTACACAGCCTTTGCAATAAGTTTAATTTTAACTTAACTTCTTGGAGCTAAAACTCCAAGCTTAACTGAGTCAGACATTTTAAATATTGAAAACTTAAACCAAATAAAGGAAAAAAGGCTTTGTTTACCTTTGTCTTAACCTTTGGCTAACAGCGATCACTGTGGCCACAGGTCATAATTACAGGCATTGAATTTGCCTTCATTTCTCTTAAATCAGTTGCTTTGAAGATGTCTGTCTGTGACATGCTAAAACATAAAGTAACAGGAGCAAAAAAAGTTTTAAAAAAAAATGCTAGTATTAGCTAACGTTAGCCACTATATGATACTGGTCATAACAAACCAATTGAGGCTGTAGTGGCAAAACACTTAAGTGTATTGAATTGATAAATGGTGCATTTTTTTATTCTTCTCATCCAAGTCAGACAGTCTTGTTTTGGCATCTTCTTTTCATCTGTCCTTATCACCACGTCTGATCTGAGCCTTCCTCCATGTGTTTAGTGACCGGGAAGTTGTCAGTAGTGACCTGTGACTTGTAACCCTATCAGATGCAGGCAAGTAATTGTACACAAACCCTACGCAGGGTGTCTGTAACCGCATTCTGTAATTGTGAGCCCTGAGGCTTCTACAAACACAGTGATTGGCTTTTCAGCCTGCCATTAAGTATTAATGACAACACCAGACCCTTGCTGTTCCGCTGGTCTACTGGCACACAACATTAACGCTGTGGCTGCAGTATATTATGCAGCCATGGCTTACAGTAAAGTCCATATGCTGAGCCACAAAACAAGGATGAAACATTTAATTGACAAGGCTTTTGTTTTAATCTAAATCTGAGTTTAAAAAAACTATGATAAAAGAGAGGCTAAAACTATCTGTCACCAACTGAAGTATCAGAATACACATGAACATCTCCTGTCCTCCAACATAGGACACCCCCAAGGACCAGAGTGTTTTAGTTGATGTGAAAACACAACTTGATGTTACCAGTATGAAAAACAAAGTAAAAGAGGCATTGAGTCGGCCTGAAGGCCACTATTTAACAGGGTATTGTATATACAAACACACAGATCCAGGGGAATGACATCTTGTCATTGTTGCGTCAGTGTATGTGACCACCCAGGCTGCAGTTCAAGGTCATCTATACCAAATGCAACAGCTGCAAAATATGAAAACACTGTTTAACAAATAAGACATGGCTCATATCTTCTGTGTCATCATCTCATTTCAGAAACAGACCAAACTGTGTTTATTTGAACTACTTTCTTGCAAAGAGAGTCTTTACAGAACATTGGATGGTTACGCTCACAATGCTCAGTGCCAATGCAAGACATACTGTGGCACGTCTGACTTAGGATAAAACCTGGGATTAACATTCAGATTCTTTTGTAACTATACATTTGCTATACCTGTAGTTACCTTATTTACCCATAACGTACCTTGACAATACATTTCCTACACTAGAACAACAATCTTTTACATAGCGTAACTGTACCATGGTTGCCATGTGCAGATACTGCAGAAGACAAATTGTTCAGTACTGATATTTAATTTTTTTTTACATAATTTAAAGGGTTGCTTTACCCACATTTTATCTCCACTGGTGTCTAACCAGCTTTTCATTTAGGTTGTAGAGGTTTTTACACATCTCTTTCGATTTCTGCCCTATTCAATGGAGGTAAATGGGATTTTGTTTGTGGCAATTTTCAGTGAAATTACTTTCTAATCCCTTTTACCAAAATTTATTTTCTGGGGATTATCCAGAGTAATGAGAACCCTATTTATGTTAATGTTGAATATTTTAAAAGTAATAGTCCTTTTTTTTAATGAAATTGACTTACTTATTTTCACCAGAAGTAAGAGACAATATATTTCTTTATAATTTGACACATGACACAAGCTACATTTAGTGTCCACACATTATAGGGTCAGTAAAGTTCAACTAACGCATTGGTAGCAATAGTGCTTGGTGGGCTGTAAAAAACGAGTATAAACACAGCCTTGAATTTGCTTGGAACATAGAATGGTCGGCATTTAACAATCACCAACACCACTAGCGGTTAGCAGTAGTTGGATAAAAGCACACCATTTCTGCACCAGTCCATTACTGTGTTAATACAGCCCACTTCCACGTGTCTTGCCCGACAGAGCAGCATCTGCTCGGAAGGCTAGGAAAATACTACCAGGTTTGTAATGATACAAAGCTTAATGCTAATCGGTTAAGTATCCCTTTAAATAGTTTTTGTTCAAAGATCATTTGGCCGTGTGTAGATTGGTTAGAAATGAGCTCAGTGTTTTGAATGAAGGGCATTTGTAGTCTGTGACTCCATAATTGTAGTTAAGGTGAATATAAATGCATTCAGGGCATGCAATATGTACGAGTCGCTGTAATCCCAACATAGAGCATCCAGTCAGTGGTTAAGCCTTGGATTTTGTGAGGGAAATTTGCTGGTTTGGTTGCAGGCAACGCTGCTCCATCACATTAAACGTGGCTTGGATCAGAGAGCTGAAGCCTTTCCAGCTCAGCACAAGCAGTGCTTCAGTTGTTGATGTACTGGGAGGCTGCACTGACCTCTCTGGGTTAGTGCATGTGATGTTTCTATATGTGGACTCACAATAAATAAAATATCTGATCATTTTCTCTTTGCCACCACTGATGTAGGCAACATGAATTCATCTTCAGCTGTTGCATAATTAGAGGTCACATCCTGAATTATTAATGGTAATTAGTTGCTTTAGTGTCATTATTATTATTCATTCAGCTTAAGAGGTTAGTGCAGTAAGTGGCTGGGTGCACAAAGAATATAACAGCTATTCCACATGGGCTCCTATCATTGTCAGACAGACCGAGGGAAATGGATACTTCAGCACTTCTCAGAGGAGACAATGCAATAAATGTAATAGCTGTGTTGCACGCAGTTACCTGGTGACCTGGTGATATATTGGGATCATATCAATCAGGAGAGATTTCATTTTTAGTGAACAATGAATTTACATACAGTATATTCAAGTGCATGAAAAAAAAGAATTTGAGAAGAGTGTTGCTGAAGACCTGGATGATGGAATGTGGAGCAGGACTGGGTGCTGATATGATGAAGACTGCAGGTGACGGATTGGAGGAGGGACACATCTGTTTGTATCAAAATATTATAATAATTGACAAAAGCAGAGAGGAGAATGGATTTCAAAATCCTTGACAGCAAGGGTATTAGGCTAAGAGAGATCGTGACAAAATCTGGTTGGAATACTTAGAGTGAACGCCCACATGGTAGAAGCCGGAGAGAGATGAGAATGAATGAGAGAATAAAGGGAGTGACTCAGCTTTGGTAAGACGATAGAGAGGCTTCTATGGCTCTGAAGGTATGGGATGAAAGTGTTTTTTGGTTTGGGATCATCAAAAACTTTTATTTTAACATATATATACTATAGAAAATAGTATAGTAAAAAGTATAATCACATCAGACAGAATCTTAGACTTCTCTTATTTTTTTATAACCTGGATAGATTGGAGCAAAATCTTGTACATATATTCATGGTTCCAGCACGATGAATCCTTCTGACTTTGGTGATCCTTAGACTTTTCCTATAGCGCCACCATGAGGTTCACATTTTTGGTTCAGAGTGAAATGTCTTACATGAATTGTAATAACTTTGGTAATACTATAAAGTTTTTTTTCATCCATCGCCATCATTAGGTCAAAAGTTCAGTGTGTCAACTTTTGTTTATGATCAAAAACCTGTGACACTAATTAAATTTCCATCTTATCGACTGCATTTTTGGTTTTGTAATGGTATGGCAAATGACAGAGATGGTAAACTTGCTCACCATCATACCTGTTGAAAATCAGCATGTTGCCATGCGGGTGCCTGGTTTCCCCCACTATCAAAAAACATGTAATAGGTTATCCAACCAGTGTCCTTGATCAAGGCACTGGCTCACAGTTTGTCCCATGGGCGCGGTGATTGGCTGCCCACTGCTCCATTAAGGGATGGATTAAATGCAGAGAATGAATTTTCCTACATGCACGTGTATGTGACAATAAAGTACTTTTTCCTTTTATTTAGCTCAAACCGCTATGATTAAATACAGCCACACAGAACTGCTAACACAACTTTGGACTCTTCTCTTGTGTTTTTTTGTTCCCTGTGCAGCTTGTTGTGGTGCTCCATGATGAAGACCAGAGCTTGGCCACTCATTGAGGTTATGTTGATTTGAACGAGCCAAGAAATACTGTAGGATTTTTTTCTTCCGTGGAACTTTAATATTACCAACGCTCTCACAGTAACACCCTTAAAACTCAGTACTTAAATTGATAACAAAGGGAAATATCACAGCATGAAAATACTTCACGCAGTCTATCTGTAATGAATCAACTGAGAATCAATGGTTCATAATCAACCAGAGCCGTTTCAGTTTACGGTGTAATTGAATGTGGGGGAATTGATCCTGGCCCTGCTGTGTAGCTGCTGCTGTGTTTACGTGATTTGTTAGATAAGGTAACTGAAACTCTCCCTGATACATGCATAATAGTGGCATAAAATTACCATGCATAACCCAGTGTCGTGCTCTGCAGTCAGGTTCTGCCCTCCTCACTCAGCATGCAGACACACTGAGATGTAATGCGACATAAACGTAGAGCTGATTGCAAAATTTAAAAAAAGAAAAGAAAGACGGCTCTGTGGTAATTTCTGAAATTACACAACAGACTTTAAACGGGTTACAAGGTCCCAAAGGTTATAGGACAACATGTGCATGACATATAGGTGCATGTTAGCAAGAGCACTGGACAGTGGGCTGTCTTTGAGTCAGGGCTGTCAACTTGAAGACCTGAAAGGATGACTGTTCGATAGACTCTTTGTTTGATTCATCCCCTTAATGCAATGGCTGTGCCACTTAAGCCGTTTTCACAAATGAGCTCAGGACTATGTCCGAGGAATCAGGTCCCGAAATAGTCCAGAGTTTTTCTTTCACAAATGTAGCACACAACAGGAGATTGTGTCAGACACATTTTCACTTACTGGAAATACTCCGTTGGATATAGAAAAGGGGTGGCGCCTGGACAGAGTGTGCTACAGTCACCGAGCTGTTCATAACATGATCATAAACAACGGAGTCTCTTGCCGTTCCTTGAATTTGTCTGATGATTTTGGCGTTGGTCTTCACCCACAGATGTTACCTAATTTGTAATCTCTCCAGTTAGTCATTTCATTGCAGTCTTCAATGTAAATTGATTGATTTGTTGATTGAATGATTATTTGTTTACTTCTGGTTTTTGGCGAGCTGCATGAAACGTCATCAGCACTGTGAGTTCTTTGCACATTTGTTGCAACATCATTTGTTGTTCCATTCAACTGATTCGAACATACAATCCAACTCACAATCAGACTCGCATACGGCTTTGCCGGATAATGTCTAGATAATTTCAGTGCAGTGTCTTAAGGTTACACGAGGATCACAAACTTCAAAACAAAGACAGCTTTACGTGTGAAGAAGAGAAGTCTTGTGATTATTATGTTATGACTACTCACTTTTTCGGTGTTTGGCCATTGACACCAAAATACAATATGTTATGTAATAGTTGTAGTAGTTCAAAGATTGGACGGTTTAGAGCTGACTGTTGAAACAACGAAAATATAATAATCAATGTTTTGATCTGGTAAATCTGGTTGTACTATTGATTGTAGACTTATTGGTTAAGATTACCAACCAGCCCAAATGGCAGAAACTGGGTGTAGTTCTTTTTGTTGACACCTAAAATCAGACATTTCTTTGACAAAAAGCTTTTCAGATACCCACCTGTGTTTGTACACCTCCTTACTGCAATGGTTTGACAAAGTGTTTGACCATTCCTTGAAATTTCTGTTTATTAGCATTGCATTTTATATGCACCTGTGAGGTACATTGTAACTCTGGCTTTGAAAGAAGCTCTAGAATGGGGACAAACAAGGAGGTCTCAATAGAAGAAAAGCTCTTGTTGTAACATGATGTTGTAGAGAGTATATTAAAAAGAAATTATTGGCTAATGCCATTAATAAAAAATAGGTTCTGTTCTTATAATGGTAACTTTGTTGATCTGTTTGTTAGAAGTTCATCAACGTTTCTGAGTTTACTAAGTGGACCTGAATGGGCAACAAACTTTAATGGAGACTGCAGCGCTCCAGTAAAGTGGATTTTAATGGGATCTTTGTTTTTGTATTTGTAATTATTGTAAACCCATAGACACCTCCATTAGTCAAAAGTTTGACAAATAATTGGACTCAAAGCACACAAATCCGCGTCACAGTGTTTAATGGATTTTGCATGTTATTCCCAGTACTTGCAACATTCAAAGCACCTTAACAATAATGCTTAGATTTTAGCATCAAAAGCCCAGATTTCACTGAGCTGTGGGTACAAAGTGAGTGTACAGGGAGAAACATCCTCAGCTATTATTGGCTGAGAGAGCTTGTTGCTGTTCAGGATCTGAAGGACTAATGTCTGAGAAAGTTGACAGAAGTGACTCTCATTGCTGCTGCTGCTGCTCCGTTCACATGACCAGCAAATGTTTACCTATTGTACGTCTGCTTAATGCACCACTGCCTCAATGGAAAGTTGAATGCTTGCCTGACTCACTAAACAAAACATGACTTTGTATTTATTAGACTTCACAATCCAGCGGGGGCTGACTGGAGTTAAACCAAATAAAATAGTACACAGTAGTGAGATCTGAATCTTGTCCACTTGAAGTTCCCTACTGATTCTCTTCCAGAGTATAAATATACAACCCAGCAACGTGTAAAGTCTCTGATATACTGTGGCAACCTGACTCCTGTGAGGTTTATATATTTTTCTCCAAATAGAAGAATGCCTCTAATCTCATGTCCTGGAATATTGAATTATGTGGCTCTCTACAACCCAGAGCTTTTAGTAGGGACTGGACACAGCCGCTCAATTAATGTCCTAATCTTCCTGTTGAAAATTTGAGATTAACTGAGCTGTGTTCCAACACTCCAGACACTAAATGTGTTACAACTACATTAACACTGTAATTGTAATTGTACTGTCACAATTTATATGACAAACAATATTTTAAAGGATAATTGAGGTGTTGGATTGTGGATTCTAAAATTTTCTTGTCAACAAACCCAATGAAAAGGGCAAATGCAACGTGTTTTCAGTATTTTTCTGACTTCTCTATCTTGTCTGTGATACTTATGCTACAAGAACATTTGGTTCTTCTTGAAGATATACAGTAAACCTTTAAAAAATTAGTAAAGTAAATAGGGCTTTTGTTTGGGGACTATATTCAGCAGCGGATTAACACACATTTGGTGCTCTAGTTAATATTTAGAGCAGCAGGATGGTGAATGTCGGATTAACTCCAAATAAAGTGCCCATGTTGAACTCAATATGTGTTTTTATATTGTTTAGACAACACAGACGCTATATGGTACAGAAGAAGAAATACACAGACAACACTTCTTAGGAGGATCAATTTAATTTTTTGTTATGGTCTTTTTATTAGACTGATTCTTTAATATTGAATATTACATGCTGGGAGAATATTTAAGTATTTCCATGGTTTACATTTGTGTGAAAATCAATGAGCTCAATCCAAACCTTTTTTTTGTAATAGGTAACAAAGATAATCAGTATACCAAGCGCTGACTGACTGAGACACAAAAATTAGATACTGTATGTTATGTGGAGAGTACACTACTGGCTTTGTGTGTCAGAAGGGCTGTCTTTTGAACACGGCCGTGCCACTGTGTTTCTCCTCTCTTGACCTGAAAAGGAAAGGTATTGAAAACGTGTCCTGTTGGGATGTGGTTCCAGGAACAATGCTGGAAACAAAGCTGTGGCTATTGGGGCTCTTTGCTTTTAGTACGCCGCAGAGAGAAAGGATTTACAGGAACAGTTTGGGATTATATTAACCTTCTCTATGGTCAGTGCTGCCAGATTGGAAGGTTTTCCACCCAAACAAGATACTTTTTATTTTATTTGGCAGCTTGTGATAATTTGGACTTCTTTTTTACCAATGAATGTTTTTTCTCCATTCTATTGATTGGCAGCTCCTCTCCTATAATGGAGTATTTATTCTACTCCCGGGGTGTCGTCTCCTCCCATTGGTTGGTTGGGGCCAGGATCCATTGGCCCTTTGCTCCAGTGTAATCCTGGTCCAATGGCCTCTTCAGACACCCTCTGAAGGAGGAGCGTGCCTATAGACATATAGATCCCCTGTAACCTCTCACCCAGTCAGGAGATGTCTGACCTGAACAGGATATGGCAACCCCCTCAGGATTTGGCCACATTCCTTTGTCTCTGAGAGATGCTGTTTGACTTTGTTAATCTACTCCCCCAACATCTGACTCCATACTGAAGTCAAAACTGAAGTCAATATCTGATACATCCCATTATATTTGAAATTAGTTGTAAGTGCTTGATTAATTATATATTACTGTGCAAAAGTCTTAGGCAGGTGTGTAAAAATGATGTAAACTAGTAGTAAACTGAGAATGCTTATAATATAAATGATTGTTTATTTTTATAAACAAAAGAAAAATCTAAATCACATCAATATTGGTGTTACTACCCTTTGCCTTCAAACCAGCATCAATTCTTACAGGTACACTTGCAAAACGTTGGGCAATGTTGAGGATCGGTCGGCCAAGGAAACTTAGTGCAGCATATGAAAAACACATCAAGTTTGTTTCCCTACAAAATCGGAACATGTCTAGCAGTGACATCAGCTCAGATGTGTGTATATATATATATATATATATATATATATATATATATATATATATATATGTGTGTGTGTGTGTATATGTGTGTATGTATGTGTATATACAGTAGGCATATATGTATATATGTGTATATATGTACAGTATGTATAAATATAATATGGCTGTGTGTATACCTCAGCTAGTTAGCAGCCAGCCACTGTCATTACAGCAATCCAAACCTGGCCAGCACTTAACTCTAGTGCCGGGGCTAACGATGCTAGCAGAAGTTAAGAACTGAGCATATCAGACCCCAGGCACCTGAGTCAGAACAGAGGCCACCTGTAATGTTACGTCTCCATTCACATTATCGGTGTTTGTGCCGAAAATCTCCTCATTGCCAAAATTCTCCCCTTTTTGCGTTTAGCTGTCTTTACAGTTAAATTACCTGGCAAAAGGTGGGTTAGGCACCAAATAGACAAGTTAAGATTACAAAAATGTGAAGGGGCGATCTTCTGCCATCGAAAGTCCTTGTTGCCCCGGAGATTCCGCCAGCCATCTCCACATGCACCCGTCTCTCTGCGTCGTTGAGTAACGTTACAGCAAAACCCTTTTGTCCCGGTGTTGAAAAAAATCCAAAAGTTGGCATTGACATATGAAATATATTGTGATATGGTGGTTTTAGCTGCTGGCTAATGGTAGCTTGCTTGCTCACTAACTAGTCAGTTAACAATACAAATCAAATCAAGAAAAAACTGAATTATACTGGGGAAACTGCAGCTATTTTATAACAATAACATAAATTAACATTGGTGTTTAACAATGAAAACTGAACTGAAAACAGCTCCCATAATTCTACAAGTATTCCCAACGTATCAAAAGTTTTTAATTGAAAGACGCCTAGCGACAGAAAATTGCATATTGTACATTAAACAAAATGTGGCTTCTGTAATGACAGTTGGGAGTGTTTAAATGCTTTGATTTGGCTGTTATCAGTCAAATATGACTGGTAATGGCAACACTGCCTACAGGTCAATATTCAAACTTACACTTATGACACTCAACAATATTCTGTCTCTCCAGAGATTTAGTCTCTGTTATTAAATGTTTTTGTTGTCCATGATGCTGCAGTTCATAGTCATAGTCAATTCATATGAACTGACTGAAAGGACGTGAATTGTGTTTGGCAAATTATGCAGAAATGTTGGAGAAGGCACTGGCAAAAGCATCTAGATGTTTCCCTTAATGATGCTTAAGAGACACAATGTTATAGCCCACACTGAACTGCAAATTGTCTGCGTTTATTTCTCCAAGAAATGTTTGAATGCTGATGGGACATTTGCACCGAGAAGCTCATTATGTGTACATTGGTATGCGTGTGGTGTGTATCTGTGTGTCCTTGTGTGTTTGAACTCTTTTTACCCCTTTTGTTAAGCATTAGAGCTACTGTATAGAGCCACTTTACTGATGTAGTCACAACAAACGAACAAAACTCGTTTTACCAAAGCCAAGTTTGTGAGGAACCAATATCTGAAACACAATCACCTGACAAATGAAACACAAGTTATTGTAAGCTGCCTCAAATTAAAAATGTAATCAAAATAGCAATTGAAGCTGCATTATGGGGGCTCAACAACCAAAATCACAACTATAGCTTCCACTTCTATTAAAAGTCTACACAGCTAGTCCTACGACCACAGCAGAGAAACTTTCCCTGAGGAACTCACAATGTCATGAAATGCAGTTCTCACACACATTTCTCTCAGACAGTAGGGGAAAGGGGGGGGGGGGCCTTATACCATCCGGCTGGATGTTGATTATGTGCCCAAAGCACTGAGCTGTTTTTCCACTATCCATGGATCGTGGAGGAGCCTCAGTAGCGGCCTCAGTACATGCATGTGCCAAAAAAACGAATCTTTCCACATCAAGCACGGTTGGCTCCTCATTAGCGTGTTAAGTGTCTAAACACTGAGGTGAGAGGTGAGAAGCTAATACTAATACTTTATGGTTCATAGAAAAAATGGAGCGCTTTCATAGCCGTCCTTATCATAACAACCTGAAGTGATTTTCTCACAAGTCACCGGCTCCTGACGGCTCCAGCCTTTTCCTGGAGTTGCATGCTTTGCTAACCCGGGTCTTCCATTAATGTTATGCTACTCCAACTGGCTCAGAGCAGTGGAATAATTCGGTCAGACAGTGCCAAGTGACTGTAGCTCACCTTGCATCTATACTGTCTCCCAGGGGAATTTGTTTTCTAATTTGTTTCCAGCATCTGCTTAATCTCTCAACAAGCCAACCCGTATGAAGTAGACTGTCAAACACTGAGGCCTAATGGTAATAACAATAACCGTGATAGGTGAGTCGTGTTTACCCCTGAGGGCCGCCATTGGAGTGTGAGCTTATGAGTACACATTTAATATCCATCCAAAAAAAACACAAGCACCTTGTGCCAACCTCGGGCTAAGACAACAGGCTGCTAACGTATTTTCTGGGGAATATTCCTAATATTCACATGCTGGTTATGTGTTGGTGAATAACAGCGCTAGAATATTTGTTAATGGCAATTTACATCAAGGAGTATTGAAGCAGTTTGTTTTGTGTATATAGGATCCTTATTAGCTCCTGCATTGCATCTGGAAAATGTGGCAATGCAATAATAAGAAGAAGAAAACAAAAGTTATAAGACAAAAGCTAAACATACACTATCATTTCATAACAAGTCACATTAAATAAGAAAATAGGCACAGGCAGGCATATAGACAGCTCCATCAGTGCAGTCATCAGGCATTCCTTACATTCATGTTGAACACATTTTAAAGACAGGTATATCAACATGCTATTGTCACATAACAACTCTTTCATCCTCTTAGGACACATCTCACAATTGAATACTCAATTATATACGGTATATATTGTGTAAATTATTATACAAAATAGATTGTTTCTTTGTTACAGGAATATTCCAAAAAATACACATGAGTAGAGAAAACTATTTTTACAGATAACCAACCTAAATATTTATGCATTGTAGCAACTTTTGTTATATATCCAGTGCTATACACACGGCTCTATTTTGCACCATTTGCAATTTTGTTATTTTTTTCTTGAGTTGCATTTGACCATACTATTGAACAAGTGTCAGGATTAGCCTTAACTCCTACTTTTGTTGAGCTTTGTGACAAATATGGTGCACATCTTTTAACAACAGAAACCCCACTTTCCATCTTAACAACCATGTTATTTATATGTTTTGTGGATTATGAAGAGTATAATGTGAACAGTATGCTTTTTGTCTTTGAAACATTAAGAACGTCTCGGGTTACGTATGTAACCCTTGTTCCCCGAGATAGGGAAACTCGAACTGCGTCGGTTACGACACTATGGGCTCCACCCATAGTGTCGTAACCGACGCAGTTCGAGTTCCCCTCGAAGGGGAACTAGCTTATTTTTTTTCATCCATTAAACCACTGATTGCAGCTCCTGTGATAGGGTGGTGTTTAACTCATGAAATGTAGGTGAAGACATATAAATAGTTTAATCATCCACATACATTGATATACTGACCTTATTTAAAACAAGTGATAAATCATTTGTGAAAATAGTGTATCAGCGGCCCAAGACAATTCCCCTGGGGAACTTGACTGGTCACTGCTCCAACATCTGAGTAGCTATATACCATTAAAAAAAGACTAGTTGTTGCCTGTTTGTTAAAGATTCTTCATCCATAACATTGCTGACTCAGAGAAACCATAACATTCAAGTGTTTTTTCAATGGTAAATTATGATCAAGCGCTGCTATAAAATCAAGCATAATAGCGCCTACTAGTTTCTTTTGCTCAATATCTCTCAGCTAGTCATCAGTCATATGAATTCGAGTAGTAACTGTTGAGTGTCCCTTTCTATGCATGTTGACAATCAGTGGTTAAATCATTCAAAGAAAAATATTCTATAATCTGCTCAAATACCATACTCTGCATCATTTTACTCAACACAGGCAATAAACTTATAGGATGACTATTTGACCTTGAGAATGCTAACATTATATTTTTAGACAGCAATTTTCCATTCTTGAGGACATGGACATTCCCTTAAACTTTGGTTTATAATATGACAGATAACGGGGGCAATTAGTTCTGCAACCAATTTAAGGAGTTTACCGTCAAGGCCGTCCACACCTGGGGGTTTATCAGTGTGGTTGGTCAAAGATGCATTTCAAGCAACTACTGTATATTGGCCAATAATGACACTGGCTGCCATCTTTGCGATCCCCAAATAGTCAATTGTTGTCTTGTGCTTTCTCCTTTTTTTATATGAACCCTAATAGAGAATCTTTCCAAAAGAATCAGCTCAGCTCAGAAATGTTGTTGAAGTTGGACCATTCTGCACTTGCACCAATTTGTGTCACTTTAATTAAAATTTCTCCTGATTGAAATTAATAGACTAGTTGGAGTTCATTCAGGAAGACTCATTCATTCTGTCTCTCTGTCTCTATGGACCTTCACTCTTCTAGTTAAAGCTAAGGTACATAGTTTTTGTCGCCCCATGGGGAATTCTACGTAATAACAACAAAACTTTCAGTGTGTCCCCGTGATACAAGCCTTACAGTATGTGATCGCTTATATGCCCCCATCCCTCCTCCACGCAGTTGCTAGTAGCTAAGGAGGACATGGAAGATTAAAAAATCATGATGGACTTTTGAAAAGAGGTTATTATCTTCACTCAAGCTTCTGCGTGGGAAGTCACCGAATGACACAATCATCTGAACATAGCCATACTGAGAAATATAGAAAGAGCTGTGGGGAGCTAGATAGTCTTAATTAGCTTTGTATCAACTCATTTGGCAATGGCATGGATGTAACAGATATTTATTAATATCAAAAAGTTGTAAAGTTTTAAACTAACCAGAATTTGTCATGATCTCTGTGAGCCAACCATATTGTTGCTGTCAAAACTTTTAAACCATTTTTGTCTCTGCTGCTGTCAGTGCGGAACATTTGTGACCCTCCTCTGCCCAATTTACTTCCAGTTCTCATCACATCCAGTACCCAGGGTTCTTTCCATCCTCAGAAGCCTCGCTGCACATCACATCCATCCAGATCTTTATGTATTTCCTTTCATCCCTCCACCACCTCTGGAAAGTTATCAGGATTGCGAGAGTAAAAATGCAGTGTTCACATCTACCAGGAAGATGTGCTCACACACATTTAATAAGCCAACACAGTGCCTTATTTTGCAGCAAAAGTTGAGCCAGGTTCACCTTATTTGCAGAAGCCATCTGCATTGCAGAGTGGCCACCTTAAAAAAAAAGAGTCCTCCACATTTTCCCTAATCCTAAAAGAAATGTTTTGCAGAATTGTCCAACATTCTCCTTCTTGCCTGGTGATTGGGTCTCAATGAACACAAGCATAGCATAAAGGCCAATAAACCATAACAATGAGGGACCATTTTTGTCTGTGATTGTTGATTACTGGTGACTTTAACAGCCACCAGTATAGAGAAAAATGTTCTATTAGGTACAGAAAGTCGACTTATCTCTGCCCAGCGTTCACTATGTCTGTTCCTGTTAACTACAGATCACTTAACCGATGCATACTAAGATTAGGGCTGTTTACTGTGAAAAAATATGAAAGAGTCACTAAATATTACTTTCCTCTGTCTAATTATGGTAAAAATGGATTAATGAAGCCCCTGAGTAATCATATGTATTTGTTTTTAATACAGTAAACTTCTTTTCTTTTTTTAATGAGGCAGCACCTCCCACTTTGGAGTGATCCAAGTACAAAGCCGGGAGCTGTTAAACTCCTTCTTTGGTGCTCAAATAGAGGCATTTACAGCTTACCAGTGAACCTACCGGCTATCACTGCAGCATAAAAAAGTTAAGGCTAGTGATACATATGGTTTTTGGTTACTGTGTCTCCCTTCAGAGAGAAAACAAGTCCATTGTGACATACTCTGGTTTTAGAATGAAAAGAAGCCAATGTATGAAATGTACAATACATACAGTATGTCCCTAGACAAGCTCGTGTTTTTGCTTCACAAAAACGGCAAACAATAACTGCTGTGTGCCGTGAGACAAATTGTTGAATTCATATTAAATACATTGTAACTGTGTCATGATTTATTGAATCAGTGGGACAGTCTTGCTGTTTGGGCTCCTGATGAATATCAGGCTGGAACATAAACTCAATTGAAGTGACATTTGCATGCCCTCATTATAGTGGTTTTATCCTCCAGACTGTCTGAGTTTTCTACATAATAAATATCACCAAATAATATAACAAGTTGGGACATCCTTTGAAAAAAATAAGCCAAATTACACACATTTCCCTGCTGTATGTCCAAGATGCATGATAATAAACAATACATATTGTTTAAATGACCTGCTTGAAACTTAATCAAAACATATCAAGGTCACAATGGAGCTGATGCAATATACCTCGTCCATCCACTTCTCCAAGTAGGTTAAAACAAATGCTACGGATGGATTTGCAGACAGGTCTGGTAAGGTGAACCTGCAGATTGAGCGGTGGAGCTGATGCTCCCGCCATATGGGGAGCCTGAGGCACTGGTTACCTCACCAAGGTGACAGTGTAAAGTTGATGGTCATTCAGGAATAGTTTGGACAAAGTATAACCCTCTACATGGTTTGATTAGAAGTTTGTCCACATGTAGGACACATGTTTGTATGTAATATTATGGGATGAAAGGTAGAAGAAACCGCAACCTGTTTAAGGTCAGTTCAACAGGGATGAACACTTAGGCTGCGTTTCATTAGTGTTTTAACGTGCCTTCATTCACTTCCCCTCAGCGCTTGGTATGATTAATTATATTAATGCTTAGGCTTTATCTCGCAAAAATAGAATTTCTTCTATGCATTTACAGATAATGTTGGAAATTGCAACAACTATCTAGTAAATAAAAAGCATAAAAAGTAAAAAGTACATATTAATGACAGTAATATTACATGTTTCAGTAAAATATCAATATCATGTAAAATATCATGAGAAAACAAAAGCTGACATGTATTTTCTTGCACCAAATCCATAACTGCAATGCATTGTGGGCGATAGTAACTTCTGGACCATCGTTGTTCACTCGCTCCCTCAGCCCTCTGAGGGTCGATCACTAAGTTCGCCTCAGTTTTTCAGACAATTGTAACAAAACTTAAGATGGCGGTGGGGATTACCCCAAGGGCAAGTGGTTAGAGAGAAGTGAACCCCTTAAGGAAACGCTGACTCACTCTCTGCTTACAGATAGACAAACGTCTGTGAGCAACTGGCAGTGCATTTACCTCTTACCATCATAATACTTACCTAAAGAGTGCATGCAAGTTTGAGGAAATTGAACAAAAGCTTCTTCCTTGTGTTTCCCTTTTCAATCAGCATTGAGTCCATGTTGTGAAAGATGAATTAGGCTCTCGTTTGAAACAGCATTAAGTCAAATGTTTTTGTTTTTTCTATGTTGTCAGTGTTGCAGTAGAACAATAAAATAATCAGAAAAACAGCAGACAGTTCAGAGAAGGGCCAAAAGCAACAGCCAGTATTAGGGGGTTCATATAACACCCTAACAAGATCAATTACTTAATTTAATTGCATTTGGTCATTAAGCCAGGTGCAAGCGTTAGCCTCGTGCATCACATTGCATGATATATGATAGCTTTACAAAGTGAAAATGAGCCCAGTCAGACAGCCCCGCCAGGACGTTGATGGGCACTCATGTCTCCAATAGAAAGCAATTGTCAAAGAACGACAAACACTGTGTGTTTGTGTGTGTGTGTGTGTGTGTGTGTGTGTGTATGTGGGTTTATGTGTGTGTTTGTTACAAAGCACACACACATGTCTTCACCATATGGGTTTGTTTGTGTGTCTTCAGTGAGAGTTTAATATCAGCCTCCTTTTCTGTAACTAACCGTTTCTGACTCGACTCAATTCATTTAAAAGTTAAAAGAAAAGCCAAATAAATTCTTTCAGTTGATCCCGGACTTGAAGGAAAAAGGGAAAAAGGGATAAAATGTTTCCTATGAGTTCTTCATTTACATGTGCTTGGCTTTTGTAAAAATATTTTTATTTTAAATATTTCATGGTTACAGTTTCTTACATTTAGTGTATCAGCTATTAACAAGTTGAAACACAATGCCTTTTGTAAAAACAAAACTATTCACCATATTGCACTATGAATACCCATCAAATCTATAAAATGTAAACAGTTTTATTTATGATTACTTCGATCTTAGCTAGTTAGCCAAGTTTTAATCAGTAGTGTTAGAAAGCGATGCCAATAAAAAGTCTGACATTTTGTTAGACATTTCCTGACATTTATGGCGATAACACTCTCTTGTCTAAATATGAAACTACCGTTTGGAGACTGTTAGCATTGCTTAGCATTTAGGCTTGGGTAAACGACTAGTCTCGCTCTACAGTAACAACTACATCTACTAACACCTCTAAAGCTCAGCTTCTTATCTATCTATCTATCTATCTATCTATCTATCTATCTATCTATCTATCTAAAACATGTTTATAATGTTGTAAATGTTTAAGAAAATGTTGACGTGGTGTGTTTATAATACATTAAGGTAAGTGTTGAGTGGGACATCATACAGTTGAGACAGACAATTATCTTTTGTGGACAATTCATGTAATGTACACAGTTTCTAAATTTACTCAAACTTATATTTGCTGTACTGTAGTTTCTTGTTATTTGTCAGTTGGGCTCATTAACTTTTTGGGCTCAAGTAAAAAACAACAACATAAGAATGACAAGGATATACAGGACACTGCAATATGTACTTTCTGGTCGCATTTTTAACTTAAAATTCTTTGTGTAACCAGGTGCTGATGTTTATCATTGTGCATATGTTTGTTCTTCTCATTAAATCCAGGGTTTCTATATTGTCTTTGTTTTTGCTGTGTAAACTGATCTGTGTGTGTTATGTGGTGCCTCCCCTTTCACCAGCACATGTCAGTTTAGGACAGCATCTGTTCCTGAGAGCAGCTGAACGGGGGCCAGAGTCTGTAGGCATATATATTAGGAATCAGGTGACATAGATCGGTGACTGTGCTGCAGAGCCTGCAAAGAAAGAGCAAATATATGTCTGAGTTAGACTGATGGGACATAGAAATATATGGAGAGAGAAGTCAGAACTGGAAGGAAAATGAATGTGGGTGAGGGAAAAGAAATAGAAACAGCAAGACAAGCAGCAGCTATTTTTAAAAAGAGCATTCAACTGAATAAAACATTACCCGGTTGCAGTCCAAATTACCAGAAATCACAAGGCAGGGCGCAAAGTAACCACGCCAAATTATAGCAGCCTTGTCACATATTGTTTTGTTATTTTTCTTACACCAAGCTGGACTATTTTCACATGCAATTTCTCATATAATGGACTGCATAGACCCCACCCAGTGTGTCAGGATCAACAACCATAAAATGTGGTTTATGGTCAACAGTATCAGCTGTTCACCATCACGTGTGTGTGCCTACACAAAACACTTGTTTGGAGTGCAATTGGATCAAAGGCTGTTAATAGTGTGTGAATTGTAGTAATCATCTCCTGATTCACACTTGGCCCAGTTCCTAGCCTAGATGGAAGTGTGTCTCTGCTCTTTTTATATTCCACATAAAATTATCCTCGTCATCCTCACCACCGTCATCAGTAGTGACATCTGTGACCAATTATGCCCAGTGTAGTCTAGGCAAGTGCTTCCCAACTGAACCCACAGCCCCGTCAGATAAACTCCTTCCTCGACATTTGTGTCCCTAATTTGTTCTTTTGAACTGACTTTAAACTGAATGATATATTTGATGTAACATTATTAATAATGTATATTGTGTCAACAATTGAACTCTCAATATTAAGCTCAGTTTTGTCAAGTTTTGGTACTAGGCTACTACTAGCTTTTAACTATTGCCATTTATCCATTACTGTTGGCTAACCATTTCAACTCTTTATACATTTAAACCATTTATGTAATACTTTTATCTATCTCAACCGTTTATCCCTTGCCATTACTTTTAGCAAACTAACCATTTATACATTATGTCTCGCTTCATTTTACCATTACTTCCATACTTTGAAATAGTTATTTAAATGGTTTATTCATTATTGTTGGCTAGCTATTAATCCATTAGTTGATGTAGCTATTTTGATACTTGCTATTTATTTCAACCATGTTCTATTACTTTAAGCCAACTAACCATTTATCCATGGGTGGATTAGCAGGCTTACTATGCCCAGGTGGTCAAGGGGCCCCTAAGCCAGAAGCTCTGCCTGAAGTCACTGTTATTGATAATAATAATAAAAAAATAGAAATAATATTAATGGATCACATTTATATAGCGCATTTCTAGGACTCAAAGATGCTTTGCAGTGAAGAATAAAAACTTGAATTTGCATTTCTTGTATCAAAGTCAAAAGAGCTAAGTCATTCATGTCAGTGAAAGTGCCCGAAAAGTACTACTGAAAATCTGAAGGATTAGCTGAAACATTTACTTTAAACAACATTGTTATACATTTAAAGTGACTGTTTTCCCCCTTATTTGTTTACGCGTGGTTGGGGATCACTGGTCTAGGCTCATTATGGAGATAGTGGTCCAATAATAGGGCTCTCTGCTCATTTGTTGTCATTCTTGGCAGTGAAAGGATCGTGTTTTGCACTCCTGGCAGCTGTTGAACACAGGGTTTTAGCATTTTTTCTTTGGCGAAACCATTTCAAATTCCAGTATCATTTTACACAACATGTTCTCACTTTCTCTTCACTCTTTCTCTCTTCGTGCCCACACAGGCACACTTTTAAAGCAGATAGCCCAAATGGAGCACTTGAAACAGATACGTCTGTTATTTGAGTTGACCTCCTAAAGCCTGGAAAGAAAACACAGATCCTACATTAACAATGACTACAAATTAAAGACTTCCTGCCATCTAAATTGACTTTTAAAGCTTTAAATGTGCATTATTCAATTCAATGGATCTTTCTATACATTTATGCCGGTGTAGAGCAAGTTATGTATTTAAATTCTGTTTTCCTTCAACTTTATTTATTATCCTTTAATCTTGCTTTTTTCCGTTCATGTTTTATCCCTCCTGTCCTCTTCCCTCCTCCTCCTCCCCCTGCTTCCCCGTTGTGTACAGTATATGTGTATATGAACCCCATTTTAGTCCAGTTGTGTTGAGAGTTTTAAAACAAGTCCATATCAACTGTGTATTAGGTACATAAATCACCTGATTTATTTAATTAGCTAACCCTCCCAGAGATCTCACACTTGCTTGGAATGCCTTGCTTACTGACCTCATGGAAAACTGAGGCATGCCAAGGTTTCCTCTCATATCCCCTAAAAAGGAACCTAAGGAGTACTTTAGAAATAGACCCTGATTTTTTTTCACAGTGAAAGCAAAACATAAAACTAGTATGGTCGGACACACACAGACACAGACTGGTGCTTTTGATGGAACTGCTTCTACAGAAAACGTGAATGTTGTGGGTGTATTGCGTGACAATGAGAGGGTTTTCTGCAACCCATACTTTTTAAGGAGCAGAGTCACAGCTCTCTTATCTAACTGCTGGACGCTTATTCAGGCTTGTGATACTTTAATGTTTGAGCCTCAGCTGTGAGCTGGACGAGAGCACATGCTCCCAGGCCCAATGTGGAGCCAACACAGGTGTAACCGAGTTAACATGAACCCAGACAGACGCTTTGCCAATGTGCTGTCTCCTCTGGCGTTACATCAAATTGCTTGTGGTAAATACATCTCGTACTTTCTCTCTCTCTCTCTCTCTCTCTCTCTCTCTCTTGTACTCATTCACAAGCTCGTCATTCACTGCCGAGTCTTATAATGAAAGTTTGATTAGAGAGATTTTTCTTACTATTTTACAGTCTGCTGACAGAAACACTCAGTGATGTTGAAGTTGACACGGCTGACATCCTTACTAGCAAGGCCTGTCGCAGGTTATGAGCTCAGCCCACCCAAACGTGCGTCTTGCCAACCCAATCAAATCTTTTCTCGTAGTGTTTAAGAACAAACGCACTCCGCAGACCTGTCCGTGCCGTTGATCAGATATTAAACATATAATTAAAGTTGAAAGTTACCCATTCTCTCAGTTTGTGAATGCTTTGCTGCCAGCCAAAGCTCATAGCTTGACCTACATTACATTACATTAATTTGTTCATTTACTTCAGTTTATCGAAACGACTTACAACATTTGCTGTGTGATTAATTGTTATTTTCTAAGCCTATTAACAAGCCTAATGCTGACTCAGACAGACAGATGGATCTGAATAAGACTGCCATTTAAATATTGGCTATGGTGAGAAGTCTCACTTGATTAGGTTTTCATTTTATTTCAGAACTAAGCTCATCCAATCAAAAGGCGTGGTATGGAGTTGATTATGTTCAAATCTGGATGATGGATTTCTTTTTTTATTTTAGGATGAATCAATCTTCCCTCCAATGACTCAAGTCAATTTCCCTGCTTCGGGTTATTCTTTATAAATTAGAATATGATAGAAAAGAATACATTTTCTGAATTTAACAAATCCAAACACCCCATACAGAAACAGGCCTGAGGGCACGATGACAGGAGTTTGCATTTGATTTTGACTCTGACAACCCTCTGGTTGTTAGCTGTGTTTTGCCAGGTGTTTTTGGGACTCTCTAGGTGGTCTAGGCTACTGAACACACAAGTTGGCCACCTATTATTTTCTATCAGCCCACCATACAAGCTAAAGTGGCCCAGATTATAAGTACTGAATATTACAGCCGTGCATGCCTGCAAGTTGGAAAGCCAATTTACAAACAGTATATACTGCCAAAATGACTGATGTCTAATGTAATTTAAAGCTACTCCCAGTCAAATTTGAATATCTTGATCAAAGCAGTTGGGTTCAAGGCTTAAGGACACTGTCACGCCATATACAGGTGGAGCCGGGGATTGAACCCCCAACCCTGCCATTAGCGGACAACCTGCTCAACCTGCCAAATTTGGTTTAGTTTTTCAAAACCATCATGAAATACATTTTAAATTATATAATATGAGCTTTAACTGTGCCACATTGTTGAAATATTTTTGTTCTTTTTGTTGCCATTAAACCGCAACCTTTAGTTACCACCTGCCACATGACAGATCCAACAAGACATCCACATTAAACTACAAAATATGTTGTTTGTAACTGCCCTCCTATTCTTGTGATTAATTATTTATTGTTCTTTTTACACCGTAGCCAAACACAATAGGTACAACATAATAGATGTAAGTGTTCTTTGACACCACAGAGGATAAGCTTTCACCGTCATGGTTAAAAGAAACCACCGTTGACTGATAGTGGATAGGATAGTGTTCATTCATAACATGCTTTGTTTTGGTTAATGACAGTCTAAAAAAATACCTTGTTTAAATCTTTGTCTATCTACATTTGGTTATAGAAACTGTCGTCACCAGAAAAACAACAGTATTGGTCACTAGTTTTTACATTTGAATGTTTACGTTTTTGTGACAAGAACTGTTGTTGGCATTGTGAATAATGACTGTTTGTTGGTAGCAAGAACAAAAGCAATAGGATGTCATTTTACTGCTGCAAAATTCACTGAAAGAGAACAAATTTAGCAGCATCTGTCCTGTTTAAACCTGCAAATTTAGAGGTAAGGGATAAACAAAAGTGGCTGCAATAATTCTGTGCATTCATTGACATTGGAAAAAAATTTTTACCAGTGAAAAATCATCATTCACGTCACTTCATATGGGGATCAGAAGTGGGAAACTGGGGCTAGATTTAGCTAACAGAGTTTCCCAGTTGGTGACACGTACAGACAAAAACACAGCCGACGATTGTTAAAATGTGTTGTATGGTTAGAAACTTTTCCTAAATATAGCAAATTCACGCATGCATGTAATATATTTTGCCAACGTCCACAATGTGCTATCAATTTAGGTTGTAGTCATCTATTGGTTTTAACAGAGTAACTTAAATTAGTTATAAAAGTTGTGTGTTATTGCCAGCAACAAGTAAACCAATTCAAGTCAAGTAGGCCTGTTTTGAGCTCTTGTACAAACTGTAGTGAGGAAAGTAATATGTAATTGAAGAGCTTTGGGGTGTCCTTTTGTTATTGTGGCCTCCATGTTTTCACACACCTGATGTTACGCCCAACAGTTGGTATCAGTAATGCAACAAGTTGTTAGGCCAAACATCAATATAACAGAAGAAGAACACGCATCCCAACCATGTGAACGCTGGCAGTTGGAAAAACCACATAATCACGGGGCTGTCCCTTATATTCCCAGGTGGCATGAAAAGACCATATCTTCTCCCCCATAGATGTTTATCTCTACCTACTAAAGACTAAACTTGTCCACCACTGTATCGCTGTTTTTTCATTTACATGAAGTAAAACATTTTCAACCTTTGACCATTCCCTTATGTTTTTGTCGCTCGTCAGTCCTGTACATGTAAATCGACTTTTATCCCAAAATGCCTAGCAAAGCAAATCGCTGGTTACTTAGAAAGCAAATAGGGACAAACTTTGCTTCAGTTGGGGTAGATTGTATTTTTTGCATGACAAATAACTTGATTAACTGATACCAAATGTTGCTATTTAGCTTTTCACCTCTGCTGGTTGACTGAATAATACTGCACTGAAAATATTAAAACAATAAAAAAGGCTTTCTGTCTAATTTATAACTCATTAAAAATGAATGAAGCAAATATGCTGACTTTAAATATTAATATGTATTTCCTCAATTAATCATATTCTTGGAGTTCTTTGCTTTCACACACACACACACACACACACACACACACACACACACACACACACACACACGCACACACACAGACCCACACACACACACAGACATTACACAGCAGCTGTCAGCAATGTCTTATGGGTCAAAAGCCGGACAGTGTAATGGAGGGCAGTGGGAGGACCAGATCTTGTGTTTGAGTGCCTGAATAAACAATGACAGGGTTGTCTGGAGTTTAGGGTGTCTGTGACTGAGAATTAATAGGGGTCTCCGGGTCCACCATTCAGATGGAAACTGGACATCATTCGTGGGAAATACAGGATCATAGTTGACTTTTGATGTAACATTTTGTTTGTTTGTTGTTATGTGTAGAAATCCTGGATGCTTACAAGTGGACAAGAGTTACACCTTGTCAGGTTGTGTAATGTTATCTTTAGCCAGACACAGCTGGAGATGAAAGCCAGCTGTGTAGAAGGCATGCTGGGAAGCAGAGTGGGTTGCTGCTCAAAGACAGCCTGTACCAAATGGATGACATGATCGTGTTTATTTGCACGGTTGTACAGAACATTCCCCAATCTGCGCAACATTTTAGGGGATGGTGTAAATGCTGATAAGAGTGACGTCATGCCGGGACGTCTGCTCGGGCCACCTGTACAGGGAAGAACTAGGCTGGCCATATACGGCTGAATGTTGTGATTCTGTATAACACCTCTGAGCACACATCAGCTTTGCAGAAGGAATTTGTTTACTGACCACTACAGTGATGACAGTAATGTCCTCTAAGTAGAGCTGTAAATGATTACATCTGCTCCAGTTCCTCAGCTTCAATAAGAGTTTTTAACTAACTGCTGATGTGTGGATGCCTGTACGGTACTTCAAATTTAAGTCGTCAGCGGGTTTTTGACATTTAAATGTCATTCAACCCTGGTGTATAAATCAAAAACAGTCAGAATTCCTTCTAAATGTGTGTATTTTATCATTTGAATAAGTGTTTGGTTCTCAAATCTGTTTAACAGCAGTGCTTTTTCTAAAGGTCATAGTTTCCTCTTTTATCCTGCTTACTTTTACACTTTTTTGTTTGATCCCCCCCCCCTTAAAGCTCTTCAAACAGTGTCCTCACAGTATGTAACTGCCATAATCCAGATGAGAGAAGCTCTGAGTTAATCAAAATGTCTGAGTCACCTTCAGTTATGCACTTACAGCAATAAGCTTTACAAGCAGCAGCAGATGCTTTTTAATAACCAAAAGTACAGAAAACAATGTCATCATAATTTGTTATACTGTATGCTAGATTATTTGTGTTCAGTATATTATAGGGTTAATGTAGTTAAAAACTTTTTTTGTTGCCCTTTTTTACATTTTGTGAGCAGTCAAACATACAGTTTTGACCTTATTTTGCTACTACAGTAGGTAGCATTATGGTTGGAAAATTTCTGTTATTCTACACTCTCTGACAGTATCATATACATTTTGTCAGTTTGTTCCAGCTCCTGACTGAAGCTCTGTGATATTCACTAAGTGACACATATTCAAAACTGAGAGAGAGAGAGAGAGAGAGAGAGAGAGAGAGAGAGAGAGAGAGAGAGAGAGAGAGGTTTGCAATGGCTGCACCATTCAATCAAATTGATACAATGTTTAAGTGCACAGCATAAGTTTTTAATAGGTTAAAAGCAGTTGAATAAAAGACACGTTTACACTCAAGTGATTGTTAAAAAGATAACTCATATCAGTCAAAAATCTTTACATGAATACATGATTTGTTTTAAAGCAGTAACAAGAGCCCTTTAAAAAAAAGACCAAACCTTTATAAATGCATAACAGCAAATACGACCAAAGGAATCAAAAAATGAGATGCTATCTGTTCATTATACTTGTGCAACTACGGAAATAAAACAGTATCCACTCAGATACTGTTTTCACCTCTGGAGTGAGATCTGGAGTGAAACCCTGACACACACACACACACACACACACACACACATTGATGAGTGTATTATACCGCGTGGCACTGGCTGGTCTCCAGGGTGCAGAGATGTCTGAGGACATTATCAGTCACCACTGAACCCCAGAGAGCAACGCTGCCCCCAGCATTTCAGTTACCAAGTCCACATCCTGAAGTATCCTCCCCAGAGACTCTGTGAAAACTTTTTGTTAGATGTATGTGGATATAACATGTCATGTTTCATTGCATAATTTGCAACCCTGGCCCCACTGGTGGGCACATACAGTATTTGTATTTCATGTTTTATTTTTGGCATTTAAAATCACACCTTTGAGGTTTTTTGTTGTACCTTTTTTTTAACTCACAGATGAATTTCAACAGCTTCTTCATTCTTTTGCAAATTCCTGTAAATTAGCCTGTGATAAATGTGCCATCTCTTTTGCAATCCTTCCCATTAGCTGAGGTGATGTGCTTGATGAATAGGTGCGCCTCATCTTGTTGGCAAGAACAAATGGTGCCTGGTAATCAATGAAAATTGAATTGAGTGACAGAGTACCGGAGCCATGACGGGCACATTATGCCATTCTTTGATGTATTTCCAAAGCCTGTGTTATCCCTGCCTAATTAATCAGTATAATGAGGACTTTGGATGCAGTGGGGGATGTATTTTAGAGGCAGATACTGTGAGAAATGAGCTGTATGCACTGAGCTGTCATCTTTGGAGACAAACTAGAACTCCCAGGACCAAAAGGTGAAACAACATCCAGCACCAGTATTATTTGCATTGCTACAGATGAGCAGTGTTGGAAGACAATATTTATTTAGAAAATCTGAGTGAGGGTTTATATGGGACAGCACTGAATAAAGCTGTATGCCCCTCTGCTAAAATGAAGATGAGAGAATTAAAAATTGTAATATGATTTAGACAGTATAAAATGTGTTCAAGGCTTGAAATTAAATCATATTATCATATCATTATATTATTAAATTATATTGGTAGTGTTTAAGAATGGCAAAGGATATCATAAGGGAATATTTATACTCTCTGTGAAATGATTTATTTGAAGCATTTAAATGAGCCTGTTGGTAGAGGCTTGAAACCATTGGCTGTAAATTATGATTATGTAATGAGAGGCAGCCGCGAGGTGAGAATGAGAGTTTAGATTGTGGTGCACCTGTGTTTTGTTGACATTTACAAGCCTCTGCTGCTTGTTAGTTTTGCCTAATATGTCTTCTAAAAGCTCTTATTGCCCTTTCAATGTTATGCAATTTCCATATTTTCTTTCACATGAATATTATAAAAATGAGGTTATAAGACAATCAGCCCCAGGTTGCGGTAAAGACTTTGATTCTCATTTTTATATGTTGCAACAATCCTTATAAATTGAGAAACTGAGCTAATTTTAGAGGGAATTACGGTTTCCTTAGAAAAAACCTGATGGCCTGTAATTCCCCAGATGTTTCCTCTGTCTTTCTCCCTGTCTATCCATGATATGTGTGCCAATAGTTGCAGCCAAACCTGCTTAGTATTAATGCCTCAGCTTCAGATGATGCAAGAGTGCGATTCTTTAGATGTCAATCGCACCCCATTTTTTTCACCTTTTAGAGCTTTGAAGCTGCACTTTTTCTTCTCCCAGTGGCAATGACTGTAATCCATGTAAACAGAGTGCGTGGATGCTGGTTTTCTGCTGCGTACCAGGACAACCCGCGGAGACATCCTGTCTCATGATAACTTTGTCACTGCTGTAGGGGAGCGGGTGAGCACAGAGGAGGGTGATCTTGTCATGCAGGCCTCTCTCTACTCTCTCACACACTGCGAGACTGCTGGCTTTGTCGCCTCCAGCTCCTGCGTCTGCTTTTGACGAGCACCGCTGTCACTCCGGTCATCTCTGTGTCTCAATACACTGCTCGCTGCTGTTGACAGCTCCTAACAGGCCTGCAGCTCAGCCTCTGTGTTCACCTGGACACACTGTCCTGCTCTTTGATGAATGGTCAATGAGTGAACATACATTATTTACTCATAGCCGCTGACACAGACTAACTTTTTAATTAAGCAATAACACATTTTTTTTCTCTTTTAAAATGTATTCTTAGTAAATAAAACTGACTCATGTTCCATTTTAAGGTAGCTAGGGTTAACCAATGTTTACTCTTGCATTGCCAGACCTTCCTACACAGCGCTGAGAAGAAGGGTCTGGCTAGTCCACACAGCATTTCGGGATGGGAGAAAAACATGCTTGGGTTTATTGGCATTTCTTTAGACCAATCACAATCCTAGTGGCTGCGGGGGTCCGAGCCACTGTGACGCTGCGAAATAGCCTCAGGAAGGAACTTGTTTTTGTGGAACATGTGTACGTTCACTAGTTGTTTTAGTTGTGCAACAGAAAACTCAGATTGGACAGAGATCTGAGGAGCAGGTAACCATAGTCCTCATGAATGCACCGGAGTTTAGAATGGCAACACAAAATAAGTGGAAGGTAACGGATATCTGGCAGATAAGAGGGACTATAAGTAGAATGTTGTGGATATAGACTAACAAATGTTAGACTGGTAATGCTGTGTAACTGATATTACTGTTTCTCTATGTATTTCTATAAATTGTCTGTACTGCTATGTTTTACCATGTCATATACATGTAAATTTACACAACACGATGGGCATGCACACTAGAGACTGTTTGTTTGAGTTGTCATAGCAACACAGCTAGTTCATGATCTTCTCTATATAGCTATAGAAAGAAGTATGCATGGAGAACTTGCCGCTCATTGTCTAAAATATTTAATAACGTTAAAAAATGTGTTTTCGCTGTTCCTCATTGTTTAAATGCGAATGCGAAAATCGAAATAAATGATGAATATATTAAGAGAAACGGGGAGATCTAATCATTATGTCATGCTACTAGCTACCGCCAATGTTAGCTACTAGCTGATAGCCGGCAGTTTGGGTTGCGAATGTTAATAACGTCAAAGAGCCTTTATACTAAAGGTAGTGCATTTCAAGCATTGCCGATGGTATGAAACGTACACGCTCCCTGTCTCCTAAAGAATGTGTAGTGAACGTCATGTGGATGAATGAAAAGTTATATTTGAATAATTTATTAATATGTTCTTTTGCTAACGTTAGATATTTACACAGCTAAAAGACATATTTAGCATCACAGAGATTAGTTTGTTAGGGCGTTCATGAACGTTAGCTGACATTAGCTTCTCTGTGTTGCCAGATCTCGCGAGAGTTTGGTCCTGAGACAGAAACAGGTTTCAAACAAAGTTCATTTTCTCCTGATGTGTCCGTCTGAAAATTTTTATTTAAGAATGTTCTGGAGATATGTGGTTTGTGAGAAATTGGTCAAATATCTACTTTGGTGACTATAGGGCTCCTTTATTCTCCTAAAGAGGCGTGGCAGTGCGGAGCCCATGTCTCAGTTCTAAACCGTCACTGATAACGTTATATCCTGTTCTTGGGGGCTCCAATGGAATGCTTTTTTGACCCAGAAATAATTCAAATTGTTGCTATGATCCAAGAAAACAGCGTTGGCCAAATCCGCAGGGAGCCATTGGCAAAGAGCCTACGGTCCAATCTGTTTTACTCCCCGCCAAGGCTAATCATGTACTTTGTACACATTTTAAGTTTGTTTCTGATCACATGTTTTGATAAGTTTCCTGATGGGAGAGGCAAAAGACAGAAAACAAATGAAGACCTTGAAAATGTGTTTTTATATTACACAGTATTTCCATTGGATTCAGCCACAGGTATTTTCAGAACTACATACTTGTGCAAGGTTGAAGTAAATGCAATTTATATAATTATATGATAATATTTTTTGATGCAGAGCTTGAAGGGAGTGCCTTGGAAGTAATAATTCAAATTTTCTTCATAGAGTTCTGATTTTAATATATATTCATGATGGATCAATGGAATACATTAATATCCACAGACCTGAGCTGAAGTGTGGGGAAGAATGATGACTTATGCATTTCTGTAGCAGTATATGCTGGAGAAGTCATCAATTATATTAAACGCCAAAATAACTTGATTAATGTTGCTATATTGCTATATGTTGTAAGAGTTTAACATATTGTAAAGGACAGCAGTAATTCACATGAATTGGTACTCTGCAGTTGCAGCGGGGGGATGTGGAAAGATAATAATTAGAAAAATAGTAATTACGATAGATAGCTAAAACTGTTGAATTAACCATTGAAAAAGCTAAAACTAATGGAATAAAAAGTGTTAGCTAAAGTAATGGCCAAATGGTTAGTAAAAGGAATACAAATTATTCAAATTATCAGGTGTTGCCTCTCCATAAAGGTACTAATACCCGACCAATCTGATCTAAATTTTGAGAGTTCAATTGTATGAGAAAACAGTTGCATTATTTTAACACACTTGTGTAAAATATTATTTAGTTTAAAATCTGTTTAAATGAACAAATTAGGAACACGTCATTTTTAAGGTCATCAATTGGCCAGAGAACAAGAGGTAAAATAGACCGCAATAGGTCAATACCTATTCAGAGTAAAGTACTGGTCAGTCATCTCTGTGTCATCACAAAATTGGAGAAATGTCTTTGAAGGGATGAGATTAGAAAAAAGCAAAATGTATCTTCGCTCGGTGAGCGGGTCAGATTTTTCCTTCCATGAGGAGATACATCAAATGTAATGGCTCTCATTTTGGCGGCACAACTAGGAAAGCTTTAAACAGATTTGGCACTAGACAGACAGATGGCTCAACCGCACGGATCAGTGTGATAATAAAACCAGAGCCAAAAGAATTAAATCAACCCCAAGAGTAATTACATTCAAACTGTTGGTCAACCTTTTCTATTTGCTGATCCCATTGTTATCAGAGTCATCATCTCTCAGTTCCAACAGGTCCACATGTGTGGAATATATCTCAATTTATCTTAGGTAATGATGTTGCATGCAAGGGCGCCATATCCTGTGGGACAAAAGGAGTGAGAGGATGACGTTATGAGACAAAAGGTTGGCGCTTAACCTGAAATGGAGGTAAACCTGAAAAGGGATCTTAAATCCATCCTGAAATTCGCCGGTTCCACAGTGTGAGTGCATACAGAATTACTCAGAGTCAGTATGAGTTATGCCGTATCTTAAATTTGGCTGATGGTGAGCATTTGCTAGAATTCTCCAAGCGGCCATTCCAGTCACTGACTATACAACGATATGTCTATATAGTAAATGGTTTATTAGCTATTCTCTGTTTCATGGCAAATAAATTACTGAAAAGCTCCTTCTTTAAACTTTGACATAACATGTTCTGTGCAGTGGAGTTGCTTAATTAATTCTGAGCTTTGTGGGCCCATTTGTATTCTTGTTTTTCAGGCTGTTTCCAGAAGACTCAGTGAAGCACACACAAACCACACTGCTAACTTCTTTTATTTTGCTGTAGGGCTCGGATAATCCAAAGATTCTAAAAACTGCATGAAAAAGAGGGATTTTACAAAATTAAAGGACTTATTATTTACAATGCACCCTGAGCTGTCCTGTTTATTTGATCTGTAAAATGTAAGGACTAATTAAGTGCAAATCTACTCATTAGCTGAAGTTACTCTGCAGAGACCAATTGTTAATGAATTATTCAGGCTCTCTCTCCCATACACATCAATACATGTCCCTTCCCGCTACACTGCTGTGCATTCTCATTTTCAATTGCATTCTGCTGCTGTGAAATAAAGAGTCTTTAAATTATTTTTAAAAAGTGCTAATCAAAGAATACAAATCATTTATATCGGTCTACTCTGGGTTTATCTTTCCCAGCCTCCAGCCTTCTTATCTCAGACCTCTGTCCTCTGCACTGTAGATTTAATTAGTTCTGCCCTAGTAACCCTGCTCCTTTCTCCTTCTTTCCATCAGGATATGGCCATGCAGCCCCCAGCACAGATGGAGGGAAGGTGTTCTGCATGCTTTATGCCCTCCTGGGCATCCCGCTCACCTTGGTCATGTTCCAGAGCGTGGGTGAGCGGATCAACACATTTGTCAGGTACCTGCTCCACCGCCTGAAGAAGTGCCTTGGCATGAGGCGCACTGAGGTCTCCATGGTCAACATGGTGATCATCGGCTTCATATCCTGCATGAGCACACTGTGCTTGGGAGCGCTGGCCTTCTCACACTTTGAGGGATGGAGCTTCTTTCATGCTTACTACTACTGCTTCATCACACTCACCACCATCGGCTTCGGGGACTATGTAGCGCTGCAGAATGAGCACGCTCTGCAGAACAAGCCGGAGTATGTGGTCTTTAGCTTCATCTACATCCTGACAGGCCTGGCTGTGATTGGAGCCTTCCTCAACTTGGCAGTGCTGCGGTTCATGACCATGAACGCCGAGGAGGAGAAGAGAGATGCTGAGCAGAGGGCTCTGCTCTCTCATAATGGTCAGGCGGGTGGACACATTCACTGTTCAGTAGACCAGGCCTCCTCCTCATCCACACCATCTGTGTGCGGCGGAGGAAGCGCAGTTGAAGGTGGTGGAGGTGGGTCGGGGAGCCGGGGTCTACGTAATGTTTACGCCGAAGTGCTACACTTCCAATCCATGTGCTCTTGCCTTTGGTACAAGAGTAGAGAGAAGCTGCAATACTCCATACCCATGATCATCCCACGTGACCTCTCCACTTCGGACACCTACATGGAGCATGGAGAGGCTTTTTCCAACACCCTGCACTCAAACGGCTGCGTGTGCAGCATGCAACGCCACTCGGGCATCAGCTCAGTTTCCACTGGTCTTCACAGCATTAACACCTACAGAAGACTCAAGAAACGCAGAAGCTCCATCTAAACCTGGAGTACTTCATGCTTTAAAGTCAAGTCCCTCAAGAGTGCCCTTGGTACTAGATTATCTGAGGACATCAGGGGAGCACAACTCCAGCCCTAAAGAGACGCAGTTCTCCTGATGTGTGCTTCTTTCTGGCAAGAGCCTGCTGCTGTCTCCACACTCATGTATTTAACTTCCATTAGCTCAGCACAAACCATGTTACATTACATTACATTACATGTCATTTAGTTGACGCTTTTATCCAAAGCGACTTACAATTGCTCTGGAACAACTAGGGGTTAAGTGTCTTGCTCAGGGACACATTGGTTGATGTATTGCAGTGGGAATCAAACATCTCCCACACCAAAGGCACCACTGCGCCATCACCACCCTATGTAGGACTAACATAGTAACTGATGTCACTGAGAGATAATGCTAATGGCTGTTTGAGAAGCATTCATTACACAAACTCTGAGACTGTTGCTGTTAGAAGACAAGTGGAAAACAAACGTGTGCAGCTCTCTGCACTTCTGAATTCCAATATTAAATGTCATAATATTGAATTCAGTATTTTCTTTGTTCAGAAGACAGAATTTCATGTACTAATATATATAAAGGGACAAAGTACACTGTGAGACATGTTTTTAAGAGGGATTGTATATAATGCCCCACTATGAAGAAATATTTTATTGAATAAACCACGTTTTCCAAAAAGACTCTTAATCTTTGGTCGTAAGAATTATACTCAATGCAGTAAAATTGAAAGGTGTACAGTATATATTTGGACACTTAACTTGTAGGTGTTGAGGGTTGAGGGAAAGCTTATTTTTACAGTGAAAGATTAAAAAAAGATATATTCTCAGTGTCTTCTCATGTGTGTCTGTAACTAAAGTGCAGGTTCAAGCCAAATTTTCTGGTCTGTTTCATCTTTTTTTCCTCCCGTGAGAAAACTCATATTGACGGCATTTTATGAATGATTGGTGAAGAATGATTGAGCAGGTTTGGCTTAAATGTCTTGCCGAAGGACACTTGTAGCTGTTGTGGAGGTCAAACCTGTGACAGTGTCTTTAACCACTAGGCCTCCCTGCCCAACCTTTCAGACCTCCTCACTATGAATTTCTTTTTCATAGTTTCTTCCTGTGCATCAAACAATGTTATGTGCTTGCTGCTCAGCATATGTTTTCTTATAGAACAACTATATTCTGATAGTTTAACTTGGAGCATGTAAGCTTGCTTTGTGCATAGTAGAGTCATATCTTATTCACCACTGCACCTTTATGGCATTAAGGTACTGTTTTATTTTTTATTTAATGGCATCACATGTTATGTAAGTGATTTGCCCTAATTAAGTGTTTCTTGTGTTATCAGTCTAAGATGTTTGACTCAATACTCTGTTATTAATGATATATGTAATAGCAGTACACCTCACTAATAAATGACCTCAGAGTTTGCACCTCATTCACTTAGGGGGGGTCTTTGCTCCAGCCCTACCTAAACACACTTGATTCAGCTAACTAAGGTCTTTATGCAGTGTTCTCATTTTAGTCCTTTTCTTACATAGTCATTGTTTTATTTTTATTTTTTGTAGTTTTACGTTACAGTGTCTCATTATTTATCACAATACTTCCAATCACATTTTCATGTTTTTTTTCCCGACTGGAACATTCTTAAAAATATACTGTATATAACTATGAGTAGCCACCAAAATTGAATGATTGACTTGCACATACATACATATATACTGGTACAAACACTTGCACAGACATTATACATACTCAAACACGCACATACATACAGCACATACTCACACTCATATACCCTTATACTCATTCCCTTGTTACGCATGCATGAATCCATGAGAGCATGCATGTATGTGCAAGTCAAGAATTCTATTTTGGCCTAGGCGGCTTCTTATATATGTACATTGTTCGGCATCTCTCATGCATTGTAAGAGGTACTGCAGTTGGCTCTGTGTGTGGCTTCACATTTACAGTATGTTTTTTTTCTTCAATCATAATAAAATATGTTTTAACTAAAAACCATTCATTAATTTATTTATTTGAGTGTCAACTGGTCTAAATATGATGTTATTATTGTTGAAATATACATATATTTTCTTTAGTCAGTTATTTAAAATTGTAGCGTTAATTCTTCATTAAGGCATACTGTACTGTTGGTGTATAAAACATTCACTTTGTTGAGAAATTTCTACTGTAATAAGTGTTCAAATGAGCCAAGATTAAAAAAAATTACAGTTAAAAAAAATAAATAACTTAAAGAGATATTTTGCAGATGAATCCATCTCAGTGTTATAGCGGTGTGGGCAGTTTGTTCAGATGAATGGTGTGTGGCTTCCCTTTGTGGCGCCAGACTGCATGACACAAAACTGGATTTAAATCAGCAAAATTAATTATTGATTGCACAATAGCTATTAATCTTGTTTCAACTTTTTCCAGTATTTTTTTACAAACACAAACTGATGGCATCAGAATAATTTGATGCTATCGAGATGCTATAATCACACAGAATTCTACACAAAGTTAATCAGTGTATTTACAGTGTGTGCTCTCATATCCTGGTTATAAATGTTTGAGTTGAGTCATGTAAACATCCAACGTATCCTCATACAACAGTTCTGATATCTTACAAAGTATATATCATATCTTACACTATGCACAATAGTACGTGTGTTATCCTGCCAATGTCCATCAAGACAAGCAATCAGTGCGCAATCACCTGCAATGAAGGAACCTGTTTAGTAATAAAAGTACTTGGTGAGATTTAGGAAAAGATAGTGGTTTGGTTAAAAAAAAAAGATGTTTGTTACATAACTTATCTGCGTGGTTTATGGTGGTTTTATAATTATATTTATAATAAATAAAGGTTGACTTTTGCTTTCACACAGGACACGAACAGCGGTCTCCTCTGTGAAAGTTCTGTGTTTGTTTGTTTGTTTGAACCATCCATCCACCTCAACCACGTCCCTACGCAGACTTTGTCGCTCTTTATAGTACTTAAGCACTGCACGTCCTGGCTCACAATTACTGTACGTAGGTTATATGCGAATTACACACATGTACAAACAGTGAATGAGAACATTATGTCCTAATTTCAGAAATTTTAATAAGACCTTATCCTGGTTTGGAGAAACCTTCATATTCTACCTTGTAGTACTCCAAAAGAAACCAGGATACTGTGGCATATAACACTGTATTCAGGTGTCTGACCAGAATACTTGAGATCGTGAAAAATATCAGACACACCTGCAAACAATTGACCATGAAACTGTATACAGGGTACATTTGTTTACATGTATACATGGATCACAAATTAGCATGTTAAAACATTGAGAGTGCAGTTCTCTAGAAGAGGATGTTCCATATTATACAAAGTAAACAGTACTTTAGACGTGTCTAGCTCTCCTCTGGCTTTAGCAATGAAGAGACTCGTTCCCTTGTTTGTACACATGCATACACAGTCTTGAACGTTACAGCTAGAAGTCAGTCAAGGTTAGACCATTGCTGTACTATACCTGATACTGAATGCAGCCAATACTGTAAGCATTCCAGTGGTTCAGTAATAGCATACAATATTACAGACAGCTGATTGCACTGTATGTATGTCATTCTATATACATTCAACATGTAATGCTGTACAGATTGCAGATGAAATGAGCACATGTACCACCAGGGAATTCATATTGGACAAATAGAGATGCTTTCAGCAACCACAAGTGCAACCAATGTTCATTTATCTGTAAATAGGTGCTCTGTGGAATTTAAAACAGGAGAAAACAATGATTCACAATGACATCCATCTTGTTAAATGAAGGTAAACACACACCTACCATGTAGACTGGCCTGTTTGGACACTATTGCAGCAAATCTCCGGTGACTGTGTCACCACTGCTTTCATCATGACTAACTTTTCAGCGTGGCCTTTATTACATAACCAAAGCTAGGGCAACATGACTAAGTTTGCGTACCCCTGTCACATTTGCACCTTTATACTGTAGCTGCAAACCAAAAAATCTTCCACTCCACTACAAAGGAGAAATGATTAGCTGAGATCTTGATGTCCTTCATCTGTCGCCCTGCGAGGCCTGACATACAGACACAGTGTTCCTCTACAGCTCATATCTTTACATCACCTGATTTCTTTCACATTGATTTATATGATAACCACAAACACATAATAACAATATAAATGTTTGAGTTTTCTAGAGTGCTTGATTAGTTTTGTTCATGTCTTGCAGGACAAAACTTCTTGTGTATTCTCGTCAGCAATATCATGCGTCAGAGTTTCAATTACCATTATCATGCAGATGAACAACAATTGTATATCTCAGTTTCATCAGACAACCCCAATAAAATATTGTTACATGTTCTGTTCTGCACATATTCTGACTCAAAATGGGAGCATATAACCAAAGAACACACTCACACGCTCTGAACCATGCTCCGAACCTGAATCTGAGTCCTGATAATCTGCACATCTGTGATCCAGATGTAAACAAATACTGTAATTAATGCCCCACTAGTGCTGTAAATCGTTTAATTTTTTAATTATTTTATGAGGCATCATAAGCAGGTCTGTGTCCCCCAGCATAACCCTATCACTTTTTTAAGCCACCAAATAATCATAATAATACAATTCTAGTTGAGAAACTGGCAGATTATTTTTTTTAGCCTAAAAACAGGCAACTTTACCAACATTAACTCAAAACATTATAATAATATAATATAATATAATTGAATCTACTTCTTCTGTACCAAATTCTCTGAAACAACACTGAGAACATCCTGTCCTCTGTAGATACAGCCCTGTGTGGTTTTGTCATTTCATTTAATCTCTGATGCATATAGTGATTTTGGTTGTGCACTGTTTATCCAAGTGTTACAATGCCATCCAAACACATTGCTAGTCTTGTTTAAAAAGCCACTGATGAGCTGTGTAATCTCAGCAAACTACAGACAAAGCATGGATCTATGAGTTTAAGACACAAATGACATCTGACATGCTGCAGTTCTTCATGCTTGGACGGTCAAGCATTACAAAATGAACTGAAGAAAAATTCAATCTGAAGTGATGCTTATGTTTAACAATTTTGCTGCATTTATAACTTGTATAAACACTAGAAAAGGTTAATGACAAATGAATAATAAATAATAATACATTGTAAGACATATGTAGCCTAAATCTTTGTCTTCTTATATGAGGCTTTTCGTTATTTAAGAAAGATTCTTTAGCGGTCACACATGAGGGGAAAAATAATATGCAAGGCCACATGTAGACTAAATGTTCTCCTGTGTAATTATAGTGCAGCTTGGGTTGTATAGTTCCAGTATATCAAGCACTCTCTGCTACAGCATGGCTGATAATCACAAATACAAAGCCATGTCTATCACCAAGAAACCACATGGAAAGGGTCATCTTTACTTTGTTTAAGTGTTTTTAACAGAACAAGAAGGTTAAAAGGGGGGCTGGAAGGAGAAGACACACCACACTCTGAATAACCAGGGGCAATTTTGTTTCAACTCTCATTTTTTGTGGTTTTTTTTCTACCAAATTTGCAAAAACATAACCACCTCATCCTTCATTTCATTCAACCTTTTTCTCACACGCTTTTGTCTCTTAAGATTGGCAACTTGTAGAATACGCTGTTATTATTCCGCAGAATAATCTCTGGGTGAGTCCTTTTCAGAGGGAGCATTGCATATTCACAGGAATAAAAAAAGTGGAGAGGATTACAATGTTTGTTTAGTGGGTGATGGGTTTCTTATCTTTCCAGAGCCTCCACCTCTGAATGTCCAGGATTCAGATCATCTCACACCTCATTCCCATTGCATTAAGCCAAGTCATTTTTCACAGGAAACTGAAATTACTGCCTTGATTTCACGAGTGGAGAATACGCCTGCTCCACTCTCTGTTGTAAATCACACATAGAGGAAATGTCTTTTTATGTGCCAAAAAGCATCTCTTCTGAAGAAAGCAAGATGGTGTGTATTACTAACTAGCATGTCAAAATTACTCTTTCCTGTTGTTATTTGCTTTCTTGAGATTGACAGCAAAGTAACACTTAAATGTCACACATCAATCCCACTCTGTAAAATGGGAATTTCTCTTTCTCTGTGTCCTTCTGGCTTCTGGAAGGAAAGTGTTATACTTAAATAAAAAAGTGATTCTCTTTATTGTTGTTTTTCTTCTTACAAGTCTTCTCTGTCTCACTTAAACATTGCAGCATTTGTAAGATGTTGCATAAATCACTTCAAAAGTAGAAGTATGTAACACACTATCAAAGTAGTCAATGCCTGTAGAGCTTCGTCTCATTGAAGCGGAGCTCAGCGTTAATTCTTTCAGAAAGACTTCAAACAACTTCAATCACTGCTCTCTCTTCCTAAAACACGTCAGCTGTTTAGAGGCATTTACTTTTCAGTTAAACCAATCAGAATCGGCCATGAATTTAACAAGCCAATCACAGCATTTCATCCCTGCTTTAAATCTGTTTCCCTGCTGCTGTCTGCTGTCATCGTGCAACCCTCCTCCTCCCTTTCCACCTCCAGTCACCGTCACCCGCGACTCCCTGGGTCTTCCTCCGGCAGAACGCTCTGTTGACTCCTTCGGTCTGGTCTTCGGGGTCCTTCACCGCCATGTACCACCAGTTTCTAGACTCCATCGGGGGAATATGTCCTGTTCCCCTACCCCTTTAAAAAATATTTTACAATGATGGAGTCTAATTGCCAAAATACTCTGCACATTTCATTATGCATATGTACAATAAAACTTTGCATATCTGCAGAAAGTCTGTCTATTCAAAATACAGAGCCATGCTCGCTGCTTCACCCAGTTTCCAGTCTTTATGCTAAGCTAAGATAACCAGCTGCTGGCTGTAGCTCCATATTTATCATGCAGACGTGAGAATAGTATCGTATAATAACATCTAACTCTAGGCAAGAAAGCGAATACACATGGGCTCTTTGTTGTTTATTTGTCTGTCTTTGAATTTCAGTTTGATCATTCAGATGGCCAAAACATGATTTCTAAGAATAAAATCAAACAATTGAGTAATTATGTGCCCAAAATGAAGCAGTTAATGGACTCACATGCCATCAACCACATCCATTACAACTGAAATCCATGTATAACAATATAGAATGTTATATATATATGCTTCTTTCATTTTTTGTCAGTCACACCTGGAGCTTTTCTCTCTCCTTCAGCAGATGAAATGTTTGTCATAATGGCAGGTACAGTTCCTTCTTGCCTATAACTCTGATCTTTTGCTATTTTTGTGATATTTGTGAAAAGTGAGAGCCACCACAGGAGGAATCAACTTGCAGATGATTTACTCAAATAGGCACTTTAGAGATGATAGATAGGATTTATTTGCACACAAAAACAGTTTCCATAGAAGTCAGAACACATTGACCTTGTTCCATCCATTTCACACCTGACTCCGCTGTACATGCTGGTTTGAAGCGGCTGGCTTTCAAGTTTCAGATTGGCTGTAATGTGATTACTTTAACTGATGTAAAGAGAAAATGGCATCCAGCAACAGGGATGTTGGAGGGTCTCATCTTATGTGAAGGTCTGACATTAGTGGTGTTACATAACTGTGACCTCCGGCACTGCAGCCGCCGACTCCTTCCCCCCCACCTCCCATCTCCTCTGTAATCATTCTGCTCGCATGGCTTCAGACAAAACCCAGCTTTGTGGCCAAACAAGCTGTTGGCAGTTGGCGAGATGTTCTTCTGATCAGTTGATGCCGTCAGCTGAGAGGAGAACAAGTGGGAACACTAGCAACAGCAGAATCCGACCGGGAGCCACGTTACTGATTTCACTACAATCACTGACGTGCTGCAGAGAAAGTGTAAAGCTGGGAGAACTATGATCTCCTGTCTTTAACAACATAAAGCACTTACTATTATACTGAATTTTATTTTGTAAGAGTTGATGTTTGGTACAGAAAATGATGGATGATTCATTTCCCTAGGGCTGTTCCAGGTATGTATTTTTTTTCAGTTCTTTAAAACTCGTTTTAAATCATACGTGTCACATTCACTGAGCCAGAAGATGGACACTTGGACAGGAGGGGTTATGGATTGAAAATAGAACCTTAAATGGATTTCTTATTCTTATTCTTTAGTCTATATTGACAACGTTTACATTTCCAGGACTGTTCAGGTGCCGCCGGAAAATCCGTTGGATGTCCCTCATTTCGATCAGATGTCCCTCAGCTTCCTCTTTCTTTGTGTTGGCATTCTAAACTCTGGCCGATTAGTGAAGACTAACTGCTCCTAAGACCCTTCTCTGCAGCACTGTGGAGGAAGGTCTGGCAATGTGAGATTACATCTTATATAACTAGATAGGTCCCATTGAGATACAATGTCTCTACCACCAAAAGGTACTGGTCAAGATTGGCAGCAAACTACAAAGTTTCATGTAACAAATCTGCTGCACCCTTATCCTCAGACCAGGGCTTACTAGCTGTTCCCCTTACGAAGCTGAAAACTAAACATGACAAAGCATTTGAAATGGTGGTTTCTAGACTGTGGAACGTTTTTCCTCATGTTTTAAGAGTGGCGGTCTCTGTTCATATTTTTAAAAACATCTAAAGACGCATCTCTTTAGTCAGCCGTTTCGTTTAGCAACAATAGCTGTATTTTTTGCCTTTGTGATATATTGTGATTTATTGTGATTTATTGTGATTTTAATTGACAGTCTATTTTTTATTGTATTTATTCATTTGGCCTGTGAAGCACTTTGTGACTCTGTCTGTGATAAGTGGTATATAGATAAACTTCACTTACTTACTTACTTATTGACTCACTTACAAACAGGAACAGATTCCATTACCAAAATATAGTGAATTAAAATAGTGAATAAAAGGTGTTTGGTCATAAAGTCAAATGGGACAGTACAACTATACAGGGTTAATTTTCTCGCCTGACCTTTTTACGCTACATAATCAAAATGTGCATGCCCTCATTGGTGTGACATCCCATAGGTTGACCATGCAATGCTGTTCTCATAATACATTCATGTGCAATGCAGGTAAGGTAAGGTCATACAATTGTCATATAGTTAATATATTGCACAAACCTTTTATGGAAACAGAAAAATGATGTACCACTGCAACAAAATCAGTAAAGAATTTGTTAATATCATGTTTCTATTTTTGGAATTAGGATGTTTTTATTATGGGTGGATGCTACGGTGCTAAAAGGCTTTGCTAATGAAAAAAATGATCAACCTTGCAACAGAGAACCATTGTGTATGCTCTAGATAAGTGATTCCCAAACTCTTCATGTGTGCGGACCCCTCCTTAACCACTAACATTTTCATGGAATACTGTAGCTGGTTTTTGCTAGCTGGACCAACTACCCTATACACTTTCCAAACCAAACATAACACTAAGTTTAGCCTTGACCTCTTAACCTATCCTTAACTGATAAATCTACTGCAGATTAGAATGGCACCAGGGAGACAGGAAGAGAGTTGCAGGAAGACAGCAAAAGGGAGAGCACAGGGAAAAAACAAACAAACAGCTGTATGAATTGTGGATTGATTTTTAAACATTTACTGTTAATGTTTAACAGAAATTAACATGAGTCTTAATTCATAAGGATGAACAGGAGAAGGAAAATGTGCATGAGACATTATATCAAAGTATGAATTAAATTGTGCAATAAATATATCATTAAAATCCTAAATCAATGATAAGAGGGTCTTTTCCATTCACCCAAATGTTACAAAAAGATAAGATATTGGGTCGGTTTACACAAAAGGGTATGCATGTCTCCTTACCTTTTTTCCTCCTGAAATTTTAGGTAACATCTTCAGTATTACAGAAATCTGTCATATGTCATGCATTTGTTTTAATTGATGGCAAGAAAGCATACACAAGGCTAAAATTCAAAAAATGTCCCAATTACCCTTAATTCACCTACCAAAACATAACAACAGATTCAAAACATACAGAAATCAGAGGTTTATGGAATCGTAGCAAATAATGGCAACTGTTGAAAGCAATAACATTGATCTATAAAAACTGACTTTAAAGTATTTTGAAACGTGTCAAGAGAGCGTAAAGATTCCAAGTTAAGTACGCCCTGCAGCTCATTTCAAGCTTGTGGGGCGTGACAGGAAAAGGCAGATTTACCCAGCTCTGTTTGAGTGATAGGGACCATGAGGATGAGCAAGTGTGGGAGTTATAAGTCAGTTAACTGGATATGCACTGCGGTAATTTACCCAGTAAAGCTATTGCAATCAAAATTAACATGTGGGTTTATTCTCCTTAAACACATATAATTCATATAAGTTACGATGATGTGCTACATCCAGTTTTTTCAAAAGAGATGAAGATGCATATAAGTTACTTCACCATAGCCTAATACTGACAAAGGGGACTATAGTGTAATACAGTAAAGGACTATCTGAACTTGTCAATGCAGCTGAAATCTATTTTTATGGTTAACTGAATGTAGTGTGAGGCAGTCCTGGAAGGTCTTTTTGCCTAGTTCAATAATCTTATCTTCAATAAAATAATAAACTATAAACTGTCTGTAAAATGTGTTGCCAAATGCATGTAACAGCAGGTCTTCATGTGAGACCTTTGCTGATTAGAGTATCTGGTTTTGGATCATCAGTGTATAATCAAAGGAATAACAGTGACTAATGGGGAGGTTTGCCAGGCTGATTTAATAGAGCTGCGCTGCAGAGAAACAATCAAAAGAGAGTGTCACAGCCATTAGACATCAAAAAACACGTAAGTCAGAGAAGGGTAGAGTTCAGAAGCCTTACAGTCCTTCAATCATTTAATATCTCTAAAATTGTGGTTCACTATCTTTCACATCAGCACAAATCTTTCTTTTCCCTATTTTATGTACACTCTTAATCTAAAAATGGAAGGAGTCTCTGTCTGTCTTTCAATTTTCTCAACGGCCGTTTATCCAATCAACTTCACTCTTGGCACGTGTATTGCTGAGGACCCAAAGAAGTGCAGTGTTGAGTGTGAGCGCTAGATATCTATGGGACATATTTATTAGTAGTGTGTAATGTACACACTGTGTAGTGTATTAAGAGGGTACCCTTATTAACTGTTACACCACCAAACGGCTTGTTGGTCACAACTTGCTCTCTGTCCCTCGCTGCCATACATTTATAAACCGATGAAAAAAAAGAGAAGGAGATGTTCTATTGTAGAAAACTCCAACATTTTAAACTACAGCGATGTAATTGTCAGAATAAACGCTTCGGCCCCAGAAATAGCCTGGTTCAAAATAGCTAGCTGTTAGCAAATGACACAAAGAATGTAGCAATGCTAGGGGATGCAACTATGTCAGTGCAAATGTATTGCTTAGGGCCCAAAGAAGCACAGTGTTGAGTGTAAAGTCATTTGAATGAGCAAGCAGCAAGGTTGGTCGGGTTGGTGGATGGGTAAAACACAGGATTTTCACCCAGGTGACCGGGGATCGTGTCCCGCGTGTCAAGTTTCTTATAAATACAATTGTTTTTTTTTTTACTAAAGCCAACCCCATTCTTCTTTTCCTAAACCCAACCGGTTCATCTTTTCCTAAACCCAACCCATGTGTCACATTTCCCAAAGTTAACTGTTACTTTCTTCTCGTGATAACACAGCAAGTGGCGTGTATGTTTAGGCCCCCTGTATACAGCGTAGACATACACGCAGATAGCTCAAAATGCATACAGATAACACGCCACATGACTCAAGAAAATCAGCGTGTACTGTATGTTTACGCAAAGTCATGATGTCATGTTGCCTTTTTCTAAGACTTTTTTTATTTCTGCAAAGTCGCAGTGCATTGAGTTTGAAGCTGAAGAAGCAACACCCTCTTTTACCAGAGTAGACAGGGCTCCAGGAAAGCTCTGTCATACAGTATATGTCAACCTTGGAGCCTCAACCCTTCTTTGACAGCCAAAAAAAGAAAGAGTTCAGTGTGGATTTTTTTTATCCAACATCCTTATCTTTTCCTTATATATCTAGAGAGATATTTACAGTGTATATATATATATATATAAAACCAGGGGCAATTTTAGGATCAAAGCTAAAAGCTCAAAGGGGGGTCTCAACCCCTAATGAGAATGTGACACGGATACAGTGCATGTAAAAGTGTTAACCCCCCTGCTAAATCTGTTATTTCATTAGCCGATAATATCTGAGTTAGCCACTGAACAACAACGTCAGCTAATGTTTTTTGACACTATAAACACTACGATGGAACTAAACCTGAAACTTCAGTCACAGTAATAACGATCAATTTGACTCAATGTTCAGCAACATTCAGCATTTTCACTTGCTTATGTTTAAATTTGGGTTCTAATCTGCACCATGAAATTACCAACTTCTTCTCTGGGGACTACCAATGTAAAACTTCACAACCGCGATCCTGCTCTCCCTCTGACAGATTAGATTCAGCCAAAGGCGGGGGTCTGGCACAACCACCTCCGACTGGCTTAAACTACTTTCTGTTAACCCTTTCCTTGACTGGGTTACAGGTGCTAAGCATTGGCGACAGCCACACAGGATATTAAATCTGTTTCAAGCCCTTTGAACCTGTTATTGTTTGTACTCTGTCACTGACAAACTCTCACTTGAAGCACCAAAATTGAGCCCCCACTAAAAAGGGTCTAAAATCGCCCATGTGCATAAGATTTTAAAAGTAAGGACTAAGAAAACAGATAAAATGTGCATCTTTAGGACATAGTAACACCTTATATTATAACATGCATATCATAACAGAAAAAGATCATGTATTCAATACCAAGTAGAGCAACAGGAAAAACCCTACACAGACAAAAGCTGCTGTGTGTTGTGGCTGATATTAAAGCTTGACAGTAAATTATTTGGATGCCTCAAGTTCAGTTTTTTTACTCTTTTCTCCTGGCCTAAGGTGAGTGTAAATAATTGAAATAGATATTCCATCGCAGCCTTTATGGCACAATTCAATTGTGCCCTTTTATCTAGAAAGAACCGCTGAGAGCTTTAGTTTCTGACTTCAGGTTGGATTAACATCAAATCTGCAGTGCTGCTCCTGTGTCACTTGTGATTAGGTGTCCTTGATGGACATCTGCAGGAAAATTCCATAAACTCCATACCCCCGCACACCCCCGGCCATGTCGCAAAGCTCCTCGACGGTTAGATAATCAGCCCAGATATGAACTTGAGTGATTGCTGTGAAATCAATACACAACCAGCCGTGTAACGTTCTGGACAGTGATATGTAGAGGGATTATTAACGATATTAACACTCCTGATGATCATATTGTGACTCTACTCAACATCATAATTATGCAACAAGATTTCTTAAAGAACAAAACCCCTTTAATCACACAGGGTATTCATATAATAATATCTCCAAAAAGGAAAAATATTCAGTGATAAATGGGCAGTAAGAGTCACGAGATTTTTAGCAAAGATTACAGCCAGTGGCAACTGTGGGAAGATCCTGAAATAGCCCTGATGATGCATATCATCAAGCATGAGAAGTAGCAGTAAAAAGTACACTTTTGCCTTTAAAAGCACATAAATGTGTTCTGTAATTGGAAGGATTTCTTTTCATCATGTTGTTTATTTAGGTGACGATACAAATTAGCTCAATTGCAAATCTGCACTCATAGTCCCATCACAACTAATAACAGACAAAACAGATTCAAAACATTTACTCGGTAAAGTTGCACAAGAAAAAGAAAGAGCAACTGTGTGAAAATGATGAGGGGTGGGAAGATCTGAAACTTATGTTTCACTTTTTTTTTTAAAGCAAGACTCTCCCCGACTTTTTTTTATATTTTCTTTAGACCATAAGTAAAAGAGGAAAAGCATTTAAATGATATACTTGATTAAAACAGAACATTCACATTCACTATGGGAAACATTTTTACGTAACACAAAATGTTCCTACTTTTTATGTTTTAAACCAGACAACGCTACACTGCCAACAGGCTCTTGCTTCATTCATAAAAGAATTTGATTATGTGTATAAGATAATATATATTACCAAAGCTTTAAGTTCAAATTGACCAAAATGTTTGAAAATGAAATGGATTGAAAATGTGCAAAACTGGCAGACATAAAATCTGTCATTTCTACAATTACAATTACAATTACAATTACAATTTTTATATCTATTTTGAATAAATCTCACAAGTGAAGGATAAATTAAAGTGTGATGAATATGGGAAACGAAGAACATTCCCTCCCATGTTTTCCGAAAACAGTTAGACCATCCCTTCAGCAGAAATGAAAATTACAATACTCTCCTCCTTTTCACGCCTCCTTGTGTATCGCAGCATTTTGTCCTAACAATCTTAAACAAACAACACAATGAAACAAGTACAAATCAATATACACAAGGTAGAGTAGTTGGTTAGTTAATCGTTAAAACATTTTACAGATCTGAGCGGATTTTAACTACATTTTAACTTTACATTTTTTGGATGCACTGCCATTTCTCAGGCTATATTTACAGTGATTTTCTGCTCTCATAGAAAGGCTGATCATATTGTCTGTATGTGATTAATGTGAACTTTTATTCACTATTACCACACTTCTGAGGTCTTCACATTAATAATAAGCGGGCTCAGTGTGAAAGAAAAGTTACAAACATACAATCCCCAGGTGGGTTTTCTCTTCTGTCTCAAGAATACTTTCCACTGCAAGCGTCCTCAAATAACATCTCTTAAAGGGACAAACTACTTAATAATTCCTATAAATCCACGTGTGTTTGAAAGCCTCTTCAGGACACGCAGGGACTTAAGGAGCTCCGGTTCCAGCTACTAGCACACTGAGCACTGCTGGAGAGTGCTTGCATAACCAATGACAGCCCTCAGCGGCTGATGCATAATCACGACAACTGTCTTGGTGTGTTGCTGATACAGAGGATAATAATTAGAGAGGAGACAAGTGGACAAAGAAGACATTGGGTCGCAGGTCAGGAGCGTCTGAGTCACATTTTAAAATGCACAGCATATCAAATTTGCTTTATTAGCATTGTGCCAACAGTGAAGTTGCTGCATGAGATAAAAGGTTGCAGGGTGCAGTTTTTGTCCCAGATGACAAAACATGCAATTAAGCAAAATCTATATTTATTTTCTTACAACACAGACTGACTGTCATGCCTTTTTCTATTATGATTTTCATCTGATAGTTGTATTTCTCTTTTAATTCAACACCAAACACACTAGTTTCTGTTCAGGATTTGGTGTATGCATTATTACCTGTCCATAAAACACCATTAAAATCTAACTGGTCCTGGTTTTTGGAGGCCTGGCAGATTAACAGTCAGTGACAGTCTCCTCCTCATACAAGGAGAATCTGTCCTTGTGTTACTAAGACCAAATATGGACTCCAGCTTCTGGCTTCACTTGTGTTACTACAAGACAAGCTCTGTCATGAAACAATGGTAAATAATATTTCAATCATTGGAATTTCACACCTCTTAAAAATCTGAGTTTTTTATAGTTTGGCTAAAGATTTGCAATCCTAATTTTACTTTTATTCTTGAAGGAAGTCCATTCCTATCTTAATCTCACCTTTCCCTGACACATACAATTTTCCAGAATAGAAAGAATGATATTTAAACAATAGCTCTTCCTAGAAGTCTTGCTGTGTGTCTGCAGAGTTCATGGTAGCTGTTGTTTATTCTATCCTAATATGGAAAGCTCATGCAATAAATTTCAATGCAATAAATCAATATACAATGCCTTTAATGGTGAGCCACTGTTTAAACAGAGAAGACCATGCAGTCACAGGATAACTGTAAAAAACTGACAGTGAAGTTTAAGGCAAAAGTCTTTGGTTATAAACTACTGGCCAACAAAGCGTGTTTTGTGATTGTTCTTGATTGTATTTCCTTGGTTCTTTAGACATTATTGCTCCTATTGGATAATAGGGTACACTTATCCTTACCCTATCTAGTTATTTAACTTGTTTCCTCTTAATAAATATGGCTCCAAATTCACCAGTTGACCTCAGTGCCAGAAGAATGAGATGAATAATTGCATTATATAAGAGCATCAGAATCATGTCAAATAAATTTACATGTGTAGGCATGAATGTAAACCTTTAGTGTTGATGTATGGTGGTGATGTTCATCAGCAGCACAAACTCAAACACAAAGCATTTCTACTGTGTTTTCTAACGTCTAGGGAGTCTTTCAGTTAAATGTTTAAAAAATAATAATACATAAAAGTTGAGAATTTCTGCCAATGAAAACGGCCTATAAGTTCTTTTTTTAAACAGGAATAGAGTGCCACCACCAGCCGTTTACTTTCCAAATCAAGCAGCAATCGTGCCAATCCCAGACAGGCTCCTGACAATCTGCTGCAGGCTATCTTCCACTATATTTTATGAAATCTTTTGAGGTCATCCTCAAACACAAAACTGTATTATATTGGCATTGTAGCATTGTTTTTCTCCTTTTGAAATTTAATTTCAAGACAGGCTTTTCCCAATATTTTAATTTCAATTGCATTTTTAGTGTCAATTCATAACAGATGTTATCTCAGGACAACTTACAGATAGAGTAGATCTAGACCACACTATATTTATAGAGACCCAACAATTCCCCTAAGATCTTGCATTTGGTGTGACATAAGAGAAAATAACAAGAGACAACATGATGCAACAGCCCTCGGTGGATTCCAGGTGGGAGTTGAACCTCCAATCTTCAGACTGTAAAGCATCTTCTTTACCGGCTGGTGTCTGTGTGTCAAACAGAGAAGAATTAGTGTAAATCTGTTTTAGTGTGAGTTATTTAGCTTTTTGTCTAAAAGATCTTTTAATAAGTTCAATGTGATCAAGCGTTCCATAAACATTGTGTGAGTTCCAGCAGCAGCTGCTGACAGGTTCAAGCTGACATACAGTTCAGCTGAGCTGAGATCTGAGTCATTTTACAAGTTAGGGAAGTTGATAAAGTGCTTTTACTCTTCGTCCTTCAAGTAGAGTCACCCTTAACATGTCACTTTCAGAGCTTTTGTCTAGTTCGGACTGATTTCCTGTTCTGAGCTGTCTCTGATCAGCTCTGAGGTTCTTTATGAAACAGATTGATCCTGGTTTAGTTAGTCAGGCTAATTCAGTCAGTGAAACAATCCTCCGAGGGTTGACAAAGGAAAATACAAAGAAAAACAGGTGGTGTTGATCCCACAACCTTCAGACTGTAAAACATCTTTTCTCCAAGCTAGACTATCAAGATAAAGCAAATTTGTATGAGTCTCAACTAAATAGAATTAGATCTTTGTTGTGCGAGCGTGTCAGTGTGAACATGTGTCAGTGTGAATTTGTTTTAGTCTAAATCTGTTGAAACATGTTTCCATCTGTACATTTAGTTTCTGTATGTTGATGAAGATTAATTTTCTGCAGCTTCAGTCTGATCTTCTTTCTATCTCTGGTTATTGTGTTAACCGGCTCCAGAGATGGTCCAGTGGTTAAGGATACAGACCGTCAACATTGAGATGCGAGTGTAAACCCAGCCACATATGTCAAACTGTGTGTGTGGTGAATGAATGCGTGTGTAGATTAATGTGTATACTCTAAACAACAACAATCTAAAATGACAACAAAATACATTTCAACAACAAAACTCATCGTTTGAGGGTTTGCAACAATTTCAACTTGCGCGTTTCTAAATGTCAACTTGCGAAAATCCAAATATCAACTCTACCAACGAGGAGGAAACAGAAAACAAGTAAGTCCAGATGTAGCTAGCTTTTGTTATCACTTTACATTTTCTGCAATGTTTTAGTCTGCAGGCTGTCTCTGCAGGTGATAGAGGAGATTATCATGTGACCTTCACCTGCATATTACATATTAGAGGGTAAACCTGCCTCATGAAGGCTTTATAATGGATCATCTGTAAGCTTTCAGTTTTTATTAACAATTTCTTCTTTTTGAAACAGCAAAGATTGATTGAAGTAATTTTAACGTGGAAAATCCCTGTCTTAAACCCCAATTTTAATTTGTGTGTAAAGCACATGAAATGTCCAATTAAGATGCAAATTTGATGTTAATTAATTAGGTAAATAAGGCATCAATAAGAGGGTTTTAGTTGTTCTTCTCCAGAGTTTAAGGAATTTCCAAAAACCCTCAAAGCTTTTTAGTTTCTTCTGTCTTTTAACTTCCCTCAGAAGGGTTTATTTATAGGTTATCTAAAGGATATAAGAGGCTTTAACGAGAATCAATCCCATAAAATGTACCAAATCGTATTAAAGTTACCTCACACGGCTTATGTAAGACCAGGGGCAATTGTGAAAGGTGATTTTTAAGGGGTTGTCAAGATACTATGTTTGAAGGCCAATCAGGCCTCTGCCTCTCAGTGTGCAACTACAGCTTCTTATAGACTCTGTGCAATCAGTGTGAAGTTCTGAGATGTAGCATTAAAATCATTGCAGTAGGTTCAGCTTGTTACGAAAACAACAGTGTCAGGATTATAGAAGTAACAACCTTCAAACCAAGTGTTTAGTGGTATTGATCAAATATGCTGTAGCAGGATTGCTTACAAATCTATTTAACTACGTCTGTGAAGATCAGTCATCCAGGTCATTATAGGAGTGTTAAGGCGACTTAATTGTAACCCCTTCCCATTCAGCATTAACAAGTTATTTATAAGACACTATAATAGAGTTGTGAGCTGCACATTTGAAGTGTTTAAAAATGTATCAACATCAATCACTTCTCATCAGTTTAAGTGTGTCATTATCCAGCATTATATATACGTAAAGCGATGTGATACTGTATGTGTTTGAAATTCTTTCATGCAAAAAAATGATAAACATGTTTTCATACATAATTTGATACGTTACGTACGTTGTGTTATAAACTTCTATTATAGGGATATTATTTATATAATAATTAGAGTAGTGTAAAATAAAGTGTTGCCTGGGAGCATTTGACTCTTCAAGAACATTTTGAACTAGATAATACAATAAACTGATGCATTGCTTTTAAAATCAGTGGGTTTTTAGTTGCATTGCTCATATCTGAATGGTCCAAAGCATATTATGATATGCCATCTGTATAAAAAGATATTGTGTGATATAGCTTTCGTAGTCTATATAACACAACACTTTTACAATAAAGAGAAAACAGAAAAGATCTAAAGGTAATCCGATTAAGGTAGAGACAGCCAGTGAGTGCATTACTAATTGTGTTTGTCTGCAGGTTATCTTTGATCTGAACAGTCTGGCTTTTGCTCTAAGCCGATATACAGGTTTGGTAACAACCCGGGGTCATCTACAGTGAAATCTATGTAAAATATGCACAGGTGATCATTGCTGAGTGGTGATCATGAATAATGGACTGTTCTCGCATGAATCTTTTTATCAAGCTGTGACCCGCCACAGTCTGCTCAGCTGACCCTGCCCTGTGACATTTCAGTGGCCTCAGATGTGCTGCGTGTAACACAAAGTGCTGCCCCACCACCTTTCCCTCCTGCAGGTCCAACCTCACACTACTGGAGGTTAGCTGTCTGTCAAATGTTTCCGGGCCATTCAGCATGAAATGGTAATGCTCCTGGGCACTCATATTTTTTTCATGGCTGCCACAGATGGTGGGACATTTCAAGATATAGCTAAAAAATTACAGGCTCACTGAAGATGATGTTTAACAAATATCCTGCAGTACATGTATTTGATGAGTATTGCTGACCCATTAGCTGTTAGTAGCTTTTCGTCCATCTTGGTTGGTCCAGTGGAAGACATCTTGAATATTATTGTATTGTATTACTCTGCTCAATCCTTATAGAGCTGTTTGTTTATCTGTATGTATGTATGTATGCATGTATGTATGTATGTACAGTGTGCATGCATGCATGTATGTAGGCCCTATATATGTATGTAGGCCATATGTATGTATGTATGTGTGTATGTACATATGTATGAGTGTATGTGTGTGTGTATATGTGTATGTACGTACTGTATATATTCACTGGTAGTATTCAAATGTTTATGTTTATCTTGTTCAGCTGCATTACTGTAGTTGTTGATTTATTGCCATTTAAATCTTATCACCATTGTCAAGCAAACATGTCAAGTTGTTCACAACAACGCATTTTAATTCTGAGTGAGGAATAATCCTTTTTCTTTTTTAACATCATTTTGGGTTTTTAAAGATGGCAATTGCTAGATGGATTCCCATACATATTAGTATAGACCTTCATTGGCCCCTGAATATGTATCCTAATGACTTTGGTAATCCCCTGACTTTTAATCAGCTTAACATTTGAGGTTTGTATCATCTTAACAACTATTGGATGACTTGCCATTACATTTGGTACAATTCCATTATGCTCAGAGAATGAAACCTGCAGACATGTTGTATGGATATAAATTTAAAGCTTTTTGTTGCAAACGTAAGTTTTGCCACTGTCCTGCTGCAGTAAAACTATCCAGCACTTAGTACATCTTACTCTGAGACGTGTAGGAAATTCACTGTAGTCACTAGACTGCCCCACAATTTTGCATTCATACCAGCACTTGAACATAGCTATGCTAGGTAAATGTTAAGTGGTTTTCCTTCTCTCTGCAGTGAGAGGAAAGATGAGATGCTTCACAAAGAGTGACAGACCAGACAACTCTGTGAACTCATCAACTGTCTGGAAAGACAGACTGAATACTGTTTGGCACCCTGTAACACCAAAGGAGTGAAACTAAGAGTGGAGCTCATAATAAGCCTATTTCTTCAGCAAAGAAAAATGTGTGTGATGTCTTACTTTCCCCTGCTGGAGCTGCTGCCCCCCGACCCGACAGAGGATAAGCGGACAAAGATGGATGGATGGATGGTCTTACTTTCTTTCAGTTTGTTGTGCAGGGCCACGTAGGTTTAAAGGTAATTGCAAGACAGGTATCACATAATTGCTGTTCATGTTCTTATCTTTTTTCAGGTTTATATGGATTAACCAGCACACCCCGGACTTTATTTGTTGGTTTTGAAAAGCCTAAAATTGACATCATAAGCGCTAAGGGATGGCATCCTGGTGGAAAGTGGAGTGCATGTTTTAGGGGAAAATGTACAGAGGGAAAAAATTACTGTGGTCCCACTTTCAAATCCCAGATGGTCTACCTGGTCTTTGACGCCCCCTGCTGTTCATCCATGATGCATTTCATGCTGCCTTTAATGTCCCCTCATAAACTCCTTTTATCAATTATCTGCAGACATAATAATAATTTATGTTTTAAGTGCATTGGGTGGGAAACTATTTATATAGGCCTACAGTCTATGGCGGGAAATAAAGACCAAACAATTTACGCAACACACCACAACTGCAGTTTTCCACGTCAGATATAATCTTGAATTCTTAGAGAAAAAAACGTTACATTTATTTAAGGTGGGGTTAGGTTCTATATATAGGGTGGAAATACATTAATAAATTCATTAATAAAGTAGGCAAACAGTTTGGCTAGGGTTCTGACCATTTTTTATTAGGAATATGGAAGGAAGTTTCAATCTTATCTTGACTAAAGTATAACATTACCGCAAAGATAGTTAGCATATTTCAAAATTGATCTTAATTTATTTATTTTAAGTAGGCTGCATAATTCCACAGCATTGTTGTAGGCTATATATAGGCCCACAGTGGGAACATGATATCAATCATCCCTCATGTCGATTCCGTGATTTCCGACAAAACCTGAAGGAGGCGTATAGTTTGCATTGCGGTCAGCTGACTCTGAGCTGTCATGTGGCGTTAACAGGCAGAGGAGACGATCCCATGGAGAAAAACAACCTTCTGTGTCTCATCAAACAAAAACCAGTTAGGTGGTCGTCTGTTCCCGGTGTGTTTGTTACACGTCCAACATGACTTGGACTAAATACCAGCTGTTCCTCGCGGCACTTATGCTCATAACTGGATCTCTCAACACATTATCGGCAAAGTGAGTAGATTGATTAGTGTTTTCTTACTGGTGTAATGTGTGTGTAGTTACGTTACAGTTTATTTCACTGTAGGATCATTTGCTGTTGGGCCAATGTTTAACACAACATGAATGGTTAACTGTAGTGCTTATTAGTTCATTATTAACTAGCTAACGTTAATCGAGCTAGCTTGTTTATTTGTGTTACAACGTTTTGTTCGTAGTTATAGCAACTGTATCTATTGGCACGTAACGTGTTCTGGTAAACAGCATGCTAACGTATTGTTAGCATGTTAGCTTAATAATAAATGTGATGGAAGCTACAGTAAGCTTGTAAGGACATGACATTTCAATGCTATGCAAAATAAGCTGACTGTGTTTAAGAGACATGATTTAGGCTTTTATGCTGTCACAGGTTAAGTAACGCTAGATTCGCTTTATCTGTAGACCACAGGTAAATACAATAGATACCATGAAAGATGTCATTATGTAGCCTTCAAAGCAGCAACTAACTATAACTTTCATTATCATTTGGTCTTAAAAACATAAGCAAATATTGGAAAATACCCGTTACATCTTTCTAGTCCACACTGAGACTTATTCAGATGTCTTGTTTTGTCCAACCAATAGTCCAAAAGCCAAAAATATTCAATTTACAATTATTGAAAGAAAAAGTCACATGAGAGGCAGGAAACTAATGTTTAGCATTTGCCCTTGATCACAACAACAATTGATTTCATTTTGACTGACAAAGGGGATTGATTATAATCAATTCAATCAATTTCAGTCCTTAAATGACTCCAGGCCTGGGCTCACTATTTCAGGGCTGCAAGTTACCAACTAAATCTCATTATCAATTACCATGCAGATTATTATTTCATTAACCGCTGGGTCTTTAAAACACCAGAGAATAGTGAAAAATGCCCTTTTAATGTCTTTAAATTACTTGTTTTGCTCAACCAAATGTCCAAATATATTCAATTTACAGTTATATAAAACTGTGAAAGTCCTCACATTAAAGAAACTGGAGAGACTATTTGGTATTTTTTCTTGATACACAACTTAACTGATTAATCACACTAATACATTTCCTTCCTCTCTCGTTACTGGCACGATGGGAAAAGGCTATCCTTGTGAAACAAGAAATTCAGCTTATTAACTTCCCCAACAATCTGTGATGTCAGCTTTCTGCTGCCGCACACACACACTTCTCTGTCCTTTCGTGGGTTTTATCCATGAAACAAAACTCACAAATGTTGTATGAATCACGATTTGAGTGCTAATGTCAGACAAAGCATCACGGTTTGAGTGCTAATGTCAGACAAAGCATCACGGTTTGAGTGCTAATGTGTCAGACAAAGCAAGTTGTGTCATGTTTCCCAAGAAGAATATCAGCAACTAACAGGTAAAGTTTCACTACAGTCACCTGACACCAGCTTTGTCACAGCGCTGGTTTTAAAGCCCTACAGCTAAGATCAGTTATAGCATGTAGGTTGATCATTTTGGTTCAAGTTCCCTCTTTCCTTTCATGCAAACATGCACTTTATAAAGATATTTAACCCAAAACACAGTGACCACAAATAAAAAGGAATGATCATTTGGATCAAGCATCCTTCTTGTAGTGGATAAGCTCAGAAGTTGTTGCATTTAAAGGAAGTGCTGTGTCGTTAACTTTAGGGATCACATTCCCTTGTCTTGCATTTTGAAGCAGACCAGACGCTCACATGCTTGTCATGCTTTTATTTGACTGTCTGCCTATAAAAGTCACTGGGTCATGTGGACTTCAGTACTCAATAACTTTTCAAGCAACCTCCTCAAATCAGGGCTCCATTTTATTCTCTATTTATATGCTTCCACTCTGCCAAATTCTCCAGAGGCATAATGTTTCTTTTCATTGCTATGCTGATGACACACAGATTTAACTCCCACTGAGATCCTGGCTGCAGACTCATAACCCAATGGCCCATAACCGTCTCCAACTTAACACCTCCAAATCTGAAATAATACTGTTTAATCCACCTCACACCATCCCTAGTCCCAACAGCCTCATTCCACTATCCAGTACTATCAAACCCACTGCCAAAAAACTTCATTTTTGACTCAGACTTCACCCCACATATCAATAAAGTTGTCCAGTCCTGCTTCCTCCATATCAGAACCCTCATTTTCTCCCGTCTAAATTACTGCAACTCTCTTTTTAACCGGCATCAACCACAAATCACTATCTCGCCTCCAGCTGGTTCAAAACTCAGCAGCCACCCTTCTCACTGGCTGGAACACATTACTCCATCCTAGCTTCACTTGCTCCTTGTCCATTTTAGAGTTGATTTTACTGATCACGTTTAAGGCTTGTCACGGTCTGGGCCTGTTCGCAGCCTTAGATCCTCGGGGGGATCTTTAAAATCACTTTTTAAAACACATTTTTTATAGACTTGCTTTCATGTGATGCTGTCTTTTTATCTTTTCATCATTTTGCCTTTTCTCTGTTCATCGCTACTTACTGAGTGTAAGTCCTATAACTTGGTATTTCCACTCATCTTCAATCTTCTGAATTTTCTTTTTCTCCTTCCTGTCCTTTAGAGCTGCCCCATCTTTTGTTGTGTATGTATTGGTATGTGTACTTATGTGCTGTGTATATTTATGTTTTGTTGATATTTTTGTCTGTTTTGGTAAAGCATTTTTTAAGCTGTTGTTTTTAAAGGTGCCATACAAATAAAGTTATTAATTTTAAGGATTTTAAAGTATTTTATGTGAGGGCCTGTGAAACAAATGTACCTTCAATGTAGAAATCTTCACACTAGTATTCTTCAGTTGATTGCTGGTGAAAAGCAGGTATGTAATGGTATGGTAATATAAAAAAATCAAAACTGAGAAAAAAGACAACTCTGTAACATACATACAAACACATAGTTGTTGTTGATTAGGCTTCTTGTTTATAAAATGTCAGAAAATGGTAAATGCCTGTTATAATTTCCCACAGCGCAAGGTGATGTATACAGATTGCATGTTTTTGTCTGACCAAAAAAAAAAATATATATATTATACTGTATATATTTATTTTAATATTGTATATGACAAAAAACACAAACAATGAATCGCTTATCAAAATGATGGCGGATATGACGGATAGTTGCAGCTTTAGCTGTGTGGCAAACCACTTTCGGGTGTGTTTTTATGTATAGTTGGTTGTGTGAAATGCCCATAATTTAGCTGTAATCATGTCTTCTTGTCTGACAGATGGGCTGACATGTTCTCAGCGAAGGGTTGCCATGATGATCCTGAACATGAATTTACTCACCCGTTTGTCCAGGTAAAGTAATAAAGGTGACAGGATTGTATCGCACTTGATTTTCACTCAGCACAATTATTAATTACTGTCAGGTACCTGCTTAAAAAATATGTCATGTTTAGTTATTGATTAATCAGATAGTTACTGATTTAAATCAAAGTAATTCAAAATGTTGTTCTGACAAGCTGTGTTCAGTGGTTCCTGGTATGACCCTTTGGCCCTTCTGTGTGGTGTTTGCATGTCCTCCCATGTGTTAGCGTTTTTTTTTTTTATCTGGTTTCTCCAGGTTTCTCTGACAGTGTAAAAGATATGGTGTTAATTAATAGTTTAATTGTGTTGACTCTAAAAAATAAAATCCAATCAGTAATTTTTTTCTGAACTGCTGTTAAATCAAAAATTATAATCCGTTTCCTCTCTGTCTCTTCCTTTCACTCTCCATGTCCAGGCAGTGGGTATGTTTCTGGGTGAGTTCAGCTGTATTGCAGTCTTCTACATCTTACTTTGGTATGACAGACGTCGCCCAGAGCCCAAGATAAACCCAGGCCAGAGCTTTAACCCTCTCCTCTTCTTTCCACCTGCCATGTGTGACATGATGGCCACCTCCATCATGTATGTTGGTAAGTAAACTTTTGTTAAAGTGATCCTGTGTTGTTTATCTGGTGTATGTCATATGCGTTAGCATTTGAAAGCTTGTGTCCTGATCTGTTTTTCCACTTCAAAGGTCTATAAAATGACGTAAATCCCATTAGCCAAACTGAAAAGAGGATCTCCTTAAAGAATCCATTTGTCAGGAGAAAGATAATCGAATCAAAGATGGTGTTGTTTTCCTCAGTGTCAATTGGGTGTAGTTTGCAGCCACTGCTTTTCAACTTCATTGAGTGGAATGCTTTAATTGTTTACGTGTCACAAAAAAAAAAAAAAAAAAGGCATTTCCAGATGATAAATGTGATCATGTGTCCAAGACAAATGTCCTTGATGGACAATAAAAAAATTGTAGAAAATGACCTTGGTTAATGAAAGTTTTTGGGTTTGCAGCTCTCAACATGACCAGCGCCTCCAGCTTCCAGATGCTACGCGGCGCCGTCATCATCTTCACTGGTCTGCTTTCTGTGGCATTCCTGGGGCGACGCCTGATATTCAGTCAGTGGCTCGGCATCTTCACCACCATCCTGGGCCTGGTCATAGTGGGCCTCGCCGACTTCTTCAGCGAGCACAAAGACAACCCGCACAAACTCAGCGACGTCCTCACAGGTGAAGTGGATTTTAGTTTTAATGTGATGCTGTAATCAAGTCTGGTCAATCCATGGTGTTGCAAGATGACAGCAGGAAAAGTTAAAAAGTGTAGCCATTATTTGGTCAAATGTTTTCTTATGATACAGTAGAGCAGGCAACGTATCTACGTATAAAATCCTCAGTACAACATGAAACTACATTGAAAAGGATTTATTTATAACAGCAGTAAATTAAAGACGACTACTCTCTTCTGTCCTGCAGGAGACCTTCTGATCATCATGGCTCAGATCATTGTTTCAGTGCAGATGGTCCTGGAGGAAAAGTTTGTCTACAAACACGATGTCCATCCGCTTCGGGCTGTTGGGACCGAAGGTACAGCAGTTGTTCACTTGCAGTTACATGTGTTTGAGATGGGGGGGGGGGGGGGGGATAGAATGCGCAAATATCCTGAATTCCCAGTCACAAAAGTCAATAATCAAAGGTCAAATAACAACAGATATCAGTCACCTTCTAAGAGGAAGGAAGATGGAATCAATAAAACAGAGTATTATAGAGTTTCAGAGGCCCTTGTGACAGTGATGTTCGATGCACAGTATTTGCAAAAGGATAAAGTAGGAGTAGTACTGAGGGACAAACACAGGAACTTACTCCACATTGTACACAGAGTTTGACCAAATAAATTAATACATGTTAAAGCAGCATTAATCAATGTCAATGATCTCTTATAGGGATGAACCCACAGCTCTTCTGAGCTTTTCAGCATCTTTCATCCTGTTATTTTAATTGTACCGACTGCAGCTTTAGTGCTTTGCTTTACTCTCAGCGCTTTCTTGTTACTAGCAACGCCAGGCAACAGTTCTTAGTGGAAAAGCTCTAAAAACCAACTGAATACGGCAGTTGACAGTTAGCAGCTAGCAGCTAGCTGGTGAACATGGTGGAACATTAAGCAGCTAAATGAAACCAAAACGGCTCAAAGGAGTGAATACTGGAATTACATTTGTCAGCTGGCCAAAAACACAACAGCTAATTTTGTTACAGTGGCTTGCATACGTTTACACACCCATGCTAATGTTGATTAAAAAGAGGAATAAAAAAATCCAACCTTTTAAGGACACCAATTTTCTTTGTGAATGAATAATGTTTTGTAAATAAATGAATGATCTTCCTTAAAATACAGGGGGTATACGTATACACACCCCTATGTTAAATTCCCATAGAAGCAGGCAGATTTAGATTTTTAAAGGCCAGTTATTTCATGGATCAGGATACTATGCATCCTAATAAAGTTCCCTTGGCCTTTGGAATTAAAATAACCCCCCCACACACACACATCATCATATACCCTTCACCATGCCTAGTGATTGGCATGGGGAACTTTCCATAAGATTATCTCTCAGTGCAAATCAAACCAGCTATTAGGCTAACTGAAACAACACCATGCCTGCCTCTATGTCTATGTTTTAGCCTAACACACGTGTGCCATCGCTTAGAGCATCTTTAATCTTTTTTGAGCTGTTTTTAATGAATGTCTGCCACTTATCACCTTATTGCACTTAATTATTATTATTATTAGGACAATGGTTCCCAACCTGTGGGTCGCGAGATAAATCTGAGGATTTGTAACATGACTAACAAGGGGAAAAATACGGAAAACATTTCTGCAACCGAAGTTATGCTTGTATTTTATTTTTTAGACTTTCATCTAAGCTTTGCTATTGTCTTGTGAATAACTGGAGCAAAGGTAAATGCAGCAAGGTAAGTCAATCTTTGGTGGTCTGGTGGACTGGTCACATGCGGTGATGAATGGTTCCCAGAAGACTTGATTCCCCACTTGATGCCCTTTTTCCCCTACCACCGGATTCACCACTAATGTCAACCTATAACCACTATAGTTTTACACATTGTAATGCATGGTCAATAAAGCTAATTTATGTGAAATTATACCTCTTTTTTTTTGTTTAAAGAAAGCAGAAATTATGATTTTTTTTTTTTTTTTTGACAAAAAGTTACGATTGAGTGCACAGTCACAGATACAAAACTTTAGTAAGGATACTGTCTGGAAACCATTTTATTGTTGTTGTTGTTTTTTCAAATGCTATAAAAAAATGAATAAAACACCCAAAATTCAATGAAAGTAGTGAACTGATCATTTATTTTATTTGCAAACAGACAGGTGAAAGGGTCACAAGTTCAAAAAGGTTTTGGACCACTGGTCATCATAAATTCTGTTTTCCATGTGCAGGTTTCTTTGGGTTCTTCATCCTGTCGCTGCTTCTCATCCCGATGTACTTCATCCCCACCTTCAACTTCAGCAACAACCCACGGCAGGTCCTGGAGGACACGCTGGACGCCTTCTGTCAGATCGGACACAAGCCTCTCATCCTGTTGGCTCTGATGGGCAACACTGTTAGCATCGCCTTCTTCAACTTTGCTGGCATCAGCGTCACTAAAGAGATCAGCGCCACCACCCGCATGGTGCTGGACAGCCTGCGCACGCTGGTCATCTGGGTGGTGAGCCTGGCGCTGGGCTGGGAGCAGTTTCATGGCCTGCAGGTGCTGGGCTTCCTAGTCCTGCTGGTGGGTACAGCGCTCTACAATGGACTGCACCGCCCCCTGCTGGCCAGGATACCGTGCTGCGTTGCCATGATGAACACAGAGCAGCAGGAGGACAGCCCCGGAGAAAGAGAGAGACTGCTGGGGGACGGCAACGTGCAGGCCGACGACCAGAGCTAAGACTTGAGCCCTGACAACGTCCCAGTGAACTGGGAATGAAATGAAAAATGAATCATCAACATCTTTTTAAAGTGTTTTAAAATGACTGAGCTTCTATACCAAGTGGTTTTTCACTTGTTATTGTAAATAACACGCTTCTCCTTCTCTAAGTTGTAGTTTTAAGGCTGTAATGCACACTAAGAAAAAAAGGGAACTGTCATTAAATCACACTTGTTAAATGGTGTTTTAGTATTTTTACTCAGGCCTGTGTTGACCTACAGAAGACAAATACATGTAATAAGATGTAATGTGTTGACAAAAAGAGATATTTTTTAAAAGAAAATACACATCTGAAACAATGCAAAGTCTTGAAATATGTTTGTGCTGCACGATTAGATATTGTTTTTGACAATCAATGGATTATTTAATTGTCAGAAAGGGAATGTGACAAGGTTTTAATAATCAATTTATCACCACGATAGTTAACCCAAGCAAAAGTAGTTTCTCTTTCCAGCTTCTTAAAAGTAAAGACTTGCTGCTTTAAACTCAATATTTTTGGGTTTTGGACCGTTGGTTGCACAAGACAATCTATTTGAAGACATCATCATAGGCTCTCAGAACTGGTGAGTTGAAAGTTTTACCATTTTATGACATTTTGTATCCTAAATGATTCATCTAATCAAGTCGCAATGCAGTCTGCATGAAGTTCTGCTCGGATGTGTAGAAAGTTTGCCCTTGCTGTGCTCTCCAGCTTGGGAAACCAGGTGTACAAGCGTTTAAGGACACTGAAGCACTCGGGAGGGTAAAGTTTAAAAAAACCTTTATTATATTTCTTTGCTGAATCGTTCAAACAAGGCAACACATTTTGGCAATTGGGGCTTTAATCAAGGTAAGTATAAAATGTTTGCATTCAAACTGTATTTTATAGCCTATTGGCCAGTAGTCACATGGTCAGTAGGTAAAGAGTGACATAATTGTTGGATAGTCACATGACAGACCATATTTAGCAGTAAATAAATCTGAAGATATGAATATATCAATATGAAGGAAAAAAATTAAGATTTTTTGTAAATACAAATTTTTTATCAGAAGGGATAGAAAAGGAAAGGAATGGCCGTAATGATATCTGATGATATAATGAACACTATAATGTTTTTAAATGCATACTTGTGAAATATGCATCATCCTTTAACTTGAAATAACATTATGTTCTTTCTTGAAGCCTCACTGGCCCCGATAGGATGGAAATTTAAACAGAATTGTGATGAAGATTTGACGTTGGAGCTCTGTGAGCAGCCAGTAAGGGGTCCAGTGTCACCAGCCCCAACGCCAGCAGCTGACACCTGCCTTCACTTCCTGAGTCAACCCAACTTCCTCCCTGAAGACCGGTCGTATGCTTTAGTAGAAGTCAAAGGTTAAATGCAGGAATCCCCAGAGATCCACACACACGACCCCGTCCGGGAACAGGAGGAAGGAACATGTGTTAATTGACCAAATACACGTGAACCACATGAACACACTGATGAAGAAGTTAATGTTGTTGCAGATGAACTAGAATCAGTTACTTGACAAAGCATCCAGGAAACCGATTGCCTTGAAAAGTATATCTTCTAGTTAGGTTGATTTTAATTAAGTTGGATTTACTTAATTGTGTGAAGTTGTCCAACTTAAGGCAAGTGATTTAAACTATTTATATCTATTATTATGAGTGTGTTTGAATAATCATTTAAATTTAATCACTGGGCTGTTTGGAGAAGAGCCATTGTGGGTCCTTGTTAATTTTATTTACTTTTGATGTATTGTATTTTGTTGTTACTCGGTTATACAGCTTTATGTTCTCAGTCCAAAATCACGCACACACACACACACATACACATACACATACACATACACACACGCTTATATTGTGTGTCTTAGTAACACACGAAATGACCGCTAGATGGCAGCATTTTGCTATTATAAAAATTAAACGCAGCTCTTTAATGTGTGGCTGCTAGTTAGGGTTCTAGGCTGCTACCTTGTCAACTACGGACATTATGTTTTCTACAGTAAGATTATGGTCAGGAAGCAAAATTAATCCATTATAAATGTATGAGCTTTAAATGGATATAAATACGCTAAATGATTTTTAGTGCTGCACAACTCTGAAATGAATATCTTGATAATCTACAGCTTCTCTACCGCCCTAAATAAACGTTATATATATATATATATATATATATATATATATATATATATATATATATATATATATTATATATATATATATAATTTAGACAATAACATATTTTAGCTGTAAGCTAATACTGGGAAGAGCCAGTGTGTTCAGAAAGCTGCAGGTGTTTATCACATTTCATTTTAGGGAAATGTGTTTATAGCGCAGCAGCTATACAGTTGGACCAAGATATACAGCCTGTGTAATAAAAAATAAAGATATTTAAAAAGCCCAAGTAGTAAAGAAGACTCCTGGGACAGCGTGGAAAAAACATTTCCAGTAGCTGTTTTCTGGACAAATTTGTCCCGATGCGATCTGTCCTCCCATGAGACAAACTGACCTTTTCTAAACCCCGGAGAAAAAGCCTGTGAAATACTAAAATAGATAGATAGATAGATCCCAAATTAAAGTCTTGTATATTTTGATCTTTTTAACCATCCCTAAAATGTGCTTTAAAACATTTAATAATAATGCTGTCTTGAATATTAAATTTGTGAAACTTTAAACATTTTCATATAAACTGTGTCATGTTTACAGGAGATGAAACACCTCTGGTTTGCACCTTCAGACACGCTGCTGCTGTTTGGAGTTTCTCGGCGATAGATTGTATCGTTCCGCGGCCGCGGATTGATTTGGCGGAGGTGTGACGCATTAAAACTGCACAATGCTGTGCTCTGCGTCAGACCGCAGCCTGATGACGGCACTTAACGCGTCACCTTACAACATAACATTCTTTACGATGTCATGTAAATTCAATACAAATGCTCATTTTGTAGCTTTTTGGCACATTTGTTTCAAAAGACGTTTTTGAACCTATAGGCCTAAAGAAGTGAACATTATTTCGGTTTCTGGTCAACAACACTTTACTGTTCTCACTATATCAGCAGTAACAACAACACTTCCTCGTTTTAGTCCATCACATGTCGCTGAACTAACCAATCAGCTAGCAGAACTTAGACTCAGGTAAATGTCTATGGAAAAACAACAGAGGCAGATTCTTAATTGTTGATGTAAGTAATTAAACATGCAAATGTGCAAGTAGGCTACAGACTGTTTAAAGACAAATTGTAAATTGTATGAAAATGTAATACATTTTTAGTAAATTAACTCAAATATATTAAATAACTAACAAATATAAGTTGTTTTTTATTACTATTATTATTATAGGTTATCTGTTATATATTTCCTTGTTAAACAACAGTCATTAGGACAAAAATCGTAACTTTGCTTTATTTCTTTTGCAATGGTTTGTGTTCCTGAGAACAGGAGAAGCAGCAGCAGCAGCCTAATGGTTTGTTATTCTGACCTTTTGTGTTTCCATTAGTCTCTCCTGTGCAGTATTTAGCTCACTGCGCTGCTTACAGTAGGCCTATGTGATTTAACCGTGTGTACATTTGCACACCGGACCTGTAGAGGGCCCTGAACTTGCCGCACAAGAGGCGACTTTAATCTGTTCTAATGTAAACACGTGGTTTTGCTCAAAGGCACTGAGTCGCCGTCATATTTAAAAGCTTCCATTAAAGCAGCTCCTTCAGTTTGTTTACAGCAGAGGGCAGGCCGGGGTGAGTGTGATTAGTCTACCACTCCAGTGCCCAGCTAATGATGACCACTTAATGTTTTAAACTCTCACTGTGCACAGCAAAGAGGCAAAAGCACACTACCACAAAAGGAAACACAGGGCAGCCGCTGGACTCAGATGAGGTCATCATTCATTCATTCTACCTGCAATATTGGACCTCATTGCTGTCATTTGGTTAATCTTACCCATTATTGGCAGAGGTGGAAGAAGTACTCCTCCTATCTTTTACTTCAGTAAAAGTAGCAATACCCCAAGTAAATTAATGTATTTGTTTTTTTTACCAAAGTAAAAGTGCAAAAGTATTATCATCAACATTTTAAGTAGCCTACTCATTTTTCAGACTGGACCATTAAGGCTATATTATATTATTGGATTACAATTATTGATGCATTAATGTACCTTTATGTTGCAGCTGGTAAAGGTGGGGCTAATTTTAATTACATACAAAAATGTAGCTGTTGATTTATATGTTGTACTAGAAATCTAAATCTGCAAAGTATCTTGTAACTAAAGGTATCAAAGGAATGAAAAAATGGAAATACTCAAGAAGCCTACCTACTTCTCCAGTAATGCACGTGCCACTGAGAGTTTCCAGATCATCGCCTGTGTTTCTGTCAGTCCACTTTGAGTCTGTGTAACACTTATTTAACGCCTGAGAAAGAGGTTTCCAATCAACACCAGTCAACTCCAGATAATTTCAATAAAAAAATCAACACCTATTACAACTTTAAAATTGTAGACAGATGTGATGAACTCCAGACTGTAAGGATTGGGGGCATTTTGGGTTTTCTTTGTCTTCCTGTGATCAGGTTTTTACAATTTGAAGGTGAATGATTGCTGTTTGATTCTTTCTCTGTCTGCAGCTGCTGCAGTCGCTCTACATGGACGGCACACAGCGACTAAAGCACTGCTGAAATGTAAATACAATTGTGATGTCGTTTCCATTTTAGGCCACTTTATACTTCTACTCAAGGAATTTTTTTTTTTACTCCTCTACATTGATTTGAAACCTGTAGTTATTAGTTACTTTTCACAGATCACAGTTTTTTGTAATACAATTAAAACCGCATATACTTTCAACCTTTAACCTTGACAAAGTACCTTGAAAATATAATCTACTAAAATTACAATAACATTTTTGAGATTTAACCAATGGTTTATATTTTTGGCTTGTGACCTCTCAGTTGTCAGCAGAGACATGTTACCTTTAAACTCACAGGGTTTCTTTTAAATAACTGTTTATAGCCCAAAGAGTTGAAATCATCTTACGTTTCACCTTAAAATAGTAAAAAAAATAATAGAAATTTGAGCAGAAATGATAATTTTTGTTGTTTCTTTTACCATTAATCATCTCACTACACTACACTCTTAGGAGGGCCCTGTCCTCTAGGTTGAGAACCACTGGACTAAACTGCATATACAGTCATTTTAATTTTAATTAGCTACCATGTTGTGTGTGTGTGTGTGTGTGTGTGTGTGTGTGTGTGTGTGTGTGTGTGTGTGTGTGTGTGTGTGTGTGTGTGTGTGTGTGTGTGTGTGTGTGTGTGTGTGTGTGTGTGTGTACACAGTATTTTTCTGCAGAATTTGTACTTTTGCTACTTGTGTTTTCTGACTGTGAAACTATGTGATGATGATAATCTTTAGGTAAAAGTACAGAAGTATTATCAGCAAAATGTACAAGCCAGCCCGTGTGTTTATCTCTCCGCTGGCTCACAGTTTATATCACTTTCAAATTGTTTAATTCCGTTTTTGTTTACTTGTTGATGCAGTTTGTTCCGATCAAAATGAAAACTACATTTGTAACAAATGCAAAAAAAAGGGAAAAAATAAGCCAATAACCAGAATAGAGAACATTTTGTCACTGGGGGGAGCTGCTTGTACATTTACTGCCTTCACATGTTCATTATCCATAAAACATGGATTCTGTTTAACTACATTCACAACCTGATGATATGGAAAAGTCAAGTGTTCATTGGCTTGAAACAAGAGATATCTTTGGGTATGTGTACTTTACTTAAGTACTACAATTATATATGGTATACCCTGTGACAAATATTGTACTTTTTACTCCACTATATATATTAGTATACAATTTCACAGCTCTAGTTACTTCATATGTTAAGATTTGCACACTTTACTTTTATTGTCAGAGGTAGTGTAATATACATACTGTCTATAGCTTTTTAAAAGTTGTCTCTCGTCTTACTTTAATTTCTAATTTCATTGTTTCATTCAAAAAGCTCTTCGTCGGTTTTATCTGTTCTTATCTCTCTAATCTTACATAGAAACACTTTATTTTAACTTATACATAAAATGTGATGCATTGTTACAGCTTAAACTAAGAGTATAGATCTATTAGCTCCATCTTGACCAACTACAACAGTAAAATACGTACATGTTAATGTGACAGTGATGTTGATTATATACTAAAATACACAATTATAAAAGATTAACAGGGGGGTTTTCTGTGTTATCAGTACTTGTGTTTTTCATACTAAAAGTACATTATGCTGGTAATACTTCAGTACTTACAGTTTTAAATGCAGAACTTTTACTTGTAATGGATTATTTGTACTTTGTGGGAAGGATATTTAGAAGATCTGAATTTGTTCCAACACTGTCCAGAAGATGCTTCTTCATGTGAACAAAGATGTGAACAATTTAGAAATTGATTTAAATTTTAGAACACATAATGACAATCGTGTTTCATAAAATAAATATGCAAAGTAGAACAAGACACATCACGGGATGATGGACATTTTACCTCCTACATGCAAGTGAAAAATCATTTGAGTTCATCTCTACCTCAGAGAGAGTTCAGTGTTTGAAATAAATTGGATGTAATCAGGATCACATAAACAGGGACAGTCTTGTTTTGACTTTATACACATCCCTGAGTTCTGTTTTTTTTCCTTCTTTCTGGAAATGATGGCAGGGTGCCATACAGAAGGCTGTGTACAATGGCTCAGGTCCCATTAAATCTGCGAAAGTTCCTTCCTGAGGCAAACATTGCCAGAAATAGTAATCTTGGCTTGGAGCTGGAGTCTTCCAGAGGGGGAGCAATAATTCTCAATGTAATAATGGAAATCATGTAATTCTGCCCTGCAGCCTCTGATCCAGCAGCGCTGCAGTCCGAGATGCTCATTCACTCTTCCTCCGCCTGATAAGGCTTCCTGAAAAACACACAGCGAGCAATCAGGCGACAACAATGGGCTCCGTCTTTAAACCTCAGGTAGTTGGCGTTGCACAGCAGCACGGCTTTGTTTTCATCCGCAGTGAGCATCATAAAAGCTTTGACTTTTTGTTTTCATGCTGTTTGTTTAAACTGCACTGCAGAGTGTATGGGCTGTTCAGTGATGGCCATAAAGTAGAGCTGCTGGTTAAATCATTCATGTTTAAGCTGAATAAGGAATTGGTAGTCATTTTATAAACCAAAGGAAAGCTGTTAGTTATGAATAGTAAGTGATAATCACAACAACTATGTTTTGGTCTTTATTAAACACTAGAGTTTAAGAATATGATGGGAAAAGATCCTTTGTTCAAGTAAAAGTACATAGCAATGTAAAAAATACTTTGCAACATTGCAAGGAAATGGCCTGTATGCAAAAACCCTAAGTAGTCAAAAAAGTAACCATACTGCAAAAAAATGTCCCCGCTGACTGATATATTGTCATGACATTATTAGATTGTCAGACTACTTTACTGTATATACAGTTACTGCAGGCAGTTTAGTTGAGTGGTTCCACGACCTACTGTAGGTGTTAGGCCTCCGACGGGTCTCAAAATAAATCTGGGTGGATGTGAGATTAATAAATTTATTAGAAAGGCTGGGGGGGAAAACTGAACTTTTCTTTAATCTTAGCATTTTTTTGAAATACATTGGAAAATGTACCTCTTAGAACCAATTCTAATTCTAAAACTTTAGCAGCAATATTTAGAAACTGGTTTGACTTTAGTTTATTGTGTTTTTTATGTACAAAGCTTGATCTGAAAAGTAACAAGTATAGCTAACTATATGTATCAAATAAATAAGTAAAAAATTACAATGTTTCCCTCTGACATGCAGTGGAGTAGAAGGATAAAGTCAAATGGAAATACTCAAGTAAAGTATATCAGAATTGTACTCATGTACAGCTTTTGAGTGTACTTTCTATTTGACTTGTGGTGCATGGTTGTGTTTGTCTATGAAGAGATGATGATGATGATGATGATGATGATGATGATGATGATGAACATCTTAAGACTATGAGGTGACTGAAAATGGATTTAGTGGACAACAGGACAATATTCTGTTTCCAAACTACTTCAGGAAAAAAAAACAAAAAAACAATCAGACTTTTTTTAGGATTTTACAACTGTGAGTGTTCTTCTTTTTTTTACACAAGTCCAAAGCACTTACAGTCCCTTAACCAGAGACAGGAGTCGCTGGCACTGGCAGTGGGCCCACCTGCCATCATTTATACAGCTCCACAGAGGACTGGCTGGGAAAATGAAACAGAGGTGAATAACAGTACCCAGCAGGGCTCTGGCTAAAGAAGTCCTTTTTCAGTTTTTACAGGTGATTTGTGAATCAAATGCATGTTGGTTTTTTTTGTTTTTGTTTTTTTAGAATATTCAATATTAAGACCTGAACTTCTAGGATTCTGCATCGATATGAAGCCAGAAGCAATGTCAGGTTTATTTGCATTACAAAACTATAGGCCTACACTTTGTGCTGCAGGTTAATGCTTATGCCCCGATTCTCTCATATACATTAAAATCAAGTGGTGGTAAAACGTATAACTGCATGAAACGATGTAATCAGACTGTAGGATTACGGCACGGCTTCTTCACGGCACAAACTGTCTCTGTAGTAGAAACACTGTGATGTCTTCACGAGCACAGTTACCTTCTGTATCCTCCGTATATCTGCAGTTTGGGATTCAGCCCTGAAAAAGAAATCATCTGTCCAAACTGAAACCCTTTTTTTGTGATTATTGTGTCATTATTTTCATTTCATTTAAATGATCAATATAAGCAGATGAAATGCATCCTTTACAGAAGGAAATACATTCGCTTAATTTATGTGGACTGGCTCATGAAACATCATTTAAATCCACACGTTATAATGTTTAAATCAAAAGGAAACCCTTTTATGTCTTCAGGGACTTCTAAATAAGGCAGATATTAAATGGCACAAACATGTCTTTAAAATATTTATGAAGAAGTTAGTTCTCAGTTCATGTGTGGTGTGGCATGCATTTCTTTCTTATACGGCAAATCACAATTTCAATTCAAAATCCCATATCCAGCAACAAAACATTATTATGATTTCGAATCGCAAATGCTCTCATGAACTGTGGATTTCTATCATACAGTACTGTAGCTGAAAAAGCCTAAACGTGAGACTAAAATGAACCCGGCTTGTCATAGCAGCGGCGCTCTGTAAATGCCTGATTTACAGTCTATGGGAAAGGCTGATCTGAGGTCTGTGCTTTTCAGTGTTTCCCACTGAAAAGCTCATCAGCACCTGAAATAACTTGAGGCGTGCTGCGTCTGCTACATCCTCTTCCCTGGATTGTTTTGACTGCATGATGGAGGGCAAACGTTAAATCTCTATTTCTAATTTTAACCCGGAAAAGTGTAACTCGAAAACAGCATGATAGGAGGCAGTCAGGGTCATCGGCGCTTCCGCCCGCATGAATCAAGACTAAATGAATGCGGGGTTCAGAAGCCATTGTTTCAACACTTGCGAGAGAAACATGCGATCGGAGAGTCTGGGGGAGAGGGTGGGGGTGGTGGGGGGGGGACATTATCAAGGACAGTAGAAGAGGGGGAGAAAGCGCGAGAGAGTTCATTTTCTATTGACAGTTAAAAATAAATATAAAGTAGGCTATATAAACTTAAACGCATAAACAAGATAATAAAAGTTATCATTGCACATATTTAAAATGTGTTGTTTTTAGGTCAATTAAGATATATTCGTTCAAGTTAAAGCAGCAGGAAATATTATAATTTGCCTTTCTAGGTACTATTTAAATTATGAAAAGGTTATTGGCCAGGACCCAACGTGTCAATCTTGAGGGGCCTCGCGGATGAAGTATCGCCTCTGAAGTTAATTGTGTTTTGGTTGTAGAGGGGAATCGGTTTCCTCTGTTTATTATGAGCATGGGGACGGATTTGCGTCACCGTGCAACTTGCAGGTCGAGATAAAGTTGCACAAATATTGAAAAAGGGAAGTTCTAACAGTCATTATAAAAGTCCCCCCCCTCTGCTCCGGAAGAAATAAGGATTTGTGCTGTATCCTAAAATACTAAACCAGATTCTATTTTGGGGGCAAATCTAGCAGGAATATCCGCTCATTTAACACGAATCACAGCCCATCAAAAACAGGAAGAGTGAAGCTAATAGAGCCTCTCCTGGGCTCGCGGGGTCATTTGATTACACGTCCATTTTGTACAGTTATTTACATTATTAGATATATTTGACTATTTCATACAATACAACCGTGTGGAATATGTATCGATTTGATATTGATTTTTTTGCAGGGTAATATCAGTATTCTGTGTTGAAAAGTGCCTTTTTGGAAAATATGTGTATAGTGCACTGAGAGTTAATGGGTACAATGTTTGTGTGTGCGGTGATGGGTGTGGGTTCTCTTTAAGTGATCAATCCATCATCTCAGGATCAAAATGACTTCTGTGTGCGTGTGTGTGTGCGTGCGTGTGTGTGTGGTGTTGTGTTATTATCCTCATTTGTAAGGGCGTGATGTGAGCGAATGCAAAGCAGCCATTGGCTCAGAAAGCAACCAATCAGTGTCAGCGGAGAAACTTCAGAGAGGAACTGCAGGGTTTGGATTTCAGAGTTGGGAGAGCGATTTTGGCATTGACGCAAAGAGGACGGTCATCTATCCCCCTAAAACGCCATCCCTGCTTTTTTTACATGCCTGTCCGTTTATACCCTCTTCTGAGAAACAATAAGACGCATTAGAGGCTGCGGGATGTACACGGCCGGGCTGAACCCGTTTTACGCGTCAAATTTTAGCCTCTGGTCTGCGTACTGCGCGGGGGGCTTCGCTGTGGATACGACGAAGAAACCCTCGTTTTGCATCGCAGACATTTTGCAGGCTGGAGATGGAGAGAACATCCCGGGATCCTCGGCCCTCATGTTGCATATGGGACACCACCACCGCGCGCAGCACGGGCACTCCGGCAGCTCGCCGCTGCGCCCTTCTCCCGTCGCGCCCGAGCCGTCGGTGTACGGCGCGAGGGTGAGTCCGACGTCTCCTTACCACAGACACGGACTACAGCTAACATCAGTCAGAACTGCATATAACTCCCAACAAGCCCCCCCGCCTTCAAGCAAAGACCTCAAATTCGGAATTGATCGGATATTGTCGACAGACTTTGATCCAAAAGGCAAAGAAAAGTCGTCATTAAAAGGTAAGAATAAAGATTGTATTACACGCTGACTTTTCCAACAGTTTTGTGGTGTTTAGAGAAGCTTCCTGTCATGTCAGCCAAGGAAGACAATACATAGGGATTTGTTTTATGGCCATTTCTTTTAAAGATATCATTAACAAGTCCAAACTTTAGAAACTGAAAGCATCAAAGTAGAAGCAGCTAGTGTAAAGTACCAGTTTTATAACACTGACAGGCTTGTTCTCAGAGTAGTAACATGCACTTTAAGGAGCCCTGTGGGGAAATCCTCTGCTCTGTTGGCCCCTAACCAGAGAGGTCAGAGGTCAGGATCAGCTACAAACAGCTGGAAGTTTGCTCAAAGACACTTAAGCAGTCACACTTGAACTATGAATTTGTTTGATGGTCTCTCTAAATACCAGACCATCTTGCCCCCCAGGTTGCCAGTGTGACTCTTTGTTTCCTGACTGAAGCCCATCATCTCTCGCTTTGTAACAGATCTCACATCCATCGTTAGCTCGAACCGTCAGTCAGGGATCCACATCCCTATTCAGCCTCCGGCCAGCCAGTACTTCTCCTGCATAGACCCCGGGATGAACGACGCGTCCTCCATGATGAATTCACTAGGCAGCAGCAGCAGCAGGCATTCAGGCCAGCATCAGTTTCAGGACACCTTCCCAGGTAGTCACCACATGTAGGACATGTAACAGACAGGAAACTGGCCCGTCCAGCTCTCTGTTTGGAGGTGTGAGACACCTGCAGTGAATGTTCCTCTGGTTTCTGTTCTCTGTTTTGTTTTAACCTCATGTCCTCCTCCATGTCTTTTAGGTCCGTATGCCGTCCTCACTAAAGACACCATGCCACAGACGTACAAGAGGAAAAGGTCGTGGTCGAGGGCAGTGTTTTCAAACCTGCAGAGGAAAGGACTTGAGAAGAGATTTGAAATACAGAAATATGTCACCAAGCCGGATAGAAAACAGCTGGCTGCAATGCTCGGGCTGACAGACGCTCAGGTAAGAAGCTTGTTGACTAAAAGGTCTTATTTTAGGATGGCATCTTGAAGAATGGTCAAGTATTTTTTGGCGCAAACCATATCTACAAAAAAAGTTGTAAGAAACACCTAACGAGATTATTATTGAAATCAGGCCTTCAAATTAAATACGCAAAGTAGGTTTCTTTTCCATTTGTTAGCAGTTCAGATGGTTAAATAAACAGAGATTAAAATGTATTTATTTGTCCTGTCAAGACATTAAAATGGTTATATGTTAATGTTTTGGAGGCTTGGTTTTTGATGTCATTTTATTGTTGGATGCCATGATGATGACGTACTGTAGCTATATTATTTACTGTATAATTTGTCAATTTGTTATATTTTCTTTGAATATGGACCCCAGATAGAAGGACCAAATAAACAAAGAAACAATAAGACCACAGGACTGTAGTTGGGCCTTGTCATTTTTAATAATTACATTTTTTATAAATTATATTTTCTATTTATTCTTAATTCCTTACATGGTTTAATGCTGCAGATTTCACTCTTTCAGCTTATAAAAATACTTGAAACAGCCTATAAATAAAGTTAGCCACATGATGCTAAAACTACAAATTCCCAAAAATACTGCAGTGAACAATACTCCCAATGTCCTCACTGGTAGCTATGGCCCTGGCAAACCAATGAAATGATATCAAATTAAAATGTGTGCTTCCATATTTGAGGGGAGAGTTGTAGTCACACCTAAGCCTAAAGTATTCATGAAGGTTTATCTGCAACCTGTATTCCTTACACAGATTAAAGGACGAGAAGTTAGATATTTAAAATGAATGAATGAATTAACAAAAGACCCAAAGAGCTCCAGATGTTTAATTGAAGTTGGCACTGCACCTGATTGGCTGAGAGGCGTCCCAGTGAAATGTCACCATATCTTGAGCAACACTTGTTGTTTACATTTCATCACACTGCAATAATGTCACATCCACTTCATCTCACCCAGCAACATGAATGAAAACTCACACAGATTATATACTTTTATTACTATTTCTATCCAATATTACATTAGACATTTTTTATTTTATTATTATGGTAAAAACATTTTTCCTGATATTTAATGTTTAATAATACTTTTTGTTACATTTTATATGCTGCTGTCTTTGCCACTTCTCCCTTCCTGGGCACTGGTTAGCTTAGCCTTGGAACGTGCGCAGTAGCCTATAATGAGTGCATCCATTCTCAAGGTAAAGAGTGAGAGAAAAACTTTTGTGGAGGCATTATATCCACACAAAAAAATATTTTAAAAGAGTGTGACTTACATCTAATGTGCCAAAATTCCGTTATGTTATTCATAAGCCTCTGCTTAATTTTGTACCTGGAAATGAAAAGAAAATGGAAGAATATTAAATACATGGCCATGCAAACATGCTGCCGTTGTAGGCCTACTGAATTATACACATGAAACAGTCTGATTTAACAGTGGCTGTGTGTTTGCAGGTGAAGGTTTGGTTCCAGAACAGACGCATGAAGTGGAGACACTCCAAAGAGGCCCAGGCTCAGAAGGACAAGGACAAGGAGCAGGCGGACAAGAGTGCGTCGGAGTCCGGCAGCAGGGAGCCTAAAGAGCCGGCTGAGGAGTCCGAGTGTGAGAGCGAGGGACGGAGCGAGTGTGAATCCGACGAGGCTCCGGAGGAAAACTCTGACGGACTTCTAGACATTTCTGAGCAAACAAACCAAACCAGCGTGATCATGAGCGGGAGCGGGCCGGCGAGCAGCGCGGAGGGGGGGCCCGCAGGCGCAGAGGCCTCTCAGACAGGCCGGCTGAAATGAAGGCTTTTCACTCTATGGACAAATGACTTTTATTATTTTTTTGACAGAAGAACGACAGTGATGTTAAAACGCACGTGGAGTGTCAATTCAACGCCACTATAAGGTGTCTGCGACCTAAAAACCAGGGCTGTATCGGTCTAATTCCTGGGAACAAGTGGAGTAACATTGTTCACGTCACATTATTTTAGCCCAGACAAGCAACAAAGCCCAAAATCATTTGTTGATTTGATTAGATTTTGTCTCGTTTTGTTTTCTGCCCTCTGTAAAGATCTTATGATAAAAACAAGGCTAATTTAAATTTAACTTCCGGCCACCTCCAGTGTCTCCTTACTGTCGTTTTCCTCTCAAGAGCTTTCGTGTGCATCATGTTTTCCTCATCTGAAGGAAATAATGCGGTTGTGAATTTTATTTTTTAGGTTATGAACCACTCGTTTCACGCGATCAATGAAATCTCAGAACATCACAGCCGTGTTCATGTATGTGTTTCGTTTGGATATATAGTTGTGCTATTTCGTTAATAATAATTTGCACTGAAAATATTGTAAATAAAATGTTTCATACTTTGAAAATCGGATCACGATGCATTTTTATTATTAACTGTTAGTCATATTCTTATTAGAATTAATATTAGGCCTATTTTTAAAATATAGTATAAATAAAGTATAAATGTGTATATAGGCTATAGCCTATATATACATTTATACTTATATATATAATGTAGCGGTTTTATAGGAGGAGTAGGAAAAATAAAACAAAATCAAAATACACAAGAAATCAAGAGAAGTTAGTGTGCACAAAAATATGCAACAAAACATACACAATAAATTAATAAATACATATTTTTAGGAACCAAGACTGTCCAGAATGGGGTGGTGTAATCCGCAAAAATAAATAATTCATCATTTGCATAATAAATACGTAGGCCTCTGACATAATTCACATAATTTGAATACAGGAGCCAACTGATTTTGTCGAATATTATTAAAAACATAATGTTTTTATTATAATAAATTTAATTAATTAAAATTGAAGCGAGGAGCATGAGCATGATTTATTTTAACGTACAAAAAGTCGAAAAGGTTGAGAGGACCATCTCAGACCTTCATTATAAATGTAGCTATACATCTTCTTCTCCTTTAAGAACATTAATGCAACTCAACTACATTCCTCCTGAGGAGGTTGCTGCTTTGGCAGCGCAGAAAGCGAGAGAAGAAGAAGAAGAGAGTAATTTATAGTTTGTATACATTTACTGGCTCCAGATAGCAGCAACAATCTGGATGAGTATATTTTATGTAACCAGACGCAGATACAATCAACATCTCCTCCATTTATAGTGCTGCTCATAACCTCCCTCTGCAGACCAGAGCCCACTTCAGACCCACTGTTTTTAACATGACTAACAACAAAAGACTGCAGTGAGAGGATAGAGTTGTGTTGAAATGACATTTCCCAATCAGCCTTATCATGATGGTCAACTGCTTGAGATTTATAAGATAGAAGGGATCTACATTATTTCTGCAATACACATCTTAACTATGTACATGCAGCACAATTAAACCTGTTTAAGGCTGTTTAATGACATGATGTCATGACACACGCCCTACCTTTACATGTCTATTAAGTCTACCTGTGTCTGTCAGAGTAATCATATTTTACAAGAGCCCCATATATTTGGAATAGCTCATGATGACTCTGAAGTGTCATTCCAAACTATACCGGAGTTTTGAGCAAACTAACTAACTTTCAGTGTCTTTAAAAAAGATCAATATTTAATTATATCATATAAACTCCACTGCATGTATATGATAGCTTTGAAGCATTACTTTGCAGATTTAAATTATTAATATAAAATATGAATCAACTAAGAAATTGTGAAGCATTATCATATATTTTGGTATCCAGAAGTATATAAAGCTGTTCAAATTAGCTCCACCTTTACCAGCTGCAACATTAGTGATGCTTACACAGTCATGCATCAATAATTATAAAACAGTAATACAATGTAACATTCTGCATATTGAGTACTTTTACATGCAGAGCATTAACTTATGTAAAAGTAACAATACCACACTATGGAAATACTCTAGTACATCATACAGTACTTGAGTAAATTTCCAAAACTTTCCATCAGTACTAAACATTATCCATCTATGAATTATGTAACTTGTTATGTTAACACCTCTGCTAAACAATGTGAAAGAGCAAAATCCTGATATAAAGTACTGTGTGATAATAAATAAACCCTGATCCTTTTTTAGCATTATATCTCAGTCAGGGTACTTCAAACCCTCTGGTATTTGTTTTCATGTTAGCAGCAACATCATAATGAGTGACCCAAAAACCACGACCATCACAAACTCTCTACTATAGGGTCCACTCTCCTCTCCTCCGGAAAGAGGATTGACCCCCCCAGAGAGCTGAAGTTTTTCCGTTTTAGCTTAGCATCTTGAATTTTACTTTTCATTTTCCCCTCTGCTGTCCGTACAGTATTACCTCCTGCTGCCTTTTGGAGATATTTTACCCCCTAACTCCAGCACAGTCTTCTCATAAACTGACGGTTATGAAGGGAATGGCACTTGTCTTAATCTTCCCTTTTATTTCATGCTTGATGAAAAGTTGTCAGAGTTATGCCTGTTTCCATGGAAGGCAGTAAAAAGCCCCGGGCACTTTATCAACCCAATATTAACTGTTAAACGCTCAAATATTAAATATCTGGGTGGGTTGAGTCTCGAATTATGCTTGAAAAGCAATAAATTATATTAGTATTTGCAAATGTACAATAACAATAACAATCCAAACGCTTAACATAATACTGAGAGGCCTTGATTTGTGAACTGTCCTAAGAACTTTTATGAGCAGGATAGGAGAAAGTCCATCTGGCCTGTATTTAATGTCAGCATTTCCCCCCTCCATTAAAAGCTGTCCTATGTGTCCCTCTTGGCAACCCAGGACAGGGCAACCCATAAAATAAACCAGCCTTGCAGATTTCGCCAATATTTAATGCTTTGAATGACTAACAGTGTAAAACAAATTACCTCAGTGAGAGCAGAGGAGGGGGTTTCTGTCAACAGTGGTTGAGGGATTAACGTGACTAAAAGCTGTGACGTCTCCGATGCTTTGAGGCATTATCTGTGAAGTTGTTTGATTGGCTGATGGAGATTTCTCCACCTTTGGCATGATGCATCAGGGGAAAGGCCTTTAAGTCTGTGGCCCCTGCTCGAGGAAAGGGGGGGGTGACAAAGCTTCAACAAGTGCTTGTAAAACTGCAGCTGATAAATGCAGCATGCAAAAAGATGGAGGCTTAGTTTGGTAATTCTGCTCCTTCCTCATTTGGGAGATGATGACCATGATAATGTCAGTAATTGTCATGATGATAATGTTCATGTGAACATTTCAAAAATATTATTGTGAATTCACTTTCATGCAGTGGAAGTGCAGAGAAAGTGCTGATATACTTTACTTAAAGGGAAACACCACTTAAATTAAGAATTCTAATATGTTATTATGATGGCAGAGGAAAATGTAGTAGCTAGGCTACTCTGTGTCTTTAGCTGCAGATTGTTGTACAGTAGGTCTACGTCCAAGTGTCGGAATCCTTTTGAGTAAAATACAGCCACACTTTAAACAGTTTAGCTGTCAGCATTTTAACCATGCTAAAGCCAGCTATTAGCAATATTTTTATATTCTTAGTCTTAGTTAGCAATAACATATATGAGTTTTGAAAATGGGTGTAGTTTCCCTTTAAATATATGTTGTATTGTAAATGTATTTAATAAAAAAAAACATGCTAAGTTGAAATACTATTTTTTCTAACAACAATGCTAAAGCCAGTATTTTATTCTTTTGAAATTTCCGTTCCGTGATGGAATGTCTGTTTGTGCTTTGGCCTGTGTGTTTGTATTAACTGCCTATTTTGACAGCTGGGCCGGGTTGCCAGATATACCTGTAAAGATGCAAACCCAGCGCTACAACTGTAGCACAGCAATGTAAGCAGCCAACAAACAAATAGGATCAACAGAGATAGATTTATTCTACCTACCCTTAAAATAAAAAGCTTGACATCTTTCTAAACGGTTGCATAACTTGAGACAAGGATGATATTGGACAGTAAGATTCTCCCTTTCTTACAAACTGGTATGCAACCATAATGTGTAATGTACTGACTGTACAGTGTAGACAAGCTGTATAATGGGTCTGGATGTAGTACTACCGACAGTCTACCCCCTGCCGAAATTGTTCCCCCGCTTCTGTTCAGCGGGCGTAGCGTTTGTCGGTTTAGGCGATTGTCGGTACTATTGCTTCCAGACCTGTTGTACAGCTTGGCTATACACTCTACAGTCAGTGGAAGAGCCATTATTATTTTGTTTTTGATGTAGGAAACAAATTGTCAGCACATTACACATTATGGTTGCATGCCAGTTTGTAAGAAAGTGGGAATCACTTTACTGTCCGACATATCATAACCGTGAAGCTGGCACTGGTAACGTTAGCTACAGTAACATAACGGTAGCTACATACAGTGCATTGCGAAAGTATTCGGCCCCCTTGAACTTTGACCTTTTGCCACATTTCAGGCTTTAAACAAAGATATAAAACGGTATTTTTTTGTAAAGAATCAACAACAAGTGGGACCCAATCATGAAGTGGAACAAAATGTATTGGATATTTCAAACTTTTTTAAACAAATAAAAAATTGAAAAATTGGGCCTTCAAAATTATTCAGCTCCCTTGCGTGAATACCTTGTAGAGCCACCTTTTGGTGCGATTACAGCTGTAAGTCATTTGGGGTATGTCAGTTTTGCACATCGAGAGACTGACATTCTTGCCCATTCTTCCTTGCAAAACAGCTCGAGCTCAGTGAGGTTGGATGGAGAGCGTTTGTGAACAGCAGTTTTCAGCTCTTTCCACAGATTCTCGATTGGATTCAGGTCTGGACTTTGACTTGGCCATTCTAACACCTGGATACGTTTATTTGTGAACCATTCCTTTGTAGATTTTGCTTTATGTTTTGGATCATTGTCCTGTTGGAAGACAAATCTCCGTCCCATTCTCAGGTCTTTTGCAGACTCCATCAGGATTGGATCATTCAGAGATTCTCACTGAACTTCTGGAGAGAGTTTTCTGCACTGAAAGTAAAGGGGCTGAATAATTTTGCACGCCCAATTTTTCAGTTTTTTATTTGTTAAAAAAGTTTGAAATATCCAATAAATTTCATTCCACTTCATAATTGTTTCCCACTTGTTGATTCTTCACAAAAAATTACAGTTTTATATCTTTATGTTTGAAGCCTGAAATGTGGAAAAAGGTCGAAAAGTTCAAGGGGGCGAATACTTTCGCAAGGCACTGTACATTGCAAAGTGACCTGTAAAGAAAACTGTGACCCAAATCCAACAATTCAGGCTACAAGGTTTTTTGCCAAAGTTACATTACATGTTTCTATTATGAGGGAGTCAAACTTCTGGATCCTACGATAGCAGTTAGCGTTTATTAGCACAAGTCAGGAACACTTGCTAAGTAATGTTACTGTATATAATATCATGCAAGCGCATGATTTTTTAAATGACTGACAATGTTAGCCGTGATATAAATGAATGAAGCTCAACGCTTACCTGTTTAGGAAGAAATTAGTCGACTTTGTGTCCTTTTGGGCTCTAAGCTGTCTCCATATTTTAAAGCATCTCCAATATTTAGTTGTATTTGACCTCATCTCTGGTTATGCAACTGTTTAAAAAGATGGCAAGCTTTTTTATTTTTATGGCAGGTAGACTGAATCCATCTCCGTTGATCCCGTAAGTTTGTTTGCTGTTTCCATGGCTGTTCTACAGCTATAGTGAGCTGGGTTTGCATTTTTTACAGGTAGACTTCTATCTGGCAGCCCGGCGCAGCTGTCAAAATAGGCAGTTGATTCCAACACACAGGCCAAAACACAGACATAAATCCCGTCGAAAGGAGAAAATACTGGCTTTAGCATTGTTGTTAGAAAACATAGTATTTCAGCTTAAAATATTTTCTTAACATCTGAAGACACATTAAATACAGTAAATATATTACATATTGCACAGTAAAAGTACAGAAGTTTTGTCAGCAAAATGTGCTAAAAAATTACACATTATGCATCAGTACATTTCCCTCTGGAAGGTAATGGAGTAAAAAATTGTAGAGAATAGAAATACTCAACAGTGAAGTACTTAATAGTGAAATACGAAATGTAGCCTTGATGTTTTTAGTTACGCTCCAGTTTTTATACATTTCTAAATCATGCCCTAGCTTTATTTGCCAACAATTTTTAATCTCTCAGACATAAATTTATGTTGTATGGCATCAACTATAATCAGAGGTGTTAACTTTTGGCTAATGTGCATTCCATTACAAACCCAGAAAATGTGTTCATCATCAGTGGAGCATTTTATTTAGTCATTGTAACTCCATGAGTGCGTGTCCTTCAGAGGTATGTTTGTTCCATCAAATGCTGATTTATGAGATCGGCTGGATGCTCTTTTTTAAATTTTTAGCTCTGAATCATCAGCATGAGAGATGACTTCCTCCTGAAGCTAGCAAAATATTATTACATGGTACAAAGCTTTAATTTGATAGCATGCCAAAATGTTTCCAACCACCCCCATCATTTTAATCCAATTCAATGGAATAACCAGTATCAAGTCTTTTATTTATGGACTTTTATTCAAAACATAACTTCTCCCTGAAAGAGAGTGTGCCTGAATTTGGTATGGAGAAGCCATTAAACAATGCCAACAGAGTTTATGTTAGATGTGCTGCAACAAAACAATCTGCAGAATATAAGTGATATTCTTCCTTAACATTCATATGAACCTTCAGTAAATACCTTCAGCGTGAAAATCCATGTGTTTTTCTGAACATTTATACTAAGGACTGTTCTGCAGCTGCACACGTACCAAACATGTTCACCAACGTTGAAAGCTGAGCCCCTCATACAGAAGCTGTCGCCACATTTCCAAAAAGCCACATTATTGAGTGCTTTTTTAACATGGTCGCAGTTTCCAAGCATCTTGGCTTTGCTTGCAAAACCCAGCCCTTGCCAGCAGTTGGGAGTGGAGAGAGAGAGAGAGAGAGAGAGAGAGAGGGGAAAAAAAGACATCTCAAGTTAAATTTAAAGATGTGTTTCTCTTGGAAGCCAGGCTGCACTGCCATAAACCAAGGGAGACATTTTCATGCTCCACATTTTTCATGGTTTCTCTCTGAGTTTCCTCCCTTCCTTTCTCACTCCACCTTGGCTCCAGAGTTACCTACTGCTGCACTGGCTGCGGACCACAGCCAGCGGGGCACTGTGGGGTGGCCAGCTCCTCCCTCTCGGCCTGAACAGAAGCCCTCCCAACCCCCACCCCCACCAAAAAAAGCTCTCCTGGTTGTCCTTGGATGGCTCTAACAGTGGAGAATCCCTCAGAGAATCCACCACCTGGACAGCGCTACGTATAAGCTCTCTTTCACCACCCTTCTGAAATAATACACTGCTTATACACTTGGAGCTGATGGCCAACAGTAATCAGTTATAAGCTAAACGTCCTGTGACCTACCGCCCTGTTTTTTAATGTGGCCATGAAGGAACCGTTTTATTGCAGACTGCAGACTATCGTCTTGAGCCAACGCTGTGTGGTGTACGTTGTAATTTGTGAAGGGTGTAGAGGTTTGGTATTAATTAGGGATGTGAAATGGCAGCGGTCCGACCGCCTGCCCGTTTCCATGCAGGCCAAATTCACTGAGTGATGCACACACTGGGATGGGGATTATTGCCAAGCTCTGGCTGCCCGCTGAGATGCAAACACAAAAGAGAGGAAGTAAAAAGGCACTTTCATTTCACTTGACCTGTCATCAGTAGCAAATTTTCACTCTACTCTCTGAAATCGGGGTGAACTGCCTGCGGCTTTTAAACTATGTCCAAGCATCAGATAGAGTTTACGTTATGTGCAGTCAAATGAGAGAGTTTCTCACATATTCAAACTCAGTGCTGGCTTTCAGTAGCATGAACATGATGAGAATATCTTATTAGGTTAGATTGTAGGGTTTATGTACAAATTTCAAAGTGGGCAAAACAGTTTAAGATGGTTCAACTTAGAAGCTAATGTGAGTTAACTGAACTAAAGTTGAATAATTAGTTCAATGTCCTCTCATAAGTTGCAAACATGTCTTTTAACGTAAAAGTGTACAGGGGACTAAATTCAACACTAACTATGTCTTTTGTAATTTTTTTGTCATTGTGAAAACAAACAATCACAACCTCTGTTAAAGACACACTGCAAGTTTTCATCATTTATGTTATACAAAAAAGAAGGATCACTGGAGAGATTTAACTACTCTAACAATGCAAGCTATGTTTAGAATCTTAATTTAATGAGTTTAGTGAACTCGGAGCAGTGCATTAATTCAACTTATAATTTCTATTAAGAACAGCTTGTGTTTATGTTTTGCCCTTTTTGCCCTTAAAAACTAAGATAAACCAAGAATTATCAACCTGCACTTCAGTCTGTTGTCAGCGCTTTATCAGACAAAGTTAAAATAGATAAACAGCACCAACAATATTAAGAAAAAAATCAATCCGGTTAAAGACAAAACTTTCCAGTATACAGATTATGGTCAATGACATCTTCAAATATAAAAACAAACATGATACTGAGCTACTTCAATTGTAAGCATGTACAGTAAATTAGCCTATATTATAGAAAGTCGGTTCCCATCAAAATAAGGCTCTCTTGGGACATCAGATAAGAACATTACCAAAGACACCTTAAATAAATAGAAGGGTTTATGATTATATCCCAGTAAAGTGGTTTTGATCCTAAATCACTAAGATATTATGGTTCAAGTTGAGTTAACTTGAAACTAATAAAACATGTATTTACATTTGCATTTGCATTAGGGTAAGGGAAAAATGAGTTGATTGTACTAAATTTCCCAGTTTTACAGTGGCATGAAAACAAACTGTTACAGTCAGGCAGAACCTGACACATTATGCAACTGGTCACCTGCATGGCCTCTCTGAAGATACATTTTTTTAAGTGTGCTGAGTATAGTCTGAGGTTTCCTCATTTCCCCTTTTTGGTGCTTATCATGGCTCGCAGATGCTGTTTTATGGAGAACAGCTCAAACGAAACACTACTCAGTGAATAACAAGATGAACTGCATGTCCGCTAAATCCTGCTGCCAAATGACTGACAAGCTTTTGCCTCTTCATTCACTAAATGAAAAGTCACCTAAACATGTTCTCTCTTAATCAATTCAGATGTTATCATTTAAAGGGGAAACTGCTAACTTATGTTCCATAACGTTTTATTGAACCAGTGTCATGCAGCGCGTCAAGCGCTACATTTTACACTGAAGTTCTGCAAATGACTTTATTCAGAGTAACAAAAGAAGAAATGAGCAGCCGCCCAATCATGCAGACAGAAAGCTATTTTTATCTCTAAAATACTTTGAAAACCCACATTTAAGTCGTGATTGTTTCCTTTGGTGTGAGAGAGGCTACTGCAGTGGACCACCCCGGGGACCAATCACAATCAAGCATGTCACTTGGCTCATTGCTCATGTCCCTTTTATCTGATGGTGCCCCTTATTATTTGACTCTGTGTTGTAGCATTGGACCTGGTCACACTCCATCTTGTGTGTGTGTGTGTGTGTGTGTGTGTGTGTGTGTGTGTGTGGTGTCAACAGTCCTGAGAACACACACTTTAGACTGATACTGATGGATTATCAAGGAATTCTTCTTCACGACTCTGCTTGTTAAGGGGAGGAGAGGGCAAGAGCGGGAAAATAAATAAGACTTCACTTTGGTTTATCTTGTTCTTGTTCCAAAATAAACAGAGCTATGGCGGAGAGAGAGCTGCGGGCTTTCAGGGCTGCTGAGTATAATGCAGTCCCTTTGATCAAAACAATTTTGATTGAGAATGCCGCAACACGCTCGTCACCACAGCAACCAGAGAGGAGACACGCAAGTGAGAGTGAACAGGTGATTTATAGAAAGCACTGCTCAGTTTCACATCCTTCTCACTTCCTTTAAACTGATTTAGCAGACAGATTTAGACGCGGGTGAGAGAGCATAATTGCTGTCCTTATTTGCATCAATGTGGTCAAAGAAAATCCATTTCCACGACATAACCTTAATGCACTTTAACAGAGAATATGATTTACGCTGCTTTAACAGGGGTCATATATAGTAAGCTTTCATGCAAGCCAGCGAGCACACTGTGACCTTCTTGTTCTGGTTTGTATGTGTGTCTGTGTGCGTAATGTTTGCACATATTTAACTGCATGAACAAGAGTGTGAGTGCAAGCCCTGTAACCCATATGTGCAAAGGGTGAGAGTTCAGTTCCTGCAGGGTTTGTTTAGGAATATATGACACTGCACAGCTGGCCTAATCATCTGTGCATATCTGACTATAAAACTTTACTGAGCGACGCCAGAGCCAGCTGCCTTTATCAGTGGAAATGGAGTTATTCCCACTCCGGACGGATGGAGGCCTCAACCCCAGATCTGCTGCTTGTCTCCCAACGGCCCTCATCAGGAATTGTCCAGCTTGTAGTGACGTGTGCAAATGCAAAAAGAGTCATTTCAGTTTAACTGCACTCTATCAAACCAAAAAAAGGACTTATGAAAATACAATCTGAAATTTAAGTTCAAGTTTTATATTTTTAAGAATTTTTATATACAAGGGAGACAGCTGCTTGAAAAACAACAAAGATTTTATGTAAAATATTGAGTGGGTTTTAAATGGAGCCACTGGTCATGTACTGAACATGTGCACAGACAAATTACACATCATACGAAATACACACATAGACACATGTTTATACAGTCTGTTTTATGTTTAGTTGTTTTAACCTGAATTTTATGGTCTAACCAGGGATGACGGTTGCAAATTAGCTTCAGTTAGACGCTCTGTTACTTCTGTTGCATTATTTCTAATTTATGGAGCTCATCTCATTGTTGAAATCTGGAAAATACGCTGATGTCTATAAAAAAAGCTAATATGGCAAGAAACACAAGCTGTCAGATGATGCTTTAAACAAACTCCAAGGTTAGCCAAACTGATTTGAAAGGGAAAACATTATCCAAATAGTAAAATAATAACCCAAACTGTCAACAGAATTCCTGTAACTTTGCCTTATCATACTCTACTCTACTACTATATTGTGCATACACACAGTTTTCATTAGGTGCTCCAAATAAAGTATTCTGGCTAAACATTTGGACCTTGCTGTAGCAATGTCTCTGTATTGCTAAATGTCAGTGTCAGCAATTACATCTGTGAGTAAAATGTTACCATAACTATAACTATGATGTTCTCCTTGCCGTCTTCAGTAGTGACTGCTCTATCTTTTTTATTGGATCTTTACTAGGACAGTAGTTTAGACTGGGCTGCATACTGCACATTAACAGCGGGGTTTCAGAATGGTCACACATTTTTATGTTTTTGAACTGAAGTATTTTTGACATATTGAGGTTGACTTAATATACTAATTAGGTCAGTTTGTTAAAGCGGTAATCCAAACTTACTGTCTTCTTTGTAGTTTTGAATCCATCGTTAGTAAGTTATGACTTATGTCTTTATCTTTGGATTTGTTTTGGGTGACATTTGGTTTTCACTGATATCAACTTGTTCTTAATAAAAAAAAAAAAAAAAACTTATGTTGGTTAAAAAAACATCAAACATTGTATCCATCAGAGGAATTGCTCACAAAAAGGCCCATCAGACATCAAGGGTAGAGAACAACAAATAGAAACACTTCTGGAAATAGTCTGATCCCTGATGGTGTCATATGAGTCAGCAATGCAGTTCTGTTGAGGTTTTCACAGTACAGTAGATTGAGGTTTCCTGACCATGCATAACTGCCCACCACTCTACTTACCCCTTCCCTTCCTCTTCCTCCCTGCACTCCTCTGACACACATTTGACCTCAGGCTCACAACATCCATCAGGTGATCATTACAAAGCTGGAGGTCACGAACTGCACACTCCAATCGCCACACCTCTGCTTCTTCCTGCTGTGACCCTGTGCTGTATACATACCCTTCACTTCCTCTCAAACTCAAAAGTCAACAGCTTCATAATGTTTCCCTCGGCACAAACTCATGGATTGAGATATAAGCGCTCCTGTCTGACTGCAGGAAACAGTCACAGGAAATGGAGATGCACTGTGTCACTCCGAGTGCCACTTATTTACTTGGACGGATTTTTCTTTTTCTTTTTTTGCATGGGAATTCCCTTCCCTCCATCACTCTTGGGGTCCCAGAGTCAATGTCTGGGAGTTAGAGGAACAAGCCAGCAGTGCCATGTAGCTTGTTGAGGCTACAGGCAGGGAACACCCCCCCCCCCTTCACATCACCCCTCCTCTTTCCCCAAACAAAAGCCCATGTGGGGAATCCAATTAGTTAATCTCACTCTTGACACACTTCCACTTGTTTGCAGCAGAGACATGCCATTCCTTCACAGATCCTCTCATAACAAGCTGTCGAAGAGGAGAGAGAGACAGAGAAAGTCAGTGCTGCTCTAAGTGAGGCTATTGATTATGAGCCTTAAACAGACAGGGAGACATCTGGCTTCCATTACTGCCTGTGATGGGATGCAGGGCTTCTCGGCAGCCGGCAGCACAGGCCAACACGACGTACAGACACATGCTACGCAGCCTGTAATTACTTCCAATGGGATGGTCTGGGGGAATAGGCGTGATACTATGTCATCTAAAGCTGAAACACGTTTATTGTAGATTTTCCATTTTTCAAAAGAGCTTGCCTGTTGAATTTATCTCTACCTGTGCAACTGGTGGAAGACTTCATTTGGGCTTTATGAAACGCGGCTGTTTACTGTAGGACCACAACTAAAACATAATCATGGAACTATTCATTATATATTGTACATATATTATATTGTTTGGGATGTAAAATGTCAGAAAAAAATTGAAAAGGCCCACCACTTTTCCCAGGGTCTAAGCTGATGTCTTCAAATTGTTTCTTACCAAAAGTGCATAACCTTTATTCAATCTATTATCATATAAAAACCTGACTTAGTATTTACATTTGAGAAGCTAGAACCAGATAATGTCTTGGATGTTTGCTTGTATACAAACACCAAATAAGAAAACCATTATACACTGTACCGTCCAAGTCAGATATCTGAGTTTACATACACAGCTATAAAAAAATGTGAAATACACTATCTTTACTAAAGTAAAATATTTAGCCAATTTTTAATATCTGTTAGGGTGGGGTTACACTGGGGGACCTTTGACTCTTGACCTCAGTATTACTAAACCATTAGCTATTACCATAACCATGGCCCCGAGTCTGACTTTTGTTAATGGTATCTCTTGTTTATGGTAGGGCCATTTATTTAATTTATCACTATCATTGAATGTATTTAGTTTTATGTAATAATGTTTCACAATAGCTTCCCGTAAAAAAAGTTAAAAGCCATCTGCTTCATTAGAAGTGTGTTTAGCTCTCTCTTAGCTGTACACACAGTGAGAGCAGAAGAGTTATTTTAATATTCATGTAGCCTATATATAAAGTGCATATGATGTACAGTAGATGTTTAACCTTTAAGGAAAAAAGCAGTACTGTAAACATCTTTATCTGGTCTCGTCACATTGCTCTTGTGGCCAGACAGTGAAGTATATTTGTAGAGTGGAGAAAGACTTCCTCATGCTTATTAACCACTATTGCACATGAACAAAGTGTCTGCATTCTCTTTAACCAGCAACACTCAATAGGTTCTCACGATCTTCTTCTTCTTCATCTTTCAACACAGACTGTATGTGTTTTGCAGACATCTCTATAACCACTTGGTAACTCTGACATTGTCTTCTGTGACCATGAAATGCAATTTGCCACATTGTTCTTTAACATGCAAGGGTATTTCTCCCTCAGGGTCAATTACTCACATGGTCCCAATGATGTTTTTGCCAGAGAGAGGTAATGACAAGGAGTCTCCCTGCAATATCACTTATCACTAGATAGAGATTATTGACTTAACTGGTCTAAACATCAACAATGAGTGATTTAAGATCCCTTCCCAGCTCTGAGAGTTGTGTATTTTACTTAACCGGAGGTAGAGGCAAGAAAAATATCTTTATTTATTCTTCATTCAGACAGAGATGCAGGCTGTGAGCTGCACAATCATGTCGTGTCATCTCTACGGAACAAGACGAAAAGCTTGTGACTTTAATGTGCTTGTTTGGGGTTGCGGGGGCGTGTTGATGAGGTGGGAGCGGGTTGTGTCATGGTAGTGAGTAACACTAACAGCACTAAATCACCTTTAAAGTTAAACTAATCCGACAGTGCACACACAGAGACATAATGTATGTGTCTCTGTGCAGAAGATAAGTGTGTGTGTGTGTGTGTGTGTGTGTGTGTGTGTGTGTGTGTGTGTGTGTGTGTGTGTGTGTGTGTGTGTGTGTGTGTGATTTGAGGCCCATATTTGAGATGATAGTCCTCATTTGTAATGTGTATTTATTCAGAAATGTATCATTATGAGCTTCAGAAAGTGTGTATTTATTGCAGGACTTTTATTGTGGATTGCAATATATTCTACAGGTGTAACTTTAATGTGTTCTTGACTTACAGCTCTGCAGGTTTTGGCGGCACTGAGCTTCTCCAGAATGTATGCTGCTGGTTTTACTACGATGTCTCATCTTATCTATCAATTCTCCCATAAATACATGTTCCAAGTGCGTGTGAGTGTGCACATACTTGCGCGTGTATGTGTGTTCACTCTGCGACATGACAGACACTAAAGCTAAACCACAAGGCAATAATTTACTAATGCACTCCTCAGCCGTGCTCCCTGGGCCTGTCTGCAGCTCCTGATGGATGCTGACGGCTCCAGAGATGGACTGCTGCTGATAGGGAGTGACCAGAAAGGAGCCTGATTAAAAGTAGTGGAGCACGGCGCAGGGTGATAACCCCGATCCATCGGTGATGAATCCACTTTGGACAGACTGCTGTCTCATTACGGTCTACCCTCAGCCAGGCACTGCGTGTCCAAATAAACTTTGACACAATCCTGTATTTATCAGCAGGATTACGCTTGTTTTCCTTTCCACAATTTACCTTGTGTGGGCTCATATAGAGCATCCTCCCCCTCTGCTGGTCTCTATAAACTGAAGGTGTGATTCACCAGCCCTGACTTCACGGTGTTTATACAATTCTGGGTCTATCTGTTTGAATTAATGAGCCCAGCAGCACCATTAGACAACTATTTGCCTGACTAATCTGAAGTCAATATGAAATAGTGGGAAAAAGATGAAATAATCTGCCCTTTATTTGTGATAACATAAACAGTGGAGTTGTTTTAAAGGATGATAACATTAAATATTGGGCCTGCGGAGGGGGACAGAAAGAGGTAGTTTACATTCTCACTGGAGTAGTCTTGATAACAGGCCAGAGGGAATATGAGCCCCTTTAAATGTGTGCATTAGTGTAATTTATTAGCCTTCCCTCTAAGCCCTGCTGTTCATACAGCTCCTTTTTCCCAAACAAAAGACAGGCCAAGGCTCCAGAATGGATGGGAGGGAAAAATCATTCACAGTTGATAATCGTATAAAACAATGTCATATTTGCTGCCTAATAAGCACAAAAATGTTCAACCAACCTCCTTCCTATCATCAGTATGATGCGACTCCTCTGAGCAGACCTGTTTGATTTACACTCGGCGATTTGGAAATGTTTTGGTTTTTGAGTGGGTACAAGGAGAGTCAGGGAGGGTGGTGTGAGGCCAGAGATTTCATAATTCTTTGTGTATGTCTGGAAGTCATCCACACGTTCCGATTTTTAACCAATTTATGTCCAAACAGAATGACCCTGGGAATTAATGAGGTTCTGGCCGCGAGTTCCAGGACTGCGAGGTCAAGTAAATCATGCTTTAGGGCTCCAGTCCTCCCCACTCTGCTTCCTCACTCTCCCCGTCTCCACATCCTGCGATAACGGAAAGACAGGGGCCTGAAAAATACCACCTCATCGACACTTGTGTCTATCCAGTCAAACATATTTTAGAGTACGAGCGCCAACCGTCTGCAAAGCCAGCTTTTAGTGGAGACTAGCAGCTGATGAATGGGAGTGGGGCAAGAGCATTGGGACTAGAGGTCACTTTCTTCATTTTACATTTCACAGCAGATTGTTGATGTTATGCACATTTCTCTCTCCAGAGGTGACTTTTTTTCTATCTGGGCCTGTGTTTTATTGGGGCATTATAAAGAGTTTATACTTGATTTAGCTGTGCCATTTCCTTTTGAATGAATATGTGGTGGAGCACATTCACATGAGGGAAACGTTGACATCATTAGACATAATACCATGAAACCTAATAGAGTAACACCTACGTAACGAATACTGCAAATCAATCAACTCTTTTTTTGCCGAAAAATAATTTGTCTATTCATTTAATAGCTGTTAAAATACCATAATTTTTAACACGTGTTTAGTGTTTCATATTTAAGAGGAAAAAGGGTGACAACATTGTCAAACAAGCATGAAACTGGAGCACAGTTCACCACTCATGGAACATTGTGGAGAAGGACTGCCAAGTTCTGCTTGGCTGTGTTTTGTGTCCTACTGTAACCAACAAGGCAACATTTATCACCTGAATTAATTCCCTCAGAAAATGAAGTCTGCAAAAAGCAAATTCTTGCCAGTATTTTTTTAAAGAGCCTTTAACAGGAGATCTGACCAAAAGCTTCCACGTCATATTTTTTGTGAATTTGATTATTTATTCCCTAAACTAAACTTCGGTCTTTATCACAGATACTATGTATTTGTCTTGTTGTAGTACAGAGGCTGATTGTTGATCAAAACATGAAGTTGACAAGCGTTAATAATAATATGAATTAAAGCTGCCTTTCTGCATCTACATAAGTCAATTTGTGTTTGTAATCCGTGCGGCTCAGTCGAAAAATGCATCTTATGGATGCAATCTGATCCCCATAAACCCAACCATAAAGCAAAATAACCATAAATTCTGACCATACTACTGTATATCAGTATGGATGGAACTGGACGGTTGCCAGTTCAAAGCACTGTACTGACTCAGAAAGTCTGGCAGGGAGAGCGAATGACTAATGCTATATCCTGCCTGCAGTGCTATCATCATGGTGCCCTTGAGCAAGGTACTTAACCTCTAACAGTCTAACAAAGCTGCTTAGTGAATAGCAGTATATGACATGAATTCATGCATGCATTCCACACAGATCTCCTCCTGAAATCTTGTAACATACATCCTATCTATTTGGTCATATACTGTTAGTCAAATTGAAAATAAGGAAAAGGTTATGCAATTAATCCAGTCTGAACTATAAAAAAGAACAGAGGTCAAGATATCCTGACTTTTAGCCACTACTATGGGCCCCAAAAAGCTGCATCCTACATTTCCCATAATGCAACTCAACACAGTCTTCATTAGACCCTCTCTCCCTCATGAATGCCCACTTCTTTAAAGCCCCACAACTCCAATTTGTAACACAGGTTTTCTAAAAATGTAAATCTCAAGGGTTATTAACTTTGGAAAGTCATTATAAAACTGTTTTCACAGGCAAAGTAACCTGTGTGTAAACTATGCATATAAAATCAACACCCCTTTAAAATGATTCCATGTATCACTGATATGATTTCAGACGGAGCAGTAGAACTCCCCTCTCAAACGTTTCACAACCTAAAGTTTATCCATACATTCCTTCATCTGGCTTATACTTTACCTTGTTTATCCTCCCAGTTAACTTAATAAATGAATAAGACTAGTACGACAACTCTGAATAAATCTGGCCTGTCTGCAATTATCGTCATTACACATTTCAGGCTCTGTTAATACAAACGGAAAGGTGATGTCAGAAGTCCATGTCAGACGAGCTGATGAGAAGCAGTCTCCACACTCTTGGCTGATGGCTCCAGACAAGCACCTTGATGGCTGTAATTAGTGTCATGTTCCAAAAGAGATGAGAGATACCAGGGGCCGAATAAAACCTAAAACGGTTTTGATATGATGGATTTCTCCAACTTTGTTTAAAATTTCCTCAAGCTAGCTGTCTGGAGTCTCGAGGAGATGATGACTTGAGCACTACAGTCGGTCCATTCACCCCCTTCAGCGCACAAAAGCTTTATAGTTTAAATCAATACGGCTGGTCAGATTCAAGGTTTGCACACGGCTACAATTGCCGCCCACTTGCGCCAAGTGTAAGTAGACTGGTTTCAGTAAATGTCTGCTGCATGTGTTTACATTCTACCTAATGCACTCAGATGACACTGAATCTAAACACATTCACACAGAGACTCTCCACTGCTCAGCTTTACTGCCGCATTCCAAGTAGGTCCATCTTTATGAGTCCAGCTGTCTTGAAGCTGAACTTTCTCACTGCTCAGCATCTGAACAAAAGCAGTCGTTCACTAAGTCAACACAAATTTGAATTATGTTTAGTTTTAAAAGGAATTTTGATTGTTTGGGTATTTAGCTCTGATGAACCCTTAACTTATAATGCATACAAATACTCTGAAAGTGTAAAATGTACTAAGTGTCAAAAGTAAAAGTACCCAGTGCAGTAAAATGGCGTTACACTGTTAGATATTATATTGTTAGATTAGTAATGCCGATGAACTCCTGTGTAGGTAACAATTCAGGTTGTAGTTCGATAAAAAGTAAAATTACAAAATTAATAACTCATTATTACTCATTCAAAAGTATTTACTTTAACTAGTTGTATTACTATAAGTATGTATGTATAATTATAATTAGTTACATTGCTTTCGCAACTTTGCTCAGCACCATGATAAAGGCCTTTAAACAGTTCCAGTCTCCACACCCACACGTCACATATTCTGTTTTTAACGTGCATCGTTTGACAAGTAGTGAGTCTACAGTTTGGAGGTATTTACTGACCATCTGCAGCTAGCCTAACATTAGCCCCGGTGACTGCAAGCAGAGGCACTCCAGAACTCTCGCCATCACAGTGAAGCTGCAGGTTTAGGTAACACTTTACTTGAAGAATGTGTGTTCATGTGTCACGTGTTCATGTGTCACGTGTTCATTCAACCCTAACCATAAACATAACCATAACTTGTCATGACAAAAACAGTTGACACTTACTAACAAAAGCGTTATGTCATAAACGTTTATAATAAACTTGTTTATAATGTTTATGATACGTTCATGACAGTGTCATATCACTCTTCTGCAGATACCTTCAAATAAAGTGTTAACCAAGTTTCAACTCTGAATAAAATGGAAAGATTCTGAACATAGGTTAACCAATGGCATTGGCTATCATTAACATGATCGCTAAGAGCGCACAACATGTAAATACGAAACTTTAGAGTTGCATAGAGTCCCATAAGTTCTTTTGGCTGAAGCTAACAGCCTTCCCCCTTCTACAGCCCCTGCACTAGGCTAAGCTAAAACGTCTCGGACCAACACTCTATCAAAAATACAGTAGAACGAGCCAAAATGTTAACACAACTGAGTGTTACGGTGATTAGTAACTGTAATGTAATCATGGCATTTTTTATTGTAACCCTAAGCAAAAACTGAAAAAAATTACACTTTACACATTGAGCTGGGCAGACACGTGCGTTTACTCACATTACATCAGATCTGAGCAGAAACCCTACGTCAGTCGGGTCCGGCTACGACCGGGCTGTTATTGAACGCATAACGTGTTACTAAGTAATGCAGACTGACCAACACTGTTAATAAACTGATTACGTGTTATGTAAGTTATCTAGTTTAAAGTGGCATGAATGAAAATAGGTTAGTAAGATATCTCAAATTTGTACTTTAGTGCAGTATTAAGTACTTAGCTACATTCCACAGCTGGTATTTAGTGTGTTCTCTTTTTTTCCATTTTTCTGCACAATCCATTACCCCTCCTTTATGATCCCTATCAGCTCTGTACTTGTTGTACCTTACAGTCACGTTCTGATGGGCTCCAGTTAAGTTGAGTTAAATGCGTCACAGCAGGAGCTGCCACATCATCACAGTGAACATGCCAGAAACTTAAAAATGAATGACTCCAGCAATCACTTGAGATTTCACAGGCAGTTTCACCTTCCCTTGGTGCTGCAAGACTTAACACACCAGAGAGATAAAAATCTAATTTGTGCAAATGGGATTAAGGCACATACAATAACAAAAAATGTATGAATGGGCTTACTGTATTAAACAAAAGATGTACCTGATAGTCCCTGTGTGGTTTCTGCTCGACATACTGTATTTCTCTAATGGTGGGACAGCTTGGAGACGCTTTAAATGCAGATCCATTTAGTTCTGAAGGAAGATTAGTCATTTGTGAGCCAAACTACTGTTTAAAGTTGTCAATAAGTCTCTATTTTGAGACAGGAGGGCCCACAATGGGTGAAATATTTTGAGGGGAATACAGTTTGTACTGGCATGCAGCATACGGTGGTATGCATATATCGATAGCTAACCATGCAACTTTAATTTGTGCATCTGATATCTATCTCAATCAACTTTATTTTTATATTGACAGGCTCATATATTGTGTGGGTGGCTATATTTCTAAAATGCAAAAGACATTGAAATTCCTTCAAGCTTCATGAATCAGAAAGAACCAAAGGAATTAACACTTGCTGAAATGTGTTGCTGTAAAGTTCTGCAGTCGTTTACTGTCCTTTTCCCACAAAAATGAAATTATTTTGCTGCATTATTGTCAAGTCTAAACTAAAGAAAATGCACAGTAAAATAAACCTTTGAGTGGTCCTCTAACAGCCTCCTCGACCCCGCGTTAAACCTCATATGTCTGCGTTATATAGAGTTGAGAGGGTAGTACTTTCTGTGCCTCCTCTGCTTAAGGTGAAGGGTAAAGGGTGTTATGAGTTGTCAGTTCTCACCACAGTTTCCTTTAAGTAGCTCTGATGCTACAATAACACAAACGGGCCAAACATGAGGCAATACTAAACGAAGGCCACTTTCAACTTGTCCAGACCTTTTAAATTGGAACCCCGATGTCACATGCCTGAATCTCAATAGCTTTTCAGGACTATATCATTTGAAAGTGATGTTATGTAAGTGACAAGCATAATCTCAGATGGATAAGCAGATAGAAAGAAAGACAGACAATGAACAGACCTCATCACGAATAAGAGAGAAAAAAGAGAAAAGACCCATCGGCCCTTCCTAAACCACAGGTATGATTTACAGAGAAAGGTTGGTCGCCTGCGTAAAATTAATAATAGGAAATGCAAGGGTAGTCCGGTGACTTGTCCAAGATATACTTTCCATGGCTCTCCAGCCCCCTGGAAAACCTGGGTGGCCTGCAACCGGGCTTCCTATGGTTTCTGATGTTAATGTCATTGCTTTTGCTGGTATGACAGGAGCTTCACCACAATCGCGGTTTGGGTCAGACAAAAGGGACAAGCTGTGATAGCAGGATACAGCTCCATAATCGGAGGTATATCGGGGTATTTTTGTCCCACGGTGGAGTTTGTTGCCACAGTGAGGGAAGAAATGAAGAGAAGGATGACATTTTTTGAATGCGATTGTTTTTAAGTACTTCACTTTTCCAGAAATCAGAAACCACACAGTGTATTATGGTTAGTGGATGTTTTGAATTACTTCAACTACTTAATGGTTCCTCCTTACCCAGCCCACAGAATTGTTTCATAGTGGTTTTTAAAACTTTGCTTAAGTCATTGAGTTGGCTGTTGAGTAATCTGCTTTCAAAACCTACCCTTCACACTGAAGCACGTAGGTTGTTCACTTTATTTTAATTCTACAGTGTATTGAATATGATGTGACATTAAGAGCACAAAAGCCTAATACTGTTATTAGGTAAAGACCCTCCTTACCTTTTGGGGGATATTGAAAGAGATGCTCAATGGAAATGTATTTTTCTAAGGTTTGCAGTGGAGTTTTTAACCATAAAGTGAAGACTTGAGAATATTCTCAACCTAAAAAGGGGTGTTTAATTTTCATTGAAATGAAAATGTGGAAATCAGTGTGTACATATATTTTTTATGAGGGTTATAAATAAGTTTAAATCAAGCTCAGAATATAGCTTGCCTTACATAAAGTGCAAGTCTTTCAAAATCAATTAAAGTGTGTCTTTAAATCCTAACTGTCAAAGATAGTGAGAACAGCCCTGTATTGGTCTAGGTGTTAACCCTGCTCAAGTTGGCACCATTTTGAGAATCCTTCTTTTTTTCTGAAATAACAGAGAATCTAAGGACCATTACTCTATATGAAGAGTATTGTAAAGAGGTAAGAGTCGGGTGGAACATTTTGTAAATCTTGTGTCACAAAAACCGCCGCAAGCAGGATGAATGCGTTTACTTCACCAACAGGATTTCCCTTCAGACTTGCTCACTGCGCCACTGATGAGGATAACAGAGGGGGCATTATTTTTGCTCAACAGCTCGGGAAGGTGATAAAGGGTTCCCAGACCCAGATCCTCTCACAGTGGCAGCGGTATATACACATCCATTCACGTTGACGCAACATTTCATCTTCCCAACAACTGGATTTAACCCCTAAAACAGAGCCACGGCCAATCTGACTGGGGTCAGGAAAAAAAGGATTTCTAAACACACAGCTGCCCAGACACATCCCATGTCATTATACAAATATCTTCATAATAACATCATTTGGCAAACAAACTGTAATTGATGAGTTTTTAATAGTATTGAATATCAAATTTGTCTGCATTTTCCATTTACACTCTTCTTGTAACACAGTGGTCATCATTTTTTTCAACAAAAAAAATAAATGTCACAATTAGTTTAACTTTACTAACTTGCAATACTGGTGCTGCAATTGATGTGGCAATGGTGTATGCTGTTTGTCACCATTCAAATAGCCTAAACATTAAATAAATAAATAAATTCTTTACAATTGAACTGGTTAAACTTAATTCAAAGCCATATGAATTAGGATACATCACTTGCACAGCAGAACAGATAAACAGACAAAAAGGCAGATATAAGCAAAATAAAACAAAACAGTTGGTGTAGTCTGAAGGGATATCCTGTTTGGCCTATTACTTGCAAAGTCCTACTGTGTATTTAGTTTCCAAATATTTAAGACTAAACTATTTAAAATGTTTATTAATTTATTGTTAATTGTTTGATTTATTGACCTTGTTGGCATAACGCAAGCCTACCTGTGATTGTGAATTGAGTATTTTCTTTTCCCTTTTCTGTTTTTGTCTTTAAATAAGCCTGTTAGCTCATAGTTTGTTTCTAACTTAGTATTTAGAGCAGTGAAAACACAAACTCAAATACAATTTAGATATTATTATTGTTGGGTTGATAGTAAACAAACTGAGGGTGCAGTTTGTGAGGCCAGCAAGAGCAGGAACTGAGCCTCTTTCTGTTGTGTCAATATGGGCTGTGAAAGTCTGAACCTTTTCAAACAGTCTCAGTACCAGTGACAACAAGACAAACTCTATTGTCTCCTGGACTTGGTGATTAAAATGAATGATTCCTGTTTTGACTAGTAGTCCCGTTTTACTTCCGCTCTATCCACTAACAAGTGCCAATACTTTCATTGTGAGGAGCAGCTCTCAATCAGTGTTGGGTGCACACTGATTTACAGTTGCCAAACTTCCCAATGTTTTGTCAAAGTCACCTACAAAAGGCTTCTGGTGGTGCAGGTTAAACTTGTTAGCAGAATGCTGGAACCATAAGGAGCATGTTTGTATAACATTTGGGATTTTTGAGGTTACAACATTGTACAACAAAACACATTTTTCACAAGACATCTCAGATCTTCACATTCTTGGTTTACATTAGCAAGCAACTAAATGCGGTTCTTACCATGCAAGTAACATGGATTCAGGTAGGGTTAATGTTTGATTATTCTGAAATGGATTTATTAGGACATATTTATTTTCTTTCTTTCTCTGTCTGTGCAAATAGTCTGAATCCATCCATGTCATGTGTTGCAATTGGATACGTAATACCCTGTGGGCTGGGCAAAAGAGATGGAGTAGCCACTGTGTTGCATTATCCTGTTGAGCTAATGTCGATAAAGGATGGAATAGAGTAAAAATATAACTACAGGGCTCGGGTCCGGTTTGGGTCTGAATTGTTTGCATTATGTGGTTAGGTCTGGCCTTAAAGGAATGGTACGGGCTGAGTTCAGGTCTCAGTTTTAGGCCTGCACAGAACCTAATTAAGATTTTGTTAGCACATTTCAGCTTCTACAGAACATCACTTGTAAGAATTACAGCTGCATTCAAAATAAATCTGGAATCACTATTCTGAAGTTGTAGAATTCAAGTCAAGGTTTACTCCAGAAAGTAGCAAGTTTACATAGTTTAAAAATTAAGGTTTTTATTTAGTTGTCTTCTATGCATTAGACTCCTATGGGTCCACATCACCTCTATGTGTCTATCTTTAAAACCATAATTTGCTTCCACAGTGCAAACTGAGTGACTACAGGCACAATTATGTAATTACACTGAATCTCTTTAGTGAACATTAAGACCACTGCCCTACATTTCCAATTTAACTGTAGAAACTCCAGCACTGATTTACTAAACGTTCAATAAAGAGGCCTCTCCATCATTGCCATAACTCCCATGACTTGTTGAAGGGAGCTGCTCTCAATTACAGGGAAGGTGGTAGAACATAGCGCTTCCTTTATAGCTCTGAAATCATTTCACAGGCTCTGGTAGCGCTGGCATAATTTTAAAAAGCTTGGTCCTGAGGTATCCCATTAAATATACTTATAAACATTAATTTTACCAGTGGGATGTGAGATTGTGTTACCCTCTTGGCAGAAATGTGTATGAAATATGTGGTTTTGCATTGGCTAAAATAGTTCCCAGCCCACGCTGCCTTTTGAAAAGTGTATAATCTAGAGACTGTGACTGTTTGTCAACTCAGAAATTGGATGCAACCCCACTCACCATGTGCCTTTTCATGATGGTGATGGCGGTCGTGTAAACATAAAACCCATGCGAATCTGAGGGAGGTTACCAAGCCAGAGAAATGTGCTGATTGATTAGTGCAGCACATTTCATATATACTAAAGCCAAAACATAAATAAAACTTGAGTGATGTGGGGCGGAAAGTTACTGCAACATCTCCAGTACAATGACCTGTTTGAATATGGTTTTCAACCCTTATTGTTTTAGGGTAAGAACTTTCTCACAAGGAAAATGTATAGTGAAAATATCCTTCTGTCCCTCACGTTAATCTAATATCTGATATTTTAAGCAAACACTGCAACGTGGCTGTACAATTTCTTTTAAGTCAACTTGCAGAGATAGCAACTCTTATATGCACATATGTATTTGACTGTGTGAAAAACATTACTCTATCTGTCAGTAACAACTGCTTTCACAACATCCGGTCAACTGAAAGTGTCATCGACAGATTGGCTACGTCACTTTCTACTATTTGGTTATGGCAAAACAAATATCCCCCGCTTCCATTAAGAAATTTGCTAAAAGGAACATGTCAGGCTAAACAAAAGAAATAAAATTACATTTCTATTCAGTCAGATTAAAAGTGGATAATGTTGCATTTTAACGTCCCTCGATATCAATAAACACATCAGACCATTGTGAGGAAGCTTGGCTGAATCCACATTCTTTTGCAGCTCAGATTGTAAAAGAAATGTCATGAAAACATGCACTTCTCCTCCACTAAAGGTTTCAAAGTTTGTCACAACAGTATAGTATGAAACAAATGACATGCAGATGGAAAAAAATGATTGTCAATACGTTTTTATTTTTAAAGACAAAGAAGAGACAAATGCATTTAGAACAACACTACATAGGGGCCAGCGGGTTCAAGTATACTAGCTATTGCAACATATTATTTGGGTTTATGGGTATTGCAGTTCTAATTTTGAAAACCAACAGCACCAGCAATATGTTTATTCTAATAGTGCTCTAATAGCACCAATGTATTATGATACATTTGACAGACATTTTTAAAAACTGAAATGTTATGTTTTCAACATTTCACCGCAATGTTAAAATACACATCTTAATTTGAATTTCAGGTGCTGTGATCATGTGGAGAGCAGGTCAGTATTATGTGAGGAGTCGGATATATGAGCAGTTCTGTGGTAAAAGGGGCTCCGCTTTCTGGCACACACTAGGTGCACCCTATTGATGCTCTGCCAGCAGCCTGACCTACACCGGGTCAAATTTATAGGTAGATATTTAGCTTGTCTCTGCCACTCTGTAGGGCAGAAAGAATAACATCATGCCTCGAGTCCGGTGATTTTTCCAGTCTGGCTGCACATCACAGACCTGCTGAGAGTAAACTGGGAATGTCAAAAACACTCTGTCACTCTCCTCTTCAAAGTTAGCATGTGTTCTATAGCCTCGTTTTATCATTAGGTTTGTGAACAGTTTGGTTTTAAGACCTGATTATTGAACTTGGTTGCTAGGGCAACTGATCTGATCAACAAACCAGCAAAATTATTTCAATATACAGTACGTTTATATAATCGACCTTTAAATAACCTTTTTATAATTATTAATCTGTGACTTAGTGTTATAGTGCTTCAATTTTCTGGGTTATTTACCTTGATCTTTCTTTGTTAGTCTTTGGCAATGCTGATGATAATACAACAGGAAACAGTCACAATGTGTCATTGTCGGAATGAGGAAGTAAAGATGCTGTGGTATCAATATAGTTTTCTGAAGAAATTATGAGTTCCTAGTTGAATGACCTTAAAAATGATCCTGTCTGTTTCCCAGAGTATTTAAACCAAGATTTTAAAACACTGACACATCATTTCTAACTTCTCATCATGTTACCACACCTCTAGCCTTCCAGCAGACTTTACAGACAGAATTTACAAATAGTGTAAAAATGGGGAAGTACTGTTTTTATTTTTCTGTTACATGAACCTTGAAACATGCTGCCTTCCAGCTGCTCTAGCAGCTCAACCCCAGAAGTAGTTTCACTTCTCTCTGGCTCAAGTTTTTCGTTTAAGTTGCAAAATACCTAGTGAGCTCGTTGGTAGAATCACTCTCTCCTAAACCACATGTTACTCTTACTGCAGGACCTCAAATCACTGACACGAGGAGATCCGGCTAACTCACTTGCAAAGAACTTTAGTGTTACTGTACTTTAACTGAACCACTGTTTATTCTGAGTTCCACCACATAATTACAATTACCTGTAATACTTAAAGTGGAAGTCCTCAATTATCTGTAATGCATTAAGTGGAAATCCGTTTTTGCCAAGCACTTACTGGTACTGCTGTTGTATTTTTCCACTGCACTTTCCAGAGTGAACTGTGTCCGGACTTTTAACTCCACCTAATCCTAACCCAACACTTTTTCCTTAAATGCCTTGACACACCAAAGCGACTGTCGGCCCAAGTTGGGCTGACGGTGAGCGACCGTGGCCCTAGTTTGTGCAGTGTGTCCCTCACTGTTGCCACGCATCAGCCTTTTTGAATTGGCGTCGCCCGTGGTTGGCTGTTCAGCTTGAGAATGGTAGTGAGGAAAGCAAACAAACAACTGTTAGATCACACACAAGGCATCTGATAAATACAATACACATAAGAGCTGTCAAAACTGGCCAAAAATTATGTTTGAATGTTTCTTCTAAAAAACACAGGTTTGAATGATTGGAATAACTATTTTTGCACATTATGTCCATAAGATGGCAAACCTACAAGATATACTACTTGTGTAGTTATATTTAGTTTAAAACATGACTTTAAAATGATCTCTACATACCTAAACATTACAAAATAAACTTTAATATCATATAATGTTATTATAGTTTTGCATTTTTCATTAGTTTTTATTTTGACTTTATTTTCAAATTCAGTATAGTATTAGTTTAGTTTTTTAGTGTTGGTTTTAGTCTTTTTTTTCTTGTAATATGGGTTATTTGTCAGGGAAAAGATTCAAAAAGGTCAGAAAAAGTATTGTGTGAAAATGACTCAACAAAAACATACAATTTTAGAAATATGTATTCACAATGTATTCATCAATAACACCAGTTTTGACACAATTTGTCAAATGTAACAACTTTATGTTTCATTCACACACTTTTGGGGGCGGCTGTGGCACAGACATAGAGCGGTCGATTGGTGGTTTGATCCCTGGCCCTGCAGTCCCATGTTGAAGTGTCCTTTGGCAAGACACTGAACCCTGAGTTGCCCTCTATGCTGCGCCATTGGAGTGTAATTGCGTGTGAGTGTTTATCTGAGGAACAGGTGGCACCTTGTACAGCAGCCTCAGCCACAGTGTGTGAATGGTTCCTGTACTATGTAAAAGCGCTTTGAGTAGTCATTCAAAATAGAAGAGCGCTAAATAAGAACAGTCCATTTACATTTCTTGTCACATCATAGGAAAACACATTAGCATCGCCATATGAGTGACAACTTTATTTGGCTAATTTTCTGTAACCTGTGTAGGATGAAAGCATGTTTGGTGGAATTAGCAAGCTAACGTTAGCTAACGAGCCAACAGCAGGCTCACAGTAGGGAGAATTCTTTGCTGAGAGCACGGATAAAAGCTTGGGAGATGGACAATCTTGTTAGCCATCTCCCGGTGTCCGCTGTCTCTGGGGTTGTGTTCAAATTTTTGGCCAAGACAAAAGGCGACGTGAGGCGTCACTGTTGGCCTTTGTCGCCCCTACTTCCAGGCCGTCGGCTTGGTGTGTCAGAGCCTTAAGACGAAATTAGACCAGACTTAAAACATACTTCAAGCATACCCCTGCCTTTAAACCTCCATTGCTTTGCCAGTTATTGCATCTTAGCATTAAACAATTGTTGCCATGGTTGTAAAATCCTTCCTTGTAGTGTTATAAATTGCTGTGCAGTGTTTTGGTGTCTGATAAAACTTCAAACTCATGGATCTGTCCCCTGAACTGGGCTTCCTGGATTGTATTTTAATTGTTGAAATAATACACCTCCACCAATGCAGCCATGCTGTTTTCAGTTTAAATTTGGTGATCTTAATTTCTTTAACAGCAAAAAGACCAAACTGTGCTTTTAGTAGTTGCTATACACAATGGGTCTGGTATCTCAAACCGTAGTTCATGATCTGTGATGAAAATGGTGCCAGCATACTCAAAAGTAACCAAATATTACTTTTACGCTCTGACAAACACAGCTAAGTTTGGTTTTTAACATGCTTTTAAATAAGCCAGCATATGAAGTTTGATTAATGCTTGGTCACTTGACACATGTATCGCTGTCTTTTAACTATAGATTGTGTTGCACAACCCTCTGCAATTTGTACTTTGGCAACAGTAAGTAGATTGACAGATAGATGATGTGTGTGTGTGTGTGTGTGTGTGTGTGTGTGTGTGTGTGTGTGTGTGTGTGTGTGTGTGTGTGTGTGTGTGTGAGAGAGAGATATTTGGGAACTGTCTACACAGTCCAAGCAGCACATTTGTCAATGTCATGGAGAATGTACTAATTTCTAGTACAGCTGTTTCTCTATATGATGTGTTGAAACACTCGATCAGAAACCTTGGCCCGGACCAACTTGTGTCTTCAGCTCATAATAATGCCCCATTCACAAGTTAACCAGCATGTCTGGGCCTCCCATGGCAGCGCCGGCCTGTATGAAGTTGCAGTAAACCTCAACTGCTCTAATTTGTTAACTAGGCGAGAGAAAAAGGCCTAGAGAGTGTGTGTGTGTGGCACTGGATACAGTGGCGGCGGCAGTGGTAGGCAGGGGAGGGGTAGCTCGGCAAGAAACGCCATATGTTCCTGATTGACGGTGATTGAATCAAGTGCAGTAGCCGAGAGAGAGTGTTTTCTAGCCAGTGAGAAATGTGTGTGCACTGAGGCATTTGACAGAGGGACAGGGTGATCTTATTGAAGCTTACATAGGCAGGACAAATCGATTAGTGAGGACCCATTACTCCAAAGAGTGTGTTGAAAGGCTCCTACATTTTCAACTGCATTATTGCTCTCCTGGAAAATGCGCTGCACACAGAAATACATAAATCTCACCATGCATGACTTTGTATCAGCTATTTATTCTGAAAGAAGAGTCATTTTTATATTGGTAGTCATAAAAATATGACTGAAAAAACAGCTTCTGGGATGCCTTGGAGCAGGCAACAAAATCTGATCTTCTCCCCAATGTCAAGGCTACAGAAAGATATCAAAGAGAAATTTGGGTGAAAAAAAACTTAACCTTCAAGTTTCCCAAAACGCTGGCCTGTGACATGATGGCCTCTAGTGGTACACTGGCGATTGACACAGACAGCTCAATCATTTCCTTATAGGCGTGTGCTGCCAGGTCCAGCTGGCTTTGACATTAACACCAGGCTCTGACTGACAGAGGCCCTGGCCTTGGGCTGGGCTCCCGGGGCCTCCACAGTACATTCAGCTCTCCTTTTAGCCTGTTGATTTACTGTCCCCGGTGGCCGCTCGTTGATCCATTTCCCCTCTCAGTTTGCTCACAGGGCACCCCGAAAACCGTCCTCCAGCAATATATTTGCTTTATGATTTCCTGAGGAGCCAATGAAGAAAAAAACAAGCCCCCGCTCACTGCACCTGTTCCAGTTAATGTGCAGCGGGCCGGTCGGCCTCCTCTGGTCTTGGTGACTGGGGAAAAGAGCCGCGGTGTCACAAGCTCCATGTGGATCTTCCATTTCCCCCAACCGGCCCAGTCGGGACCAAGCAGTGTGGGGAACAGGGGGATAGATGGCGTATTATATGTGTGTCAGTTTAACACACGCAGGTCAAATGGGGCCCACATAGAGTCTTGCTGCGTGTGCATTATTAACATGTGTGTGGGTGTTTATGTAGCTCAGCGCCCAACATGGAGCTGACATTAATAAGGGAAAGTGATGGGAACTTGCTTACATCATTTTGGATGACATGCAGATGTGACTGAATGGAAGGTCTTAGCCATCTTCCATTTTGCACTATAATGTGACCACCATGGTATTTACATATTACAAAATAGAAAGAAATAACAATAAAAATGTTTAAAATGACAAGAAACATGGAAATGTGTTTTGGAAAGCAGTAGTGTGATGCAGGGTAGCGGGTGAAGACAGCATGGTGAGCGGCTATAAAGTCTAAGGCCTGCTGGGTAACATTCAGAGATTTGAGGGCACCGTGACCATTATACAGCCCAGAGCAGGCTCTTATTTGACAACCAGTTCCTGTTTTTTCAGCCAGGCATGCTTCCTCAAGTGTTAATGGATGCTTAAGCTATTTCATGACCCTTCTTTGACCTTTTGTCTCTGTCTAAACTCATACGTGTATATACAGTGGGGAGAACAAGTATATGATACACTGCTGATTTTGCAGGTTTTCCTACTTACAAAGCATGTAGAGGTCTGTAATTTTTTATCATAGGTACACTTCAACTGTGAGAGAAAGAATCTAAAACAGAAAATCACACTGATTATTAAATAATTAATTTGCATTTTATTGGATGACATAAGTATTTTATCAACTACCAACCAGTAAGAATTCTGTCTCTCACAGACCTGTTAGTTTTCTTTAAGACACTCTCCTGTTCTCCACTCATTACCTGTATTAACTGCTCCTGTTTGAACTTGTTACATGTATAAAAGACACTTGTCCACACACTCAAACAGACTCCAACCTCTCCACAATGGCCAAGATCAGAGAGCTTTGGAAGGACATGAGGGATAAGATGGTAGACCTGCACAAGGCTGGGATGGGCTACAGGACAATAGGCAAGCAGCTCGGGGATAAGGCAACAACTGTTGGTGCAATTATTAGAAAATGGAAGAAGTTCAATATGACGGTCAATCTCCCTCGGTCTGGGGCTCCAAGCAAGATCTCAGCCCAGAACTACACGGCAGGACCTGATCAATGACCTGAACAGAGCTGGGACCACATTCTCAAAGAAAACCATTAGTAACACACCACGCCGTCATGGATTAAAATCCTGCAGCACTTGCAAGGTACCCCTGCTCAAGCCAGCACATGTCCAGGCACAATGACCATCTGGATGATCCAGAGGAGGAATGGGAGAAGGTAATGTGGTCTGATGAGACAGAAATACTTTGTTGTACTCATCCTTCTTCTTCCTCCAGACATGGCGAGTGGAGTATTTCTGTCTCATCAGACCACATTACCTTCTCCCATTCCTCCTCTGGATCAGGTCTACCATCTTATCCCTCATAGCCTTCCAAAGCTCTCTGGTCTTGGCCATTGTGGAGAGGTTGGAGTCTGTTTGAGTGTGTGGACAGGTGTCTTTTATACAGGTAACAAGTTCAAACAGGAGCAGTTAATACAGGTAATGAGTGAAGAACAGGAGAGCGTCTTAAAGAAAACTAACAGGTCTGTGAGAGCCAGAATTCTTACTGGTTGGTAGTTGATGAAATACTTATGTCATCCAATAAAATGCAAATTAATTATTTAAAATCATACAGTGTGATTTTCTGTTTTTTTGTGTTGGATTCCATCTCTCAAACTTGAAGTGTACCTATGATATCAATTACAGACCTCTACATGATTTGTAAGTAGGAAAACCTGCAAAATCTGTATCAAATAGGTGTTCTCCCCACTGTCAGTAATCCAAAGTCTAAATTTTAACAGCGGGCAGTGAGTTTTTTTTTACTCATGAATATCAACTTCTTAAGTGGAAGACCAGACAGAAATCCCCCAGCCTGAAAATGTGATCCATTTATTTCACAGTCTGATATTTCCATTGATAAAAAAAACAAACGTCCGTTATATATTTTAGAGTGAATGATATTGTCAATGAATTGCCAAAAAGTCCAAACTTATAATTCAGGCAAATTCCTTTTTAATTGTTAAAGCTCAGTTCAGATTTTGGGTCTGCCCTTTTTTCCCCACCGCCATTATTAGCTGACAGCAAAAAAGATTTGGGTTGACAATTATGTGGCTTATGTCTGGGTAATTGCAGAGTGGGAGCAGCCTAACTTCCTCACAGTAAGCCTCTGAACATGGTAGATCTCACCAATAGTCCATCTGAAAGCTGTCAACTGCCTTGCTGGCCCAGTTCTTCCTGTTTCCTTGGAAGTGGCCCAGTGGCTTTTAGGTCAAGAAGAGAGGTGAACAGAATTATGAGAGGAAGCATGCATGTGGCAGAGTCTGCTTTTCTCAGTCATGTGTGTTTAAGTAGTAACCTGACAGAGTAAATGTATTCCAGGGTGGTGCTTTTTTTTCCCCCCATCTTAACTCAAGTTGTCTTCCTGATGGCAGATGCATTGGAGCTCACCCTTGCGTGTAGTTGGTGAGTGTGTGTGAGTCCTTGTGCTTTTCCTTATGTTGTTTTTTCCCCCTTTTTTTCTCCGGGCTTAAACAGTGTGTTAACCACCAGATCCCATCGCTATCAATCTTAATGGTGGTGGGTCAATGTAAACGCACACATGTGTAGGCTCTTTCTGCAAGCCACAGTTTAAGAATAATTCCGACCCAAAAACGAGAGAGGGAAAATATTCTGGCCCCATTTCCAAAATAGGTGCTCAGAAAACACCCCAGCCGGCCCAGAGTGATAGCTACTTCCTCAACTTTTCCACTTCATTGATGGTTATGTGAGTTAAAACAACGAGCTTAATGGAGACTCCGGGCCCTCAGGGGACTAATCATAGCCACGTGACTTCCTCCGGGGCTTCCATGAAAATAACTCCATTACAATGGCCTGTGATATTAATATCGGCTTTGGGAAAGTCAGGCACGGGATCCTCAGGGAGGGCCTCGGTATGAGCAAACAAAGAGGAATGCACGGCATTCGAGGGAGCAAGGGAGGAAAAGCGAACAGGAGAAACCGAGCAAAAGACGGAGAGAGTGATAGCATATTGCACAGTCATGATGTTTGCTTTCTCTTTTAGTGAGCTTCTTTACTTTATTTTTCAGAGCTGAAATCGTTTCCTCACAACTGCTCCACATTCAAACACATACAGTACTACCACTATCTCGTAACATAGACAGGTGGATCCATTTAAAGGGGCTATACTCGATATTCAGAACAATATTATAGCAGTAAACAACAGTTTTCTTTGTAAAGATATAGTGGAGTAATGACATCCTGAGCAGAGAATGAAGTCACCCTTTTATTGGGGAGACTTTACCTTCCAGAGGGAAATATTGTACTTTTTACTGCTCTATCTGACTGCTGTAGCTGATGTATTTTAATTATTTTACATGCAAAATAAGTTGGCTAATATGATGCGTTGGTATATTTTAACCTACCTATCAAAGTAGGTTACATTAAGTATTTTGAGGCCTGTAACAACATTGAAGTTTCAGTTTTAAAACTGATGAAATGATACATAAATCTTTTTATTTTTTACTTAAACATAACAAACATTTTTTAAAGAACTGTGACTCGATATAGTATATCTATAATTTAAAAGCATTGGTTCCACTAAATGGTTTAAATTAATAATTAAAAGTAATTGGAAATTTTCTGTACCTGTAATAAATCCACCCTAACATTAACAGCCATGTGAGTTGTTGTGCTTTTCAACTGTGACTGAATCACACATATGAAGAGTGAGACAGTAATGGGGACATTTGACAGTCAGGAGACAGCGTGTACAGAATGTAAGTGAGAGTCCCTGCAGATGATTTTATTTTTTTTGGCATGGCCTCCATTTTACCATCTTTAGATGCCTGTAAATGCCTGTAAACCTGCCATGCTGTCATTTTCCTGTCTCTACAGGCAGTAACTCGCCTCCAGCTGCATTCAGAACAATTAAACCTCAATGATTGCAGCGAGAAGTCGCCCACCTCAGTGTTCCCTACCCACTGAAGACTCCCAGGCCTCCTCCGCTTCCTCTCTTTCAAACAGACACGTGCGATAGCAATTCCAACTAAACGGGACCTCTTATAGAGCAGCTGAACTCTTGCATAAGCCATCCCTTGTAAAAGAAATACTCAAGTTCACTGGATCATAAGCCAGACACTTTTTTCTCCAGTTCCTCCTGTTGTGGTAGATTTATTGAATGAAATAACACTGGCTTCACTTTTACCCCCGCTTTTATGAATATATATATATTGTTTTAACAGCACTTTTAAATTCCTCCTACACTCCTGCTAGGGTTGTGTCAAGGCCTTCATCTCTTTAAGGATTTGACATGATAAAAGATTTCAAACATTATCATAAACTATTTGTCCTGGACAGAGCGCTATGTTTTCTGCTGAAGTATGAAAATTATATAAGCAGAAATACACTGTGTAAAGTGTAAAGTATTTTGCTGATACTGTAAGTAGTAAGAGGTCAAAGCAAGTCTTTTTTTATCTAGAATTTAGATCAGCTGTATGTGAGAGTTGTATACATCTTGAAATTTATTGAGCTAAAAGAAGAGCATGTTGGCATCATGTTTAATGTCAATGTATGCCTTTTAATGTCTAAAGCACCTTGAATTCCCTTGCCTTGTAAATTTGAATAGATTTGGGGGTTGGATTGTTGGTCAGAAAAATAAGCCAAAGACATGAACGGGGGGGGAGAGGTGGAATGACATACAGCAAAGGGCCGCAGGTCGGAATCCAACCCTGGTCCGTTGCATCGAGGAGTAAACCTCTATATATGGGCGCCCGCTCTACCAACTGAACTGTCCGGGCACCCAACTCTGGGAAATTTTTAATTGGCAGTTTACACTATTGATTGGAAGAAAATAGTCCAATTAATCAGTATTGACAGTAATCATTAGTTTCAGCCCTAAAAAGCAACCATATCAAACCAATACAAGGTATTTTTGTGGGATACAGTAATCCTGACACCGGTTAAAGAAAAGGTCCGACAAATAGTTTGCGTTAGTTAGAGAATAGTTAGTCTTTAGAATAAATGGTAATAAGTAGAACTACAGTGAGTGGGGAATATATTTGCAAGAAGATTTAGGAATTTCCAGCAGCGTACTTACACCGCGAGTAGTGATATGGCTTTCACATCTTTCAAGTGAAATATTATATGGCAGTAGCCAAGCCAAAGAAAAGGTCCTCCTCCAGGGTCCAAATAATTATAAGAGTGCCATAACAGATCAAACATTATTTCCTTGACCTTGTCTCCAGCTTGAGGAACAGCTCAGACTTTTTGGCTGAAAGCTCAGGCAGCAAAAAATCACTCTGCCTGCAGGAGCTCTCGCTACACGGACCTGACGTTTACACAGGATTAGAGATTCATTCAGCATTAAGTAAATGACCCTCTGCCGGCCAGGAGCAACACTTCTGGTTGTTTGGATTCTGTGGTACAGAATTCACACAGGGATTAGTTTACATAAATCAGCTGTTTTGGCAAAGTCAGAATAGTACGAGCCAAAAGGATCCTTGCATATACGCGTTAGTCTGAGCTATCTAAAAAAAGGACTTTTTCCAATTACATGTTCTTTGGAGTGTCAGCTATGTCCATGCACTCACTTTTCATCCACATTTAGGATGTAGGATATTGCATATTTCAGAAAACAATGTGTTTTTCAGCTGCACAGATACACTGTGGTCTGCACACCACATCTGAGAAAACACTGCTTGTTGACTCACACCATCACATTCTAATTGAATCTAAGGAAGTTAAAAAAGGCAATGAAACTCAACATGATGAGGTGAGGTTATATTTTCAGAACATGATGCAACACTTTTCTTTTAAAGGGGTAACAATGTCCCTTTCAAGTTAAAACCAATAAACATCTGAATTTAAAAAGAAAATTAAACAAATGAAGGTTGCTGAGAGCACAGCCACAGGTCTTTTGTTTTTTGTTGAGTCAGTTGCCTCAGGCTTTCCTGTCAGGTGTGACCTCATCAACTCTATTGCTTGTAATGACTTAATTTCAGGAAATGCAGTCTGTTAAGAATGCAAAATCTTCCGTTCTTAGAAAGTTTTCAGTGTGGGAATTGAAAATGAGCCCTGTAATTCAGACTGGTGGACCCCACTTACTTGGTTTAAACAAGCCACAGATTTTTCCCTTTTGGCTTAGCTTTAGCCATCTTCTAACCTTATACATACTTGGAACTTTTCTCCACAGAAGGTGAAGCACTACTACTTTGACGGAGTGATTAGCGCAACACCTGAAAAGCACCGTTGTTAACACTCTGCTCCTCACCACAGGGCTTCTCATGTGCAAATCGCTCCGCCCAAGTAGCAGAAGTAGCTGTGCTAAAAGATGGCTGTGTCTCCTGTGGCCTTGTTATTTATACACACTGTGACTATACAAATCACAACATGTAAATAGGAATATGTTGGCGGTATTTAGTCATTTATTGGGAGCAGTAGGCTAGATGGAGCTGGTTACTTTCCAGGATATGTGGTGATCTAGGCTAGCGGTGGGTGCGTCAGACAAGGTTACAACACACATGGAGATGAGAAGGGTATGTATGGACTTATCTGACTCTGGAGGATACGGTGAATAAGCTAAAGTCTCAATAAGTCGGCATGGTCCTTTTAAGTTGCGTTAAGTTTCCTTCTCTCTATTGTTTTCACATAACATTTACGTTTGGGCCACCAAAAATTTACTTTGGCCACCAAATAAAGGGCTTGGGGCCGGTGCTTAAAAATATTAGCGTCTATCCCTGGGTACACTTTTTTCTTGAAAACAAACAAAGGTTTCACAATTCAAATTTTCACATTCAGTGTTACTCACCCAAATTTTTTTTACATTTTTATTACTTGCTAGCTGTCTTTTTTTTTTTTTTTTTTTTTTTGGCTGCCTTTGTTGAACTTGAACATTACTGTTAAATCATTATCACCACCGACTGTCAGCAGAATAGCAACAGAAGGATGTATCATGCTGCCCACTGCAAGATATAAACTAAATGGAACCCAGATATTGCTCGGAAGCGCTGCTAGTGGCCAAAAATCCATTATATGTATTTACCGAATTGATTAATCAACTTGTTTCAGCTCTAAACTCCATTGCAGTATCAAAAGCATTACCACTCAAGCATAATGCCTATTTATATTTGTGTATGTAATATGTCATAAATACACTTTATATTTGTGATTTGTAGTAAAAGATTTTAAGCACGAAGGAAAATCCCTCTACAATCCTTTAGCAGTAGTACTTTTGACATCATCGTAAACTTAAACGAGGAACCATTATGAAGCTGTTCAGTGTACATTGTCACAATGTTCTGTTTTGCATATGGCTCCCACAACTCCATCATCACTTCAGCCACCTGTCAGCTGAGCACCATCAGTATCTGAACTTGGCTCACAAATAACCATGAGGGATACACTGGGGATGTGACAGATGCATGCTTTAATGTTGATGCTGATACATAGTTGTCCCATGCAGGCTTGCGCCCATTCAGTGTTCAATTTTAACAGCAGAAACTGCTGGTGGTGTTATGGTGAGTGATTTAGGATGGGGGCTAAGGCCCGCTCTATTTCCTCCTTTTTTGAAATGAGAGCTTTTCTTTTGTGCCACCCTTTAGAGTTGGGATTTAATTGTCAGGAAGGGGATGGATTTATTTCCCCATAAATCACACAAGTTTTCTGTGGTAGGATCCAGAGCATAATGTAATCTACACATGTGCACACATGTGCATTGTGAGGGTGTGGATGATGTTGCTGCTCTATTTCTCCTCACTCCATTCAGCAGAACCAAGTCTCTAAGCATTTGCTTTCATTTTACATTATTATAACACAAAATCTTGATAACGGTGCATGAAATTACTCTTAACAGGTTCAAATGTATATTTATTTTTATAAATGTGATTTTTGTATCAAATGTTAACACGAAAGCAAATGAAATGTTATACCAAATCTTTTTCAGTTATATTTTTACAACTAAGCATGAATTAAGTGCAATGACCATATCAAACTATGCTTTATCTTTATCTAAATTTGGACAAAAATTCATCTTATTGAGTGACTCACTCTTTCCTGTTATGAAAGAAGCATTCTGCACAAAGTTTACATATCCCAGTAATTACAGCAAGGAGAGCAAGAGACTTGATTGATGCTCCATATAAAACTGAACTGCGGATGTTTTGCCAGGTTTTTGGAATATCTCTTTTTTTCTTCAAATTGGTTTTCCTCACTGACCTCACAGAGTTGCCACTCGGCATCATGACCAAGCGTCTGCAGGGAGCCGTAACTGCCACCGAAGGCCTTTTAAATCCTTGGATTTGATGGCTTGAGGATTCGGCAGGAGGATTCAAAAAGGATGAAGAGAAAATTGCACATTCTAAAGAAAACTGAGCATTTGCATCCCTGTGTCAGGATGAAAAAGGGAGAAGAAATGGAAATGCATACTAATTTATCATTGGCTTTTACTGCTCCTTGATGGTCCATAACTCACTCTGACCATGATTCCCTTTTCCCCTTCTTAGTGCTGGATTCAAAATCCACTACGCCATGTTTTAATGACCTTATTGTAGGCAAATCTACACTGTCCAATAAAAACTTTACACTTTGAACTGTGATCCATAGTATGACTAATATTTTATTATATCTTATGAATTACACAGTAATGGAATAATGTAGAAAAGAGCCCCAAAGTCATTGAAACAGAGGGAATGAGGGAATCACACACAGAGTGATGAAAAGACTCGACTTTGTGCTCAAACCTCAATGATGACTCTGGTCTTCTCAATTGTCCTGTTATTCTAATATTAACCCAATGCATGGGGGTTTTATCATAGTTTTAATAGCAATTCAATGAAGCTAACAGGCATGATATATGAGTTCTTTTTGTAACCTGTCTCGAGGTAACATCTAAGCACCACTGCCATATGGCAACTCGATTTTGGAAGCAATGCTTCAGTGGATTCCTTAAAGTTGTCTGGTTCTGTCATTGCTCATCCTACAGACAGGAGAGTGCATCTTCCCCTACCTCTATTCCTTGTGGACAGTATGGAATTGACTGATTAGACTGGCAGACCAGCAGGTAGATACATAAATGCGTACATACATTATTTTCATACTCTACCAACAGGCTTCAATATTTATATTCTAAAACCTCAGCGAAAGGTTGAAGCATAAATCAACAAGAAAAAACAATGGTAGCATTTACAACCACTTACGTAGAGATGAACTTCACTGACATTATCCTTTGGAAACTGGAGCCATACATTTTATTACTATTAAATGTTTCTAAAGGGAGTTGACAAATAGTTGAATGGAGTTGATTTTCCCCCTCCTGCTCTTGGCACGTCTTTAGGGAGGAAAATTCCCTGTCTTGAAAAGAAAGAAATGCACTCACATTAGTACTGCCAATCCATTCATCTTGATGCAGTTTGAGTGTAATTTAAGCCTTTTTAAAACGCTTGCTGAAAATACAATGTGCTTAAGGGCAGTTGCGAGCATTTTATGAGCACAATAAAATTGTCACTGCATATGGATTAGATGGATGTTGATATACGGGTATTACATTTTTCATGTGCATGGGTGTTTACAGCGGAGTGTTAATGTTTGCTGCTGAAGGACTGAAATTACAGATTTCACAGATTTCAGCGGTACAGTAGCAACTTAGTATAACTTCCAAAGTCGCACAGGATATCATAGCTAACTACGTTATCATTAGGATTTACATGTTAGATTACAAAAAGCCATATTCAGGACTGAAATGTGGGAGCCAAAATACTACTAAAACACTTTAATTTAGAGTAAACATTAGTGACTCTGCCCTTCCCTTTATTGGATTTGGGCAGGAAAATGCACATGATTTTTTTTTTTTGTGGGACATGAAAAAGCCTCAATATTTTAGCGTTATATCATGTAGCTCTCTAGTGCATATCTAAGACCTTTTTACATGGTTCTTGTTTTTGCAAGAGTTTGCTAGAAAATGACAGAATTTTCAGATGACAAGTGTTAATGAGCTAACTATAGCTAATAAAATCTGATAGCAAAAGTTGTCATTTCAGCAAAAAAAATCAGCTGCCGTTAGCTAGAATTGTGAAGCCTTGGTTGTGAAATCAAAGACGGATCTGTTTCAAACATAACTATGAATTTTTAGTGCATAACTTGCCACCATTATCATTTTAAACTGCCACCGTGCTGCCTACATTCAGATTTTTCTAGTATGTAGCATAACAATTGTATCTCAAGGATGAAACTGGTCAACATCAGAACCTTTGCATATGTAGGTTTTCATAGAACAGTCCATCTGTCTTGTCAAATGTATTTAACTAAATAAGTTAAGCCGACTATGGCCCATTCTCCTTTCCTCTGCTAACATTTGGCAGGCAAGCTGCCGTGGGAGGAAAAGTTATGACAATTTTAGTTATAGATGCCAGAAGTGATTTACTGTACCATATTTAAATTCAGGTATGTATTTAAGTATGCATCTCCAGTCTGTTATTATTCAATCTTTCTTTTGTGAAGGAAAACAAATTTGATTTTACCCGCAATTCCATGTGTGCGCCACTATAATGACACAGTTCTTACAATTCTCTGACATAATTGATCTAAATTACATCTAGCAGTGACTCTCCAACTCAAAAGAAATCCAGGTGTGGAACAAGTGAATTCAGATGGAGATGTATGGCACATTTAGCCTCAATTGGCAGGAAATAGTTGTCACACATACTGTACTTTGGTCTAAACTAATTGATTGCTTGTCTGAGACAATGCATAAATACTAGAAAGTTCACTGAAAGGACAAGTTTTCACAATTAATAAAGACCAAACATTAAGAATGTGGGACTAGCCTTAACATAGTCCTGCCGCCAGCCCTGTACTCGCCCAACCACAAGATGATTTTGTGGAAGGAGACTTTTCCTACCATCGCTTTGGGTCACTGTGATTTACGCACATGTTTACTGATGTCTTTCAGATGGTCCCTCTCGCTGGTTATTGTCTTCCACTATTAGTTCCCAGATGAATCAGCAGTGGACAAATTGGGGGATGTCTCTGCGGATCTGCGATATTTATTGAGGTTACGCATCACTGTGGACCTCTCCATTGGCTTCCCAGTGTAACGAGGAAAAAACAGATGGCTTGCGGTCATGGCATGTTTGGACATTGAAACACTTGGGTTTCATGGTGCTTTTTATGCTTTTCTGCACATTTGGTTTATATCTTGTTCTGCGATTATGGCAGGCCTGCTTTTGTCCGTCAGGATGTTAAATATATGTTGCCATAATGTTATTCTGAACTTTTGTATGATTTCAGGATCCCCTCTGTTCTGTGAGACCTGAATCATGATCTATTGACCCTTGCAAATTTGCTAATATCTAACATCCTCCTGATATACGATTTCTAAAAACATGGCTGTTTGGCCATATACTGGAGTTGCTTGCTATCAATTGTACTTGGGTTGAAATTCCTCATACCAAAGCAATTCACGGTTTCTGAGTTTATACTGCAGTTGTTTTTAGTTCCCCATTCTATTAGCCACTGCCAGCTGGTAATACTCTGCGTGTTTATTTTAACAGGGAAAAAATAAATGAACCACAGTGATTAAAGCAGATATGTAAATATTGTGTCATGTAATTCATGGAGCTGGAAGCCCCACTGATTACCTTTAAGTAAAGAATAATGAACTCCGCTCAAAGTTAACATGACAATGAAACTATTCTATTAATGCATCTGTGCACAGGTCTGCTTTGCAGCAATCTCTTTATAACTCACATACTATGCTGTGAGTTGCTCTTTTTCACGCAAGTTCCTACAATACCATTTTACAGTCTTCAATCATCAAAAAGAAATCAGCCTTTTAGGGTCCTTACAAGTGTAAGTGACTTGTTGGAAATTGCTGTAGTTCAATAGCTTGTCTGAGACAGTTTATTTCTCGACTTTTATCTATTTATTACCCTGTCAGTTGGACTCTAAGTAGATGACTCCATAAACCACTCGCTGCTGTTTTGGATACCATCTACACACAACTACACTAGGATTCATCTTACCATGGCAAGCACTTAGAGCCGAGCAGATGGTGGATGTTTTATCCCCTTAACAGAAACGCCCTGATAGTAATTACTAACCTACAGTGTGACTGTCTTGGAAACGCAATAACAGAGATGTGAAGGGAAAGCCCTCGAGATCTATTAAAAAGCATTGCATATCATTTTTAGGGTTGTCAGTAAGTATTATTTCCATATCATTTTTAATTCCATGCTCTTTTTTTCAAATGCATGTTTCTCTGCCACATGCTAAATTGAGGCAGTTTGAAGTAAAAACAAATATAAGGGGAATGAAAGGAAAAGCACTCTTATTGCCTGTCTTTTAAATGGCGATACTAGAGTTTGGGTCAAATCTTGAAAACATATGGAAACCCCTTTTGAAGCGCAATGGGAGCCGCTGAGGCGGCTGCATAACTTCTCATTGTTTACCTTTCGACCCCCAACCTCCTTCCTCCAAGTAAAAAGGTAAAATGTTAAACCTTACAGGGGTGCACATCGGCTCAGTTCATTATACCCGGCTAAGTGAAGACTTCCTAATTCACCTACCACCCCACAACCCCCCAGAGTGTCTTCTGTGTGGTTTTAAATGTTCCCAGTTACTTTATGCCAATTAAATGCTGCAAATAGGCCTCAAAACCCAGATCATCAACAGGGTTATCTAAAAAACAGCCAGCAGTGTAGAACATGTAATGCAAGTTTTTAATCAAAATGAATTATATTTTTATAAGTGAGTAACTGTTATTTCATTTATTATAGCTTCCTCTTTGGCTAAATTTAAACCAAACGCCGGTGCTGTTATATTGTGTGGCTGGGAGATGACCCTCTGGAGAGAAACCCTACGGACGAGGAGCCTGGGTGTATTTATCTTCCAGTTTTTTCACCTGTCTTCAGATACCGTTTCCTTTTTAAGTCGAGCAGTTGGGATTTACTGGGCTGCTTCCTTCCGGGACCCCGTGGAATACAACATTAAACTGCAGGGAGGAGAGAAAACCTGTAGCGCACTAAAATAAAGTTATGTCAAAACCATTCTGCTCTTCCTGTAGTGTTTCCTCAACCTTGCAAGTATCCTCCAAGGGCCCGAGGACATTACAAGCCATTCAGTTTATATGAATAGGCACTAACAGACTTTTTCGCCATTTTGATATGTCTAAATTTTGCAGGCATATCCTGTGGTCCATCAGGCACAGCCTTACTTTCAATTTAGTGTCTCCCGGTGGACCCCTGTCTTCCTATTTCATGTGGAAATTGTATAGAGTTTTTATCCCTATGCACTTTCAGCTGCTTTAAAGCTGGGGATCATTTTTTTCACCAGGGAGATGTACAACCTAGCATTTGAATGTTTGGCAAATCATTCACAAACAGCAAGGAGAGGACTTGGAGTGGATGTCCTGACATTGTCTGTCACCTCAGCCCGATCAGTCAAAGAATAAATAAATGATATATCATCGTTTAGCTGTAATTGAACAGAAGTCTGCAAAAGTTTTTGAAAGAGGAAGAAAAGCACCTGTGTTTTTATTAGAGCAGGCTTGCCTTATACTACTCTATAAAGTTTGGACACTGCCAGGGGAATCATTTCTGATGATCTTTAGAACAGCAGTGTGCCTTACTTTGCACAAATTTGGCCCAAAAGGATTCTATCCGGAATAAATGTTAGAAAATGATATCAATAAAAATAATTCATTTGATAGGGTAATTAGGAATAGTTATATTATTTCATGGAAATTCTCTGCAATGGCCCTTTTTTTTTAAGGGAATTAATCCTCAGTTTACTTTGACATGTGTTAACCATAACAAATGTTTTAACTGTCGTGAGTGTCATGTATTAGTGAACATTCACAGATTTCTAAAAGCCGGAATTAGTTCAAATATGTCGTCTTAAAGCTAAACTATAGCCCAACTCTTCGTTATATACGTATGTTTTTTTATTTATTTATATATATATATATCAAAAAGGTCAGATAATAGTGGAAACAGACCATTATTTCCTACAAGTCAATGCCAAGAAATATCAAATGTACTGTCATTCTGAAAGGTTAATCAGCAAACCATCAAATTTACATAGCAGGAAGCAGAATACATTTTGTTTTTTTTGCTTGAAAAAAATTTACTAATTGTTTTCAGCTCTACTATAAAGCACTAAAGTTAAACATTTTCAGTTGCCTCTTGTTATGATGACTTCTTAAATTAAAATAAGACTGTGGAATAAATTCAACCACTATACTGAATGCTGTGGTTAAAGAATGTAATGAAAGAGACTGAAACCACTGTAATTAGTGTTTTCCACCCATAACTAGTAATAGTTATTCAATATGCACCATAACATTGCACCACATTGCTTTTCACATGTAATTACAATGAGCATAGAGTCTGTATTAGCTGAGTTGCACAATAAGATAGCATAAGAAAAAGTTTTCCTTGTTAGTTTTGTAACCCGCTACTTTCTGTTAAATGATCTCACCTCATTTAAATCAGACTGTAAAGGCAGTAACAAGTCTTTAGTTTAAGAACTTCAGGCCGGCATCCAGTTTCTACCCAGTTGTAGTAATCATATCTGCCACAGCTGCCGGTTTATCAGAGATCTTGAGGACAAATAGATTCCTGGAGGTAAACAGTCCGCTGTGGCAGCTTTTGCTGAGTGATGATTCTGCCCACTGTGGTATAAAGGAAATCTATTCAAAGACTGTTTTCATTTGCGAAAGATCACAAAAAAGGAAACATTAGGCATTTACTTTATTCATCTTAAAATAAGCTTTTTTGTTCAGGGTATGCTAAACAGTACTGTTACTGAAATTTATGTCCTTGTATTGCCTGTGATGTCTTAATAAGACAGACCTACACGCTACCAAAGACATACAGAATTAGTCCAACAGCTTTTAGAGATGACCTCACATCATCTTATTACATACCATTGGTGTTTCCCTGCACATCTATGTCAGATCCTTTTCAGCAATTAGCCTTGAACTAGGAAAGACGATCAGCTCCAGTTTCCCATTGCTGCTTCCCTCGTCATCTTGGAGTACTTTGAATCTTTCCCCCTGCGTCCTAATTAAGACCTTAATGCTACCTCCCACAGGGATCTTGATGCCCCGCTCCTACCCACCACATTCCCTCTGAGGCCATCAAAACTGTTATAATAGTCAGCTTTGCACAGGTGCAAATTGCTTACATTTAGTCTACATTTGCCCTCAATCACGGCCGATCATCAAAGCCTAACTCTACCTGACTCAAGCATTTGCTCACAAGTGGCAAATTTCCTTGGCTGTTATTTGATAGTTAATTCCATGCTTCAGAGTATTGAAAACTATATGAGCACTCTGCTGCTGCTGTGATCAAGACCACCATTCTTAGTTCCATTTTCAAGCTTTATTTTTCTCTCAAAATGGAGCACAGTTGTCATCATGAACCTCCACACTTTCACATAGTTGTAATTTATTCAGACCAGGTACATCAATAAATCCACATACTTATTCTGTTAAACCTCTCACTGACCTTCTCACTATTGACCTGGATTGGTGCCACATAATGTGCATAAGCTACCCAGGGCAATTACAAAGACCTGGGATTGAAAGAGAGCTGTCATTAGGATGTGCTTTCACATACCAGCCTGCCGGGTTTGGCTGCAGGCCAGGCTGGCAAATGGGGCCGGCTCAGCGAGGAGAGTTGGGGGCCAGGCCAAGGGCCGTGGGGGATAATTAGACAGTTTTATCCCAGCTTGTTGATATAAATGTGCCCGGCTTAGCCCCCTACGCCTTGCTTCATGGTAATGATCATGTCTAACAGGTGGCAGGCAAACGGACGGGGGCATGAAATGGATACCTTGCTTCCTGGCCGCGTCTCCTTTTTTGTTTTGTTTTGTTTCCCGGTCCAATCGGAGCTGTGTTCTCATCCATTGTGGTTGCTTTCGGTATTGTTGATGCGGGGGAGTGTTGGGGATTTGTCACCATCTCATCTCATTCTAGCTAATCTCAATCTCCCCTGGGACCCTCGCACTGAGGGCCAGCCTCGCAGAGGGTAAAACAAAACACAGTGTGTTTAACTCAAGTGGGTTTTAGAGTCTGATGCAAAAGAAAGTTGAAACTCCTCTTAGATAGAGAAGTGTTGTTGAAAATGTTTAAATTTTTTCTTCCTCGTGTAGTCTTTGGAACAGTCTGGTCTTGTATTCTACTTTATGACTGACGTGCATCAGTCTACCTTTGTCCAATAGAGAAAACATCTTTATGGAAGCATGGTTCCATCTACTCCTTTCCTCCATTTCACCTCCATTCAGGATCTCCAAGATGTGTTTTGGAGTTACAAGCTTCTGGATTGAGTCATATCTGACATCAGGGGCTGAGCACAGCTTTGCACATCCAAATCTCTTGTATCCTGTGCAGGCAGGGGGGAAGGGGGCGTATGAGGTGAGGTATGCATGTGAAGAGGCATTGGAGACCACTCATAGCAGGCTCCTGATTCACTGTCATATAATGGACCATTTGGGGCAAAAAGAACCAGAAAAAATGATGCATGTATTTAAATTTACTACCTTCCGAGAAATGTGTGGAATAGATCCAGGCCAGTAGACGATGCCCCCTTTTTCTCTGACAAATGCCTTTTTAAATTGGAAGGCGTGTTGAGCAGAAATGTGTGATTATCTAGATTTTTGTGTGGATAGCTGATTTGTCAAGGGTTTGTCCTGTGACCAAGGAGAGTATACAGTAAAACATCCACAAAGCTCTCAGAGCTCTGGTTTGTGGCGGGTTGTGTCCAACTGATTGCGGAGGCGAGGCTCCAGATTTAGGCGCTTGATCCTTTCTGGCCAGGCTGCAACCGTGGATTTTGTTATAATTTTCACCTTCCAAGTTGTTTTTAAAGCTTTACTTATCCTTAACCCTAATCTAACTCTCATCGGAAGGCTTAAAACCTAACCCTAGCTTTAAATAGAGCTGAAAAAACATATTTTATGATTGCAAATTTTCAAAGATAAATATATTTTTTTATTCTTTGTGGTTTGCAGCTGCAACGTGAAAACCGATCTAGGGTGTTTTGTGGAGGAGTTGGGCTTTTGCTGGGTTGCCAGACTTGATGTCCTTGGACCATTGGGTCACTCTGCCTGTTGGTGGTGAGGCTTTGGTATTTTTCTAAGTATTACCACACGCTCAAATGTATGAATTGAGTGATGGATGGATGTAGGGACCTGGTGAAAAACAGCCAGAGGAGGATGAGGACAGGACAGCACAGTGGAGACATCAACTGCTGGAGACTCCTACTGGTAACATTCACAGGTCTTAATTCAACACCTTATATTCTATATTTGTTTGATTGCCCGCCACAGCTGACAGCAGGTCATATGCTTCTTTTGAGACAGGGGTTGTGACAGAGGCTCTCATTAATAGCCAGCGATTCTGTTCAGTATTTTTAGTGTCATGCTGTAGACGTTTACAGAACATTTCTCTCACCTCATTGCATGTCCAAAAGATTTTTTCTTCTCACTCATGTGTTCTCCTTTCTGAAAGGATCTTGGCTTATTTTGTCAGTGGCGGAACTGGTTCACCGGCTTCAGGTCACAGCGGTTGGAACAGCTGCTGTGAAGCTCCATTGCACTGCACATTGAGCGTCCTATCTAACATTTGTGTTTTGAAGCATTTAGCTTAAGTGATGCAAACGGACCCTGGAAGGCGTATTTATTTTTTTATTTTTTTGGTATAATATGTAATGAAGCAAATAACTAGTAGTTTTATATTATACTTTTTTACTAAGTCTCAGACTACTTATATCCTGGCTGTATTGGTTTGTTTTGGGCTGCATTAAAAACCATTTAATGCTGACCTTTTGAGGGAACAGGGAGCTAAAGAGCGGAAGCTATCAAAGCTTATTAGCAGACTTTCACCATCTACTCTTTGCCTCCTCTATCGGAGAATAGTTTGCACTGCAGACATGGGTCGATGGTACAAATACATCTCAGAGAGGTTTATTAAAATCCTTCGATGAATGAAATGATATACAATCCTGAGAGTAAAATGCCAGGAATAAAATGCTAGGCGTATGCAAATTTACCAGTACAGAAAAAACAGCTATTGTGAATGACTAGCACCAGCATGGAGTTACCTGGCTGGCTAGCTTGTTAGCAGTTAGCTCGCTAGCTACAGTAGTTCACCAACTATCCCACTGAGTTGTCCCTATGATGTTTTAATGTCGCTGTGCCACTTTCTTGTGGGACCAAGCCTTAGGGTACATTTTATGATTGCCCCCTGCTGGAGTAAATCATCAGTATGATACAGGTTGAATTGTTGTTGTTTTACATACAATAGGTAACTTTACTGTAGGTAAAATTTAAATACAAAGTGACACTGTAGTGGTGACCAAGTGTTTCCAGACCTTGGCCCTTATTTATCAACCTAACGTAGAAACAAGTGCAGATATGAGTGCAGAAATCCTCTTACGACAGGCTTCATGTGGGATTCGTAAAAAACATTTATCGCACCAGTCAGACGACGAATGATCGTACATTGATAAATGCAGCGGCTGGAAACAATTGGTGTTGTCATATTAAATCAGACTCCAGCTGAAGTTTATTTAATTTATACTTTCTTGACATATGTATGCTATAGTCCTAATAGTAATATACAGGCTTATATTGCAATCTCTTAGGCCTACATGTAGGTGTACCTATATTTAAATAAACACACAAGTTTATGCAGTTTTTGTATTTTACTCGTGTTATTTTCGTGAGTCAGAGCCAGGCAACAGCTGTGAGGGAGAGCGCGTGTCCTCCGCCCCCCCGTGCTGGACCACCACCCGACCCAGTCTCTTGACAGCAGAGGGTCTGGAAAAACAAGCCGAAATATGTCGGTCAATGGCAGAAAGAAATCGTTCACTTGTGGCCATTAACGACACTTTAAAAGACAACCGAAAACCTGAAGAATAAATAAAAGTGTTGTGCGTCGTCATGTTTCCTGTATTGGATATCATTGCCAAACATAACACTATACCTTTTTAAAGCCAGGAATAATATCCTGTCTCTTTGGTGTAGCCCCCAGTTGGGGCTGTGCTGGACACTGCTCTCTGGGCATCGGCTGGCTTCATCACTACATTTATGGCGCCCTGGTTTCCTGCGGGATGTTGGGCAGAACCTCACAGACTAAAACAATGTTGCTGACTTTTCTGGCGCGTATAGTAGGGTCCCTCCCCTCCACCGTGGCCCATGTGTGTAGGCTACATGTGCAATGCAATGTTGCTCAGCTCATAGAGGTCTTCTAAAAGAGCCAGATCTGCCATTGTTGATAAGTGACCAACTGATGACTTCTCCTTCTCCTGTTAGATGCTGCACCGCAAGTCCACACTGACTCGAAAACTTGTGTACACAAGGTCAGACCCCGAAGTGAGATTTTTTTTTGCAGTCTTATAAATGTGTTTGAGAGACATGGGCAGTGTTTGTGAAACACATGGAGACAAAGAGTGGAAGTGGAGATTTTATAAAAGAAGTAGAGAACTGGCCTTTAAGCTCAATGATGTGATTAAATATATTTCTATATTCTAGTTGTTTGTTCAAAGGTACGGAAGAGGATTAGGGCCACATGTGAAAAATGTATTGGAGTTCTGAGAAAAAAGTCAGAATTCTGATTTTAAACTCAGAACTCCAATGCATTTTTCACATGTGGCCCTAATCCTCTTCCGTACAAAGGGTATTATGTATACAGACAAGAATTACAACAACAATAATTAGTATCAACATTTTAAAAATGTGTAGTCCAAACACAACTAAAAAGGTTTAACAACTTTACACAATTAAATCTGCTGAGGGCAATAGCATGGGTAAAGTTTAAATATGGATTTGTAAATAACTTTACATTCTGTTTGACAAAAAACGGTAAGCTATTCATACTTTACATACATCGTGTAAATATGAACTTGCATTACATCCAGCTGTTGATGATGTGTGAGCTTTCCACATAGAGCTGACCACCTGAAATGCATATTTTCCCACAAGACCACTGGTGTCTGAACCATTTTTTTAAAACATTTTTTTGGCAAAGCTAGGACAAGCACTCTTTTCCCCCAAATGTGTATATTTTTTTTATTCAGTGCCTGTCTGTATTGACTGAAATACATCTGACTCAAAGATGACAAATATCAGTTCAGGCAACCAAGCAAAGGTCTAAATTTGTCTCTTTGTCTCTGTTTCTGAATCCGGTCCAAAACCTTTGACGTCTTCAGCCTCCATAAAAAATTGCACTGTCATTGTCTGATTTTACTGGCAAGATATTTATTTTTAGCAGACTTCTCTACCAACTCACACACTAAACAGTACCTCTGTCTTTATGTGGGCCCTTCAGTCACCACATTTGCTAACTATGCACTAACCATTTTTACATTGCAAAATTGTCATGACCCTACAGCAATTTTGATTAATCGATCGATTAATAGTTAAAGTCAATTCAAAGGAAAAGTGTTTCATACCCTGCTTCTCAAATTGTGAGGATTTATTGCTTTCTTGTTTTTTGTATCATTGCATATTATATATCTTTGTGTTTTGGGCTGTTGGTTGGACGAAAACCAGCAGTTTGAAGAGTTTAGATCTTTGGATCTGGGATTAGCATTTTTCATATTTCCTGACATTCTATTGACTAAACTATGAAGCGATTTAATTATAAAAACAATAATCATCAAAATAAGCAATAATTAAGCGCCACATTGACTCTGCATCATATTCTACAAATATAAAAATGCAAAGAAATATGGGATTGCAAACCATCCAACAATAACTGCAATCCAAAACTATTGTCATTATAAAATATGACATAGAGCTAAAATGTGAAAAAATGCAAAGGCCTAAAATGTCTGCTTCAATGTGACTGTATTGTACGTCAATTGCTTTTTTGCCTTAACTTACATTTGAGGCACTCTGCTCTAATGTAAACTGTAGAACAACCTTAACGTTGTTTTATACCAAATGACCTCACTGTGCAAAATGTCCTCAATCTAAAATGATATTCCAAATCTCAAGACGGGTTCTTAAGTCAAGTCTTTCAACTCTGAATGATGAAGCTGATAAAGTCTCAAGGCCCCATCCATGCAGCTGCCGTCCTAAGTGATAAGTTTCCTCATGTGTTAATTTAAATCCGTGCTGTGCAGTTGACTCACGTGTGCTTAAAATACAGCACTGTTCCAATAAGCATGGAAAGGTCCTTGGAGAGGCTCTATTATTACAGCCATTATTAAACTTCATCAAAATCCAAAGGCCAAACTGGAGATGTTGTTTCATCCACTAACGGAGAGAGAATCACTGTTCCTTCGGCCAAAAGGAGGTTAACAAAGACAGGAAGATTAAATAATACATTCATCATGTTCTGAGAGACCGGGGGCCAAGTTCATGTCAAATCCATAACAAGCAAAGTATCCTCGACCCAGCTCATTTCCCCACACACACGTCACACTCTGTTGGAAATCTGCGTAGAGGATGTATTGATCTTACTGGTGCTTCCTTTCTCACAAGCGCACAAACAGAGCTGTCGTATCACAGGCAGAGCTGCAAAACAACCTCCCCCACACCTCCCAGGCCCATAAAACAAAATAATAAACTCACCGCTTGCCAAAATAATCCAAGTACCTTTTGTGTGCAAACGCTTTTGTGAGTGCGTGCAGCCTGCACTAATGCACTGTTATTTGCTTCCTTTCACAAATAGCCTGTGTGTGTATGTGCAGCACATCTTGGAGGCGAGAGATTTTAGATAATGATGTGACATTTTATCTTCTTGTATAAGTTTGTAACAACCAGGAGATCTTTTCTGCATGTGAAGTTTTTTTTTTCATTTGAATAGTATTATTAAAGATCCATTAAATTAAAAAATGAATAAACATGGTATGTGTGGTTTTGTTTCTTTATAATTATACCTCTTTTATTCCTATGTTATTATGCGGTTATTTCCATGAGGGGAAGAAGTTGTATTTTTTACCTAAATTAAAAGTACCAATACAAAAGTAAAAATACTCATTAAATATTCAAAAGTAAAGGTCTATTGCTGCAAAGTTTGTTGTATAACAAAGCATTGTTTTTATTTACGTGGCTTTGCAATCTACTAACTAACTACTGACTGTAATCGTCATGATAAATTAAGTGTAGTAAAAAGTGCAATATAGGGCGGCAACTATTAGTATGAGTAGCGATTAATCCTCTGATAATCTCAATTAATACATGAATTGTTTGTTCTATAAAATGTCAGCAAATGTTGGAAAATATCGATCCTATTTCCTTAAACCCAACAACAAATAAGACTTTTGAGAAGTTGAAGTAAGTTAAGTAAAAAAATGATGCTGATTAATTTTCTGTTCCGTTCTTCTAATCAATGAACTAATCTACTGAAACAGTAAAATATTTCCCTTTAGCACAATACTATTCTTTTGTAGCATTACGTATACCGCACTTACATTTGATGACTTTACACATTTCTGTATTATCATTTTCTTCTGTAAAATCCTTTGAATATTCATCATCATGTCTTACTGAAGCTTCACAGTTAGACAAATGAGGAAACTAGCCTGTATGAATTATGTATCATGGTACAAGCATCCAGTTGATTCATTTCCATCTCCGTTGACACACCACCGCTGTTCCAGTTACTGACACAGCAAGTGATTTTAGACGAGCAGAAGCGCCAATACACGTATGCTGTGTATTCACTGTAGTTTTTACTCCATCGTTACACATCGTGCTTCCCTTGAAGCCGTCCCACTGCCTCTGATGATTTTGATTGATTGTCCTCAAACAGGAAAAAAGCATGTTGTTTATAGTATCACTCTTGATTATTACTTTGTTTGTCCAGCCTCTAATTGCAGGCCAGATGTCAACATATTTGACTGTAATGTACTGTACTGTACTGTGCTGTGCAGTAGGGTCATCAACAAGGAGACACAGGAAGTCTGACACATTATGTCAGAGCAGAGTGCATTAAGTCATGTTATCAACTGTGAATTCTTCAAACAACTAATCAAGATTTTATAAGACTTATTTAGTCTTAACCTTTACTGTAAGTGAAAGTGTGTAATCATCATCATACATTTTCCTCCTCTCTGTAATTATTATCATCATTTTAGAAGCGATATGGTAGGACATCAGTATAATAACTATCTATAACACACACTGTTTATATCTCCCCTCTGAAATCCATAATACATTTGATGAGAAAAACTGACTCCTAGTGGAGCTATAAAGCAACTGCATTTGTGAATGAGTCTAATACAGTGTTGGACTGGAAAGTAGAGAAGTACAGCACGCACATATATATACTGTAGTAGTATTTGGTATCAATATCATGTGGTGGAAATGTGGTATATTGACTCAACCACTGCACTGAAGTACAATTCTAAGGCACTCTGAGTGTTTACCACTTAATACTTCTACAACACTATATTCTGGGGGATATATTGTACTTCTTACTCCCCCACAACAGCTATACTGTAGTTGCTTTTAAAATCATACTGGCTTCCAAAAATTATACTTTTAAAGTTGTAGGTGTTGTTCCAGCTTAAACCCAGCAGTATATAAACATTAAAAATCCTACTTACACATGAATGCATCAGTGACAGTAATACAATAAAGTAATATAGATTAGCATTAATAAAGGGGGAATTCTGCATACTGAGTACTCTTTACTTTTGGTCTGTATAGTATATCCAGCTGTCAATGTATTGATACTTTGACTTAATTCAAAGTTTGAATGCAGGACTTGAAACTACAGTGCTACTAACTAATTACTACTTTGGATCTGAATACTATCCCTGCCACTACATGTATATTACATATACTGTACGCAGTTCTGTCCCTCCTTTCTCCTCACGTACTGTATGTATGTAATGTACTGTAACAGTATATTACATGTTGCTTGACTAACTGCAGACTGCATTAAATGGTTTGCCTGTTTATGGATAGATCCGTAAAAGCTAAAGGCATATTTCTTTTATGGGCACGTACAAAATGCTAGAGCCTTCGTGTGGGCATATTTTTTGAAAAACAATCGCAGAGAGCTCCTGAAACACGACTCCGGGAGTGATGGAGAGGAAAAGAGAGAGATTAGAAGTGTTAAAGAAGAAAGAAAAAGAGAGTTAAAGAGTATGCTGACTGAGTGACTTCTCTTTCTCTCTCTTTCTTTCTTTCTTTCTCTCTCTCTCTCTCTCTACAGGGCCTAAAGACACCTGACTGCAGCGCTGGCTGGTTCCTTTTCAACTTTGCTGCATCAAAAACACTTTCAGGTGTCGGGTGAATTTTACATCCCCTGGGCACTTGAACATGGTTACCATTTAGAGGAGTCTTTAAGGAATTTAAGAATTTTCTTTTTTTTTTCTGCATTCCTCAAAAAGCAAATGCAAGTTCTTTTGTTTTCCAACAGTATTATTTTGACAGTTTAACAGCAGCCAGCTTCGGCTGCGAATCAACCTTTTCACCTTTTCTTTCACAGCTCATCCAAATGTGCAAGTAGCCATCGCCAAGCCAAAGCCCCCTGGCTCTGCAGAAGGTCGAGGCAGCTGTGTGTGGCCCTTTATCCTTGCTCCGTCTACCAACTGGTTAATTATCCTGGCACGCAGGGGATTATGGAAAAAGAGGGTTAGGTTAACTTTTGGTTGTAATTCAACACAGCTAGTTTTGATCTGAACTTTGACTGACATGTCATGTTCACAGCCAAAATTAAATTAAATATAAATCAGGCAATTATTAAACACAAGACTGTGACTGTATTTATATAGATGTTAATGACCAAAAATCACCTGTTATTATTATTATTATTATTATTATTATTATTATTATTATTATTATTAATAATAATAATGATATTGAAAATGGAAGACAAAAATGGAGAAGCGAGCTTAACATACCTCTCTAGCAAATCATCATCTCTGCTTCATGCTAGTGGCTAGAAGCTACATTAGCCACTACTTGCATGTACAACTGAACTGTTGGCAGTTAAAGTTGCATTGTGGGTGGTGGAGGTGCCAGGTTTTGAAGGAGAATGTGTGAACTAAAAATGACGATATCTCTTGTTTTGCTACATGGATTGTGATCCTTTGTCCATCATGAGTCTGGCAGTGTTATGCAAATCAGTGGATTTACTCTCTTAAATTACATAACTTTAATGTTGATGTTAAAATGACAAAGCCACTGTGATTTGCAACAATTTTAGCACAGCTTTTCTCTGGGTCGCTTCATGCCTAACAACGCCTCATAGCTATTCTAAATTCCTGCAAGCCAGGGCCTCGAGTGGCTTGTTGCTTAAATGAAAACGGAGTAGTGAGTTATTTGCTGTCCTAATGAGGTCTAATAAAGAAAACAGGACCCATATAGCATGGATGACAACCACCCCTTCTTCTCTTATACACACACACACAAACACACACATCTGCTGCGGTAGAATCCCATCGGCTATCCAGTTACGGCCTGCGTTGCCAGGGGCATGCATTAGTGGCGTAGGAGAGCTGTGAACAGGGAGTATCAGATGCTGTAATATGGAAATTCCTCTGTAATGCAGAGGCTGCGGGATTGTGCGATTACTTAATTCATTTAGCTGAGTAAATGTTACTGATCTGCCCAAGTACAGAAAGGGTGGGGGTTGGTGGGTGGTAGTTGATCTGTCTTAGACAGGGAGAAATGGTAGTTCCGTTTGTGTGAGAGCATGTACTGTAATGGCATGCATGTGTGGTTATGGGTGCGTGTGTGTTACGGGTAGATGGGAGTAACGGGGCCTCAGTAACAACAGGTCGGGTTTAAGGCTCCAGTTTCACGCGTCCAGGGAACAAACCATTAAGAAAAAGCGGTGAGCCCACCAAGCCCACATCTCCAGTACCCACATGACCTATCCCAGATGATGATTTGTGGCTCCTGACACTTTAATTCATTGGAAAACACTAGTCAGGACCCAGGAGTTAAGTGAGTCCATTAACACTATGCAGAAGTAATGCTTTCCAGTGCGGTGCCAGCCATGCCACCCAGTGTGATCAAGCATGGAGACCCAGTTATTTCACAGTGGGTTAATATTTCCTGGAAGTTTTACACTGAGCGTGCTAACAACGTATATAAATCTATAGTATTTATAGGTGAATTTATCAACCATAAATAATCAAATTATGATACCTCATTCTTACATTACGTTATTCTCTTTGGTAATTTAAAATCATTGAATTGCTGACCACGCTATGTACTGTATTGCAAAGGACTATTTAAGTAGAGCGTAACACATCGGCGAGCAACTTGGCAAACAAAGGGTTTACATAATTATGCAGTAGATGTCGGTGAGTTGTTTTTTGACACTTGTGGTTTGAGAACAAGTACTGTTTGGATGTTAAATAATGTAAACAAGACAGCAAAAGTCACAAAAGATTCAAATTCTATTTGATCTGATATGCTGTATGTAATATTTGGCTTGGATAAACAGTAGGTTTTATATTTGTTATGCAGTGTGAATTCCAAAATGTTTATTAATATGTATACATCTAAATGCATTTGAAACTTTTTGGTAACGCACAAGAAATGTAATGTGGAAAATGTAGCAGTGGCATCATGAATTAGATTTAGAGGTAAGCAGAGAATACAACTCAGTGTATGGGAATTCAACTCATTCTTTTCCTCTGATTATACTAAAGTGAGTAATGAAGATGTGATCTTCCACTCCACTCAATGTCCAAATTTTCAATACAATATAAAGTGGAAGATGCATTTTATCAGCTGTTGTATCCACCGAATCCATCATTTCCCCAAAGGCGTCGCTCTAAAAAAAAAAAAAAAAAAAAAGAAATAGATTACACTGTCCTCTAATCCATTTTATGGAGAGCGATGTCAGCTGAGCTGTAAATGACTCAAAACACAGCTGCTGCGGAATGGAAAACAGGGAGCCAAATTCATCTCGAGCAAAATGGAAAAAGGTGGAGTCGAAAAGCTGTAAAAACTATCTGACAGATTCGATACGCTCTGCAATGTGGGACAGAATTATTAATTTGGGAACTGGGCCTGTTAAATCTATCATTCCATTATTCTAACAGGAATCCAAAGGACATTTGCAGCCTCCAGTTCAGCAGCCAGTGAGCCCGATCTGTTGTTTTAAGGGTAAAAAGTCGGTTTATCTTCCAATGTTAAGACGAGGAGTGTTACCATACTGTACAGCTTGTGTCCAACTACAAACTTTGCAGTGCCACCCCATGGACACACTTGTGATTTTATAAAAGCATTATACACATTATCTCAGTTTTTTAAAGCTTTAACAACAGCTACCAAATACTTTGATCTGAGACTGCATTCGGGGCCTTCTTTTGCACCTCAGAGTTAGGTGAGATCACTCTTGGCATTTAACTTTTTCCTGCCACTTCTCCTCTTTTTCCTCATTATTATTGTCACTTTTAACTGAGCAGTCCGGTCCCATTAGCCGTTTTTCTCCTCTTAAAAATAGCAGTTGGAAGGCTGCATAGAGGACCCAGAGGAGCACCATGGTTCAATTTATTCATCCATAAAATCATGGACAATTTGCTACTCTCGCCTCAATCGAAGAGAGGGGAGAGGACTGTTGTAGGTTCCCAGATATTCCACTGACACTGTGTTCAACCATATGATTAGCCACTGACAACTGGAGTCAAATTCCTTGTGTGTGTCAACATATTTCGACAATAAAGATGTTTCTCACTCTTTGTTATTTCTAGAAGCGCGAGTATAAACCATTTCCGTCCCTATTGCATTTATCTGCCTCTCAAATTCGGCTCCAAATACCGGTGTAGTGCACAATTTCTTTTTTAAATATCTGCTGCTGTTTGAAAATAAAGAAACATTGTATGTGAATTATTGCCCTGAAGACTTGCAATGGATTAAATGTAGAGTTTAGGTGTCATATATGATAGTTTACAGAACAGCTATCCAACTAGTCATTAAAATATGTGTTTTTTGGCAAAACTGACTGTAATTATACTGTACACGTACAGCCGTATATGTAACAGGTGTTACTCAGGACAAACCATGTCACTAATCTGACTGAAATCAAGACAAGCAAGCAACAAGCTCATTTCTGTAATAAGGACCAGAGCTATCAATATGTTGACTGATAGTAAAATAAATATTAAATGCATTCATTTAAATTAATGTATTCCAAATTCATCAGGTTATAAGCCTCACTTAAACATTGTTCTGAACATCAGATGGAACAGATGGAGTCCCAAATTATGTTCTTTATTCTCTACACAATATTTTAATTGTAATCCTCTTTTTTATTTTTTGGGGGGGCTTTATTTGAGAGGAAAGCAGAAGGGTAGAGAGAGGGGGAATGACATGCAGCAAAGGGCCATAGGTTGGAATCGAACCTGGGCCGCTGCAGTAAGCATTGAGCCTTAGTACTTGGGGTGCACGCCTAACCAGGTGAGCTATCCAGGCGCCCCAAAATTGTTATCCTTACAATAATGCATTTATATTCTTAAATTACCTCTCTTTATAGTTGTTTTCTTCGTTAGGATGTAGTATTAAACCATGCTGCTACGACCAGTAATCGTGGGCCTCACCAAATCAACCAGGACTGATATCTAAAGGATTATATTTCTAAGTGTATTTGCCTCTGACTTCCCTCCATGGCCATATTGTAGTCCTCTGGGTCTGGCTATATTTACTGTTAGTGGACCTCGTTAAGATAATGGTCTTCTAAGATCTCTTGAAATACAACAACAAAAAATTTCGACAGCATTTAATAAATTCTGGAAAATGAAAAGCTATTTAAAATACCATGTAGATAGAATGTGTTATAAATCTAATACAAGTTTGTCCGTAAAACTCTTCAAAGCTTTTTTTTTTTCGGCCTAAGCTCCTGAAACTGGCGGCTCTTGAGACAAAGTTTTCCAGGCAGCGTGGGCCTGTTAGTCTTTACCTTCAGTTTAGACTTCAAAAAAAGCTCGGAGCGTCTTGCCTGTGTGTTGTGGTTCAGGCTGAGAGGTTGTGGGGTCTCACGGCAATGCCAGCCGGAATCACAGAGGGGCACGGGAGCCTTGGAGGTCCTGGTTTTACAGCACAGCGGTTCACAATGTACACACCGGCCCCCGCTCTGCCACGACTGGAGTTTGTCACTAGCAGATTTATATTCCTCTCTATTAAAGCTCGTTTACAAGCCCACCGAGATTCCTGGAGATGTAGAGAGGGAGTGGGTAACGCATAAGGAGAGGCATGAAGTGAAAGAATAAAGCAAGTGAGACACCAGGAACAACCCATAGTTTTAATAGCACTGAGAGAGTAGGGGAAAGTGTGTGTCAATGCTAGTTCACCAAAATGTTGAGTCTGAGCCTTACAGATCCATTTAGTGGCAGACCAATCACTGTGGACCTAAATCACTGATGTTTAAAGGACTATACCTTCAGAATTTACATGTTATTCTTCCTGTCAAATTGAAGAACACACCATGAATTTAGGAGGATCAGTCAGCATCTTTAAAGTCTTTTTAAGACCTTAATGTAACTAAAAACAACATTATAAATACAGCTTTAGTGCTAGGACATATTAAAGATCGTAGACGTCACTTTTAAACCAGGCCAAAAAGGTCTGATAACTACTTCAACCCAAAATGGGGAACTGTCCAGCTGACTGCCTAAAATGTCTTTGCATCCACTCATTTTAAGCGCCCATTTTTTATTAGGAAAGCATTTACATAAATATTTTAAATATATATAAATATTAGGGATTGACCAATATTGGTTTTTCAAAGCTCATACTGATTATTAGTAGTTAGTGAAACTAAAATTTGAACCGATATGCATTTACAGTGAGAATTCAAATCTTTAAGTCAAAATCAAGAATACAGCCAAGACGGGTATTGGAAGGGTGGGTGAGGGTAACCTTGTTTCTGTTTACTAAAAAAGAAAAACTGAAGGAAAATGTTTGATGTAACCTGTATCGTGCAATTCCTTAAATAAAAAAAAAAAAAAAAAAAAGAATACATTTTGGAATGTTACAAACTCCAACACAAAACCTTGTTTGAATGCTTTAAGCAGTTATTTAATGAGAAACTTTCAACATAAAACCCAATAAAAGATAGTCAGAGAGGGTTGTGGGCGGGACATTACATATTGATGAACAAGACTCAGTGCCAGTGGTGAAGAGAAAAGCCGAACCAAATGGAAACATAAATTGACAGTAGAGTTGGTACAATAAAAATAGATCCAAAATAATGAAATAAATCAAAACTGCCAAAAGAAAATATAGTTTTATACAAATACATATTTATTTTAACCCATCTATTTAAAAACTTGCTGTTTTCATTTTTGAAGAGAAACAGCAGTCGGTCAGAGGACCCCACTGATATGGAAACCCAAAAACTTTTTGACAGTAGAGTTGTCTGTACCAACAACAACAAAACACTGTATGTCCCCAAAATGTTATCTGAAATAAACCCACTACTAGGCTGTGGTTGTAGCCTATTTCATGTCCCGCTGCATTGAGCTTGTTCAGGGGTTATCAGCTGTTTTATTTAATCATCTTGTCCTGTTTGATGATTGCTCTCATTGTTTTAGAACTCCCAGAAAAACACATCCCACTTGGAAAGGTCAAAGTGCAAAAAACTAAATTGTTTAGTGAAAGCAGGATAAGGTGACATGACATAATCTTTCAAATCAGCAGATTTAAATATTATTCATCAAAGCTCTGAATGCTTTCCATGTTTTGTTCTCCTACGCAATGTTCAGGATCCAGTATGACAGCAAAACAATTTTTAAGTCAAGTATCATCCCTTGCAGTCCTCCTGCAGTAAAATAAGTCTTCTTTTTCTTTCCGGAATAGTTGAATGTTATAAATTTTTATATTAAAATTTAATTTAATCTATGTCGTCTTCTGTGGTATCCTGAATCCAGAAGTATCCACATCCATCCACAATTCAATGAAAGCAGTGAACTGATCATAGAATTGCCCTGGGAGCTTTCATAATCCTGTTTTCCATCCTGTCCAAATATTTCTCAGTGGTCCTATACATCTCTGTCATTGCAGACTGAAGGGGAGGAAAAGCTTCTTTCTACCAGGTCAGAACTGCAGTGAATGCTCTCTTTTATATTACTAGACTCACTGTTTTGCTTCATTTAATATTTTAACCTTGTTATCTCATGTGGAATGGACCAAATATTTGGCACGGTCAAAAATAGTTCTGTCCCCCCTCCCCCCCATGTAACATTTATAAGCAGTAGTACGGTGTGTGTGTGTGTGTGTGTGTGTGTGTGTGTGTGTGTGTGTGTGTGTGTGTGTGTGTGTGTGTGTGTGTGTACACACACTATATTCCAGAAGCATCCTTTACATTATGCTCCATAATTAAAATAATAATTTATCATAAAATAATTTACCCCTGCACACTTTGCACTCTTCATTGCACTATTACCTCAGCCTGTCTATATTGTTTTTGTTTATTGTGTGTATATTGTTTGCTTTTGTTGTTTGTTTTGTATGAGTGAGCACATTGTGAGCAATGAGTGGATGATCACAGACTGGTATATGTCAAAGTTTAGTCAGGAAACTTTAAAAATTAAAATGCTATAAAATTTAATAAAACACCGAAAATTCAATGAAAGCACTGAACTGATGTCACATTACTTTTACTTGCAAAGAGCAAGTTATTTTTCTGCAGTGTGGTTGATGGAAACCCAAATTTCTGATATAGAAACTTTTAAAATGAGTCAAATTTTACCCGAGGACAACAGGAGCGTTAAAAAATGTTCAAAGGTAATGAATTCATATTCCTGGCACCACAGAACCTGAAGAAACAAAGACCATGAGGTACTGTGCTGTAGTGCTTCTTTTTTACACAAGAGGGCGCTGTGTCCCTTTCTAACCTGACTTTGCGACGTAGTCTCAGGCCTGTTTTGGCTTTCTCTGTGCAGAAGATTTAATGAACGGTGTATAAATTCACAATGCATCACGGCCGCCTATGTGAAGGGAGAAGTAAACACGAGCTGCATGCATATGGAGAGGCAGATTGAGCATATGGAGGGCAGGTGTCTTAGCAGCTCTTCCTCCACTCCTGTCATTCCCTTGTTCCCTCTGTCCTTTCTTCCTCTTAAAACAAGCCACCTGCATTATGACAAAAATCTTAAGATGATATGGACTGTTTACCAGCTTGTTAAAAAACATTTAAAAAAAGGGCAGGTTATGTAGGAGTAGCATGTCGTGCGATGTGAGACTGCATGCTGAATCATGGCGGCTAAAGATAGATGCTCATTTGCAGCAGCAGCGTTAGTCAAGAGTAGAACAGTGAAAGATAAAGGTGAATCAAAAGTCTCGCAGAGGTGTTGTGAAAGTTCAACTGCCTGTTTTGCAAAGCAAAAGAGGCAGGCATATGGCTGTCTTGTCCTCCCACCTCAACCCTCCTGAGAAATGGTGTTTGTCAGAGTAATAAAGCTGTCCCATAACCCCATAACCTCTGTAATATTCATGATCCAAAGTTTGTGCCTCACAAGACAGCTTGATAAGTGTTAGACCTGAGTCTGTTCCCAGGCTCAACCATAACAACTACATTGTCTGCTGGGTTACCATGGGTCGAGCTAGTCCAGACTCCCAACAACCCACGCCGGCTTGTTAAAACACACTCCTCATTGGGTCAGCCCAGGCGCTCACTGCAAGCTGTCCTGCACTGTTTACTGATGACACAGGCTGGACAGAGCCCATAATAGGCAATGGCTCATCTCAACATTACGAGTTGTTTATGAACAAGGTGAAAAAAGACATTTTTATTGCCCGTCCCTCTGTCTTGCCGTGCTCCGGCCTTCTCTTGTCATATCAATGGAGCATTTCTGGGAGAAAATAAGTCAACAAGGAGACTGAGAGAGGAAAGTCGTACACACGATAGAGAGGGGGGGGATTGTATGTCATCCATACAATGACAGCTTTAATGCAGTATCTCATAAACATGCATTAATCAGAGCAGATGGCTGGTAGAACTGCTGTGGCATACAAATAAAGAGAGAGTGGAAGATACAGCGAGATGACTGATGATTCACACTTTGTGCTCTGGTCAAGTTGTCTTCTCCAAAGTCATCCAGTGTTTTGACAACCACATGAACAACAATGTGCAGCAACAGCAGCATCATCAGCATCAATCAATCAATTCTTGAGGTAAATTGCATTTTAGTGAAACTTACTGTACACACAACTTTGATCTACTGGATTTAAAGTCAAAACTGCAATATATCTCAAAATCAGAAATGTGTACAATATTTCATTAATGTAATTATTACTGATATTACTTAAGAACTGTCAAATGAATTCTGCGGCGTTCTTGTGTCGGAGTGGTCTGATATCCCGTTACCATGTAACTGTGACATTCCCTGTTCAATTCTGGCAAAGAACGAAATGTTTTTCAAACAATAGCAGTTCTGTCTGTCTTAGCCAGTTTACTGTTGATATGATTTTCTGGCCATTAATATTTGGAATTTAGTTAGTTTAGTTAACTCAGTCAGAAATGATGTGCAATAAATTGTGATTAGGCCAAAGAATGCTTAACTTTGAAAACAACTCATAACTACAATATAATAAATTCTTTAATACTATATAAGCCAATGCAATGAGGCTACAATGTTTCACTGGTCCAGTACTTTTTTTTTAACCATAAATCTGTTCTATTTTACAGTAAAGGGAATTACTGATTACATAAAGCAGACACATGAACCACATCAGATTTGGAAATTACTAGAACTGGAGTGTTGAGACCTGTGTGAGTGTGTGTGTGTGTGTGTGTGTGTGTGTGTGTGTGTGTGTGTGTGTGTGTGTGTGTGTGTGTGTGTGTGTGTGTGTGTGTGTGTGTGTGTGTGACAGCAGCTATCAGACTAATTACCAAATCTTAAAAAGAATCAGTCATCTCAGCCCCATTGTGCATTTCTATGAAATTACTTTTGTACCGACAGAACTGAGAGGCCAAGAGCGATCATGTGGGGGAAATTTAAAAAAAAAAAAAGAAACATACAGGAAATATAATAATACAACAATTACATTAACACTATGAGGTTAAGATTGGTGGAATTCCCTTTTTAAGCTATTAGATCATTTTTCTGTCCACCAGAGTGCAGCATTCAACTTCTTCCATTTTTACACTAGTCTGCCTGAGGCTGCATGAGCTTCAGCGGCCCCTCCGAGAAGCTCTGTTATGTTATCACAGTCTGTGCTATTTATAAAAGTCCTGATTCAGCTTCACTGATGTTTCCATTTTGAAAAAGAAAAATGAGAACCTAAAGGAACAAAGCACGGTCCAAGCCACTCTTGGAGTAGATGCCAGATTAGATTAGTTTCTTACAGACTTGCCACTACATACATAGATGATCATCATAAAGGAAATGTTCCATTCCAGCAGCATCAAAACACAAATTACATTCCTGTATTCAAATGCCTGTATTCCACGTATGTAGAGTGCAGTTTGCTGTTTGGGTGTCATTTGGCCTGCACTCTCCCTTTGCACTGTTTGAGCATTTGCTGTGCACCTGCTGTGAGGGTTAGGATAAGTCACAGCGAGGTGAAAGGGGCTCTGACTATGTAGGACAGTGATAGTCTGGAGCAAAATACCTTCTGTTGTTCAAACTGTTATGATGCCGGTGGTCATTGAGCGTTAACAATTTTACAAAACGAGCCAAAAGAAATTTCAGGAAAAAAACATAACCCACAACATATTTATTATGAATTACTGATGCATATGCCCAAACAGATGAAAAAAACAGAGGCTCTCCTGCTACATCGACTGTAAAACCTGAGCACAAAATAGGCTTTTGTTGATGAGCATCACCAGTTTTTGTTTTCTTCATAGTCAAATATCTGTCCATCTTGTACTTTTCATTTCTTGTTACTGTCTCAAAGTCTTGCGTTAGCTGAATACTGATAGCCCTGCTAGCATCAAAGAACTCCGATTCCTCAACTAACTCATTCATTCAACTCACTTCACATTTGTCACCCTAGAATCACTGCAGTGACTCCTTATTTTTCTGATTACCAACAAAGCCTATAAAAGGACCAAAAACAAAAATTAGTTGATCTTCATCCTGTAGACTAAGGCTGTGTCCAAAACTATTAAAAAATAAATCAAAAACATAATTGAACCACACTGTTGCACTTAATGGACATACTCCATTATTACAATGAACGTGGGCACTTTAGTTAATATTTATTTGCTTCTGTCGTGCTGCTGTAGATACTACTCACTACTAGTGCCCCAAATACGCAGCTGAATATAGTCCCTAACAAACCACTAATTACGCCTGTTCGAATTACGTTTGCCAAAATGTACAGTACGGCCAGCTGTTTTTGTGCCTTTTTTTTTTTTTTGCTTTTATGGATGAATGTATTTTAGTTGGGACTTAGGTGTTCCTACTTAAGTAGGAAAGAATGGGCTTTGGGTTGATTGGTCCAGATGGAAAGTATTTGATTTGGCTTTGGTCTTGTTGACATGTTTTGCAGTTTGTTCCTTTAGTCTCATTGCTTGGGCATCCACATTTCCCTCCTCTCTCCAAATACAATCTCCATTTTGCATTGCTCATGCTAATATTTAAGATGTCATTATGCTCCAACCAAAGAAAAAAACTCTTTTATAGCTCTATGAAACTGACAAACTTCTTTCTCAAGCTTCCTTTTTTAAATTCTTCTTACAATCACTTTGTTCACATTTCATGTGTACAACTGAGTGAAATGAGTGAACAAATGAATGTCTTTAAGGATTAAAGGGTCTGAAACTCATAAACAATATTTGAATGCCTATGGCATCTCCCCTCCTTTCTATGACAGCGGGCTTCTCAGCCTGTCTTCGAGTGTGGACGTTTGGAACAGCCATAAACCATTTAGCCTTCAGATGCGATGCAGATGACGACTTATATAGAGCATAGCTTAGTTTTGAGCATACTGAATAGGGGTGTACGATTCAGAAAATGTCACAATTCGATTTGATATAGATTTTTCGTCTCAAGGTTAGATTAAAAATCGATTTTTGATTCAAAAATGATACTCCATTTTAAAAAATATTCACAGTATGTACATGTAGTTACTTTTCCCATTTAGTAGTATACAAGCCATTACGAAACGAAAAAAATATGAAGCGATTTTTGGAATCGGTAAGGCTTGAATTGATTCACGTATGTGGATAATTTTTTTTGCACACCCCTAATACTGACACATTTACATACAACTGTCTCTTTGTCTCAAAGCCCTTTTTTTTGTTCATTCTCAGATTCACAGTATTGCACTATAACAGTATTATTTAACATAGTGTGTGTGTGTGTGTGTGTGTGTGTGTGTGTGTGTGTGTGTGTATATATACATACATACATACATACATACATACATACATAGTGTGTATATATATATACATACATACATACATACATACATACATACATACACAGTAAGTGTATATAACAGTTTTGCACTAAATTTGAATTGTCCTCTTATCTCAATGACAGTTCAGTTGGTTGGTTCAGTCTGGTGCCAGTTTGGTACATATTAGATCTAATCTGCTCTCCTCATACCTTCCCCACACACTGTAACATAAACAGTCATACTTTCAATCATAATTATATATTGTTTTTAATTATTTAATTAATTATTGTTGGCCTGGTGGTTCCACAGTTAGTGCTCTTTAGGGAACACTCTTAAAATCCCACCAGGGTTTTTATACTTCTTTTTTTTTTTTTTATAAATAAAGTAAATAAAGAGCAGGCACACATGTTGAACCAGTGACTCAAACTCAGTCTAAAAGAAGAGAGTCCTCATATCTATTCAAGGACAGAGTTTTGAATGAGGTTCCAGTTACCATGGAAAAAATGTACCTCTGTCCCACAACCACAAATGAAGCCTGCAGCAACTTAATACAGCGACAGCATGCCTCAATGCCAAGCAACATGGAGCGTTACAGTGTGTCATTTTGAAAACAGGTAGCCTGTGATTAAATAACGAAACGTGTGACAGTATTGATAAATTTGCCGCCTGTATACACGTGTTTCAAAGGGTCTTTGTCTCAAAAAGAGAGCTAGACAGAGGAAGCAATGACAACAAGATGGGCCTGCTTTCATTGTCCCGCTGGTTTTTAGGCTTCATGATATTTTAGCCCCTGCGATTGAGTTGCATGGCTGGTTTATTAAACTCTGCAGCTGTTGTTTGTGAAGGCACCTAGGAAACAGAGGTAATTGATGTACCTATTGAGTTACACTCACTGCATATGGAACCTTCTCAGCAGAGAAAGTCAATGAGACTAATAATATGAGCTCAACTTTGCACCTTCTCTCCACACACATAACAGCAAGTGAGTTACTACGAGTTACAATGAGTTATTGTGGCTGTGTATGTGTGTACCGTACATACATGTTATAACGTGCATGCCTGACTAAAAGGTCAGACTCTATTAATACTCAGACTGTTGAACTTACTGTCAGTTGCTCTCTGAACAGTCGACCCTTCACAAACTTGAAGTATGTCTGTGTGTGTGTGTGTGTGTGTGTGTGTGTGTGTGTGTGTGTGTGTGTGTGTGTGTGTGTATATACAGTGTGTACATATGTATATATGTGTGTGTAACAGTCACAAACTTAACTACTTATAATGTTGAATTTTGATGAATGATTGAGTCTCACATTCAGTGTGTGGCTTTGACTACTTGTGTGAGCACTTAAGTGCTCCAGTAAAATGGGGTTTAAATTATTGTTTTGATTTCCCAGGCCCCCCCACAGTGCAGTATAATTAGTGAGTTGAATGTGTCATGAAGACTGTGGCGGGGGGTTTCCTGAGGTAGAAAGTAGATGGAAAGATGAGGAGGAAGGGGGGGGGAGCAGGACCAGACAGTGTTCATGATACCACCTACTGTACAGACAGTGAAGGTTCAAACTTCCCCTGAGTTAGTTTAAATAAGGAGTGGCCCAACAGGAAGTTGCCTGTAGATATACAGTATAAAGGGGAGAAAAACTTAATTATCGGGAAATTAAAAGTGTGAATTTACTACAAATGGAAAGGACAACCAACTTGCCTTTCTGGGTATACTTTTTCATTTTGGTGTCAATAAACAATTGTGACATTATCTATTTAAGGGAAGTTGCTTCATTCCCTCAAGGCATAAATATAGACCAGGAAGTCCAAAGTTAGATCATACAAATAAGGGTGTGACAAATGTATTTTATGTCCGTTTTTGTAATCTCAAAAACTTTCAGTGATTTCCCCCTTTTTGTGTGTGTGTGGTTGTGTGTGTGGCTGTGTGATTTTTGGGGATAAAGCAAAATGAGGCCAGCAATTAAAGTGTATCTGGAGCAGAAGAAAGACAAGAGTAGCCGTGTGGAAATAAGACACACACCACCCAGATTCACTGGTGTGTCTTTAGATTCACGGACTCGCTAAGCTTTCTACAGCAGCAGCCGTGATATTGTTAATGCTTGACGTGCAGTATCAACATTTTAAAATGTTCACTCTTAGAAGTTGTATTGCATAGAAAAAGTCTAAATAGATTTCAATGATCAATTCAAACTCAATATATTTAAATCTGACTACTTTGAAGGTAAATAAATAAAGGATTCATTATTTTCTCAGCAGATGTTTCCTCCTGGCAGTTAGACTTCCTGTTTTGAAATTGCAGGCATCATTTCTACATCCACTGTAGATGTGTGACAAATCAACCCCAAGTCAACATCCATTCACTAGCTTTACCCCCCAGAGCTTTTAACTGTATGACATGTTCTCCATTAGGCGGATCATTCCATCCATAAAACATTTAGGACTTCTCATCCCTGTTGGTTTAAAAGACACATGAATGTTTATTGTCTTGATTCTTAAATTTTACCAAAACAATCCCAACTCAGGGTTCATATATGTGCTTTTTGCATAGCTTTCTGTCTTTCTTTACATGGTTTTAATAGGCGGAGTCTGGATTGTTTCGTTAAACTACAGCTGACATTTTGACATGTCATAGCAGGAAAAGCACAGGTGTATTTAATAACATCAATGATGGCTGCATTCCACTTAGGGAAACTGAGTCATTGTTAATGTTAATTCCCGCTCTGCTTTTCTATACATGTACAAGACAGAAAAAGAAAGGCATGACAGAAGGCCATTAGGTCATTAGGCTGACATAAATATCCCTCATGAAATCCCTCATGAACTCAGAGGTCACATGACACGTACATTTCTTAGTCATATCTGAATGTATTTGGTGTGTAATTGGATTTATGTGTATCTTACTGAATGATGCAGATATGCACTATGGCTAAGCTGCTATTTGAATCAAAGCTTATTTCCCATTTAGGTCAGTGAATAAGTTGTACCATGATTGTGTTTGAATCATTAAAGTCAAATTAGAGCTATTACACTGTGAATAAAACCTTAAATGAAAATGATAAAGTGACTCTGGTGGAGGAGGAGCTCCACGCAGACGTATACAATATATGGCTTTGGGTCACCACGCTGAGCCCTGGCATGTCTCTTGCACCATTGTTAGTGTGTGTCTAATATGTAACGCAACATGTCACTTCAAAAGTCCAACATGTGCCACGAGAAATAAGAAACCGTGACTGTGCTCACTCTGCTAGCTTCTGGACTTAGCATCTCCAGATGTTTTTATCTCGTCTCTGTGCAGAGCAGGCATTTGATATCATTTTGCAGAATAAAATGTTTCTTCATTTATGTGGTCTTTATCTCTTTGAGCTCTGTATCCTTCCAGTCCTCAGCTGCTCTGTAGGTGGCATATTTGCATCTGCTTATTTGCAGAGACATCACCATGGCGCCCGTGTCATGTCTAAAGACCTCCTGTAATCTCCTTGGTGTGTTGTGTGAAATGGGCCATGACCTTTTCTACTCTTTCAATCTATCTCACTCCATCCCTCACTGCTCTGCTTGTTTCTCTCTCTTTCTGTGATGCATTCATACTCACCAACTAAGCGCTGACTGCAGAGAATCACAGGCCCGAACTCATTTACAGCGAGAATACATCACATTGAGTTGGAGAGTAGATACAGCTTATTTTACAAATCTACAGTACATCACAGGAATATATGACCAAAGGTACGCAGACACCCAAACATAACCCCCAAATGTGATTGTTGAACATTTTATTTCCAAACTGTGGGATTAAAACCCGCTAAAACGTTCTTCTTTTAAAGGCTTTCCACAAGATTGCGAAACCTGGCTGCAGGAAGAGCATCGGTGAGGTCGGGCACCGATAAGGCCTCACAGTCGTTTCAGCGTTCCAGTTCATCCCAGAAGTGCTGGATGGAGTTGAGGAGAGAGTGCTGTGCAGGTCAGTCCAAGCTCTTCCACTCTGACTTCAAAACCATTTCTTTATGAATCCTGGCTTTGTGCACAGGGACATTGTTCATGTTAAAGAAAAAAAGAGCATTCCCCAAACTGTTATATGCTACCTGTAGCATTAAGATTTACTTTAATAGGCGCTAAGAGTTGGAGTCCACCAGAAACATCTACAGTTACCCTGACTCATCAATACATAACAGGCATACACTTTGATTAGACACATAAAAGAAACGTTTGTCAGACAGGGATTAAAGGAGAAGATTGATATCAGTCTTGTATGGTAAATATGAAGCTACAACAAAATCTGGCTGCCAGCTCCCTGATTAACATGTTATGTATGTCGTTTGTTTAATCCTTAAAAAACCCAAAGTGGAAAAAGGACACGTGTGTCAGACTTCCTGGTGTCTTGTCACTGTGAGATTCTAAGAATCTGAATTGATTACACCCGGTATTCTATATAGACCAGTGGTTTCCAGCCTTTCCAGCTTGTGACGCCTTAAAATAAGGAAATGGCAACTTGTAAACCCTCGACACAGGTTATGGCCCGATTTTGGACATGTGAGCACTTGAGCCAAAGATTGAATTTTCCTTTCCGGATTTTTTTTATGTGAAAGAAGATGAAAAATTATATATTTAAGATAGAAAGATAAATATTTTTGTGTATTAGAACTATTTTTAATACTTTCTTATCCTTTTTAATCCTTTTTCATGGGTCTCTTTTGGTGTTCCCGACCCCAAGGTCAACATGGGAAGTCAACATTATTCTATTTCATCATGAAATGATCAACAGATACAAAGAAAACATACATTGATATCAAAACATTAATAAACTGAAAAATAGCCAAACAAATGATATAACTCGTGATTTATGTAGGAGCGGTCAGAAAATCAACACATATTCTTTTGTAGTGTCACAATGATCCGTTCCTTTATTGCATTACAGCAACATAACTAAAACTTATTTTAAACATAAAGAAAAACTCTAGTCAAACACACCTCCTCACTTGTCCCAGGTGATGTCTACATATAGCATTAACACCCCCGACATCATCATCATCATCATCAATATCACATCACCAGGATCAACAATGATTATGATCAGCATCATTTGTTATATACTGTAGGTGTCAGCATAATTATAAATTGCATGAATGTGATGAAGTATAAAACACAAATCCATGTAATGGCTTCAACAATTTAGTACAATATACTTTAAGTGAAATTGACTGAGCCCTTGTCCTCTGCATTGTTTCTTGCTTTTATCTGTGTTCCCATTTTCCTTATTAAACTAAATCTGTATGGTCCTTTGGCATACTGTATGTTATTGTAAAGTAGACATGAGAAGCATTATTTTATACATGAGCTGTAAGTGCAAAGTTCTGCTGTGGTTTTGTTTAGTGGAGCCTTGGTGGGATGACGTTCCAGTGCATCTTCCTGTGACAAAGGGAGCAGCTTTGATGGTAACCAGTGCAGCAATCCTTAAAGCAGGCTCAGAGATACTCTGCTTTATTTCAGGGGTGTGTGTGTGTGTGTGTGTGTGTGTGTGTGTGTGTGTGTGTGTGTGTGTGTGTGTGTGTGTGTGTGTGTGTGTGTGTGTGTGTGTGTGTTAGGTCCTCCTCTCAGGCCTGCTTTTCCTAATACGTCCATGCAATACTCGCCGGAGAGCGGCGTGCAGCAGCACAAAGATCAGGGCTATTCTTGTGCTGCTTGCCTGCCCAGTGCTGATAGGAAAGGATTAATGAGGCGGGGCACTCATCACTTGTAATTAGAAACAACGCTAAAATCTATTTTTGTGCCGGTTCCTATGGAGAGATCTTGACCCCTCGGCCAGCGCCCCTACACCTCTTCGCCGCTAGCCATGAGGTACTAGACGCCTGCAAAGTCAGAGTAAATATAGGCCTATAACTCCTGCAGCTATGTGACACATGGTTCAATGGAGGGGAGCACAGATAATTCACAACTCTGGCTGTGTACGCCACTGGATGCTCAAATGTCAAGAGGCTGATAGAGACTATCTCTTAAAATACACACTGTAAGGTGTGTTTGTTGTTATTGATCCCAATAATCAGGGAGCCCCTGAGTTTTCTGGCTTCTATTGTATTGTGAGGCCTTGGTCACATGAAATCTTTATCTCACAATCTGTTGTTTCTTTTTTAATATCAGGTTTTCACACACATGTTGTAATGCCTCTTGTATAGCTGAATTAGTTACTTGATTAACTGATTAGTTGATAGTCTGAACTTATTGTTTAATTAATTTCTCAGGTTAACATTTGCTCATTCCAGCTTGTCAAATGTGGCGTTTTTCAGATTTTTTTCGTTTTGTATCATTATAAGTTGAATATCTGTGGTTTGGGCCATTGGTCGTTGGTAGCTCTCCAGTTGAAACTTTTCATTATTTTATGACTTTAAATTATTGATTAATCTAAGAAAAAAATAGATTACTTGATAATGACAATAATTGTTAGTTGCAGCCCTTGTTTCTTGCTTAGAATTTAAACCTACTGTATATATTTAAAACATTTTGGCCACTCAGAGGCAGCTGAAACAGGTTGTGAACACATTTGATTCATTGTTAATGTTAAAATATTGATTATCGCAGCTTTAAACATTTAAATACAACAGGAGACGTGTTACGTTTTTACCAAGTAAAACATCTTCACAGTGTGTCAGATACATATCTGTCACACATCTACTTAGTGGCCAAAGAAATGAGTTCCTCCACGTAGGAAGAAAAAGGGAGAAAATAAACCTCCAGGACGCCAAACCAAACTTGAAGCCTCCCTGTTTATTTCAAAGCTCACAAGTAGGGATTACAAAATTACAGTGCTTCAATTGCAACAGTTCAAGGAGTAGTAGGAGGGGAGTAGGAGAAGTGTAGGAGAGATGACAGACGAGTTGAGGAATCTGAGCAAGTCATGCAAAAAGGTGTGGGAGAAGGCCTCCGTTATAATAGCACCCTTTGTGGAAAAAAATAAATCCATCTGTCCGTAGGTCAGTGCAAAAATAGTAATGAATATATGCATACAAAGAAAATAGATATATATATTTTTTTATATACTGTATATACTTGACCGACTATAGACCCAAAGAAAAATACAGAGACTTGTAGAGCAAAGTCCGTTTCCACCGGAGCATGTGAGCCCAAAGCAGAGACTCTTAAAAGTTGAGTCGTAAAGAGTGCACATCAAATATGACAGTTTGATATTGTTCTAATACAGAACCTTGTTTCCAAATAAAAGGGATGAGACCCAGAAGCCTCTTGGAGCTGTCAATCAGACTATGTAGAAAGAGCAGTGTGGGAAAGATGGACAGCACCATAATTTCTGTGAGTGTCCCTCACAGACAAGGAGCACACAGCATGCTTCGTTTTCCAACCAGAGAGTAATATACAGTATGACGGTTACATTGTTCATTCAGATAGATCATTACATACAAAAGCCATGTGCTGCTGCGGTTTTAGGAACCAGCAAATGGGACAAAAAGGTTAGTTATTCTTATACAACATTGGCTCAGATGCTACGCTCTCTTTTTCCTTTTTTTTTCTCAAATGGTAATTACTGAATATAAATGCACAAGCTACAAATGTGTGGTAAGTGGTTATTACATACCTTTTTATCATATTCAAATATATTGTGGAGCACCATTAGACGCCAATGACAAATGCAACAAAAATACGAAGTGGGGACATGTCGCCACTCAAACGTTTTGTTGTTTTTTTAGAACTTCTTTGTCGATAAGTCACAAGTAAAAAAAACTCACTTCAATCTGAGGCTGGAAACAGTTATTCATGCTCAAAATGTCCGCAGAGACCTCACAAAACCATTTTATGATCGTCGGGTAAAGAAACAACCTGTTACAATTTCATTTGCATAGCATGGATTTTCACATGAGGGATTTTTAAGCTCATTGTTGTGAACGTTGATGTAAAGCCTTACAGAGTGTGTTTGTATTCACTATGCTACGATAACTTCTTGCATTCTCCTTCATCTTGCTGACAGCAATGTGATCATTCTCCAAATGTCTGGGTTCAGATGTACTTGTGAAGATAAAAAGGTGTATTGCAAAATAGCTTTGACAGTGATATTGCTAGCCCTGTGCTTCATTGTATGTCTTTGTTTGCATGCAAACAATGGAGAGCTGAACAGAAACCAGTACAGCGATCATAAACCGTAAGGAAGCCGCTCAAGTCAGCTTGGTAAAATACTGGATAAAGCTGCTTGTTTTTTAGTCTGAATTCCATGTTTAAACTTTAGTTGAAGGACTACATGCTTTTTTGTGTTGAGAACTTGAACGCCCCTTGAGGTTCATCAAATCAAACCAATTAGCTCAACAATGTGTGATTCTAGCTAAAACAAGGCTATTTTTTCAGAGTCCTTTTCAAATTTAGATCAGTGTTTAAATGCTCACTTTTTATATAGGAAGGCACACAGTCATATCAACAAGACAAGGTCTTTATACTGTGTGCTATGTGTTAGACAGGTGGGTGAAAATGCATGCATCCCACCTGGTTTCTTTAAGAAGTTTTTTTTTATAGTTCTTTTCATAATTTCCACTTAAACCATCAAATGTGTAAAAACTGACCAGGCTGAAATGCTAAATTTCGATTCTGTTCAGCAACAATGCAAACATTTGCAGGATGGATCAGAATGAAGGCAAAGTGGTACTCGCAAACTGAGTTTTTTTTTTCTCTTCATATCTATCCACATAAGTCGAAGATGAATATATTCAGGTGCAGCAGGATGAGGGTAAACTTTGTGTGCGTGCATGTTCTCTTAACAACACTATTTAGTGCGGAGTTGATTTACAATTCACGGTGGTGTACAGAACTCAAATGCCATCACAAGATCAGAGTTACATAACAACATAACAAGTATTTTTTACCTCAAGGCTCCTGAATGCAATTTTCTGAAATTCTGCATATTAATCAGGAATAGCAAAAATTACACAGAGACCAAGAGGAGCAGGTTGCTTTTGTCTTGGTGTTAAAATGTGACCTCGGTGTGTTCTGCATCCTTCTGCACGTGATGGTGTACCATGCGCAGGCCCAGTGGTGACACATGAATTAAGGCATTGATAGAGGCACTAGAACAGCACGTGACAGCAGCGCTTGCCTATGCAAGGCAGGAGAGCTCACTTAACTGTAGCTTAGTGTCAGCGACAGGGAGTTGCAAAAGATTAGACAGGGGTCACACTGCTCTACTGTACCACCACCGTCACACTCCGCTGCGACCCACAAGGGGGAATTGAATGTTTGTTTGAAGTCTGTACCTCAGCTCTGCTACCTTACAATGGACTGAATCATAGCTCAAAATTTAGGACATTAACAAATACAAATAGCTACATCAGGACTCGGTAGAGTTTGTTACAACTGAGCTGGCTCATGGATGAATGGGAGCAAAAAGAACAGAGGAGACAATAGAAGCAGGCAGTGAAATTCCACCAGTACATCACCAGTAGCCCTGTTTTACAATATTCACTCATGATTTCAAAGTGTTGTTTCCTCTCTCCAGCAGCCATGCATAAAAAAAACCTTATGGCTGTCTGGTTATATATATATATATATATTGCTAAAATATGCATATGTGGATATAGGAATGCCAAAACGAAGATACTGAAGCAAACATACAGAATATGAATTTGTGGTTCTTATGACTGACATAAACCCACAAGCTGCACTCAAAAAAAAGCCCATTTTTTTCTCTCTGCGCCAAATGTTACAGCATAACTGTATGCACCATAAACATAAACGTATAGAACTGGACAACAGTAATTACATTAACATCAAAATCGTATTTCAGCAAAGAGCTGAAAATATTTCATCATTACCAATATATACACATAAGGTCAATGTCTCAGTTGCATTCCACTCTGACATTATTGCACAGTAAGCCGCTCTTGGCTCATCATGGTCACCCCCATAAACCCCTGTATAAAAATAGAACAACAACATTAACACACCAAACAAGTCTTCATCTTTATTTATTTTTTTGACAGGCACTGCCATAGCCGACCACGCCTGAGTTTGCAAACAGAAACTGTGTGCCACAGTGTGAGCTTTAAGAAGTTCTCTTGTCAGTAATTGCCCCTAAGCATAAGAATATCTTTTCCAAACCGATTTTCTTTTCCTTTGTATTTGCTCCTCTGCAATCACAAATGGAAAGATTCCCACTGACCGCTTCCCCTCACTATCTCTATCTCTAACTCATCTTCTCCTCCGGGACTTTGGCCAGGTCCAAACAGTAGGGATTTTTGGCATTTCTCTCCACCACTGACCCAGAGCTTTGGCATTCCAGAGACTGAGCTGAGCATTAGGAGATTTAAGAAGAATACAGCGGCTGTCACACTCCAAACCGGCTCATAGAACAAGTCTCTCTTGAAAAAGTAGTGAGAGTGAGTGCAAGTGTGAGCGTTGAGTCGTGTGGGTTCGTTTAGACGACGGTTTCCACACCAATCAGCTTTGGTGTAAGGATTCGTGGCGTTATTCCATTGTTGAGGTCCTCCTCAAACTCCAACAGCTGGCCCATGAAGTTGAGGTTCGGGGAGATGATGGGCCTCCTGGTTTTGACAAACTTGTAGGCGTCTGTCATGGTCATCCAGGTGTGCTTCATCAGGTAGGCGATCACGATGGTGGCTGAACGAGACACGCCTGCCTGGCAGTGGATCAGAAGGCCCATACCTGCTTGATGTGCTTCCTCTGCAGAGAGAAACATGGAAACAGTTAAACATTTTTTAATAAATGCTTTGTTCCTTCAGGGGAAGTTCAGTTATCACACATGATGAGATATTACAACTTCCTTTGTGACCAAGTTTCTAGACAAAGAGATTGGGAAATACTGTGCTAGGCTTACACATCTGTGGTGAAAACATTCAAAATTTTTATACCGATGAATTCAAACGCCTCCTCAAAGTACTGGCGCAGGTTCTGCTTGTTGCTGTCTGTGGCGGGCAGGCGCTTGTAGATGAAGAGGCCCGTGTCGTAGTGGAAGAGCGGCAGGTGGGTGGTCACGTTTAGGATGTAGCCGATGTTGTAGCGCTGCAGCAGGTGGATGTCCTGAGCGTCGTGCTCATTCCCCAGATATAGGAAGGGCAGGATTGGTGTCAGCTCTGCGTTCTCTATGTCCGGGGTGGAGGGCAGGGAATGAGGTAGCGACCCCGTCAGGCCAGCAGCAGCACCAGTGTCCATGCCCTCGTGAAGGTGCAGCGAGTGCTCGCACAGGTTCTCGTGGCTCTGCCTGAAACAGCTAAGGCCTCCTGTGAACACAGACACAAAGATTGGAATGTAAGCTCAACAATACAGAGCTGCTTGGTTGACAGGGTGAGAAGGAAGTCAAATTATTTAGCATAAAATGAATAAAACGGCCCAAACAAAATTTGTTTTATTTTTCGTAATTGCAAAGTGGACTTTGTTAGTCTCCTTGGATTGAGCATGAAGCTTACACTACCAGGGTTAAAGGTTCAATTCCCACTGGAGGCCTTCATGCTAAAAATACATGCACTCATGCTTCTGTGCACCACATGGCACACGTTTCGACTGAATAGGGCAAGTAAGCTTTCCATACATGTCTGATAAAAGCAGCGACAATTGGCTTTAACGACCTTTGAAGCACTTGACATGACAGAAATCTCCAATTAGCAGACTACACTGTTGGATTGAGTTGTAATTGAAATGTCAACATTTGGGTTTTAAACTAACAAAGGGATTGGCGGTGTTTCCATTTGCAACAGCTATTTCTAAGAAAGAGAGAAATGGCCAAAAATAGCAACAGGCAATAGCAACAGGTTTCACCACCTAAACCTCATGAGAAATCCCCCGCATTAATCTGCAGATAAATGTACTAAATGTTAAAATAGTTTTATACTTCTCACTGGACATCTGCATTCTCCAAATAACTGGTTTGCACCTGTTGCCAGTGACGCCATCGGCCAACATTTTGTGGGGAAGGGTGTAAAGTGTCAGACATACACACACACACACACACACATACACAGTGTCACTTCATGTATTGTTCACATTGCAAGATCATCATGCCAGGTGACCGGGCAGGTGGGTTCACCATAAAAAAAAAAGCCGGTGATAATTACACTATTGCAAATAAAAAAGGGGAAGTCTTTACTGGACCGCTGACAACAGAGTCAACTAGATGTTGGGGGGGGATTTCCACTGATAGATATTTTTCTTAAGACAGAGCAGTATTAATAAAGACCATTTTAGAGCCATTAAAAAACCCTCGTCTGAATTTAACATCTACAATGTTTCATAATACCATATCCTTCTTACAATACGATGTCTTGTTCACACATGAACTTTTGTTCAGAATGCCACAGATTAAATAAGTTAAATGAGATTTCTGATAATCACATTTCACCAGACTGCTTTTTTCTTTATCTTTACTGCTAATTGGAGCATTTTTACTTCATTTAAAGCAGCATTAAATATTAAATAGATTTTTGGCTCTTGGAAGCAGTAAACATTTACAGAATATCACCCAATTGGCTATCAGTCTGATGGTGATTTAGCCCCTGGGGGCTACGGACAATATTTCGGGGATTCCAGTGTAGCTGGTGTGGCCAAGACTTCTCTCTCTTCTGTTCACCAGGTACGATAAGCAAATTAAGATACGAGAATGGAGTAGGAGCTCAGAGATATCTCTATAAACAGATATCTGCAGATGAATGCATTTTAAAAAGCTAAATCTTCATCAGATGAAAGCCAATAGGTTCTCCACACGGACTGTTGCTGCATGCGACCAAAGCCATATGCAGAATCAGTTTGTAGAAATTATTTATAACCTTGAATGTTGTTTTTTGTAGCAGACAGAGTAACATTAGCATTTATTTGTTGAACAATGTCCAACATATGTCACTCTCTTTTAGCTCTGTTTTGGTCTCCACTCTCCCCCGACTTCTGACGGAAATAATTTGCCGTTTAGCTGCTCCACTATGTTCAACAGCTAATCGCATTGTGGTGCATTGCTGGGCATCTTTCAGAGATTTTTTTTTTTTTAAATAGAAAATGCAAAAAACAATGCATTGTGGGTAGCCACACAGTGAAGTTTCTGTTTCCAAACGGTTTATTTTCAGGTCAAACTCAGCTGATAAATAAGACATTTCAAATTAAAAGGAGAATATCCAAAATTCCCGAAACAGCACATTGCTGTGAGATGAAAATCTCTTGAGTATGACCATCTGTCCTTAACGTCTGACTAAACTCAAAGAGGAAAACATGAAATCTGTTTATCACTTTCATAAACCACAGGCTCAGTCCCTGCTTAGAAATCACTCTCTTGCAAAGGTCTCTCACACCAGACCTGCTGTTTCCAATGCTAACCCTAAACCTTCCGACACTACTGACATGTTGTTTATGGCCGTTCTGACAGATTAAATGTAATCTATTACTGCAGCAGGGCAGGGACGGAAGATTTTGTGTTTCCAATGCAGCAGAGTGTCAACCAACAACTGTATTACAATAACTCATGACTAAGACTATGTCAATAACTGAGCATATAATGGAGTAAATTATTCAGCTGCATGCATACAAGCTAGTTCCAAATATGTCACTATTACTACTGATTGTAATAATAATTATAATAAGTTATAATGGAGCCTTACAGATGTTTAGATCCAAAGTATTTGATTATACAGGCTACAATAAAACAGTTAAGGGGACATATGGAAGATACTGGCCATTCCTGATTAAAAAGGACTTGTAGATAAAAGTCAGGTTGATTCCTCAGCAGAGAGAATATCTTGCTTTTTGCAAGAATTAAACCAGGGGAAGAAAGAGCAAGACAGCCTTCCTGTTCCTCCCACTGAGGCGAGCTTCACATAGACACCAATGCAGGATGAGAGACTGGAGAGTAGCCTTGTCCATCACAGCACACCAGAGGACAAGAGGAGATGAAGAAGAAGAAGAAGAAGAAGAAGTCAAGGTGCTGTGATCTTACGGCTAGACGTTGACTCAGAGGCATTCAGGAAACACTCACAGCACAGCCCCCAACACAACATATGCTCCAGCTTCAAACACACAACAAATATTTTTTTTAAAAATGACCCAGGGGCTGCTATCTCAATAGGCTGCCTTATTTACCAACAGCTGCTTCTCACTTCCTGCAAAATACTTAATGAGTGCCATATAGAACGCTGGTGAAGAGCGCATGCATATGTTTATGTATGAGGGTGATTTAGACATAAGCTGTTGTATGAGGTAACTGCTGTAATACTGCAAAAAGCTCACATGATGATAAAACTACAACCAGTGTATTTACAGGCAACATCAGCTGACCAAAACAATAAAGGTCAACGTTTAACAGGCTTTACACACACACACACACACATACACACACACACACACTAAACATTAGTTTTATATCAGTTTAAATTGCCACTAACCTTCTACCAGTTCTAAATTGGACATTCCTTTCAGATGACATATACATACACATACATATGATAGTCTGATGCTAGAAAGTCTTATTCCCCCCCCACCCCCACCCACTCAGGTGTTACCTTTGAGAATGAAAGGGTCCTTGCCCTCCGTCCTCAGTGACTCCAGCACCACATGCAGTGGCTGGGAGAATGTCAGGCGGTTGGGGTCCATGGTGCTCTCATCATAAACCACAATCTCTTTGGAGAAGATGCCCTTATAAGAGTCCTTGCCCTCGCGGCAGGAGATGAGGTCTAGTACAGTGATCTTGCCCTGCTGCAGCCGCCGCCTGCTGATCTTGTCAGAGCAGTTGATGTGCACGGCCCCCCCCGGATGTGGCTCTTGTTGTACTCCATGAAGGGCCGGCAGTCGATGATGACCGGCATGGGGCCTATGGGGTGTCCCATGGGGCAGCATGTCATCCGCCTGGCCAGCTCATTGGGATGGATGACCCTCACGGCTGACAGGGCCTTTGGGGTACCCGGGGTGAGACTGGGGGCACTTAATGCTTCATGGTTGCTGACCATTGCAGTGGGGGGCCCGGCATAGCTGAGGTTGGGGCTGCTGGCGCTCACCTGGCTGTGGTTGAGGCTCTGGCTGTCCTTCTCATAGGTAGTCACTGAGCAGCAGCTGGCACTGCTGCATCCACACGACAATGAGCGCGTGGAGCCCTTGGATGAGGGCATATACGTTACAAGATTGGCCGTCGCCCGGATCTTCACCACAGTGGTGCTTATGACTGTTGTGTTGCTGCTGCTGGTGGATATGGAGTCCAGGTAGCTGGTGTCCAGGCGCAGTTGGAGTTCCTGAGGTCGGATCGGCCTTGGCAGCGCCACCACAATTCTGTCGTCAAGAGGAGATGGAGGCATGGAGAGGCCGAGGGCTGGACGTTTACGTAGAAGTCAACAAGCCGCTCTGTGGGGACAGAGATGAGTCAAAACATGAGGCAAAGAAGACAATCTTTGCATGAATCCTGCATCCCCTGATTCAGACCAACGCTGTGAATGCAGGAGCAAGAGTGCGCACAGGTCGACCTCCAGTCTGTTTGATCAACATGCAAACTTAAAAAACGGCCGCTGAAACCAAATATTAGTAGTGTCATCAACACCTGCAGGGCAACACCCAACTTGGTGGGAAAATTAAGGCTGACAGACTGGCCACTAATAATAAACAGTGAAATCAAAGTCTGGTGTAAGCTAACTGAATCACTTTGAGTGTAATTAATATGAATCATCCTCCAGATACTGTAGTTGTGTGTGTCTCTGTGTGATGTTGAATTTTTCATCACAATGCTGGTCTGTCTGATCCAAAGCTTTTATACTAAGAGAGAAAAAAAAAGATAAAATACTGCATCAGGGCTACGCCGCAGTTTGGTCTCTCCCCCAACTGGAAAAGTCGGGCTAAAAAAAAGAAGGTTGGCAATTCCTTTTGATCACCAGCCTGAGCATAAAAGCATGTCATCCCGGCATATTATGTAAAGACACCCGCCGAGCACTGCCTGTCCCGGCCATTGTCGTCCTTTTAAGCACGGTGCAGGTTCAGCAAAAGCAGAAATCATTCATGGCCAAATTCATTGAAGAAACCGGCATGAGAACGTGCCGAGAATGTGATATGGCTTTCAGGACGAGACGAACTAATCACATGAGCTGAACACTGGAGGAATTTCAATTTCACACCGCCGTATTAAATAAACACAAAAAAATCAAAAATACGATGGTTGCAAGGTAGGAATTATAACTTTGTCGCAATGGGGGAATGTAATTAAGATAACAGCTGTAATAAAACACTTAATTATCATTAATTAATTAATCATTTAAATAATAATATACCAATAATGAACCACTAACCAACCCGAAATGGTTGCAGCAATTTGATATTCCTGTTTATTATTTATAGAATGAAATCTCTACGACTGTGTATTTCAACAACAACTTGTACCTTGGACACTAATTCCCAAACTTGCCTTGTATTTCTGCTTACCGGTGTGTGTCGCGGTGCACTGTAGACGGATTTATTATCTCCGCTTGCTGACTACGTTGCCTCCATTCAGTTCATCCCAGTGTTGTGGATCGGCAACATTTTTAGTAGCCTACTTTTACCCTGCTCCCCCAGAAATATTATTGAAGGAAGTCTACCAGCCTACAGAAGTTGCGCAGCGGGATTGACGGGAGTGTGAGCCAATGCGCGGCTACATTAATATTAAATTGTAGTCCTTTTGTACAGTGAGGACCGGCCCAGTGATGGGAGGGATTTGGCCGCGATGTCTGCTTCTGTGGCTGGGGGGGATGGGAGGGGGGGGGGGATGGGAGGGGGCGCTCGTTTGAACTGCCTTGAACAAGCAAGGATGATGTCACTGGCAGCCAATCAAAAGTCTCTCCAGGAGGCTTGAGGAAGAAGACACGGTGTTTTCATGTGCTGCTCGTAAAATAGAGCTCTATCATAAGAATGTAATCCAAGAATATAATAGAGCTAGGCCTACTGCGTGCTGCAGTGGCAGACGAAATTAAAGTAAAAGAAATTAGACTTGTAAATAATGTGTTCAATGATGTGTAGAACAATTATACATAATGTTGACACCAACAATGTAAAGGTCATGGAAAAAGCAGATGTGTAAATTCATTTTCAGAATTTCAACACATTGGTAAAAAAAAAAATGAAGCTGTATGGACAGAGCTGTTTTGATGAAGCACTTATGAAAGTTAATACTTCCCATTAAATTATCATTGTCAGTTGGTACAGGTGCGCTAAAAGATATAAATCACATGACACTGAAGATATATTTTGACATGTCACAGAAAAAGCACAGGTGTAAATAGGTTCAGGGTCCTGTATTGTGCATGCTGTCACACTGGCATGGCTTACTGGGACAATTGAATAGAATGGAGCCATTGTTAATGTTATTAGTAATACGTGTGCTTTTCCTGCTATTCAATTCAATTCAATTCAATTTAATTTATTTATAGTATCAATTCACAACAAGAGTTATCTCAAGACACTTTACAGATAGAGTAGGTCTAGACCACACTCCAGAATTTACAAGGACCCAACAGTTTCCTCCAGCGCAAGCAACAGTGCGACAGTGGCGAGGAAAAACTTCCTTTTAGGCAGAAACCTCGGACAGACCCAGGCTCTTGGTAGGCGGTGTCTGACGACCGGTTGGGGATAGAATGAAGAGTGGCAATTACATTATTATGACAATGAAATACAATGTATCCCTTGTTCCTTGGTCAACAAGCTACCCTTCCACCAAATTTCATTAAAATTTGTTTTGTTTTTGAGATATGCTGCAAAATAGATAACTAAACAGACCAACTGTGACCTCCCTGGAAGAGGTCATCCATCGGTCTATCTATCTATCTATCTATCTATCTATCTATCTATCTATCTATACGCCAGCCACCCTCCTGAGGAAACCCATTTTGGCCGCTTGTACCCTGGATCTCGTTCTTTCGGTCATGACCCAGCCTTCATGACCATAGGTGAGGGTAGGAATGAAAACTGACCGGTAGCTCAACAGCTTTGCCTTCTGCCTCAGCTCTTTTCATCACAACGGTGCAATAAATTTAATGTAATACCGTACCCGCTGCTCCGATTCTCTGTCCAATCTCCCGCTCCATTGTCCCCTCACTCGCGAACAAGCCCCAAGGTATTTAAACTCCTTCACTTGGGGTAAGGACTCACTCCCTACCTGAAGAAGGCACTCCATCCGTTTCCTGCTGAGAACTATGGCCTCAGATTTAGAGATGCTGATCCTCATCCCAGCCACTTCGCACTCGGCTGCAAACCGATCCAGTGAGTACTGAAGGTCACAGACCGATGACGCCATCAGGACCACATCATCCGCAAAAAGCAGCGATGAGATCCCGAGCCCACCGAACTGCAACCCCTCCCCGCCCCGACTACGCCTCAATATCCTGTCCATAAATATTACAAACAGGATTGGTGACAAAGTGCAGCCCTGGCGGAGGCCAACCCTCACCTGGAACGAGTCCGACTTACTGCCGAGCACCCGGACACAGCTCTCGCTTTGGTCATACAGAGATTGGATGGCCCTGAGAAGGAACCTCCTCACCCCATACTCCCGCAGCACCTCCCACAGTATCTCCCGGGGGACCCTTTTTTGAAGAGGGGAACCACCATCGGTCTGCCACTTCTTAGGCACTGTCCCAGACCGCCATGTTGAAGAGGCGTGTCAACCAAGACAGCCCCTCCACACCCAGAGCATTCAGCATTTCTGGACGGATCTCATTAATCCCTGGGGCTTTGCCGCTGTAAAGTTGTTTAACTACCTTAGCGACTTCCAACAGGGAAATTGACAACAATCCCCCATCATCCTCCAGCTCTGCCTCTACCACAGAGTGCCAATTAGCTGGATTTAGGAGTTCCTCAAAGTTCTCCTTCCACCCCCCTATTAACTCCTCAGTTGAGTTAAACAGCATCCCATCCTTACTGTACACAGCTTGGATGGTTCCCCGCTTCCCCCTCCTGAGGTGACGAATGGTTTTCCAGAAGCACCTTGCTGCTGACCGAAAGTCCTTCTCCATGTCTTCTCCGAACTTCTCCCACACCCGCTGCTTTGCCTCTTTCACGGCAGAGGCTGTAGCCCTTTGGGCCCGTCAGTACCTTACAGCTGCATCTAGAGCCCTCTGGGATAACATATCCCAGAAAGACTCCATCTTCAGTCGGACGGCTTCTCCTGACCACCGGTGTCCACCAAGGTGTTTGTGAGTTACCGCCCCCTTGAGGCACCTAAGACCCTAAGACCACAGCTCCCCACCGCAGCTTCAGCAATGGAAACATTGAACATTGTCCACTCAGGTTCAATGCCCCCAGCCTCCACAGGGATGCATAGAAGAGGTAATATACATTTAAATCAAATTAAATTAAATTATAAATAACAACATTCCTGTCTACCATAGGCCTACAAAGACTTGTGTTACTGTCGTCACTGAAATATCTCCATGTCCTTTATTTCCCGTGTTTTAAATTTTCTCACCTTTCTACCGTGATCATCTTTTTTCAAATGAATCATCTGAAGGCCTGCTAGCTCTGTGCCTTTATAAACAAACTGCCTAACTTAAAGGTTACCCAAACCTGTATGACTAAACCAGTTCTTATTATTCCCAATAAAACCAGTTAACTAAATGGGAAGTAAACTGCAATACCACCTTAATGCCGTTTATCCCGATCAGGATTCCTTTAGTTTTCATTGGTCAGGAGTTTTTACCGGGAGCTGGGCAGCGGTCTCTGAAAAATCAGAGAGAAGCTTAAGCCAAGCTTGTTTCTCTGATAACTTAAGATTGAGACGAATTATCCGCAAAAGTCTCCTTCTCTCCAAAACAAATGGAACTTTTTATTTAAACTGGTAAAATTACTGAATAAAGCAGTTTCACGTTAAAAATCTGTATTTCTCCTACACTTTTCAGCACAGCAAGGGCTGGCTAATGTTTGTTCAGCTTCTTTCTCTGATGACTAAAATCCTTCACCTGGTTAGGGTTAGCATGCGCAAAAGGAATATGACACCATTGACAACGGCAGAACTGTGGCCTGCAATAACGTTACAGATTTACATTGTTGAAAACATTTGGGGTAATTTAAGTACACAACCCAACAAAATACATAACATAGGTGTAGTCGTTTTTAAACGCTAAAATGTGGAAAAGTTACATATACAGTATCTTTAAGGCAGACAAGACTGCAGAAGTGTGTTGCTTCATGTCCTCACACATTTGTATCCATTTAAATTATCAATTGACCTTTCTTTTTAAAGCTCTGAGAGGTACAAAATTGCTCTTTGAAAGAGTAAAGTGCCCAACCTGCCATTGCTATAACTGTATTGTAACATAATAAAAGAACAAAAGATCAAAGTGAAGATCTTGCTAGTGTAAGACTACAAAGGTGACCTGTATGCGAGATAGGGAGGTACCATTATTGGTGGTAATAAGTAGGTGTCTTTGGCAGGAGTGCTATTAAGCAAGTGCCAAGTTGGCTGACTGCACAGTCCCATATGACAGGAGGACCCATGTTGCGGTGAAAGGGTCTCACTGGCTTCAAATCCCAAATATAATCTGAGCTCTTTATTTATCCTCTCTGGCAACCTGAAACAATGCAGGGCATGTATTATTGCATCTATTATTAGCCTTCTGTACAGTTATTTATAATGGACATAGCTGATCAAAGCCGATTCAGATTGGACTCCCAGCTACTCCTGTTTCACTTGTGATGAAGGGTAAATGAACAAGCACCCCCTGCCTTTTGAGGATACTCAAAGCTTTGGTGGGCTTTTTCATTAAGGACCACAAACTGTATACCACAACCTGTATAGTTTTAAATTATTTAAAATGTCAGTGTTACTTCATGTTATTCAAAACATAATTGATCTTTTAGAAGAACAAAAAGAAAAATATTTGTTATATTGGCCTGTATACAAAACTTTACTTTATTCTTCTACTCTGCTACATTTCAGAGTGAAATATTGTACTTTTCACTGCAATTACAGTATCTGACAGCTGAAGTTACTTTTTAGCTGAAACTATTACACACTAAACATACGACCAGTTTATGTGTTGTTGAAGATAAAGCCCAAAGAGATAAAATCATCCAATATTTCACACAATTTTTTTTTTTTTTTTTAAATGAGAGAAAAGTCTAAAGTGAATACACATTCGCATCAGAACTTTTCTTTTTTGTTCCTCTTCATTTGATCATCCTACGACCCCTCAGATTTATCTTGTGACCGTTTGGAGGGGCACGATTCCTAGGTTGGGAACCACTAGACCAAACTATCTGATGGTAGTTAAAACTAGCTCCACCTCGACCAGCAGTAAGATGCTCCTTACACATTCAGTATTACCAATATTAAAATGGCCTGTATAATATTACTCACAGGGGACATTTTACAGGAAAGTTACTTTTACTGTTGATACTTATAGTATATTGTTGATAATACTTCTACATTCTACTACATTTACTCAAGAAGGATTTTGAATGCAGGACTTGTACTTGAATGAAGTATATTTAGATTGTAGTATTGGTGTTTTTTAATGATCTGAGTACTTCCTCCAGCACTGATTTTAAGGAAAACATTCAGTTATGGTTTAGATATTGTGTTACAGTAGTAATGGTTGAACAACTTATAAGAGATCTGTCGGGAGTTAAAACACAGGATGAAGCAGGACATGAGCAGTTGTGTAAATTGTCATTTTTGCGTGTGTGGCTGGTTTCATTTTGCCAAAAGTTTGTCAAACTGACACTAACTAATGTAACATATTTTGGATCTAATACAGAGCGTTTTTCAGTACACAGTGAATTAAGGGTTACATCAAATAAGATGAGGTATTACCAAGAACCAAGGGTGCACCATCAAAACTGTGAAAAACAATTTGTTAAACTGGTGTTCCGATCTGGAGTTTGTGGTTATCATGATGACACATAACTGTTGATGATCATGAACAATTAAGGTTACCTGGAAGTCATGCCGGTTCCTAGAAGCACTCTGTGCTAATTTAACCGTGGATGACAAGATTTCTGAACCAAAACAGCATTACATCAACCCCGTCTCCTAGAAATGACGATAACGTTTGCTTTTCTGAATATGTTTTGAGGTAAATGCAATTGCTGCCGTAATTATGTTCATTGGCAACATTGTGGAATAGAGTAGGAAGTGCTATATTTGTGTGCAGCAAGCTAAGTGTTTGGACAAGATTTGGGAGAGATGGTGGGCATAAAAAAGTGTGTGGTTAGGTAGGTTTGGATTTGGGACAGATCGGGGTTTGGCTTTAATATTAATAAAGTAAACACGTCGTGTTTCATGCTTCCGGTCACTTCATTTTTTCAAAAAACAAAGACCATGTTTATTTCTAACCATAACCAGGTACTTTGAATACCTCAGCATAAAGGTTTAATTGCTCTTATGTTTTTGTTACACATATGTTCTCCTTACAAATGTCTGTGAGGTAATGTATTTCCTGTAAGTCCTGTTGATTATTGTATGCTCATTTAAATGAAAAAATGCCAAAGTTACATTATACCAGTAATATCTAAATTCTGTCCTCTCTTGAAACTGGAAGCAGGTGGGTGTTAAACTGATTGCTGCTGATTAAAGGTTTACAGATGTTATATAAGTATAAGTTATTTTCTTTATTTCATTTTGAATGCTCGACAGGATGAGAAACCTCACTTTGCAACCATGTTCTCCCTTTTGCGAGATCTTGAACCGTATTGAGCTGACTATCTTCCTTTTATTAATGTCAGCCCTTGGAAAATATGACCAGAGTGCAGCTTTGTGTATCTGTATAGAGATCACACACACGATGTATGAGATAATGTCAAACTTTGATGTAAAACACAGTCAAGTGGGTTTTTTGTTGCTCGGCATGGAAAATATGACGATATCGTGGTGCGGTATTCGCTGGCCCAGATGAAACACCCAAACCACTTCCTGTCTACAGCGAGGTGCAAACTCAATGTCACATTTAGAGCAGCACAGGAAGATCTTAACTTTATGTAGCCTTGGTAACCAGCTGTCATACATATATTCATTTAGCAAATGAACCCTGGAGACATTGTTTGACTTTCTAATTAGCCACTAACTAAACTAAACTAATTGCTGTTTTTAGTTTTTAATGTGCAGAAGACTCCCTCTCACTCCCAGTATCTCATCCCATCTGGCCATTAAACTTAATTCTTTTATTCAATGCTGTGGATTTAAGAAATGGACAAATGTTGCTACTGATGGTTTCTAAGAGGGAATGGCACAGATGGTCCTACTGCAGACTTAACAGCTTGAAAAGCAACATGTCCAGCGATGGCAAGGAGGGACACTGCCAAAGATTCAACAGCCTGTCGACCTATGCTCCTTTTCTTTCTGCATATTTATCAGCTTCCAATCTGTTTGTCTGTAACAAAACACAACACCGCTTAAAACTTGTCTAACCTATTGAAACTTGCCGGGCTGCTCTTAGTGCCATTTTGAATCATTGTCATTAGCTCCATTAAGCAATTTAATTGAAATAGAAGGATCTTAACAGAGGACTGACACAGCATTCCAAAATAACATTCTGTTCATCATTAATGCTGGGGCTGTGTGACTATCATTGGTTTCAGAGCCCCCCAAAAAAACTGTCAGCCCAGTCTGTCGATGCATTATGGTTCCTCCCTCTGAAATACTGTCACAGAATGACTGCATGTCTTTGTTTAGTTTTTGATTTATTGGATAAAAAGTATTTATGTCCAACCGCAAGTAAAAAAACACGAGTTTCAGAAGGTATTTTAGGTTTGAAACATTGCATGGTGTGAAAACTCCCTAAAATACTCCATAATATCAAAAGATCAGATAACATCGGTGCCTGTACCCAACATGTAAATTGGCAAACACATCGTAGCATTCATCTCCACACAGAGAAATCTAAATTAGTCACCAGTACACCGACAAACTGTATGAAATTAGATTTAATCATGTTAAAATGGGTCTGAAATGTTTAAAGCAAGAGAGAGTTTACTTTTCAAGTCATATTCAGATACTGGACTACACAGCATTAAGGAACAACTACTATTTAACATTTAAATAACATTATTAAGGCAATTATTCAAACATTTTAACCTTTAGTTAACAAAGCAAGCCTCATTCAGATCATTTTTTTCAAAAGTGTCTTGGCCGAGATAGTTGATAATAAAAGGGAGTTACAGATAAACAATATAAACCACAATACAAAATATGCCACAAAATCAGAATTAAACAAAAAACAAACACTCGTTTTGAGTGTTATCACTCCATTAAATGGGCGTTATCAGTGGTTACCAGCCTCATAGATATGGGTTAGAAGGGCCCGGCTACACATATTAGTAGGTTCAGAAGGCCGTTATCATATTTTCACATGGTGCTGTGCCATTAGCTAGCTACAAAAGAAACATGACTCACGTAAACCACGTAATTTAAAAAAGACCTTTCCTGTGTTCTTGTTTTTTTTTACCCATCCACAAACCCTCATTTTGGTTCATACACATGCATTACTTCCTCTCAGGATTTCACTTCACCTGACATTTTAACATTACATTAATGTCAAATGATACTTCACTCAGCAATCACATTTAAATCGACACTTCCACTTCCTTCAGCACTGCCATTTCAACTTCTTTCAGTAATTGTGTTTCTATTACTGCCACTTCAACTGCAACTTCCACTGTTTCAGTTTCAACTCACTCTTCAACTGACATTTCAACAATTTTCAAGGATACACTTCAACTGACACTTGGTCCCAGGTCGGCACAACATTGTTTAACGTGATTTAAAAAAATCTGGAATAACATTTCTAACACAAATTATGAAAAAGATTACCTCCTATAAACAAGCTAAACAACACCTCAAAACAAACCAAGAGCTGTCTGAAATCCCCCCCCCCAAATAGATAAATGATCAAACATCAATGTATTACTACATCAATGTGTTATGAAAGAAACATTATTAATAGCAATACATTTTTAAGACATTTCATCATGTGATATCCACCTCCTCCAAAACCATCTCATAACCCTCAGGGGAGTTCCAACTGAAGGCTGAGAACTACTGAAATTAGCTGATGATTGTAGCCAGTGAAAATAAAAAGTAATCTGCTAAAAGGACAAATGTCTCCTTTAAGTGTTGCCTGTGCGAGCAGGCCAGAGGCTGTGACAGATTACCAGGAGAAGTATAGTTTACACCTAACAATAACAGCTACATCACTGAACTCATAACAACCCTATTTTCTTCTGAGTTGGGCCAGTCTGCTCAGTATTATTCATTCAAGTTGGCATGTCCCTTTGCCTGAGGCAAGTTGAGTCATCCTCACGGTCACTTAGCAACTACCAAATATTGTTTAGATAACGATTAAACATTTTAAATATTCGCTCTCACTTGCTCACGTATATACTCACGCTTAAAGTGCATAAAGTCAGTGATGATACGTCACTACTCTCTGTAGTGCAGGATATGTACGTACTGTGACAGTTTGTGTTCTTGCAGTTTTGGTTTACCTCATGCTCTGATGAAATCTGAGATAATAATCTCAATAATAGCAAATATTGTCATTCTCCCTGCAGTGGGAGCCCAATTTAATTTTGACCTTATCCCAGAATGGAGGCATATCATACACATGGATGGATTTACTCGACTGAGGGTATTAGATGATGTCTTTGGATATTTATACCCATCGCCCACAGAAAGTGTCTGTTTATGAAACGTCTTCTTCGAGATTATAAACCAAACTTCTCCGCGTTGACCCTTGAGTGGAGCAACTTATCAGAAATCCTCGCTGATCTCAACCTTTTGAGGCAAACGCAGGGATTACACAATATAAATAACAATGACTCTCTCCTCACCCGTTGCTAATCAAGTCTAAATAGCAACTGTTTCTAGGACAGGGGGTCACCTGCTGCATGGCTGTGTGGGAGCCAGGGCCTTTTAGCTCTGCGTGGCTGTCCCACAGGGGGGCTGGGGTTTAGCCTCTGTTGGCAGCTGCCTCCATGCTTTAGCAATGGACTGCTCTGGACTTTAACTGCAATAATAATCATTTTTATTATTGAGAGACAATGTATAGCAAGTCAGGAATTACAGAACACAGTTATTTGGCTTTGTTTAAATGAGAAACTATGTGATTATGTGTCTAATACTGTTTATGCTAATTTCTTAGTCTCCCTACATTATTCTACACAAGCTGTTGCAACTGTCAGAAATGTAAAACGCTTTTTTTCCTGTATCACAGAGGATGCTTTCAGAAGAAAAAAGAATAGCAAATTTAAAACCTTTTGTGAATCCGCTATTGAATAATAGATGTGATCACTTATTCAGTGAATAATAAACAAATATTTAACTAGCGCTAACAACGGCATTTAAATGCTCACCTTTTGCTATTCTCCTGCTACATGTGAAAATGAATTAGCATGCATTGGAATTTCCTCCTTTAGTCAATAGTGTGTAAAATAGCTCAGCATAATTACATCAGACTCATAACACAGCTGCTTTACATACGCTGGACCAGTACGACGAGTAGTGTGCACTTGTAAAGATTGTGTGAAAATAAACCCATCACATCACCCTAAATGACACTGGCTACCGGAATACTGTAGGTTCACCCTATTTGCCTAAATTATACTATGGTGTGGGTTATGTACGCTGTTATGCAAACAGGATGTGATGAAAGTGATAACTGAACAAGTGTAGGCAAGAGCGAAACACAACACCATTACTTTCAAAGGTTGTATTTGAACTGAGACAATTCTTCCTCCCATATACTGTATATCCACCTTTTTACATACTGTACATGACCAAAAGTTCCATATTTAGGCCACGTGATGACAATTGAGCCAACCGAATGACAACAGCAAAAACTTCATCTGCTGGCAATGGTGGAAAGTACATTTACTCAAGTACTGTACTTAAGTACAATTTTGAGATACTTGTACTTGAGCATTTCCAATTTATGCTACTTTATAATTCTACTACACTACATTTATGAGGAAAATACTGTATGCTACTTCGAATGCCACTACTTTAAGTTGCACTTATAGTTACTATTAACAAAAAAAAACATATGCAATGTCTATATGATTGAGGTTGCATTTTATTGATGGCATTTTGAATGTGCAGAGATACCGTGACAAGATCCTGAGGCCCATTGTTGTGCCATTCATCCACAACCATCACCTCATGTTGCAGCATGATAATGCACGGTCCCATGTTGCAAGGGTCTGTACACAATTCCTGGAAGCTGAAAACATCCCAGTTCTTGCATGGCCAGCATACTCACCGCACATGTCACCCATTGAGCATGTTTGGGATGCTCTGGATCGGCGTATAACGACAGTGTATTCCAGGTCCTGCCAATATCCAGCAACTTTGCACAGCTATTGAAGAGGAGTGGACCAACATTCCACAGGCCACAATCAACAACCTGATCAACTCTATGCGAAGGAGATGTGTAGCATTGCGTGAGGCAAATGGTGGTCAAACCAGATACCAGATGAGGTGGATGGATTTTCTTGGCAAAGGAGAAGTGCTCACTAACACAGATTTAGGAAGATTTGTGAACAACATTTGAGAGAAATAGGCCTTTGTGTACATAGAAAACTGCACGAGAGTGGTTCGTGATCACGGAAGGCTTGCAGAATGTGGACGCGCCAACAGTGTTGTTGTCATTACTTACAATTCCTCATGGGGCCTAAACTAAGCACAATAGCTTTAATCTGGCAAAAAAACTGTTTTACGTTAAAAATGTATGTTTCTCCGACACTGTTCACCGGTGAAGGGGTTAATTTAAGATCCAGACGTCCCAGGACTACAATCCTTCAACCGGTTAGAATATATAGTTAAAAATAACTAAAATCTAAACCACCACTATCTGATGGTAAAGACTGTGAGATTTGCTTGAGAGCTTAAAATGGGAACAGATCATAACGGAAAACCTTATAAACTGTTTGATGTCACTGTCCTGCAAAAAAACATGTATCTCCAAAACATCAGCTTTTCACGAGTCAAGAAAACCAATTATGTTTTCAGCTCTGTGACAATGGATCTTTCAGATCATCCAATGGGGTTTTAGTAAAAGAATTTTCTCAACCCATACATTTTTTCTAAAAAAAACGTCTAAATCACATAATCAGTTCACTGAAGAGCGACTGATCCCAAAACATTGGTGCCTATTTTAGATATTAACATGCTGTAAATCATTCACTGTTCTTCTTACTGAAACAATGAATGGTTATATTCACCATATTTTGTTAGTCTTCCATCTTCAGTGAACATTAGTAATTACTTTGAAAAAATCTTGTACTGTTTTAACTAAAATCCTCAGAGAGCACCTCCCGTGGTCCTACAATCTCTGTTCTCTCCCTTTGTTTGGAGTCTCCTTGGAAAACTGATGATGTCCTTTCATGCTCTTCTCCTCCTTGTTCACGGACTGACAAAGTGGAAGCCGACGATGCAGGAAAGCTGATGAGTATGCAGATGACTAGAGAGAGAGGGAGAAAGACAAAAGGAAGAGAAATTAAATCAGACAGGCAGTAGTGGAGAGTGATATGTGTCATTTGGTGATGTCATGCATCCAAGCGTCCAGGGTGACAGCGGCGGTGGTAACGGCCTGAGTCAGAGGATGACATCAACGAAACAAGCTGTCAGACAGGTTGTGAATGGGCTTAGTCCCACGCTCCCATTGTCCGCTGGTTTAATGCTGTTATTCAGCCTGCCACCGGCCTTACCATTTGTTAATCTGACCTAACACAGTTAAACACAGGACAAAGACACACAAACAGCAAATTTAAAGGCCAGCATAGAAAGATGGCCAGCGGCGAAATGTCAGCCTGTAATACACCATCACGGCTTTTTGAATACAAAAGAAGAAGCACACAGTTTTGAGTGAGGTCAGGCAATGAACATTTACTGGCAGGCCGATTTAGCAAAGCTTATATTGATTAGCTCTGTGTTTGACTTCTATACTATCACTATTTACACTTGTTTGAGTAAAATCTGTTGAAACTTACAGTAAGCAACTGTTGTAGAAAATGGCTGAATGTTTCTTAAATATAATAGTATAGAATATCACCAAACATATCCTTTTAAGATAAGGACATGGATATAATCAGTTCTTTGAGCTAAATGTTCATAACGACAATTCTAACATGTTGTTTACCAGGTGTAATGTTCACCATTGTAGTTTTGTGTGTAAACATGCATTTGCTAATTAGCACTAAACACAAAGTACAGCTGAGGCGGATGGGAGTAACGTTTGTTTTGCAAACCAAAGTAGTCGACAAATGGACATTGTTATCTGAAACACATTTAATGAAAATTCATCCAATAATTGTTGAGATATTTCTCTCGAAACCACAGATGTGAACATCATGGTGGCACTTGAGAGGGTTCACAAGAGGATCACCAAAGTCATACATAGACAGACCAACATAGCCTTCCCTAGAGACATACTGTTAGCATGACTAAGAATATGGGTCCAAATACCTGCTAGTCTGATCCGCTTGAATCCATTATCTCCACAGTTTGCTCATAAAGGGTTAAAAGCTTTTTCACTAATGCATTAGATAACCTGTCACCCTTAAAGCAATATGTATACCCACATGACGAATTCTAGCTGATGTCAAAGTAACCCAATATTAAAAAGTTCAACCACATTATCTCCACTAACAACCATCCAGACATTCAGGGGGAGGAAGTGCAGATTGAAAGAATGAGTAAATGCAGAGACAGACAGACAGACTCTCCAGCTCCCACATTCATTCAAACTACACCGGGCTTTGTTGTATTTTCCAACCACACAACCCCCCACCATGAAGCTAAACAAGGCTTCTTTGGGGTCAGGTCTAGCTCATTGTTTGTTCATTGCTCACTGTACTTACACAGAATTACAGATAAGTAGAGACAACAAGAGTCAGTGGGCACATATACGTTTCCATGAGTCAGTGCGGGGTACATAGTCAGGAAAACTGTTTCAAAGGATCCTCCTACATGGTATTACACCTGTAGAGTTTCAGAGGATTACACCAAGTGTGAAAATCATTTGCAGACTGCAGGTTTAAGTGAGTGTGTAGGGGGGTGAATGAATGATATTACCTTAATAATATCACCTCTCAAATGTGTAACTATCCATTATGCTTTTTTATATTTGAAAAAGTGGGCTACAGAATAAGAAGTGAAATCTAAGATTACATGTTTACTAGAACTAGTCATTATCCTCCTCTATGTAGTCAAAACACTCTTTCAGTGCAAGAAAAAGGCATGAATTAAAGGGTGAATCCTCACAAAAGAGGCCCCCTAAAAAAGCTAATTTTATCTTTCAGAGACTCCAACACTTCAAATAAAACCATTTTAAGGTTGAACGAAAGGCATTACATCAAATGCACACAGTATGTTGCAGGTGGCTGGAGTTCCCCCTGCAGGAGAGGGCTATGACTCAATTATATAGCAAATAATTCATAATTAATAACTTTAATTTATGTGGCACTTTTCAAAAACCTGGGTTACATGGTTCACGGTTACCAATGGATAAATTTGAGAACAAAAATGTTTTGATGAAATATTAAGTCAAAGATAAACATTACAAACCTTAAGATCATATAAAAAAACAAGATCAGAGCAGGTCTAATATTAAAAACACTCTACAGAGTTTAACTGTTTGGTAACCTGGAAGCCAGGATGGCAAAAGCTCACCTTCAAATTCAAGTAGGAGTGTCACTTTCCTTTAAATATTCACCTCCAGATGTGATATTTCATTCCGAGTCAGACCAGCCAAAATACTGTCAGGCAAACCAATAAAAAAAAAGAAAAGAGTATAATCTGTAGGTTGTGTCACTGCTGTCTTGCTTTTCTTAATAATTGATGCCTGCCTGGAATTCTGTCGTGCTTCTTTCTTCAGATTTCAGATCATCGAGGGTCCCCCCCCCCCCCCCCCCACTTGTGCTCCACTTGGCTGGTCTCCACAGAGCTTGAAGGAAAGTCACAACATTATATCACACTCAGGCAGGCAAAGAATTAAACCTGTCGGTCAGGGCACTTTTTATTTAAGTCCTTACATTGCAGTTCTGCACTGCTTGTCTTTAGTTTGGGGGGGGGGGCAACTGTGTGCATGAGCAACATTTCAGGTCCTAAGTCATTATCAGTGATTGTCCTGTCCCCAATGAAGATATGAGATCAGGCAGCTGTTTATTCCAAGGCCAAGATTGTATTCCTTTCTGGATAAATAGAGCACTCTTAGAAGTAAAGAGGATCAGTTTGCGTTCACCAGCCTGATCTATCCTCGCAGTTGGTGCACAGCCGAGAAAGCTCCTGGTCTTAGCACATATGAGTGCCGTCTCCCCAGGAATCAGCTCACAGTCTTTATTCTCCTAATACATTATTGAAAGCTATTTTTGCCGCTGTACTTCAAGAACAAAGGTACTGCAGTTGTCACTTTCAACTTTACAGACAGAATGGGGAGGATATTTTTGGAACACATTTTTTGTGCTTTTTTCCTCTCCCTGAAGTTCCCTAAGACTTGACTACCCTCAAGCATTTATTTTGTCTTAACATCTGCCAGTATGACTAGTGTTGAAAACCCTTTTTTATTGTGCGCTTCAGAAGGGCCATCAGGTGCAATGATGATAAGATTTAAAGTTGACTTCATTCCTGAGTTTGATTATTTTTTATTTCCCTTTCATTTTTTTAGTTTGATCTTCTGTTGCATTTTGAAGATGATTCCGACTTCATGTGTTTTTTTCTGTTTTATCTCTGTCCTGCTTGTAGAGTGTGGCACTGGCGAAACACATCAGTATGTTAAGTCCAAAGTGCATGGCGTCCTCTTTTCCCTCCACTTGCAAACCATATCAGACTTTAAATGTCTTGCAGAGTTACTAAGATGTTACACTGTCACTGTGCAAGTCTGGATTTTAGGTCACAAATCCTCACAGCCCAGCAGACCAACCAAGCGAGACCCTGAGTCACCAACTTGTGTGCGTGTGTGTGTATAGGAGTGAGTAAGACTGTAAGAGAAGGAAAAACTCAATTAATGTCAGCCTCACACAACAAAGTAACATCCAGGGACCTCTCTACGCCAGGCATAAAATTAAAACATCTCTCACGACACGATTTGAGTAGTTTTTTTTCTCTGCAGAAAATAGATTCAGCCCGCAACCTGGTTATTAATTACACAACAATTATTATGCCTGTCAGTTCACAGTGGGGTTAGGCTGAAGACATCAGTAAATTTCTCCCTAAGCTAGAGGAGTTATAAAAGGGCCTGTTAGAGTCGTCAGATGAGCCCAAAGAGAAAGAATTTTCTTTTTCTTTTTTTCCTTCATAGTACATTATGTCCCAACAACCTTGGGGTGTATTACCAGATGAACATAAATCATAACCTTTCCTCTTAGACTGACCATCTGGTAGAACCAGTGGTGCTGCTTAGTGGCCAGTAGCACCAGTGGATGTGTATCACTCCTTCCACCTGCCATTGTTCTCACAAACTGTGTGAACAGAATAAATAAAGGTTACATCACAAATAAATGTAATTAAGTGCCTTGATTCTTTAGGTACAAATTAAAAACAGACCTTTCTGTCTGGTTATTTTTCCACAAACTAAATTCTTAATTGATTTTTTCAGAAAATGTACTATATCTTGATTTGTATCGAGATATCACAACATAAAATTACATAAAATTTGATTGAGGATTTGATCCATATTGCTCTCTATTACCTCAGTGTCTTAACTAAGTACACGCTGCAGACTAGTTAGCAGCCATGCAGGTCACCCTGCCCCAGACTCCTGCTGCTGCCTCAGGATGCAATAATAAGCTGATGGTTGCAATAGGGACACTTTTTGTTGTTTATTACTCTCAGTGATCCCTAATAGGCTGATTACATCTACCTGAGGTCAGACTGTTCTCCAGTTTCCAGGGAGACAAAACAGCTCCATTTTGACAGATTTGAGTGGGAAAAGCTGATAAGAATCACGTAATTCAAACCTCTAGTGATGGAAGAGGTGAGATGGTGAGGAACAGCAAGCTGGTTGCTCCTTGCAGAAGCTGCTTTGTGTAGGAACCTTTGAGTGGGTAAGAATACAGTAGTCCCAGAGACAAGGTAGTCTCCACTTTGAATCTCTGTAGAAAAAATTTGCTCCAAACTGTCAAGGTACCCTTGAGGAAAAAACTAAACCCCCAACAGAGCTGCTCCATGACAGAGAACAGTGCAATGATTGCCTCAACTATGAGCATCTGTGTAGATGATTAAAAAAATTCAAGGCCCCGGGGGAAAAAAATCTTTTAAAAGGTCACAACCGGGACACAATCAAAGCAGTGACCAGCTCCAACCTCCATCTTCTTTACTGCTCTATGAGTTTTGAAACAACATGTGTTATGTATTCCCAGATTCCTTCTGCAGCTGCTCCTGTGGTCTGGCAAGTGCTTTGGGCTTTGGTTTATGTAATGACTGCAAAGCAACACACACATACACACGCAGTACGGCTCACTGAGTTGCTGCATGGCCAACATTGTGGCAAGCCGAAACAGAATCATTACAAACACTTTGGCTTATTAAATTGGCCTGCTGCTGAATTCAAGACTTTATTTCATGGTCCAGTCTAAAGGAGCGTAAGCTCAGCACTTGAAGGCCAGGATCCTGTCATCAAAACCGTATGCTGTGTTGTTACTGAAAGCTCTGTTCCCACATGACAATAGACTTGATAGACTTGACAGAGAAATCCCTCAGGCTGTGTGTGGTGCACACACACTTGTGACCTTAAAGCCCTTCTGTACTGTACAGCGGTCATTGGTCAGCTCAGGTCAGAATGAGACTCTGCTTCCATTAAAAATGTTTACAGAAACCAACATGAACATTCAGAGATACACTCTGCCAAAATGAGATGTTCATACCCTCCAGATACTCACTGCAGAAATACAGAACAAGAGCTCCACATAGTGGGCAATGTTGCCTGTGCTTTGAAAATGGGGGGGGGGGGGACTGAAGGCACAATTCCCTATTTTAACAATCTTAGGTGGGTGGTATGGAGGTTTATTTTTGTCAGTGAGCCTTTAAGAAAATATAAATAAATAAATTCACACAAAAGAAATGTCAATAACTTCATGTTAAAAAAAAACAACAACTTGCTCTTCATCAGGACGCCTTTGCCGGGGGTTTTCAATTGTTTACCCCGACAGCATCTCAGCTTTGTTCTTGATTGTGAATCGCGAAGACACAATTTAAATTTTCTCTTTGAGTTCTTCCCTCCAGTTCAGTCTCCGCTGGTTACCTGTGAGGCTGTACTTGAGCATTAGGTCTGTAAGAAGAAAGACATTGATACATAAAAATCTGCAGTAATTGTTAATTTGAATGCAACTGTTTTTAGACTAAAGGAGTTCCCACAGTGGTGCTATTAGCCCCTGTACAGATCTCACAACATCATTAACAAACCAATATTTTTCCAAATCATTCCTGGCATTCCTGTTTTATCTTAAGGAAAAGCTGATTAAAACACCAACTTCTGTAAAGATAATGAACCACATGTCATTGGTAAAGTATTTGATAAGAACATCTTGTCATTTAAACTAGTTCCCAGTGCACATGAGAAACATGGAGTGTTCTTTTTACATGTAACTTTGGGGTTTCCTTAAACCATTAAATGCCAACTTATATCTCAAAATGCAAAGTTTCCTGCAAAACGTTAGGGCTCAAAAAGCTCATTTTACATCTTGTTCAAAAAATGCTGTTACATCAAAACTCCTATGTGTGGAATATGTAAGTGATTTATACGGTTTTCAAATTACTCAGATTCACTGATGTCTGCTACAGGGCCTTTTTTGATTCTACCACTAGCAGTCACCACTTGCACTAAAATCATAAGTCCTATACTATAAATTGAGGCTTTAACACGATATTGTCTCAGTCTATCTAGTCACCTAACTGTGGTCAGATCTCAGAATCAAACATTGAAAATAAATACTGTTAGCATAAACTCAAATGTTGTGTCTGAAAGTCTTTGCCTCTAGAATTACAGGTAACTTTCAGGATTGACATAACATCCACAATTATGTTAACACTAACAACAAGTTAACAATACTTCCAGAAGTCAGCTTATGCACATGTACAACTACTTACCCGGGCAAAGGATTTTTGTCAGTGGTGCCTTCACTTCCATGAGCTGTGGGTTCTCCTTAGAGTCTTTACTGGCGTGGAAGCTTGTGAAGTGCAGCGCAGGCCACCAGTCTTTTCTTGCAGCCATTTGTTCAGAGACAACATCCTTCCAGTCGTCTCTGTTTTGAGACAGAAATATACAGAACAGCTGGATTCAGCAACAATAAGTAATGTTTAGAAAGTAACCTGCACTCTATGTAAAGTTCAATCAAAAACAGAGTTTGCAATTTGCCAAACATTTTGATACATACTGTAACTGTAGTTTTTGAATAATGGACTTCAGACGCTTCCACGCGTCCAGGTTGCTCCTCCAGCAGGCAAAGTCCAGCATTTCCAAAACGACTCCTAAAGCTTTCTGGATGTTACTTCTTTTCTCTGGAAAACAAATCAATAATGGATATTATGGAACTGAGAAATCATAATTCAGAGACATGGCTATAACAAAGGGGAACGTGTTTTAATTAAAAACTAGTCAAATTAAGACATAATAGTGATATTAGTCTTATATAAAAACAATAAGCCTCATAATGTTTCCAGTTAGGCGTCAAAAATAACTAAAATTCAACTGTTCTTCTCATGAATTTGATTCCATTTTAATTCTGTGTATAATTATGTGGTCAGACTTTTAATTTAAGATCAAATCTGCTTTTACCTGACTGAAGCAGAAGAGAGCTATACTCCAACATCAACTCATGGCTTGGGACTAGTACATGGAGGATCTACAGCATAGGGAAGGAAAGTTATGAGGAGACATTAGACACTGTATGCTGAACTGTACATCTAACAAGTTATAGTTTAACTAAGTTAATATCATAACTTGTACACTGTTTCACAGGTATCATTACAGTTTCATATATCTCTTTATAATATCAATAATAATCAATAATAAATTGATTGAAAAAAACCCAGCACGAATCGGTGCAGGCAATACATTTTGTGTGTGTGATCGATCTGGTGTTGGTGAATAGGGGGCTTGGCAGTGTTTATTTATGTGGTAGATCCCTTAGCCGCGCTAGCAGGCCTGACCGTCATCCTTGCTTCTGATTTCTGATTTCAGATTGATCACACACAAAATGGATGAGCTACAAATACACACAGAAGTATGACAGAAGCCTGGCTGAACTTCACAGACGGCAGCTAGCACCTAACAGCTAGCAGCTAACAGAGCGAACTAACTACCGGCAGGATAGCGACAGGGTAGGTAAATTTAAACAATGTATGAGTTGGAAACACATATTGTTGTCCTGTAAGGGCCCTGTTCATGTTGTACAGACATATTAATTGCATTTTGTGTCTGTTAAGAGGCACAAAGGCACTCTAACACTTGCCTCAACAACTGGCGTTTTAGCTCAGTGGAAGCCCGTACTTGTAGCTGCAGCTACTCCGTGTTGCCTGCAACGATTTGGGTTGGGGGTTTTTTTCAATCAAAAGTATACGCATATTTGTAGCGATCAAGATTAACGTAACAACTGGCCGGAATTCTCCTTTAAACATGCAGTTTTACCTTCAATACTTTCATCAGTTTCCTCTCCGAAGTATCGTGCCTCCTTAAGTACTGGTACAGATAGACATGCGCGTTGGGATTGGGTGGGAAAGTGCTGTCATATGCATAATCATTAAGGACTTTCAAAGCCTCCTCGTGATCCTCATAGAACTCCAGCATCTGCCAAAATAAAACAGTTACACAACAAGTAGGGACATTTCACTTGAATTGGGCCTGAAATTGATTGACGGCAAACCTGACGAGAACAAGACAAAAGTTTATTTCTTGAAGCAGACGGATGGTATCAAAATGCTTAGGTCTATTCAAGGGCTGTAAAGTTTTGACATTTTTGCTTTAAAAAAAATTACTAAATATTAATCGATCATTAAGATTATTGCTAAATTATTCAGTTTCATCCTGTGATTTTAAAATATATATTTCTGAAGTTAAATCAGTATGTTGGGAATAAGTTCTTACCTCAACGTAACTCAGTATGAAGGGATCCCAGATGCCAGGACTTTTCAAAATCTCCTTCAGATTTACAGAGGCCTGTCTGAAGTAGTTGTGCATGTCTTGGTTGTCACCAGAGACGGGATACTCTGAAACAGAAGGAACAGTTTACGCAAACAATAAAGACATTTTTAAAACATGATTGTACACACAAATACAGTATGTTTCCATCCTACAACGTAATCACCTTTTTAGCTCCTCTGTCTACCTGAGTAGTTACTGACTTTATTTAATTAAAAATAACCAAAAGAATTACCGGCTTCTGTGTCTCCTCTACACAGTCTGGAAATCCTGAAAAGTTTTCCTCTTTGTGTTGTTTGTGATTTTATGTATATATATATATATATATATATATATATATATATATATATATATATACTGTGTATGTATGTATATATGTATATATATATATACTGTGTATGTATGTATATATGTATGTATATATATATATATATATATACACACACACACATACTATTTATGCATGTTTGTATATGTATGTATATGTATATATATAATATATATGTATATATATATGCATATGTATATCTATCTATCTATCTATCTATCTATCTATCTATCTATCTATCTATCTATCTATATATATATATATATATATATATATATGGGCAAATGTATTGTCATACCATGACAATGTATGATGTTTTGTGTTTTTGTATCTTTACGCAACAATAAAAAAAAAGAAGATTTTACTGGTGCTGACCTCTAGGTGGCAGTATGACATCATACAAGAGCTTGCAGCATGTCTGCGTACCTGAGACCAGTAAGTAATAGATGCTTTGGGTGTTAAACGGTGTATCACCTTACCAGTGTTGGAGTGTGTGAACTTTTTGTCACACCAGATGATATAATCCAGCAAACTCCTGTAGGCATGGATCAGTTTTATCCTCTGATACTGAGCTGCTGACTCCTTCCCATGCCTCCAACTTTCAGCAACAGACAGCTGACGCTTTGCATCCTCGATGTGACCATTAAGCAGCAGGTGGAATGAATGTTCCAGACAGATCTATACACGCAGAGGAACACGTCTCAGATGTCTTTCAGTAATGTAAAAAAAACAACAACTGTGCACTGAGTAGTCAGGTCAACCAGCAAACATACCATCAGGTAATGTCTAACTCCTGAGTGTTTCATTCGTTCATAGATGTTGTTGTAGTCCTCCATCTTTGAGTTGGGGTGATGGTGAAGGATCTCGGTGCTGATTCTCCAGATAAGCTGGGGTGGAAATTGCAAAGAAAATAGCAAGAATAATTACTAATACTTTATTTATGAATACACTTAGGGCTGGGCGATATGGAGAAAATCAGATCACTATATTTTTTCAACAAATACAGTTGGAACAGTGTGGTAGGTTCAGAAAATGACAACTTTACTGTAATGTAGCTTGTAAAACAAGGAAAAGACAACACTTACGTCATATTACGATTTTACAATATCCAAAATCTAAGATGATATCTAGTCACATATCACAATATTGATATAAAATCGATACACTGCCCAGCCCTAAATACACTGTTTAAATGTTTGCACTCTTTGCAAATTTATTTTGTCTGGATGACTGTAAAAGAATGAAGTTGTGTTTTTAGAAACAGGGCTGTTGTGGAAACTAGGGAGAAGAGTCAAATTGTTATCTGTTCATGCTGGTCCTACCAGACATTTCATTTGTACAGAGAGTCTGGCCACTCTCCATCGACAAGTGTTAACTTCCTTGAAGGTGGGTTGAAGTTTAAAACTACTGAATCTGCCCATAACCAATCACTAACGTTTGGTCATGACGTCGGCTTAGCATCGCTAATGTTAGCCTTAGCCAACTCCTTTACCACTAACGGAGCGAGCTGGAAAAACAAACGTTTCCTGAACCTTGTGGGGAGGAGGGCTACAACATCATGGCCACCAACAGAACTCAGCAAAGATTGTTCTTGCTCAGGCTTTAACTTCTGGATATTCATCAGCGTTGCCACAACGGACCAAATGACTTTGCTCGCATCTTTCTCTGCTGCCATTACGGCACACAACCTCAACATAATCATTCTCAGCCACGCCCTCTGTTCGCTGATTGGACCGGTAAAGATTTGACCGGAGAAAACCCACAAATGTACTGCAAACCCAGATGTAGTACTGAAGGAAAATTGAGCGGAAGTACGTAGGAGGGCCAGGATAGAACAAAAACATACCAATGCAGACAAAACCAAACCTACCTCCTTATACTGCTGACCTGTGCCATTGGTTGGGTCTTCTAACATTTGTGGGTAACATGCCATATATTCTGCTGCCTCTTGCCATCTGTGATGCAGCAGGGCTTCTCTGATCTGCTCCAGACAGACTCTGGTACTCTGGTGAAACCCAGTTTCCTTTGGAGTCTCTTAAGATAAGATAAGAAAAAAAAGTTATTATTTGATAACATGAATGTATGTGTCATAAACATCATCAAGGTTCTACAGCTTGACAGTCAGATACAGGATTTAAGAGGTTTCTACAAATATTTATATTTGAGAGTGTAAAAAAATCTAACATAATGCCACATGAACCAATTGCAATTGTTTTACATCAATACATAACAGAAACATTTTCCATAAGGATTCTCCAAATTGTAACTTCAGTGGAAGATTTTTCAGTTAAAAAATAAACTTTGCTATGTTTTTGGTGAAAATTTATGTAATAAGACATTGTTTCTGAATTACCTCTAACTTATCTTTGACGTTTCTGTTATTTATCACTCAGCATATACCCCGATACATATGCAAAAAGTTAATATTGGGCTATATATCAACCCGGAAGATGTATTAGTGTAGGTCTATTGGATTCTATATTGGAAAGACAACAACTTACCTGCACACATAAGATTAACCAGAGGGAGCTTTGATTTTTTTGATCCTTTTGAAGAGTTGCCTTCCGAGGAATCGTCATCATCCAAGTCTTCAAGAGGCACCAGCTCTCTTTGCAAATCATCCATAATCAGCACAGCAGTTGAACTCAAATACAATAGTTGCCTTTGTACCTCTTGCGCTGACGCTCAGTGTATGAAGTCGACCTGGAGGGGGGGGAAAAAAAATTGTGTCAGCAAGCAACTTCCTTACAAGCCATAAAGATTGCTTAGTGTCATAAGTCATGTTAAAGTGATTATTGTAACTATCGTTTAATCTTCTGATTGTTTTCTGGATTCCCCAATGAACTGTTTGTCCTACAAAACATCAGAAAACTGAAAAATTCAATTTCAAATAGCTTTTTTTGGTCTGACCAACCATCTAAATCCCAAATGTATTCATTTAATTATAATGTAATACAAGTAAAAGCAGCAATGTCTGACATGAAAAAAGTTGGAACATGCATTGGCATTTTTGCTTTTTGATTTAAACAATTATAGAATTACAAATTGCTGTTGATTAATTTCCTGTCTGTCAACTAATCGTTTCAGCTCTGGAGCTAACTGCTATGTAATTAAGGTGTGATAGTAGACAGGTAACGTTAGTCATTACAGATAAACACTAATACACCAGTGGCAGTATTGTTATTTGTTCTCTTAGACTTCAGTCAACTTTATTCTACAGTTGTATGAGAATATATGTTCCTATAATTTTAGGCTAAATCACCTAGCTGTTTAGCTTTCTCGTCAGCATGTTTTTGAATAAACATCACCACTAACAAAGTAAATAAGTATATAAAGATGAGATCTCTTTAGTCAGAAGAGTTAAGCTCTTGTAAAACAAAGCTCAGTTCCTACCTGCTAAACAGTAGCGTTACCATTCCGGCTCCATGTTTCTGAAGGTAAACAACGTGCCAATGCTAAATGAACTAAGCTAACCTGCATCGGTGCATTCAAATCCAAAGTACAGCAACGTTACTTATTCAGAGTTTAAATCTCTGTTGTCATTCCTGATAAATTAATATGATGCAGTGTCTTGTATACTCGATTAATACGACTTCCACATGTTGTAATCCACTACAGACCGTTCCACCCACCAACCACTACCATAGACAGTAGAAGGAACCAGTACAAGTAGCTGAGGAAGTACAGAGAAAAGCTACATGCTTATTGGCTACCGCCGGAAGAGGCGGAGCAAAGAGCTTCTTCTTCGCTTGCTTTTTTCTTCTGTTTTTTCCTTTCTTCTACCAACCTATCCCTTACCCCTTCCCCTCGTTTTTGCGCGTTCACGCGGGACTAGTGCTGTCCCATTACTCTTTTCGAACGAGGGGTAGGGCTAAGACCAAGGGCTGTATACCCCTTGAAACTAAGTGAGGACGCAAGCTTAGGCTGAATCCCATTTCTCCATCATACCCCTACCCCTTGGCCCTTGAAACCAAGGGGTAAGGGCTAGGGGTGAAAACATAACCCTATGAAATGGGACACCATTGAAATGGGACACCACTTGGTTACATCACCATACAGTATTGATCACAAACTTCCAAGATGCCATCTCTGTCTGTCGATTGCGTGGGTTTTGACAACAGTGTCATTTGCATATCAGTTATCGCCGTTTTAAATGTCATTGATGTTCAGAAAAACATTTTGTTAACAAAAATCTGTCTTTATTGCCCAATAAATTAAACATAACAGGCAAAAACATATCCCCCCCCCCATATATCATCAGTGTCCCGTATCAAAACCAACAACAATATACAAGTGCATGAACAGGAATTAATTACAAATGATTACAATAATACAGTACTAATGCAATAATGAATGGGTACAACATGAACACATTATTTAAGAAACTTCTGCTTGTTTTCAGCCCGAAAGTGGATCAGCTGTTGGGTGTCCTCCGGCGTCCCTGTGTGATACAGAGCGGTATATGTAAAGCACATAGCGATGTATCATAGACCGTTAAGATTAATATATACAGTCTATGCGATGTATACAGTCCATTCAAAGCAGAGAAATGCGGGACTGTTGTTCAAATCAAAACAGATATCTGAAACAGATATACACCGTGTGTGTGTATACACATATGTATTGCAAACAGACCTAAATACTACACAGATAAGAACATCTGCTTCTGCACCACCAAAGTGAACATTAAATATATAAATGCATATGACACTGTTGTCAAAACCCACGCATTTGACAGACAGAGACGGCATCTTGGAAGTTTGTGATCAATAATGTATGGTGATGTAACCAAGTGGTGTCCCATTTCATAGGGGTATGTTTTCACCCCTAGCCCTTACCCCTTGGTTTCAAGGGCCAAGGTGTAGGGGTAAGTGGTGGAATGGGATTCAGTCTAAGCTGTAAAAACAGCATAGTCCCCATAAAACACGATCTCCTGAAATCTCCCTTAATGTCTGTCTGAGCTCCATAACCTCTCTAGTAACGTTCAGATGGCCTCCAGGCTTCTCCGAGCTGTGGATGAAAATGTTCAGGAGAAGCTGAGCTTGGTGAACCTGGCCACGCGTGTCCAAATACGCGTTTCCACAGATCGCCCTGCTTCCCAACATTGCACACTAGTGGGGCTTGTTCTCGCACAATCTCTTATTTTGTGAAAATTGTTTCTGAAAACACATTAAGGGAGAAATAAGCCATGCAGTTGCTGAATCTGTCTTAATTTCAAATCAACAACGGTCAGTTTTGGGGGTCCATTACACCTTTTCAAGGTCAAATTCAAGCACTTTTCAAGCACTTTCAGGGTCCATTTTAAAGCTTTTTCCAGCACCTAACACCACCGTAAATTACATACCAATACATAGTCAAAATTATTATTTAGTGTTTTTGTCACATTAAAAGAGCAGCCCAAATTGTGTTTTGTAATAGCAGAAGGATAGATATCATATATGAGATATTTAAGCAAAACGCAAGTTTTATTTTCAAAATATATTACTGTCTAAGTAGACTTTGTTTGCTATCTAACCTTTGAACAGAAATATTTTACAGGCCTTGGTTTTGGGACACATTCTTGATATATACAATATATATATATATATATATATATATATATATATATATATATATATATATATATATATATATATATATGGTTTGATCAAAATCTGAGACAGTAACAACAACCTGTAATTCAATTTTAACCCAGAAGACTGACAGTGCACAGGCACCTGCCTGAAAAAAAGGCCTATATTAATTAAAATGTATTTAATTGCCAAGACATATCTATGTATCTAATAGAGCAGTGTAATTATTACATGAGACCATCCTCAACCTTACAGGGGGCTACTAGCTACGTAGCTAGTAATGTTCACTCAGGGTTTTGTTGTTACACTGTGTGTAAAAAGAGCGGTGCCGTTAAATCACCCGTTTCAGGTACGTACGGTACCGTCTGGATGGTTTCAATATTTCATAAAGTGTTGTTTCTGCCATATTATATAATCATCAGAAACCATTACATTCATACTGTATATTCAAACATAAACAAACTGGTGTCCCATAGCAACAATAGAATCAATAACCATTTACATTGAAAACATAAGAATACATGTTGTTGTTGTCATAACAACACATTGGTACTAAGACAACTTCACAACACATTCACTCAAACAGCAGTTTGTAGCCGAGAGTCATTTGTGACAATCCAAAGGTGCACATTGCAAAAAAACAATGGAAAACATGGACTTCACCTCCCGAGAGACTGAACCGAATTAGTTTCTATCTCAGTTACCTTGAAGAACAGGTACGGCGTGAGCTGAAGGACAGCGAGGCGACGCTCACCCAAGGTGAATCTGAGGGAAGAGTTCATCTGATCATCCGAGAGGACCTGCTGGCCGATCTCCTCGATCAGCTCCAACAACAGAGAGAGGGCAGCAGTTGGAGCCATGAGAAAGAGCTGATGCAGAAGGAGATAGGTGAGTTGAAAGTTGAGCTTGCTGAACGTGTCCCCCCCCACCTAGGGAAACAGAGCATCTGAAATCCCAGCTGGAAAAAATCTGCACCAGGCTGCGAAAAGCCCAAAAAGATCTCGACCTGCAGTATTTCATTACTGAAGATCTGAAAGTCGAATTGGAGCAGATCAAGGGTGAGAAGGAGGCCCTGAAAAGGGAAGTGGAGACTCTCAAGGTAAGTAAGACCAACGTGGAGTTAGAGTTGGAGAGCTTTCTGGAGAGGGAGAGGGCTCAAGCTCAGGACCTGAAGGCAAAATTGAGAAAGATGGAAGAAGCTTTCCGAGAACAGGAGAAGGAGGCAAAGGAGAAACTGGAAAGCTCCCAGGCTTCCCATGGAGCCCAGCTGGATGAGACTCTGGCTCATCGTGTCCCCTCCACACCCGCGGAAACAGAGTATCTGAAATCACAGCTGGGAAAAATCTGCACCAGGCTGCGAAAAGCCGAAAAAGATCTCGACCTGCAGACCTTCATTTCCGAAGACCTGAAGGTCGAATTGGAGCAGATCAAGGGAGAGAAGGAGGCCCTGAAAAAGGAAGTGGAGACTCAGAAGATCGAGCTTCATAAAGAGAGACAGATGCTTCAGGTAAGTAAGACCAACGTGGAGTTAGAGTTGGAGAGCTTTCTGGAGATGGAGAGGGCTCAAGCTCAGGAGCTGAAGGAAAGACTGAGCAAGATGCAGGAAGCTCTCCGAGAACAGGAGAAGGAAGCTAAGGAGAAAATGGAAAGATCCCAGGCTTCCCACAGAGCCCAGCTGCATGAGGCTCTGGCTTCACATGTCCACTCCCCACCCAGGGAAACCGAGCATCTGAAAACTCAGCTGGTCAAAACCAGCAACAGGCTGCGAAAAGCCCAAAAAGAGCTGGACCTGCAGTATTTCATGACTGAAGACCTGAGAGTTGAATTGGAGCAGATGAAGAGAGAGAAACAGGCCCTTAACACAATCGTGGCAACTCAGAAGTTGCAGCTTCTTGAAGAGAGACAGATGCTTACGGTAGGTAAGACCACCAACGTGACGCTGGAGAGCCATCTGGAGATGGCGAGGGCTCAAGCTCAGGAGCTGAAGGATAAACTGAGCAAGATGGAGGAAGCTCTCCGAGAACAAGAGGAGGAGGCAAAGGAGATGCTGGAAAGATCCCAGGCTTGCCATAGAGCCCAGCTGGAGATGCAGGACCAGAACAACAACAACGTCATTGCTGCTCTTGAGAAGAAGAGTGAACATCAGCTGGAGAGTGAGCGTGTCCTGTGGCAGCAGGAGAAAGCCTCCCTGCTGGAGGAGAGCGACAAAACAAGAGCCTCCCATGTGGATCAGATTGACGAGCAGAGATTTGAGAGTGACTGCCTCCTGGCTGCTCTGAATAAGACTGAGCAGCAGCTGAAGACTCATCTCAATGAGTGGAACGAGGAGAAGGCATCCCTCCTTCAGGCCACAGAAAGCCTGAAGCTGACTCAGCAGGAAAAAGAGCATGAGTGGGAGATGACTGAGAGCACCTTGAGGTCCCAGCTGGAAGATCTAGAGAGCCAGATTATGCAAAAGCCGAAGAAGAAGAAGTGGTACAAAAAGCTTCTGCCTGGCTGAGGAAGAGAAAATACATTTGTACTGGTATAGTATCTGTCTTTGTGTCTGTGGGTCTGTCTGTGTGTGGGTCTATGTTTGTCGGTCTCTGTGTGTGTCTGTCTGTGTACGTTTGTGTGTACAGATCATACAAAAGCTGCAGAAGAAGTGGTACAAAAAGCTTCCGCCTGGCTGAGGAAGAGAATGCATTTGAACTGGTATAGTATCTGTCTGTCTTTGCGTCTGTCTGTCTGTCTGTCTGTCAGGTGCGTGGGTGAATCTGTGTGTTTGTCTGTGTGTAGCTGGCTCTGTCTGTATGTGTGTGTGTGTGTGTGTGTGTGTGTGTGTGTGTTTTCGTGTGTTTGTCTGTGTGTAGCTGGCTCTGTCTGTATGTGTGTGTGTGTGTGTGTGTGTGTGTGTGTTCGTGTGTTTGTCTGTGTGTAGCTGGCTCTGTCTGTATGTGTGTGTGTGTGTGTGTGTGTGGCTGGCTCTGTCTGTATGTGTGTACATGTGTGTGTGTTTGTGTGTAGCTGGCTAAGTCTGTATGTGTTTACGTGTGTGTGTGTGTACGTGTGTGTTTGTCTGTGTGTAGCTGGCTCTGTCTGTATGTTTTTTTACGTGTGTGTGTAGCTTGCTCTGTCTGTATGTGTTTACGTCTGTATGTGTGTACGTGTGTGTTTGTGTGTTTGTCTGTGTGTAGCTGGCTCTGTCTGTATGTGTTTACGTGTGTGTGTGGCTGGCTCTCTGTCTGTGCGTGTCTGTCTGTGTGCGTGTCTGTCTGTGGGTCTATGTCTGTGTGTGTGTGTGTGTGTGTGTGTGTGTGTGTGTGTGTGTGTGTGTTTGCTTGCTCGCAGGGCGTGTGATGCGTCAGTGCAGTAGTGTTGGAGTAGTTAGTGCTTGTAGTTAGCATGCAGCATGTAGCATGCACTACATGCTACATGCTGCATGCTGCTTCTGCTCGCCACTCTCTGATTCCAGCTACTGCCACCGGACAGCCCTTTGTTTTCAGGGGTGAAAGAGGAGTCGAGTGTGTCGCTTCCTCCCCCGGTACATAGCCTCTCCACTGCCAAGACCTCGTACACGCCTCCCCGTGGCACACATGGTAACTGGGCCCTCGTGGTTCCAGGCTAAGTTGTACAGGATCTCGGAGCAGCAGTGGGCCCCAGAGACGCGGCATGCAGGCCCATCGGTGAGTGGAAACGCCCTGATGCCCGTCAACCACTGTCCCAGCTATGGGTAAATAGCCCTAGCTATGGGTAAATAGTGAAGACCCCGACAGCGGTGCAGGCGGAAGATGTTGGTGTGAGAACCACCACAATGTCCGGGAAGGAGGAAGAAGGCAACCCCACAGCCACGTGGGTTAACTCGGGAGGGTACAGCAGCTAGGGGAGCAAACCCTGTGGCGATGTGAGAAAACAGAAACTATTCCTCACGTCTATATAATAACTACTGCATACACACAAACACTAGCTATAAAAATAATGTCATGTTTGTTGTTGTGCCGGCCCTGGGCCTGTCCTACATGTGTACTGTGGTTTGTCTTGTTAACTTGCAGGTGTAGCGGCGGTGATAATGAGATGCCTGTGATCACCGGTCCTCCCAGACTATTTAACCCCGCCTGCCCCGAGACCGGGCGGCCGCATTCTCCCGACGGCACGCCAACATGTTTTCTTTCTGTTTGAGTTTTCCCTTTGTTAACTACTGACAACATGCACCTCACCATTACATCCATACACCTTCATTCATCACTGATACTGACAAGCACACCTCATCGTGCTCTTGTTTGCATCATTATTTAATAAATGTCACTTTATTATTGTTACGTTGCTGTGCATCCCCGTCTTTTGTGTTGGCCTGTGGCCTGTGAACCCTAACCCTAACCCTAACCTGTTAACAGGTTTGGGGCTTGTTTGCCGTCAGTACAAAACCAGGACCATGTTTGTGCTTTTCTTTAATTAATCCCAGTTAGCTGCTATTGAGGCATTTTGGTTAAATTGATCTGGTCTATTGTTGTGTAAATGTTAAGTTGCACTACAGTCATGTGTAATAATTTGTAATAGTTTGATGTATAAATCAGGGTGCAAACGCTCATTTGCATCCTAAAGCCCCAACATATAAATTGGCTCAAATTATTTTATGTTAATTATAATATACTAAATATAGGTTTTTGTCTGGAGATACATGTTGGTCATCCAAAGGAAATAATTAATTAAACAACACGGAAGCATTTCTTTCAGGACATTTTGCAGGTTTACTACGAGTCTCACGTAGCTTTAGACTTTAAGACCAAACAGGTTGATTTAGTGTCACAGAGCCTTTCAAACACAGCTGCATTTCAACGTTTTATTTAGAAGAAATGCTTTAGAATATACACTGGTTATTGTCAAATCAACTACAAACTGGAATTATTTGGTAAATATGATCAGTTTACTTCTTTGTTTTAGGAATAATCAATAAATCCTATGATTTTGAGTTTAAAAGATTTTAAACAGTTTTTGAGAGAACGGACGCTGAGGAGCGGGTTACTCAAAGCAGCACTTGTACAAAGTCCCTGCAAAGCTACCAGAATGCATTGCACCGCCGCTCCTGTACAACCAAATGGGAAGCCTGTTCCCTTAATACATCCATGCCTAACATGAGCTGAAGGGAAGCAAAGGCCATAAGACTCCTGCTTCAGAAATTTCTTCTTTTTTGTGTTTTGTTCCACATTGGTATTTGCAATTGACAGAATTTAGTTATTTATGTCTCCTACTGTTATTTCTTATTTACTTCTTTGAGTATCCTCATGCTGTTTGTTTTTGGATTTATGGTAAACTGGCTAATGTAGCAATTTCCGATTGGCATTACAGAAGACATTAACTATCTATCTATAAATCTATCTATCTAGCTATCTAGAAATGCTGTGAGCAAACAAATGGATCATTACAAATTGAATGGATCAGATGTTTTGTTATCAATGGCTGTGAATAACATGATAATAATCTTATCATTTTCAAAACCCCAAATTTGAAAAAAAGGTTAATTGTGTTGAAACAGAATAGTTGGCAATAAGATACATATTTTTTAAGATTGTTCTTATCCATATTAATTACAGGTTTGTTGTGTTTTTCTGTTTGTAACAAGCCCATTTATCACTATGAACAAACTTGAGGGGGCTGCCTTTTTTCTTGCTGTGTGAATGCTGTATGTTTAAAGGCTGATGCTACACTGGATTGCTGACTTGAATTTTGTGTGAAGAAGATGAAGCAGTTAGAAAAGTTCACCCAGCTTTCAACATTTACACCAATTAAAATACACCGGTTGTAATCCTTTGAGTATATATTCTTCAATCTTTTTGTACATACGGTAGATGTCTTTGCTTATCCCAGAAGCAACTGCACCATGATGAGGCTGATTTCTGAGGTGTTTTTCCCACAGTCACATGGCGCAGCCAAATCCAAACCTTATATCCTGTAAACCTATCCGTGCCTACACCCAGCCGGATCTGATCTGCTGACGTGTCGGCTCCTTCAGCTCGCAGTGCTTCATGCTCCAGCAGCAGAGAGAAGCCAGTCCACAGAAACTGCCAGCATGGCAGCAAAACACTTCTACCGACAGGGTCTTTTACTACTTTTATTTAATTTTATTTCAACTGCAGCCTTGGAAAAAAGGTTCTCCGACTTTAAAAGATGCGCCGATGAGGAGTGCAGCAGTAAGTTTGATTGTTGTAACTAGCTCATCAGGACTTCAGGGAAGCATCTTCCCACATCCCGATACTACGTTACAGCTAGCCATAAACTACGCCTTATCTCTAGACCTGTTGCCAGTCGATATTTGCGTTCTGGATAACCACCTGTAGTAGTTCTGATGCTGTGCAGGCTTGTGGTTCTTGTTGAAATCAGGGCAAGCTAATCTTAACTTTAGGCATTATCTTGAGGGGGTATTTTGTTCCGACGTAGCCCGTAGTGTTGGCCGGTTGCCTGGAAGCTTCGGCCTGCCCAGCTGGGTGGTTAGTGGTGGCTAATGTTAGCAGCTAGCTAACTAGCCACCGGCCGGCTTTGGGCAAAATACTTCTCTTGTTGTAGCTAACGTTATAAGCACAGACTAACTCTGTAACTAAATCTTACTCTAGATTGCGTAGTTTAACCAGCAAACTATTTAAATTCAGCGTTAGCTTTAGCTAGGTGAAATGAGAATTTAAACTACCGTTTTGTTAACCCAGGTTGTCTTTATATCCCAATTTACATTGCTAGCTAACTAGATGTACGCAAGCATATCCAAGCCTCAGGGACCGTTATAGCTAGCTGTTGTTTTTGTTGTTGTTGCTTCTATAGAGAATGTAAACCTGAAAATACCACCACAACAACAACAACAAAAGCTGCTGTTGGTAATAAGAAATTGTTTTATTGGCAACTTACCATAAGGAGAAGCTAAGTTTAAGTAATAACACCGTAACGACATTAGACACATTAACACAAAAAAAGACGTAATATGATCAATTACTCTGCTTGTATCTTTTAAACCAACGTCTGAGGCGAAAGTCGACTATAACATGACAGTGGCATGTCATACAGACGATGCAGATCTAAACTCTTTGCTTATTTGCCATCTCTTTTAGTTCATTCGATTGTAGTCTAATTTTGTGTTGCATGTTTTGTAAAAAGGACAACGTTGTAGAGCCAAAACAATAAATGGATTGACAGAAAAAACTTGGCATTCATTTTAATAAACAATAAATCCGTAGTAAGTCATTTTCAAGCCAGAACAATGCCCCAAATGAATTGATTCCAGCGTTCAAAATGTGGTTATGTGCTGATTTTGTTTTTCTTCTCTCCCAGTAAACCGTGTATCTTTTGGTTTTGGGACTGTTGGATGAACAAAACATTTGAATTTGTTAACTTGGATTTTGTAATAAGCATTTTTCCTACATTTCCTTACCTTTTTAAAACAATTCTAATTATGTATGTATTTCTTTCACAGTGCTTCTGTGTCGGGGAAAAGCTATAAAAGATTTCTCTGGACCAGACTGTCGGTTCCTGTCAGTCCAAAAATCTGAAACTGTCTATGTATACTACAAACTGTCAGGCAGAAGGACTGACTTATGGGCCGGAAGTGTACGTATACTCTGGTATTTTTTAATCAGAAATGGAGAACATCTAGGTTTTGCTATCTAGTTATAGTCAACATGTTCTCTTTTTGTATTTTTTAATAGGTTGGAAGTCACTTTGGCTATTTCCCAAATGACATCCTTGCAGTTAACCACCTTTATACGGACAAAGAAATTGAAGTTCCAGCAGAGGTATGAAAATATGTTGCTGACTTACTAAATTAATTACACAATTCAATTAAAAATACAATGTAACTTTGAAACTATCGACATAACATTATGCATCATTTTATGTAATAATTTATTAACTTCTTTTCAGGAAACAGATTTTGTTTGTTTTGACACTGGATTTGATAAGTTTGACAATTACGACATAGATTTACTGTTAGACTCTTCACTGGAGGAAAATAATGGTGAAAATAAGGGAACATCTGAGCAAATCCAAGTGGCAGAGAGCGTGCAGAAAGAAATGCAGCCATCAGCAGACGAGGCAACTGACAGTGAAAAACAAACTGAGCATCATTATACCTCAGAGGATCTTGATAAAGTTCCAAATGATGTAAGTGCCTCTTTACCTGAACTTGACGTGGCAGCTGAACCACCTTCTACAAAAGAAGTAAAGATGGATACAGCAGCTACACCTGATGCTACTGAGAGAGCTGCAGAGGACAGAGGAGTTGAGAAAAACACAGTGGAGGGCAACAGTGATGTTGTTCCAGAAAACGAACCAGTCACAATTACTGAAGGAGTGCAAATCCCTGTGTTAAAAACTACACTTGGTACAACTTTTGATGCGGTCACTAGTGATGACGAATTCACAAAGAATGTTACCCCATATGAAGAGGAGGAAGAGGAGGAATATGTGGAGAATCATCCGGTGGAAGACATTAATGTTAAAGCAGCAGAACCTCCATTGCTGTCTTTTGCTGATTCCCTCAAAAAGCAAGCTAGTCCTCCAACACCACACGATGAGAAGGTTGCAGAGGAGAAGAACATGTGGACATCATTTGGAGATGCGGTCTTTTCAGTAGTCTCCGGGGGAGAGAGGACAGCACAAGATTTGAGTTCAGAGGAAGACGACGATGACGAGGGTGAGGTAGAAGAAGAAGCTGCCTCAAAAAACCCTCAGAGTTTTGAGGAAGGAATAAAAGCCGTAGAAGAAGAAGAACAACTATCCGTAGAATTACCAAAAGCCGTAGAAGAAGAAGAACCACTCTCCGTAGAATTCCCAAAAGCCGTAGAAGAAGAAGAACCACTATCCGTAGAATTCCCAAAAGCCGTAGAAGAAGAACCAATATCTGTAGAATTACCAAAAGAGCCGGAGAACATAGAGCCTGTCTTGTTTGATGACGATGATGATGACGATGATGACGATAAGAGTGAGGGAGAAGTGGTCGGACCTGGAAACGCTTGGGAGGAAACATTAAAATCAACGGATGAGCCGATACGCCATGAAACCGAAGCAAGTGCGATATCAGTGGATCCGGTATCACAAGATGAAACTTTGCCATTCCGGAGGCTCAAAACTCAGTTATTAAAACAACAGATGAACTCTTTGAGCAGGAAGATGAGGAAGGATCCAAAGAATTAGAGGGCAATAATGATAATGACAGTAGTGATACAGTGGAGCACAGTGAGGATTTAGACAATGAATTGAAAGAAAACATGACAGGGACGGATCAAGAATTAGCCAATACCAAAACTGAAACACATCCGGACTCATTCACTGAAGAGATGCAATCAAATAATTTAGATGTGAAAAATCATGAAAAGACGCTAGATGACAGCCTACCTAATCATATAAATGACTATTTAAAGAATGATTTAGAGAGTAATAATAGTCAACCAGAATTATCTGTGGAGGAACGGGAGATTATTGAGGAACATCTTACAGAAGATTGGAAGGATGAAGACGAGAAAGAGATAGAGGAACGGAAAGAGGAGGAGGAGAAAGAAGAATTACTTGAAGATGAAAATGCACATTCTTTCTTACAATCGGACAACACAGAGTCTGACAAACCTTCACCTGAAACAGCTCTGCCCACCGTGTCAACTCCAGAGCCAGAATACAGCGACAACGTGATGAGACTGTCTCTGCTAAGAGACCACTTCACAGAGGAGAACATGGAGCGGATCCAAAAGCTACTGGGTCTCAGGAATCTCTTCAAAGTGGAGGCCATGTTCTCTGACTTGGACACAGAATTGCAGGCTACCTGGCTCTCAAACCCAGGTACCACGCAAGATGTGGAAAGTGCACTGGAGGGCATCCTGGAAGCCTCTGAGAACACCATCCTGGATCAGATTGAGAAGATGTTGGATAGCCGAGACACAAAGCACAGTTATGACCAACATATGGACACGAGTAGTTTGGATGAGGAAGCTGAAATACTGGATGACTTCCAGGAGCTCGCATTCAGCCTACGGCAGAAGTATTCAACAGCCAGTGACAGCACGCCGTTGGCAGTAGAAAAAGCATCAGATATTGACCAAGGTAGGTTTGTTTTTTATTATTTAAATTTGAATGTCTGGTATAGGGTTGTAGGATTTACTACAGTCCGGTTTATCATTGCATATTCTGTTTTAACCTTTGATTTAGGCCTTTCACACACAAGTACGGTAAACTGCATCAGCTTATGATCCAAAGATAAAGTGAACGCAGAGTTTGATAGTGTGGCACTTTCCTTACCTGTCCTTATCCAGTTACAAGGCATTTGCAGTAAGCACCTATCGCTAGAATTTGTCTCAAGTGACAATTTGTGATAGAATTTCACTTCCCTAAGAATTTACAGAGAATTGCAGCTACTGCTGAAGAAGAAAAAAACATATTTAGGTTTTGCCATACAGCTAGAGCAGATGATTGCTACATCACCCTTTTTAACTTTGGAACTCTTGTCGTAGTTGTTGTACTGAGCTTGCAAGATTTGTTATGCCCAGTGTGGACTCTGCAACGTCTTATAACTGGTCTCTCAGTTTGGTAGCTAGTATGTGCTATTTGATCCAGCTGTATCCTCAGTGTGCTTTGGCTGACTTCTCACCTGCATCACCAAAGATGCACTTTAGTACAAAGGGTGAACAGGGCCTCATTTCAACATTGAACAACCACGTTTGTCCTTTTGTCAGTAATTGCCAAGATATCATAGTGTAGAGCCCAAAGACAGACTTAAAATAGTTTTGCTCCAGTGGATGACGGTACCCGCCCTAACTGTGCTCACCTTACATTTCAGTGTTTTCTCTTCCATTCCAAGAGTGCCACACTGACCTCCTACTAAGCAAATATCACACTCTTTACAAAGCCATAAACCACACCTGTTGTCAAATATGTTAGATGGAAACCTGAACTAAAATCTCCTACCAGGACTACAATTTTTTTCTATCTAGAACGGTTTGGACAAACCTGTGAAATTACCTCCTTGACTAATCTCTAATTGTTTTGTTTTTTTCAATGTTTTTGTTGTAGATGAACACAAATTAAATGTAAATGGTGACGCGTCCCACATTGTTGAAGAAGACCAGGTTGACAGCATTCCTGAGGCTGAGAGTGATGACAACCTCACAGTAACCGATCATGAGGAAAAGCCAGCAGAGACTGAAGAAGAGCAGATAGTTATGGATGAGGGGCAAAGTGGACCGCACGTCAGTGTGGGCGAGGATGGCCGACACTTTAATAAAAACAAAGACAGTCAGCTGAGCTTCAGTGCATCAGATGAGATGCAGAAGGTCCCTCAAGCCACCCTGGAAAATCCCTTAGACATGGGCCTTGGTGTCGAGGTTGAGCACCCACCCTCAGGTTGGTAATCTAAGAGACATAATTAATTTATCTTTTTTTATTAAGTTAATTGATCAGTTTTGTGTCTATAAAATGTTTTTTTTCCCTAGCATGCAAGTTGCTTAAACCTAGAAACAATAGGTGCTTACTTGGCTTCCATTGTGGAGGTGTTTCTTTAGAATTTAAGAGTACTTTTGCGTTTTATCCAGGCCCTCGCCTTAGATTTGAGATGCCTATTCCTATTCATTCACTATTTGTGTCATAATCAGAACATGTAAACCTGTTTTTAGGACAATAAAATATAGCACAGTTAGGTTTAAAGGGTAATTCTTGGGGTCAGCAATTCAGCCCACTGAACTGGAATTTTATTATGTGAAACTCATAAATGAGTCTTGTTTGGTTCTGTGTTTGATTCACCTGGTTTGGGGAGAATTGTTTGGTAATCACAAGATACTTTACCTATTTTGAATGCATGTGATGAAAAACTGTAAAGAAAACTTTTCACTTTGTTTATTCGTAACACATAAACTGACTAACGGGTACATTTTATTACTAGGATCTTTGGACCCCATGGACCTAGTGTCTGAAATTCACGATGAAGAAAAAGAAAAAGAAGAAGGAAAAAGAAGAAGAAGAAGAAAAAGAAGAAGAAAAAGAAGAAAAACAAGAAGAAGAAAAAGAAGAAGCGGGATTATTATCAACGAGGATTGTTTACATGGGCAGCATCCTTTCGATGATGAAGAGTAAAATTGCAGAGTGGACTATTGAGGTGAGTCTTAAGAATTGTAAGCTACTGTATACACTAGTTTCAGCATTCATTTTTAATACATTATCTCTTTACTCTGCATCTTCAACCATCACCTAAACCAGTTGTTCCCATCCACCATTGCTACTGAGCCATGAGGAAACAATATGATTTGATTTTTAATAATAACCATTGTTGGGTATTTGTGCAATAATTACGTAGTCAATTTCTTAGTCCGTTAAACCTCACTGCCTCTATTGCAGCCACAAGAAAGTTTTAAAACAACATGAGGGTAAAAATCAAACACAAGCACTTACAGTATCTGACCAGGAGTTTCTACAACAGCTGATTGTTTCCTGCACAAGATCCTTTACAAAGCTCAGTCCCCTGCCTTCACTTGTCTTTTCCGTGAATGAAGCTTATTTCATGTGCGGTCGAAAATGTCGAGATTTATATATGATCTGACAGAAAAACAATAATGGTTAAATATAAAGTCTACTTGTGCTACAGGGTAACGAACACAACAGGACGCCACACAAATAGACCATTTTAGTGACACTCCCACTCCTGAAGACAGCACACAGATCAATTTAAGTATGAGGTGGCCGTACTTACCTTTCTTTAACTGCCTATGGTGCTTACAGCGTGAACATTGGGATCTGTGGATCACGGGAAACATCAAATGTCCTAGTTTTCCTGAACGTCCCATGGCCCTCCCCCTGTCTTGTTGACTGTCGCGGTGTAGGCTGAAGTTCAACACAGCCGGTGCTGAGCTGGCTACTAGCATAACCGGCGGGCCTTGTTTTGGCATAAATGGCCAGATGATTATCATAGAAGACAGCACTAAAATGGACTATATGCTGTCAAATTAATTCAGCTTCCTAATCTCTTTTTGTACTTTTATTTAATCCATATTTACACCTCTAGCCCAGCTTTGAAGAGAGATAACGTTGACGTGCTGGCAAGCTAATATCTGTCAAACTAGCATACCGTTTCTTGTGCTAGTTCCGTTATTGTTTCAAAGACTATCATGGAGAGTGATACTTTAAAGATACCTAGACCTGTAATGGAACCGGATCAGGTTTACATTCTTTTTCTAAAAGCGCTGCAACGTGTAAGTGAACATATCAGTTCAGTTTGTCTCCTATGTCAAGTATTTATTATGCTATCATGGCCTGCTGACGTGTTAATGAGCCTATGGCTGATGCACATTGACTCCTCAATTTACTTACCAAAACCTATGACCAAAACTGACGCAGTTTATCTTTAATTTACATATGGGTCTTTCATATATTGCTCTACTTCGTCATGCTGTTGATATATTGTAGTTTTCCTTGTTATATCTATGCTGCTGCTATTATGCTGCTGCTGTCTCCAAATGCTCTGCATAGTTTATAGATTCTTCAGTTTTTATTCAATTTTAGTTTATGTAACGTTAATTCTATTTATTTCTGTTACTTTATTTAATTATATGCATTTATGTATGGTGTTCCTCTTGTACTGCTGCAACAAACATTTCCCACATGCTGCCAAATGCTCCGTTCAAAGGTCTCTTTTTGATTGGAGCAATATGCAGAGTTCTTTTTATAACTAGACATTAACAAAGTGGTAAAATTATGTTCCATTTTGGCTACTAATACTGTTCATAACTACGTTGGGTTTTTGCTTGCAATTGTATAATGATTGATGCAACTGTAAAATGAACCACACTTACGTAAATTGTCTGTGTCTGGATTTGAAAGTAATTGGTGAATGAAGCACTGTTAGATCAACCCTTTATATTGTTCTCAATAACACCTTTAAATCGTACAAATTCCTTAGTGGTCCAATCATTTGGTTGTTGCATTAGGACACTGCTTGGTTTTATTAATATTGTATGGTAATGTTCTGATATCTTGATAAGCTTTCCTCTCATTGGTGTGAATAGATAACCAATAACTAATTTTCTTCAGATCCTTTCAACATGTTGGTTAATGAATACAGTGTTTCCGTCTAATATGTAAATATTGGAAGTTACTAATAGGCTAGGCCTACTGTAGGCTAAGTGTGTCGCTGTGCTTTAACAAATATTGACTTTTCTTCTGTCTCTATTTTTTAGTCTTGTCATCATATTCACATCTGAAACACAGTAAGAAATGTAACAAGGGTATTTCCCCTCTCATTTATTGAGACATAGACCTCTTACCCTCAAGATTTATGTTCAACCAGATTTTTTATTATTATTCCTGATCGTGTCCCTGATCATCTCTTAATATTGTGGCAAGGCAGCTTTATTTATATAGTACAGTTCAGCAACAGGGCAATTTAAAGTGCTTTACATAAAAAGATTAAAATAGTACAAGTTACAGTGCAGTACAAGCAATTAAACATTAAAGAGCAGTTAAAAACAGTAAAACATATAAAAGCAGGTAAAATAGCAGATTTTAAGCTAGTGTGGGACAGTGTATAAGCCGCTGCCCCACACACTTTATCGGAGCCCAATAACCATTTTGTATATACAGGCAGAACCAAATGTCTTTACCATCTCATCTATCCACCCCAGGCCCCACAGGATCATGTGACTTTGTACTCTGGTTACCCATAACCAAGAGTGGAAGTACTTCTCTTACCACTACAATATAGTCGTCACTATAAGGCTTAGTTTAATCACGGCAAACTTTGCAAAATCCTAAACAGCTTCTTGTTTCTTGTATATTTTACCATAAAATCTACTGTGGTTGTGTTTGTGTCATCAGGTGATTTCATTACTGCCAGAAGAGTGGAAGCCAGGAGAAACTTTGTTTGGTTGTCCTTGGGAAGCTGTTGTCATCACTGCTTTGGTTGGAGTAGTCACCATCGCCCTCTTCTTCTGGAGGACTGTGTTGGCGGTATGTTTTCTGATATTGCTGCTGTCATATTTGCTCCAATTATGTGTCCAGTTTACCAACATTAAAAAAGATATTAGAATTTTTTTGAGCTGAGAATAAATTAGGTTTTGACTCCAAAGATGCACACTGCATCGAAATATCTTGAAACGTCCTGAAATCAACATCTATTATTCTTTTTTTTCTTTTTTTTTCTGGATCACTGCTGGTCATTTTGATAGAGCTACATGCACATGATAATCCTGCTTTGACAATTATTCCAAGGTGTGTTGTTCAGACATCAAACTGATCTTTACCTATTGCTTTTCTTAAAAAAAAAACAATTTAGGTAAAGAAAAGAGAATACCTCGGTGAGTTTTTACTTTTTTTTCATTTTGTCATTACAAAATACAGAGGTGAAACATCTAATTGATTTTGTACTTTTTGTTCCACTTTTGTGATTACAGTGGATGAAAAAAAGCTGAAAGAGCAAATTCTGGTGCTCAAAAAAGAAAAGAATGATGCTCTCGCTAAAATGTCGGAACTCCAGAAACAGGTGAGCAACAAATAAAATGTGATCTCACATCTATGAGCTACTTTTGAAAAAAATTACATAAATAAGTTATTTTATTTCTGGAACTTTTTTCTTCTTTTTTGAAGACTGAACACCTAAAAGAAAATCAGAAACAGTCAAAAGAAACTGTTAGTTCTACAATGAAAAGGATGCAAAACCTGGAGGTAAGCACTAAGGAACCAAGGATACTTCCTGTCTTTGTGTATAACGCACTGTGTTACCTGCTCTATGGCTTATGGGTGTTGTGTATCATTTAAGGCTCTGACACACCAACCCGACGGCAGAAAAGACAGGCAGACTGATCATTCTGCTCCCTTCGGTCCAAAAAGTTCCTCAGAACACACCGAAGTGACGCCGACTTGAGTGCACGTTCTGCGCATGCGCGAGACATACCATAATTACTCAAATAAAAGCCGGGGCCTTTATTTACCTGAACTGCAGAAGGTACCAGGCTTTTATTAGCGGCAGGCTTTTATTTCTAATTCCATCTGTTTGATAAATGAACTGTTTCAAATGAAAAGCCATAGGATTCCGGTCGACAGAGATCATTCATTTTTTAAGAACCATTTGCAAAAATATCACCATATACAACAGCCACAAGGACGACAAAGCAATTTGGGTCAGAAATAATCAAACACCACCACTGTGTCAGTTTGAACCCTGTGAATGTACTGGGTATTTATTTCAAATACAAGTACAATGGTATGTCGAAATGTCTCGCAGCTTTTTCACCGCATACTTTAAAACTCTTTTCGTTTTGTTGTTGTAAGGTCCATCAATAGCACCAGAGCCCATTATTCTGTTATCACTAAATGAGACCCGTGTTACATCCAATGTAGTTACTGCCATCTCATTGGCACCTGTATGTTACGACACACTACACTTGGCTGAATAACACATACAGCCACATTGACTAAAAGACTGGTAGAACAATAATACTTTACATGAGTATTGTAATCCAGAGTGTGAAAAAATTAACAGCATGAATATATTGTTGAAGCTGTTAAATTAAATTGGTAGAAATGTACATTACGATAAACACACAATAAGCACACCATATGTAAGGAATTTAGGAGATTATTCACACAAATTTTTCCCCGGCCTTAATTTGAGGCCGGCCTTTATTTGTCCGTGTTAACCACGCCCCCGGCCACCATCAGAGGCCCGGCTTTTATTTGAGGAATTACGTTACGTCTCCATAACAACAGGCAGCGCTAATCTGTATTGTCACCCAAAAAAACAGAATTGACGTCACGTGGGTCTGGCTTTTCCAGAATTTCAAAGCCAACCATAATGGCGGCTTGTTTGGAATACGATCTTATATTTTACTAAAAAAGTGTTTCTGAAAACATTTTAAATGAGAAGTAGGCCATGCAGTTGCTGAATCTTTCTATTTTTTTTTTTTTGATCGACAAAGGTCAGTTTGACAGATTTTTGCCAGATTTTGAGAGCCGTTTGTCACGCTCATCTCGCTCGTCATTTCCATCGCTCGTCATTGAATCCGACCGCCCACTGGCTTATTCAACGTGTCAAATTGTCCCAAATTAAAGCCGAGGGCGCGTGACTGAGGACGGAACGGAACACACCGAACAGACTCGAGTCACCTACCTCGCCAGACTGTCCGACGGCCGATCATTGGGTTGGTGTGTCTGCGCCTTTAGTCAGCAGGTAAACTGGCTTCTCCCTTTGTAAGGACTGCCAGTGACATTGCTCTCATTAACCTTCTTGCAGAGTAAAGTTTTGGAAGCAGAAACACGGAATGAACAAATGGCTGAGGAAAAGAACAAATATGCAAAACTACTTGAAGACGAGAAGGCAAACTCTCTTCAAAATGGCACCAGGGTAATTGTTTATTTTTTCCTTCCTGTTATTCATTTGTTTTTGTTTTTTTAGCTGCCGTCTCAGATTCATGATGCTTAACGGCTCCTTTTAACAGATTGAGAAGTTGGAGAAGTCAAACCAGAAGCTACAGCTCAGCAGGAAAAGTATTCAGGACGCTCTCGCTAAGGTACACGTAACCTTCTGCACGTTGTAAAATCATATGGAGCTCGTGGTTTCAGCGTCTCTTATCAAATGTGTGTGTTTTTCACAGACTACTGTTCTCCTGGACGAGGCCAAGATTCGTGAAGATGCCCGCAAAGTTCAGCACAAATGTCTTCAGAAAGATTATTCACAACTAAAGGAAGAAAATAAAACGGTAAGACTGTAGTTTTACATGAAATAATCCTGTCATGTAGACTTGTTTTGATTATTTTGTTGATCACCGAGGTCTGTTAACGGGTCTAAATTGATGGGTATTAAGAGATTTAGTTAGTTAATTAAAATTGGATAATTTAGATAAATACTGCTTTCCTGAGGTGCTCTACTGACGTTTTATTTTTTACAGCTTAAGGCAACCATTAAGAGCTGGGAGGACAAACACAAGAATCTGAACGAGCAGATTAAAGTCTATCAAAAGTCCCAGAAAGAGCTGGAGGACTCGGTGGTGCTCAAAGATCACAATGTGGAGGTCAGGGTTCATTTATTTTTAAACAGCTGTGATCACTGTATTTCTCGTGTTTATCCACTGTACATATTGCTCCATAACTTGCATCAATTACCCCTACCCAAAAATGTCTCCTGACAGGTGCTGTCTGAACTTCTGGCAGACCTAGACGCTTGTGATTTACAGAAAGGTGACACCAAAGTTTTAGCCAATGGTGAAGTAGCACCTGGTTAGTCCATCTCTGTTTACTCCAAAAGGAATATTGCACTCGCAAAGAGATTCAGAGGTTTTTAAACCTCCACATATTTGTTGTCACAATATAAATGATGATGTGTTTCACACTAAGTGGTTATTGGCCTTTCAGTGTCTTTTTCGGACAAGAAGACAGCTATAAAGAACAGGATCAAACAGATGATGGATGTTTCACGGGTAAGTGAAAGAAGGAGTGAAAGATAAAATGTTACAGCCAGTCTTTCAAATTGTTAACCTGCTTTAAAATGTTGTAATGTACTTGGTCTGTTTCCAGGTCCAGACCACTCTCACCGTGGTCGAAGAAGAGCGTGATCGCTTCATGACTAAACTGCTGAACGAAGAAAAGACGAGGAAGTCACTGGAAGGTATGTTGGTCATGTTTCTTTTCAAGTGATTTTGGAGAGAAAAAAATCCATAAATGCATCGCCGTTGTATATGACTTTCTTCCCGCCTCACTAAACATAACATTGTATATTGTGACAGAACAACACCAGGAGCTGGAGCATGCAATTGCAACCCTTAAAAGTGATAAGAGCCATGTTGAAAACCAGCTCAAGATCCTCCAGCAGAAAAACGAAATCATGGTTGAAATGTACCAGCAGAAGGAAAATGCTTTGCAGCAGTAAGTAAAGCCCAAACAGTCAATCAACATTTCTTTTCTTTTCTTTTTTTTATTAGCTGCTGTTGCACGCTGTAGATTTTCATAATGATGAATGAATAAGCTATGCTGTTTTAGCATAATCCAGTCAAGCATGTCATGAATAGTCTTTGAATTAAAAAAGATGTGTAGGAACCGCAACGCGCGGTTCTTTGAAGAGGGGTGTTTCTGTGGCTTCACAGGAAATTAACTAAGGAAGAGTTGGAGCGACGCAGCAAAGAGAGTCAGCTTTCTGAGGTGGGAGGAAAAGCTGTGGAGGCCGAGGAGCAGGTTAAAGTCTTACGGCAACGCATTAATGAAATGGAGGAGCAGATGAAGAAAACCGAGGAAGTCTATAAAGAGCAGGTAGGTATTCATTTTTAAATGGGCAAGGACAGAGAGAAATCTTACTGAAACCTGACTGAATATCTTTCTTTCCGTTTTAGATTAAAGAACAGGAAAACAAAACTCACTCAAACTGGGTATGCTGCACAAATTGTCACAATTTATTCACATATGCCAATATGCTATACATTGATATTTAAGCCTGTTTAAGATTGATAATAAGCTGAGGCATTATTATTCCAGTTGCACACTAATTCTCCGTTATGTTTCCAGGTGAATGCTCGTAATGCAGAGCGAGCTCTGAACCAAGAGAAGCTTGAATCATCAAAGCTCCGTGAAAAGTAAGTGTTGGCAAAGTAATAGTTTTTAAACTAGAGATGTTCCGATACCAGTATCGGTATCGCCTCCGATACTGCCTAAAACACAGTATCGGAAAGTATTGGAGTTTATGCACTGATCTGGTACAGCGTACTAAAGTTCTAAAGAAAATCTACGTTAAAGTACTTTATTTATGCTCTTTTTCCGTTATAACTGACTGTCAAACTGGATGATAAAAGAAAGTTCTGTGGCGTTCATTGTTTGTGTTTCTTCAATATATAGATCATATCACATCCATACAGGGATAGTAGTACACAGCTGTTAAAACATAATGAAGTATAAGACACATTGGTATTGGATCAGTACTCGGTATTGGCCGATAAGCAAGTTCTGTAATCAGTATTGGTATCGGGAATAAAAAAATCAGACCATCTCTAATTTAATTTGAAAACCATTTGATTGATCAACAGAAAATTAGTAAAGGCAAATATTTTGATGATGAATTATGTTCCAGCTGCTCAAATGTGAGGATGTATTGTTTAGTTCTGGACTGTTTGGACAAAAGGAGCAACTTGATGATGTCGGCCTACCTATGGTCCTTATTTGCATCTAAGAAAACATTTTGTTTGTTCTTGTACCCACGAACAGACTGGCTGTACTTAGCTCCCAGCTTAACGAGCGCCGCGCTCCTCTCTTCAGACCCAACTCTGGACAACCTACAGGCCCTCGACAAGGTAAACAGGCCGCACGACCCTTCCTGCTGTTTTATTTCCATTAGGTCAGGTCTCATCCTTCAGAGCTTTGAGAAGAAGATGCCATTTTTTAATAAAACCCTCCATGTAAATGAGAAAGAGGATGTCTCATTTGTATTGCAAGCCTGATGGCCCACCAGGTCTGAGTCAGGGTTTCCACAGTGGTCTTAAAAAAAGTTTCAAAATCTAAATTTTAAAAAGTCTTAAATTTGCTGAAGTATTGTGTTCTAGGTCTAAAATCATTTTAAACAGGTCTTACTTTTCCTACGTCAATGTAAAATTACCTTTAATGTTCATTGAAATGCTTCTTTTTCTATTCCGTGGTATCCGTATTTCTTTTGACAGTCCAAATATAATTTGCTGTATGAGTACAGATTATTATTACTCGCTTTTATTCAATTTGAATATGTTTATTTACTTTATTTACTTCATTCAAAATGGTCTTTCAAAGCCCCCCTCAGGAAAACCCTGCATTTCAATGTACTGGACTCAAAGAGAGCCTGGAACCAGGACCTCGCCTTTGCATATTTTGTAGTGACTTGTCAACTGTTTTTTTACTTCGGTAAACGGATGTTTGATCATAACAGGTGATTCATATGGGACCTCTCCTGTGAGTGGGGGTGCACCTTCCCCTCCAATAATGATAGAGGGTCCCAGGCGCCCTCCTTCTGCCCCAGTGGGGCGAAGAATTGACCCGTATGGTGAGTCCCAGTGGGTTACTTCACCTTCTTTGCTCGTCGCCACAGTTGGACGTCATCCCTCCGCTGCAACCTTTCATCTTTCTCCTCTTACACACCTGACTTCATTATTCTTTTCAGATCTTTCCCCTTCTTGAGTTCTTGCTCTTATTTCTCACCAGTGTTACAGTTACATGCTGGAACCTCCTGTATTCAACTCCATTTTTCCTGCTGTTTTATTTCTTTAATGGATTCTTTTAGAAATAAAACATGCTTCACCTTTTTTGTTTTTTAAAGTCCCTAAAAACACATTTTCTCAATCAGCTTCAATCAGTATAATTAAACCCAAACAGTTCTGATGAAGCAGTTTCACTAAATGTTTTTGTTAAACTCTGAATAAATAAATACAGAAGGATGTATTTTGTTCTCTAAATTCTATCTTTGATTGTGGCTTATTAAGTCACAAATTACAGATAATTTAATTTGCAACCAATTTGAAAGTTTTCAGGGGCTTTGAAGTCATCCAGAATGCTTTGTTCCTCTGACTGTTGTCCTCAGGGAGTAGAGATGGCCAGTCTTTGCCCTCTTAATAATTTGTTTCTTCTTTGACTGTTTCTACTGTCCTGCCTGGAAAAAGTGCCACAGGCCGAGTCTTAAGGGATTTCATTCATCACTGCATCTTCTCGTCTTCTCCCCTCAGGTCCTCGACCTCCGTCAGACCCACATGGTCGTTACCCTGAAAACAAACCCATCGCTGGGATGGGTATGTCTTCTGCTGTCTCTGTATTTTAAATATTTCCCCTTTGCTTTTAATCTTCTTCCAACGCGGTGCTGTTTCTCCTCTTTCAGACATGATGGGTCCCCGGAGCTCATCACCTGCGAACATGGATGGATCTGTAAGTCTTTTTCTCATCAGATCAGACTCATTTGTACACATTACCTTCCCTCATTCCATCTAAAGCTCCCTAGAGCTCCTACCTACATGTCTGTTACATTGTGTATGTCCTTGCTCTGAAACAGACACAAGCAGTAGAGCCACAGATAAAAGCAGAGGCACAGGCTGAGGCCTCCACAGACAGTCCAGAGCCAGTGAGTATAGAGGCTGGCCAGTACAGGTGTGAAGGTGTATGCAAGCACGCCGCCCCCTTCCCTAAAGCTGGATTTGGGCAAAGATTGAAGGCATTTTGGTTCACTTGGGGCTGACCTAACCTTTTGGGCTGTGTGTGTGGTTTCACCTGTTCTCAAAGCACTGACAGAAGCAGCGATTCTTTTCATCCAGTGTGTCAGAGGTTGAGTTTGTGTGAAAGGGGTGTGGTTTTTCATCCAAATAATCATGGTGCAAGGTTACTTGTCATGTGATTTTGAGACCTGTAAATTGTGTGGTTTGTGGATCTTTTCACTGCATGACTAAAATTGTAGTCCATATGTACTCAGTTACAGGACCAACTAAAGTTTATGTTACTGCATTTAAAAAGTACTCTTTTGTCATTATAATCTGCCTTTTTCAGGGACCTGGATCCTTCCTAGCATCTCCAATCAGGGACTCACCAGGCTCCATGGTCCAAGGACCTCCCCTTGGCCCTGGACCCCATGAGCAGCTCCTCCCCCCTGGACCCCATGGCCGCCTGCCACCTCCTGGGCCTTACAGACCTCCACGACCTGGCCTCTACCACCTCCCCCCGGGTCCTCGTGGTCCTCCTCTTCATCACGGGCCTCCACTACCAGCCAACGGGCACCCAGGTATGCCACTTCCTGGACCAATGGGAGGAGAGTTTGGACCTCGTCCTGTCAACGGACACGCATTTCACCCCAGGCCCGTCCCTGGACATGTCATTGATCCTCGGGGTCCCCCACCACCACACTTCCGTCCCCCTCCACCTCATCACTTTGGACCGATGCCTCTGCCACATGGTACGTTCTGCCCTTTGTTTTTATTCTCCACACATCATCAGTTTGTGCCGATGATGTGTTATGTTTAAGTGTTATGTTGGTATGTACTGGGGCTGGACCCCAAAATGTATTTAGCTTAAAGTAGTAGGCCACAAGAGTGTAGGGCACACTAACAGGATGTGCTGGTTTTGAGTGTGAGTAAAGAGATTAATGCCTCATTCTTCCAAAGTATTAAGTTTTAGACTATGAGTGAAGATGATAGATCTGTCTGATAGGGTTTCTACTTGTTGTGTTCATTTTACTGGTGTAGAAGCTTTTGTTGTGAGTGCAAGCTATAGCTATTTCCTGAAAGTTGTACGTACCAATGTAGACCGTTTTTAAGCCTGTCATATGTGATAATTTTCTACATATACATTTATTGATATTTTGTTCTGATTTTTTTTTTTATTATTATTTTGTCTTTTACTTGTTTCATATTAAACTGAAATCATACTCTATGTTAAAGGGAGACACTACATAAGCCCCTTCGGGTTGTCTTCCTTGCACATTTTTTATTTAATGGATTGGTTACTGTGTCCAAATTATTTTGACGTGCTAAATAAAGGAATATTTCCCCTTTCAATATTCTGACCAGGTGTCCGTGGACCTATGGGACCACGTCCCCCCGTCCCTCCTGAAATGCGCTACCCAGGAGCGCGTGACCACACCAGCCCACCAATGCACCTGCCTCAAGGCGTCCCTCCCCATCCGTCACATGGTGATGCATATGGGCACTCTCCACCCGATGCTCTCCAGAACTCTCACACCGGCCCCGGACTGGACCTGCATGTGAAGCAGGAGACCCCTCAGGACTCAGCAAGGCCAGCAATGGTCAAGCCTTAAAGACGCCATCAGCTATGGCAGGGGACTTGAATTTACACAGAACCTATCACTTTAACAACCCAGATCCAGTCCAAACAAAGGTCATGATTATTTTTTCAGTTCTAAAATAAAAGCTGCAATGGTGTTTGTTAAAGAAAACATGGTCCTTAAATTAAAGTATTAATAATTATGTATCCAAAATCAATAAGTTGAGAGGGTTGCCACTTTTTTTAAACATTTATTGTGCAATAATTCATTATATGCCGAGGATTTTTGTTCTTTTAAAAAATATATACAGTACATAGCAATGATTTTTAAGGGGCAATTTTTTAAATGTCATTTCCTGTGGAAATTATTTTGAAAAAGGGGGGAGTTTAGCTTCTAGCATTTCAGGAATAAAATAATTTCCCAAAGCTGTTGCTTTAGAGTCGACGGTAAAGCAAATGTGTAATTTGATGGTCAGATGTATAAGTTATTTTACTATGTCGGTAGAACTTTTAATAATAAAGAATGTAAAAGCTGCCGGTGTTATGTTACTAACTGGTTACAGTATAGTGGATGTATTTTACACTCTATAAACTTCAACAGCTCTTATTTGGAAAGAAATCTGAGACCAACATTAACTTTTGTTCTGTTCATAAAAGTCAGTAGATATGTTAACTTATCTAAACACTGTGTAGCTTAGTGTGTGGAGTGACAATGTTAGCATTTCAATCATGATTTACATCTAGTTTGCTAACTTGGAAAGCTTGCATGCAAAACTAGTAATTGCTCTTTTTGAGGAGGACTGTCTGAAGTCTAATTGATAGAGCAATATAACATGTTAGTAATTTAGGGGATTAATATTTGCATAAATCACACATGCCCAGTCTGTATGATGCTCTGGATGAAAGTATCCACCAAACTCTTTCATTTGTAGTTTATTAGAAATTAAAAGCAATGTAAACATTTGATATAATTCCCCTTACGTCTGTCGACAAAACAAACAATCACTGTGTTGCTGTATATTCATCAGTTAGTGTATCCTACAGTTCATTTACAGTCCTGAATATTGTGACATTACAAAAATAAAAAAGTCACATATTACAATGAAGGTGTTTTAGTGAAGACGAACATCTGCAAAGTCAGCATGCAAAGAAAAGTTACATGCAAGTTTTCATTTAAAAACTCCCTTTATAACAGGGTGATGTGAAATTTCATAAAAGTAGTGGGCTCAAGTAAATCTTAAAAAGTTGGTTCAAGAGCATTCCTGTTCAATACAGATGCATCCTCTAGACTTAATTCAAATATATCTGAACCCGAACTCTGCATTTCTGCTTGCTTAGAAAAAAAACTGAATGTTAAATATCTGGACCACAACCAGATGCTTACACACAATACAGAATCACGCAAACCAATGCTGCATCCACTTCACTCTTTATACATTTATAAAACCGTATTAAACAAATGCTAAAACAAATATTTGAGAATAGAAATCATGTTATTTATTCTGACAACGCCAACACCACCTACAAAGATTAATACTCTTGAAATGGTGACAGCATTTCAGTGCTTCAAATCCTACTGTTTATTTAACCTATAATTTCACCATTTAACATTATAAATGCCAATGCTTCATTCAATACTGTATGTGACTAAACAATCCATAGAGTGTGCCACCAGGACAACTTTGGACATTATAATAAATCTAGTTTCCATTTTATGATAGCTTTAATGTAAAGACTACTCATGCCACCTAAAAGTTGAAGGACGTCCAGCCCACAGAACAGCAGAAGAGCTCTGATTTGATAGACACACATAACAGCCAGCCAATCAGACTGTCACCTGCTTTAAATTAAAGTTGCTTTTATCGATATTTTTTATATTAACAATAAATGACTATATGTAATCTAACCCTGAAAGGTCAGTTAATAAAGAAAGCACAAAATGGAAAGTGTAAATGTTAAAGTAAAGATGGTTGTGGCTGTATATGATCTGCATTAATTAATTTTTAAATTATTCTTGTGATCCAATTTTACTATTAAATAATTGATCATTTAAGCAGATACAACTGAATTATTAATTGAGGGGATTTATTGATTGAAAAATTAATTTTATAACTAGTTTGAAATAGCTTTCTTAAATACATCTATTTAATTGATCATAATTAAACTCCATAAAAGTCTATAGTTATGGCACACACAAACCATTCTGGACCATGACAGAATTGAGCAACTCTTGGTGACTTGATGATGCCGTTGGCGTGTTATTTATTCAGGGAGTGGCTTTGCAAACTCTGCCACGACTTCACCAACATGTCCACAGAGTTTAGCAACTACATCTGCTTTTAATGTTTTGCTGAATTTAAAATCCAAAAGCACTAAATTACTAAGCATCTGCAATAACTCGCGTTGTGTCCCAAAATCAGTGAGATAAAGAAGACCGTAGATGATGTTTCATCTGGTTTAACATAACCCTGCTGTAATATGAAAGCCCTGTATCTCCAACCAACAAACCAAACCAACAAACTAAATACATTGAGTATTTTTGGAGAAGGGCTCCCGCAACAGAAGGGATATGCACTTGACAACCATACAATAAAAAATAAAAAATACATAAGCCTGAGCTGTGATAAATGTGTGACTCCCTTTTTTTATAAACTAAATGGAGAAAAGAATAACCACAACCATGACTTAAGGCCGTTTTATGCTTCTGCGTAAGTGGCCTGGTGTTTATACTTGTGCGCTAGTGTGTGGGTCGAGCCGGCATGTGTGTGTGTGTGTGGGAGGAGTGAGAGAGGGGCTGTGATTGGCTTTGGAGCGAGTACTGACTCTAGAGTCATAGTGAGAGAAAAAGTTTTCCCCGCTGTGCTTTCTGACCACAGTGAGACATCTTCAGCAGGAAAGGTTAATCCTCGATCCTTGATTTTATGGTGTTCATGGAGAAGGAGAACCAGGAAATGAATCAGGGGGAAATTCAGCGCTACCAAGCCACGGCAGAGCGATGTGCGTCGCCGCGATGTGTGTTGCATTTTACATACAGGCTTCGGCGTAGGGCTCCGGCGTAGACGCAGAGGGGTCTGCGGGGGTACGCCTTCGATTTGACGCAGAAGCATAAAAAAGCCTTTAATATCGCTGGCTGTTACGAGGTGGAAGACCACATTTTGCTGGATGTGGAAGTGCGAGAGAGAGAGAGAGAGATTAAAAAGAGTTGGTTCAAAGTTCAGGGCGTGCTGCTCGACTTAACTGTCCTTGTGTAATGTCTGATGAAGATGGAGATAGAGTTGTTTCTTTGTCAGAAGCTGCAGTTTCTTCCTCTTGAAGTCGGTGGGCTTTTTGTACCTGAAATCCAAGAAGATACAGTATATACTTCACGTTTCAAGACACAAAAGGAATCCCTCAAAGCATTTTATTATCAGTCGACTCACAGTTCGATGACGATAGGGCCGGGTTTGATCTCGTCCATTTCCATGAAGGCAAAACATTTAGTGCTGGTAAACCTTTTTTTAGGTTTGTAGTGCTTGAATTCAAAGAAGATGGCTGCTCCTGGAAGATTGTATAGCAGTAAATGAATAGGAGGTTTAGCATACAATAATAAACAATTACCTTCAAACTGTCTGCACACTGGCATGTCTAAATCCCAGTGGTTGGCCTTTCTAATGTATTTTTCTTACTGTCAACAGACCAAAACCAAAAACGTAATACATAATTAATACATAAATGCATATCAAAAGTCCCCTGAAATGAATAAAAGTAAAAACCTATTTATTTAGTGAACTAAATTGACTCATTTATATATTTATTTATATGTCATTTATTTATTTATGGATGTATTTTATAGACATATTTAAAATGTATACATGCAGAATTAATTAAATTGTGTAAGTAATTTTTTGACATTAGTAACAATTAAATATTATGTGTGTGTCACTTTGGATAAACTGTCAGGTGTTACCTTTTGGTAATTTCTCCACATGTCTCTGGATCTCCACGTCCACACTAAAGTGAATGTAGGTATCTTCCTTCCTGGAGGCCACAGGTGTGTCCTGCATTGGGTTCACATCTACGCCGTTCAAATCTACAGGCAGAGAAACACAGAATACGCTCTTGGTTTTGGAAGATTTCCAAAGCTTCTAGGTGATGGTCACTTCAGCCGCACTTTCCCGGAAACGTGAAGGAGCTCTTTAGGGTAGGGGAGCAGCTCATTACCTTTGACACTAATGGTCATGTACGGATCGATGCACTGCCCTGCATCCTTCAACCCAATTTTTTCAATCTTTAGTGTAAGTAGTGTCATCCCAGGCTCTGACGGTAACCGTGGCAACAAGGTACCTGCAGAGGACAAAGGTTACATTAATAGTTGCCATAACAATGGGTGGTGACATCACCTGGGACCAAAGAATAGCCAATAGCAAACAACATTTTCAGATGCATACGTTTTACCATACAGGCTTTAGTGTTAAGTAACATTTGAATATTAAACCCCACCCACCCACTCCATGGTTAGCTTATTCTCCTATAGAGGGGTTTTCTTTCATTAGTCTTTCTGTAAAGCTTAAACATGATAATGGGCAGTTTCAGACCATATATTTAAGATGCACTCATTTTTTTGCCACTTTCAACACAATACTGACCTATAACCAGGAGAAAACGTAAAGTCAGTAAACAGTTGCTTATTTACACACCCAGCAGACATAGTGCAACATTAAAAGTTGTGTTTCTGTATTTGTAAAACTGATGAATGTAAGTCTAATATTGCCACTACTTATAGTTCTGTTTTTGGTCTCCACCAACTCCTGAGGGAAACATCTGTCTCTTTAGCTGCTAAATGCTCTATGTTCACCAGCTAGATGCTAACTTTGTCTGTCTGCTTTGGTTTGTTTTTTTTATCTGAAAACAGCTGCCTGCTGCAACTGGATACAAGGTTGATGAGAGCAGGGAGAACGATTAAAAAACAGTAAAGCTGTAGGAATGAAACCAAGCAAGCTGAAAGATGCTGAGTGGAACCGCAGAGTCAGGTCAGGTGATCATTCTGTGTGGGTTTGTCACCTTTCAGATCACACATAGTCCTTTGCTAAAAAACAAAACAATTACTGATTAAAGCCCCCTCTCTTTCTTCTACTGTTAAAAAGCTGTACCTTTTGAGTCTTTGTACAGCATCCAAACCTCATTAGAGTTGTGTTATACATAATATGTGATTTTGAAGACCTTGGAAATAACAGTTTGAATTTAGGTATAACTGTATAAAAACTATTTCTATCAAAAAAATCTATACAAATATAGTTGGTTTTATTTACTAAAATTAGTTTTCTTTACTTTTTAGCACAGTAGTAGATATGCATTTAACTTAGAATCCGAACAGGGGCGCCCTGACTGCTCAGTTGGTAGAGCGGGTGTCCATATATAGAGGTTTACTCCTCGACGCAGCGGGCCTTTGCTGCGTGTCATTCCCCCTCTCTCTCTCCCCTTTCACTTCTTCAGCTGTCCTAGGCCTAAAATGCCCAAAAAAATATCTTTAAAAAAAAAAAATACAAACAGAGATTTCACGTTTCTGCTTTTCAGAAAGATCAATAAAAGAAATTCTCCATAGAAATGTAGATTGTTAGGCCAGAGCTAGTGGAACAGAGGCTGTCTTATTAACAAGTCTAAAGGTATTAAATCTACACACATGTACTCCACAGTCAAAAAGAAGCATTGGATTCTAAAATTAACTCTGAATGGTACGCTTCTTTAGTCACACTTTTGTCAATTCAGCAACAAGCTGTGTATTACCACTGAAAGGCTGTGATAAAATCCCATCTGCCATGCAGGGGAGAACAAATTCAGGTGTTTGTTGATAAAAGGCCGTACCTTGCGGAGCTGCAAATGAAGCAGGCAGGAATGAGCGATGAAGCCATGCACAGAACCGACAGAAAGAAACAAAAAGACACAGTCAAACAGCCCTCCTAAACAGGACAATGTGACCCAACAAACCAAAAATCCCTCCAACAGCGGGTGTGTTTGATGAACTGTTATAGATTTGTGCACAGTACCGGGGGCTCTCGGGGGGAACGCTTCTGTAGATCTTGCTCCTGTTGCAGCATCCTCCTCCTCCTCCTCCAGCTCCAGGTTCTCCTCTTCACCTGGAGCCAGGACTTTCCTGACAGAGAGGAACGCCAGGTTTTAATCACTTCATCTAAACATTTGATAACTTCAATGCTCACGCAGGATTATCTGTAAAATACAAACTCAACACCATGAGATGTTTAGTGGTGGATATTTACCTTAAGGGCACTGGCTGTACATCAAAGGGAAAATCTTTGTTGTAGGTCAGAATATTTTGAATTACTGTTAAAAAAAAAAAGGAGGAAGATCAGAAAACCCAGTCACGACAGGAGGATTAATAAGTAGATAATTAACTCCCAGTCGCTACACTTACTGGTTTCCAGTTTCTTCAGCTCTTCTAACTTGAAGTCTTCTTTTGACTGTGTGCACTACAGAACAGCAGACACATTCAATACTCTACCTTACATTACATTACATGTCATTTAGCTGACGCAACTATGGGTTAAGTGTCTTGCTCAGGGACACATTGGTTGACACATCACAGTGGGAATTGAACCCAGACCTCCCACCCAAAAGGCATATGTCATATCTACTGAGCAATCACCACTGGCCTCTTTAGAAGAGTGAATTTATGAGAGAAAATGCTTTTGCTTTGACTTTTTGCTGAAATCACCTGAAGCAGATTTTTAAGGCTGATTTTTGTTTTTTGTATGTGTGTATTTAAGTGAAGGACACTGCACTTGACTTAAGATTTTCTCCTATCTGCCTTTATCAGGGTGGTTGAAGGCTGAATATCCAAATATTTGAATGAAGTCTGGTGTACTGGAAAATTCAGAATGAAAAACAATGACAGAAACCTGCAAACTGGCACTTCTCATCTCCAGGCATGTTGCAATCTTTACTAAAGTTTTCTAAGAAATGAAAAAAGAAATTGTTAGTTTATGCAGAATACTTGACTCCTCGGTCCAGAAGTTAAAGAGAGATGTCATAATTACCTTCTGCTCCTCTGTGAAGTCTGCTGAATTTGTTGACTGGACCTCTTTTTGTAGTTGTCTCGCTAAACTAAATAACACAGAAGTGTATTAATGCTTTGCTGAAAAACTTCAAACACTTTGCGCCCCCTTCTGGCCAAAAAGAAAACAGTGTCTAGATCTACATTTAACATTATTAATGCAATTTCATACAATACAATAATAAGTTGACAAATCTGATCACATCTTTAAAAAAATGTATAAAGACTATATACTGTCTGAAATCAGGAAACATTCTTCACTAAACAGATGAAAAACCACGCAAAAGATTGAGAGGGTGTGGCTGACTTTTTCTCAATTCTCTGAGGGAATATTGGCCCCATTTCTGCACTGCATGACACATCATGAAACACACTGCATGCAGCTCTGGATGATTTCCCATGACAGGCTTTATGAAAGAACTCTCCCTCAACTCAAACTGGTGGTGAATGAACATGGGGTGCAACACTAACACACTCTCTCATACACTCTCACACACACACACACACACACACACACACACACACACACACACACACACACACACACACACACACACACACACACACACACACACACACACACACACAACACACAACACTAACACTCTCTCATACACTCACACACACACACACACACACACACACACACACACACACACACACACACACACACACACACACACACACACACACACACACACACACACACACACACACACACACAGCGACTCTGCTGCCTCTGCAACAACTGCCACATCACGTCATGGATGGGTGGTTTGTTTACTGGCGGAGGAGCTCACTGACAGCACAGAGGCTAAAACTTCTTATGAGGCACCGGCATGCACCCACCGTCTCCTACATGCTGTTATCTCCCTGCACATTTAAGGATTAAACTGTAAAGGAAAAAAGCATGTCGCCTAGGAAGATAAACCATGCTGTGTGGAGAGAGGCAGGATACACATGTTGAATGCAACTTACATTTGGTACTCATCTATAGCCTCCACTAACTGTCCCCACGAATCAAAGTCTGTGCCTTTCCTAAAACTGGCGTGCCATTTCTGAATAGTCTTGTTGACATCAGACATGTTGGCGAGGCGGATACTCGCGGAGCTCTCAGGGCAGCATAGCCGAGGAGGAGGTTCATCTACGAGGGTTCGGCAGCGTCCTAGCCCTGTTACTTGCTGTCCAGAGCCGCGCGGATAGGGAGACACCAGTGACAACCCGACCAAGCCCTTTCTGCCTGCTCACGCCAATATCGCATCCGCAAGAGAAAGGAAGTCCCGCCCGAATATTGGGGTACGCGCGTTTTAGGACGCGGGGTCGCTTGAGTGGACGGAAACTGAATGTCTGTATTGTATAAGTCTATGGTAGATGCATATGGTAGTAAACTGCTACAGTTTATGCGAGAGAAGAGCATGGTGGAAGAAGTTACGTTATTTGGCTAAAGTACCCCAATGAAGAAGAAAAAGCACAAAATGTATAATTAAAATACATATTATAAATAACATATTTTATTGCTGTTTTATTTATTACAGATGCATTAATGGGAAAACAACATTTATTATGCATTAGTAAAATGTAGTAGAGTAAAAGCTACACTATTTTACTCTGAAATGTAATGAAGTACAAGTATAAAGTAGGATAAAATGGAATTAGGTTATTGGAATTACGTGAATTAAGTGTCCGTGCAGTAACTTATTTGTAAACTTTGTAACGTTTAATTGCAATGGTGTTTTATTTAGAAAATATAGATTATTATTCATGTATTGCTAAATTGATTAATATATATATTTCTATAATTTAGCACTATTAAATACCTTTGTTGCATTTTTAAAATAGGCTTTATTTTTTGTTTCTTTGTAAATGTAATCTATTTCGTTTTTAATTTATACGTCATTTTAAACAAATCCTATTTATATGTGACATTTGTATTTTACACTCTAGCTTGTCAATTTTGATGTGATTTTATGACAAAACAATTGATTAAATTTATTGGGACAGTGCGTTTTATTTTTAGGTTTTAAAAAGCAAAGACTCAATCAGTTCATAAGATATGTTTTAAAATCTTTTCATTTTAATGGAAACAGAGTGAACGTTCAGTACAACTCATGTAACGCCTTTATTTTGAAAGCAAACAAAACGGTTTCCGGTTTTGCCCGGTCAGTCTTCAGTTTGACACAGTAGCAAAACGTTAGCCATGGAGGAATAACAGATGTTTTTCAGGTCGTATTAGCCTCTGACAGAATGAGATAAGATGGATACTGTAACGACAGATTCGTCTGCAGCTGAGGAAGATGACAGTTCAGACTCAGAGGTTTTATGTTTGATGAGAGTTGGAAGAAATTCAGACTGGCTTCGCTTGTTCGAAAACACTGAGGTGCAGTTTGCTAATGCTAGCTAGCTAGCTAACTAGCTATATTTGCCTTGCTTAAGTTTACGATTTTTCACATAAAGTATATTTATCATTTATGGTTCATTTTTTGTTTACTTTAGCTTGTCGTTATCGAAGTGTATCTATATGTTTTAATGAACTGCACAGATGGCTAACAGTCTGTTTGACCGGTTTGTTTTTGACTGTCCAGATCACCATAGGACGTGGTGTGGATGTAACCCACCAGTTGTTGTCTCCAAGTTGCCCCCTGATGATCTCCAGAATGCATTGTACATTTAAGCAAAGGGAAGATGGCAAGTGGACAGTGACCGACAAGAACGTAATATTACATTATTTATTATGATTTATGTGTTATTGATTTTGCTGTTTACAGAATATGATTTATTGCTAATTATGTAATAATTACAACGATTTGCCTTAGTTATTGGTGCATAGATAAACATATTAAAAGGAATATAAACAATAAAGCAAAGTACTGCAACAGACAAGGACATACATATAGAAATGTTACAGTCTTGATATGTTTAGTTTAAATTAAATGACTACATTGGTAAGGACTCATTCCCTTCTTCAGGTAGGGGATGAGTTCTTACCCCAAGTGAAGGAGTTTAAATACATTGGGGTCTTGTTCGCGAGTGGCTTCTCCCCAAGAGATAGGGTGAGAAGCTCAGTCATCCGTGAGGAGCTCAGAGTAGAGCCGCTGCTCCTTCACGTCGAAAGGAGTCAGTTGAGGTGGTTCGAGCATCTGGTGAGGATGCATCCTGGGCGCCTCCCTAGGGAGGTGTTCCAGGCATGTCCAGCTGGGAGGAGGCCTCTGGGAAGACCCAGGACTAGGTGGAGGGATTATATCTTCAACCTGGCCTGGAACGCATCGGGATCCCCCAGTCGGAGCTGGTTGATGTAGCTCGGGAAAGGGAAGTCTGGAGTCCCCTGCTGGAGCTGCTGCCCCCGCAACCCGAGACCGGATAAGCGGACAAAGATGGATGGATAAATGACTGCATTGTATAAAGAAAACATTAACAACCTCAGTGATAAACATATAGTTAAATTAATACATATCTAACCGTGTCAATCAAAACTAAACATAGAATTTATATTATGATTATTATATTCAACTGCAGCTGATAAAGTAAGTGTTGCTTTTTTTCCCTCAGAGTCTCAACGGTGTGTGGGTGAATGGAAACCGCATACCCGCTGAAGAAGCCCATCAGCTGAGGCTCGGAGACTCCATACAACTTGGTGTTCCTGTAATTGGAACCGAAGTGGAATTTGACTACATACTCGTCCAGCGGCCCCTCAAAGACATTAAACTTTACCTGGCAAAGGGACACAGAGAGGGTACTAAAGCAGCCCATGTTGCCAAAAAGCCCAAAAGGAAGTTGACCGCGGATGAAGTTGAGCCGTCCACCTCAAAGCCCAAGCTCTACCGCTGCTCCTCTGCAGACAAGTCATTTGCAAAGCCCTGCCCTCTGTCACCAGTGAAACGGCAGCAGAGGCTCAGTCACACCCAGCCAGAGGAAACTGGACCCGGCAGACACGTCCAGGAAGTAGACCGGCCCTCAGATGGCTCCAGCAGTCCGTGTGACCTGGACAACTTGCAGATGTAAGCCCCAGTTTCCGCCTCTTGTGTATAATCATTATTATCATCAAATATATGTCCATCATAAACTTAAAAAAAAAAAAAATTAAACGTTTTTTTTCCTAATTTATTTATGTTTGCAGGTACAGCCAGAACATCCTGATGCTGAGGGAGCAGGTGGACGACACCCAGAGGCAGGTAGCCTCGCTGGGGGGAGAGCCCCGGCAGGCTGACCCGCTCAGAGAGGAGCATGTCAGGGAACTGCGGGGTCAGCTTGAGACGCTCAGAGCCAAGATGCACCGGATGGAGACGTTAGAGAAGTCCTTTAGTGAAACCAAGAGGCAGCTAGAGGTGAGAGGTGTTTCAGTAACTTCTTTCATACACAATAATATGCACCCCCAACAATTGCTTCTGACGTGCAGACTCGAGAGCACTGCCTTTCTTAAAACGTTTGAAAGGTATGCATCCTGTTTGTCTATTACACACTAGTAACCGTAGCACTGTCATCTTTTGTTTCTGAACAAGTTCTGTATGAATGACTGCTAGAGACAAAATACTGTTTTATGTATTTAGGCACAGAAAACACAGCAACAAGAGGAGCTTTTGAAGAAACAGTTGGAAGAAGCCTTGCAAGAGGTACGTGGCATACAACTGGAGCTTTTATTTATTGTTACACCACTAATACAAACACACAGACACAGGATCCATAGTGTCAACATGTGTTGTGGGTCATAAACATGTTAAAATGGTTTCTTTGTATGCATTCATTTGATTAACTTTTTGTTTTTTAAGTAGTTATTTATCAAACTGTTTTTAACATCCTTAGCAAAAGAAGGTAATAAACGAACTTGCTCTTTCTCGAGAAGGCTTTGAAAAGATTCTCTTGGCCAAAAACAAAGAACTGGAAGTGACAAAGGTATGACAATATTCAAAGTGGTTTAAGCATGATTTTGGCATTGCATCAGAAAAGCTTTATAAATTTATTTTTGCAGGAGGAGAAAGAAAAGGCGAGGGCCCAAAAAGAGGAAGTAGTTACACAGGTGACCGAAGTTCTGGAGAACGAGCTTCAGTGCATCATCTGCTCAGAGCTCTTCATTGAGGTACAGTAGTGTCAAGAGTCAGTTTAGTATTAAATTGGAATTCAGGTTCTTTTTTTTTCTTCTCATCTGCTGCGTTTGATTTCTGCAGATCTTTCACTCAGGTTCGACAGCTACAAAAACTTAATACAGCAATTTTGACAATAAGATGAAACTATATAAAACTGTACTTTTTTGATTTCACACTTGACTTTTTTATTTATTTTTTTATCTGTATTGATATTATCTACAGGCAGTCATCTTGAACTGCGCTCACAGCTTCTGCAGTCACTGCATCAAGCAGTGGCGCAAAAAGAAAGATGAGTGTCCCATCTGCCGACGGGCCATCCAGTCCCAGACCCGCTGTCTGGCCCTGGACAACTGCATCGACAGCATGGTGGAAAACCTGAGCCTGGACATGAAGTCTAGGCGCCAGACCCTTATTACTGAAAGGAAAGGTGAGAGGTGCGTTATCCTCAACAGTGTTGTAGTTAATAAAATTAGAACAGTTAGAGCAGTTTTTTTAACAATCAAACAGTCCAAGGGAAGTACAGTATACAAATTTGCCTAATAGGAAAATTAGCAGAGAGCGGGCATCTCATTCTTTTCAGGTTTTACATACTTGGCATAACATTATGCTTTTATTTTGAAAGAATACTGAAACATTGACCCAATCAGGCAAGCACTATAAGAATATTAAACTAGATATGTTATCATACAAATATCAAGATAATGCTTTGCTACTTATTATAATATGCCTTTCCTAGCCCTATGCAGCTGTTATCTGGACATTATGTTTCTCAGGAGTTTTTGTTCCACTGGGATTCACTTCATCTCACTCAAATTATAACTAGAGAACACACCTCAAACTACAGTATGTGACAGTGGTGTAGCTTTCTCAGTCGGGATCACACTCATGCACAAGTTGTCTCATGGATGACCCATAGAGCATTAATATCTGACTGACACTGTTCTTACTAGCAATGGTGTGCCGTGCCACATTCATCAGATCAAATGACCAGAGTGCCTTGACATTCTTAGTAAATAATAACGTTCCTCTTGCCATCAGCAGTACCCACTGAAGTGTCCCGGTGTGGCGAAGCTGCTCACAAGCTCTAAAATAAATGTGCTTTTTAAGGTGTTCAAAGTGTATTTACACTCACTGCTTCATCCTGTACTTAACAGACTATTTCAAAATTTTCTTGTTTGTGTATGCTCCAGAGTACAGTGGAAATTTCAAACACAAGGTGGCAGCACAATGAGGCTGATTCATGTCTCTTTTTTCTGTTGTGTGATATTATTTTAGAAATGTGAAATGAAATAATAAAATAAAATGTAGTCCACCATAAAAAGCTAAAAAGCAGTATGTAGCATTGAAATACTGTTACTATGAATATTAGGTGTGATGGTGTAAGGAGAAAAATAAAATGTATGTGACCCACTTAGTGAATATATTTAAGGTTATTGACCAGAATACAGATACACAATGTTTGATTTGTAATTGGGTAAGAAAACTGTATTTCCAGTTTACCTTTCACAACCACATTTACAAAATGCTTCACAAATATGCATACAAGTACAATAACATAAAATACAAACAAAGCAAATGTGGCCCTGATTCAGCTGATAAGATACTGAGGAGATTTTTGTGCTACGTTTGAGCTAAAACAATAAAAGCATGACCCCTGTTCATCCTGAGTCTTGAACGTACAACCTTTACTAGGATTTGGTTGCCAGACTTGTTGTGTCTGGACTACCCTGACATTTTTTAGGAAGGGAAAACCAACCAGTAATTGCTTCTGCTAACAATTACTGCCTATGTAGCCGAAGCAGGCTTATTGCCAGTAGATCCCTCATTTACGGTGCTGCTGTAAATACTCACTAGAGCATCAAATGTGTATTTATCTGCAGCTAAAAATACTCTCCCAAATACACTATTAACCCTTACTACAGGAAAAAAAATGAAACTACATTTTTGGAACCCAAGAGATACATCCACAGTGGGATGAAATGGGGTTGGGGCTGAGAGCCGCAGACAGGGTAGGGAAGTCGGTATTAAGTAAGTGTTGAGAGACAAACTGAGGGAAGATCAAAGTCAAAGTCAAAGTACTTTTTATTGGTCTCCCTAAGGAGAAATTTGCTTTGGACACTGAGCAACTTACTTAGCTGCAAAAGTTACAGACATAACGACAAGCACAAGGTTAAAAACAATTAAAGGACAACATGCTGTGTCTGTGATGCTGTGTCTTCAATTGTCTGCCAAGAAAATCTCTCATGGTTTTCTTTTTCTGGGTTTCCCTGCAGCGGACTGTGCTCAGGTGATGGTGATCCATGATGACGACAGCAGCAGGAGCAGCGATAGTGACAGCAGTATGGTGTCCATAGATAGTAGCCTGAGCTCTGTGGTCTCTCTGGACACAGACAGTAGCATCCACTTGGACTCCAGTCCGCCCTTCAGTGGTTTCTCTGATGAAAGTGTTGATGAGTATGATGATTAGCCCTTTTCTCCTGTGGGCTGTAACATGAATCTGGCTTTTTTTTTTTGGTGTTGTTTGCATTTCCTGGATTGTTCCTGGATAGTACGCAAAGTTTGGTCTCATCATGAGTCCATTAACCAGATTCAGCTAAGGTTGGTGTTTCTTTATTTTTTTTTTGTAAAATGATCAGTTGTCTTTTTTGTCTTTATTTTTAACAAAAGGAATAAAGTTTCTTCATATGTATTTTTTTACAGTCACATGTTGACTTTGTCCAAGCATTGATTCATTGTGTTTATGGATCTAAGGAACTAATAAACAACAATTAAATCAGAAGTCCCATCTGTTACAAATAGATTCAATAGGACCTGACCTTTTGTCAGAGAGACAGAGAAGGGCAGACAGACAACAGACCTCTGCTGGGAGTGAAGGCAGCATAACGCATCTTTTGTTTTTAGCTGTATTAGCGGCGTGACTTTTTGAATAGCTATTTCGGTCTGTGGACTTTTGGTGTAGCGCCATCAGCAGGTCAACGTTTTCTCTTGTCCTGTGAACTCTTTCAATATCTACTAGATGAAACATGACTTATTAATTTTTTTACTTTTAAGTTTCTGACCGAATACCAGCACAACTGACATCCCTATCAGACTCAGCTGTTTAGTTTTTGTTGAAAATTAGCATTTTCTGTTATCTGTCACACTGAACTAGCATTGCACCACTCTACAGAAGTGCAGCCTCACAGACATGCAAGGATGGCTGTAGACCTTTTTGTTCCTCATAAAGTATTACTGCAAAACATTTTTCATGGCTTTAATGTGTTTTTGTGGCTTTCAGTCAGTGATTTGGTGTCATTTTAAATAAAAACTTGAACACTTGAAACTTGCTCAAGATCCATCGCAGTGAACACCACATGAATAGTTATATTGTAAACAAAAGCTATTATTAGTACTGGATATTGTAATGGGGTGTGTACTTAACTTAAAGATGCAAAAAATATTGGTGTGGTGCTTAAATCCTTTATTTGTGGATTTCCCTTAATCTACAGTAGGAACAACCTGCCAAGTTTAGTGTTAGAAAACAACAACAAAAAGGCCAGTTGTTTAAGAAAGATGAATAATAATGTGAGGATTTTATAATTATATATACTAAGAAACATGGCCAAACTCAGTGAACCACCAAAGAGGTTTTTCATTGTTGTTATTTCATGTATTTCAGTGATGCACTGCTTTGTGTTCATCCATATGCCCATCTGGGAGTTGCCTCGCCTGGCACACGCTGCTTTGCTGAAAGACTCCTGGGCCAAGCATTAATCCCTCCCATTGGCAACACTCCAGAGTGTACCTCGTATCTTGCTGGTTCTGACTTACATAAACAAACAACTCAATGCTTTTTACTCATGAGATAATATGAGAAATGTTCAGTAAGTTTACTTTGCCAGTAAGCAAAAGCTGAGTTGTAAGCTTGGTATTTTTATGTAAGGCTATTTTATTCAGTCAGTGTGCAAGACAAAATGAAGTTTAATGTAAATATCAGCAAAGGGTATCACTTCATAAAGGGCTGTCATTCATGCCAATAATTTTATGCTATATATTAAGCCTTAAAAGTTAACGACATTGTTGACATTTGGAAAATAAAGCTACAGTAACTTCATCAATATAATATAACACATTTAGTCAACAGTCACTACTGTAGTGGGCATCACATTCAAAAATAGGTTTTACACCTTTGAAATAAACTTCAATTTGCAAAAATCTTTCATCTTTAGGTAACTACACACATGTTGTGTTGCCTAGCAACTAATGCAACAGCTCCTTGGGCTGTGAAAGCAAATGGAAGTGTGATGGCCTCAACAGTGAGATGAAGCACTGTGTGTCTTCTTACTGTAGATAGATGAAAGTGGTACTGCGTTTGTCTGTAAATCCTCTGCTTGTGCTGCACCAGAGGACTATGGCCTTTAATTGTGCCATAAATAATCACTGCATGTATTCAATACTCCAATATCCTTATGAAATACCCTGCACTTACTAAGATGCATGAGCCAATGTCCTGTCAGGTTATTTAATGGCATTCTATTAAGGAGTGTGCTGGATTTCTGGTGTCATATGTGACCATGTAAACATCCTAAGCTTTTTATGTCCAATGTTCTATAAGAAATATGTAATTTGGTGCTATGAAGAAAATTGTGGGAGTGAGAGTTTAGTTGGGTGTGTTTAAACCTTGACAGTGTTTCTGCTGGCTCACTGTCACACTGGCTTACTGGGAATAGAATGGAGCCATTGTTCATGTTAATAGTAACACCTACGTATGACAAGCCAAAATGTCTGCTGTGCTCTACTTAACTTTACCTGGGTTAAACAGAATTACAGGACTGGTTTTCAGAACTGTACTTTACTATTGGACTTAACTGCAAAATAACTTTAAAATTATAATTATTGATATTTTTTATACTTATGAATGTTAGAATTTGTGTCTATGTGTGTGATGACAGTTGTGTGAGTGTGAATGTTCTTGTTTTGATGTTGTATAGATTTAATCTTAACTCTTGTACAAGATACCTTGATCTTAATTAGACTTTCTGGATATATCAAACTTAAAACTAAGTAAACTATCAGTCCTTATAGATTATAGTTGGAAACGTAATCCTCCATTATGTTGAATTATATGCTTGCTTGTATAACAAAGATCACATCTTTTTGTATGTTTAACTAACCTTCTTAATTGACTATAACACATATAATCAGGACTGTAGCTATTGAAGACACAGAGGTCATGTCCTCAGAATTCAGAGATTATTATATGTAATTATAAAACTTGCATATGGTGGATATTTTTTTAGGCTGATTTCACTATTTTATATTATATTTCATCCCCATCTATCTCCCCCTTTCATGCCTATCCACTGTATCTATGTAATGAATGAAAAGCCCCCAAAGTAATCTTTAAAAACATTAATTAGCTAAAATGTGAAAAATAAAGACTTTATTTGTTTTTTGGTGGTGGTCCAAATTTCTGGAAACGTGACTTTTGCAGGGATATCAACTCATGACCTCAGTATTTATATAATTCTGGCTATGGTCCTGTGTATAATCAGTACACAATGACATTCATTTGTTTTCTCCAGCAAGCTTCCCATTCATTCATCCTTTCACATACAAGTATCAGCTACTTTTTCGGAAATTTCAGGAAATGACAGCTGGCTCAGGCAGTCTCATGCCAAGACAATGAATTTCAGTGAAACTGTACACTTCTTGTTTGGTGCAGATATAGGGACACCCAACATCCTGATTCATTCCAAAGGAGTTTGCCTCCTGCACTGTGGATGGCTGATGTCAGTCCATTAAAGCTGGAGTACGAGGGAAGCGTGTGTCTGTCAGGCCGTATTGCATGAGGATGACAGTGAGGGCCTGCCTCTGGGCTACAGTTGGAGTCTCTCCGTAGTCCAACCCTCCATCCGACTCTTACAGCAACCTTATGAAGTCAATAACAGCCACCCCCCTCAGATAATTACATAATTGATTATAGTAGCTTGAGCTGAAAAGGATTGGGTGATAGACAGAAAAATAATCTCCAACTATTGTTTTAGTCATGTTTCAAGCAAACATGCCACAAATTCACCGGTTCCAGTTTATCAAATGTGTAGATGTTATGTTTTTCTTCGTCATATTACAGTAAATGAAATATCTTTTTGATTTTGGACTGTTGGTCAGACAAAACAAGCTATTTAAATACTTCATACTTGGGTTCTGAGAAGTTAAATAGGTATAGGTATTAAAATCTAGAATATAATAGGCAGATTAATTGATGATGAAAATGTATGTTAGTTACAGCCCTAACAAAATATTATATATTTAAAGTTTTTACATGATCATCTAAGTGCATCCTCCGATTCCTCCCACATCTATACAATGTCCCGTTAGAAATCTTTTGTGGGGAATATCTTGCACAAAAGAAACAAACACATCCATGTTGTGTAGCTAGCTATTTATAGCCAATATATATTTTTTATACATGCACATCCTACTAACCAGTCTTGACTTGTGTGTTATATACTTTTTGTCTGTCATCTTAAATGAAGCAGAATTTTAATTTATCTCAATATTGCTTAACATTGGATGTAGCCTAATGGGGGATGAGCAAAACCCTATTTACTGTACTGCCTACTTTTCACTTTTTTACTGTGTTATTTAATAACAATCAGGATTCTCTTAAGGTGGTATTTACTGATTTCCATCGCCCTACATTGTAGCTGGGCACCTTCTGTGTTGTTTTTGTAGGAAGATGGACTCACTCCAGTATGCTCTATCCAAAAGGCTCATGGTCCATACCCGTGGTCCATCTGCCCGCTTAGTAGAAGCCAAATGTTCCTCACAGCATGATCAGGCTGAACACAGCCAACACTGATGTCACACAGACATAAAACCATAAAACAAACTCACTCAAGTCAATGTTTTTAATTAGATAATTAAGGGCGTGTGTTGCATTCCCTGACGGTCGTATATTCCGATTTTCTAACAGTAAAATATATGCAGTGCATAGAGATACAGATGATTCCGAATAGGACACCCACTATTTCTCACCGCTGTTTTCAAAAGTTTTTTTATCTGATGTATTATTAAAACAGTAGCAAACACTGTAAATGCTAAAAGTTTTAGCTAGTTACATCATGATTATGAAAGTTAACCGTTCTTGCCGTACAGTAACTGTCTGCGTACTCAATATTTCCCATTTCCATAGAAGTAAGCTGAGAGCGTTCTGTTACCAAGGAGACAGTTGAAGCCCAGACCAGCCCATTGCAGGTAAAAGTTAAAGTTAAACGTTAACTTTGATTCATGGTTACATTGAGTTGTGTGTATGTAACGTAACTAGCTAGCTAACGTTTATCATACGTTTACCACATTTTACCATGTTTTCAACGATTCCCTAAACAGCCGTAAAAGTAAGCTAAATTAGTCGCAGTTTAGCTAACGTTAGTCTCGCATTGCGAGACCTAGCTAGTTAGCTAAACAGCGCTTTAGCTAACATTAGGAGCTAGGAGGAGGGTCTGCTAACGTTAGTTAACTTACTTTAACTTGCTTTAGACACAGTTTTTGCTAGATAAGCAGTATAATGCGGCAGCATGTTGACGTTAGCCAATGCCCATAGATAATTATAGAGTCTAGTCACAATGTAGTCAGGCGCTAAATGTCATTTAACAAACTATCAACACCAGAAAAATAAACAAGACTTTAACTACAATTGCTGGGATGTGCAACTTTTCTTGTGTAATTTAATATGTCTTCTTTTAAGACAGGATAGTCTACAAAAACCCTGCAACAAAGCCAACCTCAACCCAGCCGAAGACTTCGGAAAGATGAGGAGGAGGATTATTGCTGAAGATCCAGACTGGTCTCTGAATATAGTGCCTTGTTTATCAAAACTCTGTCTGCAAAGCATCGTGAGAAACTTTGAGGGTATGCTCTTATTTTAGTACCATTATTATACACATTTTTACACACTTACTTATAAATGGAGATATGTGCAAACTTACCCCTTTTCCAGGAAAGCCAATATTTGAAGAGCTTACACCCATCCAGAAAGACTTTGTGCAGGAGAACCTGTCTACCTCCCTGCCCCTGCATGTCACAGCCAACTTGATCAGCGATGGTGTCTATTGGAAGAGGTGCTGCGAGCAGCGGTGGGACCTTTGTAACGTCTCTCATTATGGCCACAGCTGGAAACGAATGTTCTTTGAGAGGCACATGGAGACCAATATTGAGCTTTTTATCCCAGAAGTTACAGAGCCCAAGACAGTTCTAGAGATGGTACCTCTTTGTAAGAACTACATCAAGAGGCTGGACATCTCCCAACTCCTGCCACCTATCAAGGAGCCCCAGAATGAGGAGGAGGAGGAGGAATTTGGCTTAGAGATGGCAAGTGACAATGAGTATGACAGACCATCTTTAGACCACTTTGACTTTAACATCCTCCTCAACAAGCTGACAAAACTGGAAGAGCTCCATTTAGTGTACAGGGTCAAACAATGTGGTATGAACTTTGAATGGAAGATGTTTGAGATGACCACCAGAGATTGTGAGTCCCTTGCCAAGGCGCTTAAGTCCTGTATGACTTTGAAGGTGAATATTGATTCCTCGTCGTGGTTTATGTCATGATGCCTTTTGTAGCTCCTTGCAAAGTACGGAGCCTGATTATCTGTAGCATGTTTGTTTGTTTTAATTCAGCACTTGTCAGTTTCAAAGCATCATTTACAGACATTTTACTGTCATAAAACAGGAATATTGTTGGCACTACCCAAGCATTCATGCTTTATTTACATCAAAGAAAAAGACTCTTAAGCCTCTGGCTGCAACCTAAATAAGTCACTATTTGACACAAAAGTTTTGTCACATTCATTTATTACTGCATGAGAACATTGCGTATTTCTGCTTTAATTTATGTGCATGATGCAGGAACTGTACAAGAGATTGTTGGAGTTGTTATTATGCCTGCAAATACGTGATTAATCTGTTGAATATATTTTCACTTAATTGTTTAGTCTATATATATCATAGACTAAACAAACAGAGTGGTATATATCATATATAAAATAAAATAAAAAATGCACATTACAATTTCCCAGGTGACCATTCTGACCGCTTGTTGTGCCTGCTGAACATATATTTAAGTTACAATGATAAAAACAGAGAAGCAGCAAATGCCAAATTCTGTGTGATACATGACTTTTGGACTACTTAATTATCAAAATTGTTGGCAATTATTTTTTGATATTGATATTTCTTTGATATACTTTATTTTGAATCATTTAAAGCATAGCCCCTCATTGTTCTGTGTTGCTGCCATGTAAGTAGCATTTAAACATGTGGCAAGTTCATTAAGTAATAGGCAATTATTTTCAAGTCCTCTGCCCTATGGCATCGTATCTGTGCTCTTAGTGATTTAGTTTTTTGTGCAACTCACTGAAAAATCTTGCTAATCTTTATAATGCTTTGTTTCTACAGCTTCTAAAGCTCCATCAAAGCCACATTGAGGATGAAAAGTGCCGGCTGCTCGTGAAATTCCTTTTGGACCACCCGTCCCTGAGGGAGCTCGACTTCTCCCACAACCTGATCGGAGACAAAGGAGCCAGAGCCCTTGGAAAGCTGCTCAACAGGAGTAAACTGAAGATCTTGAACCTGTGTGACAATGAAATTAGATGCCCTGGAGCCAAAGCTATAGCTTACGCATTGTCCAAGAACTCCACCCTTGAGTCACTCAACCTGCGTCTCAACCGTTTGAGAGATGACGGGGGGCAGGCTATTAGCAAAGCCTTGCTGAACAACAACACCCTGCTTCACCTGCATCTGGGAGGTAATGAGGTAACTGGGCCTACTGCAAACACACTGTCTAAAGTTCTAATTCAGAGTAACACCCTGAAGAGCATCAATCTCTCCTGCAACAACCTAGGGGTGGTAAGTAAATTACTTATCTTACATCCTTACTAATAATAAATTGAATTTTAATAGCGCTTTTCATAGACTCAAAGTCGCTTTACAGGGGAGGTAAAAAATCATTAACAATGCAAAACAAGACAAAACTACATAGAACAAGACAAAACTAAACAAGATTCAGGCACAGATGAAAAGGGGAGGGGGGCGTAGTGCTACAGATAGGCAGAGGGGAAAAGATGGGTCTTGAGGTGGGACTGAAAGATTGTGAGGGACTCAGAGGTGCGGATCTCTAGGGGGAGGGAGTTCCAGAGCCTGGGAGCTGCCCTGGAGAAGGCTCTATCCCCAAAACTGTGGAGGTTGGACTTGTGGGTGCAGAGGAGACCGGCTGAGGTGGATCTGAGGGACGGTGAAGGTTGGTAGGGGGAGAAGAGGTCAGTGAGGTATGAGGGTGCCAGATGGTGGGGGCTTTGTAGGTGAGGACCAGGATTTTGTAGGTGATCCGGTGGGAGTTGGGAAACGAGTGGAGTTGTTTTAGGACTTACTATCAGTGGGGCATTAAATATAAAGGGTTACAGAGGGTGGTGCCAGAGAAAAGGCATTGTTGTCATTTACACCACAAGGGTTTCAAACTCTGTACATTGGCAATTTTAGGATAGGTGACTCAGCTTGTCAAGCTTAATTTGGCACAAACTTTTTTATTTACATTTTGTTTAACTTCAACTGAACTTCACCAAAGTCAACCTCATGCTTTGGAGATCATGTTTGTGTGTACCAAATGTTATGGCAATGCATCAAAATCAGTCTATTAAAGGATTATTTGTTCAGTAGAAAATTGATTGGCAACAACTTTGGCATAAATTGTTAAAGTAATTTTAAGCAAAAATACCAAAACTTAACTGATTCCATCTTGAAAAATGTGACTATTTGTGTGTCTTGTATTATGATAAACGTAATGTTTTGGGTGGTTTTGGACTGTTGTTTGGACAAAACAAGCATTTGAAATACTGGATAATACTAGATTACTTGACAATAAAAAGAGTGCTAAACATCCAATAGTTGTCAAGATACCGCATGGATAAACAAATGCATATTTTTCCTAAAATGAGGAGACAAAGGCAAAACAATTGAACAAAACATTGCAAGTTATCCTTTAAATTGTTTTTCTTTTACCATAAGACTGTGCACATCAAGTAAAATTTTATCAGGGGAAGCACTTTAAAACACTGGGTTATTTTAAAACACTGGTGTTTTATCCCCAAAGCATGCTAGTGCCTGCATACACATAGTACACTAATGGTAACAGAATAACTTGGAAGTATACAGCTTTTCAATTATTCATAGACGCGTGGAAAATATGCAATAATGGAAAGCTTAGTAAGTTAGTGTTGTTTCCCCGTGAGAGGAAGGTCAGATTTTCCCCTTCTCATGCTCTCTCCTCTTGAAGATTTCACCGTACAGTATATGTGACTGGAAATACACTGCGGAGGATCAAAAATCACCCACATTGCAGAAAAGCAACATGCAGTACCATCAATATCAATGACCTTGGTCTACTCTTCACAAAAATAGAATTGCCTGTTTCAGACATAACAATAAAACACAGATGACATTAACATTAAACAGTTTAGAAAGTGTGGGCTATTTCAGACAGCAAACGTTGCCCCTGGGTGATTTTTCAAGGTTATTGAGACTGTCGAGACTCCTTTTCAGGAAAGCATCATGTGATGTGTTCAACATGGAACTGCATCAGTGCCAAAAGTGTTTGTTGCTCTCTCTCTATCTGTGTGTGTGTGTGTGTGTGTGTGTGTGTGTGCAGGATGGAGGTAAAGCTCTGGAGCAGGCAATGTCTCATAACACCAGCGTAACAGAATGTGATATCTGTCTGACGGGGGTTGACAAGCAGAGCGTTTCCTTCATCAACCAGGTGGTTTGGACCAACCAGAGTTTAGAAAAAAAGAGACATGCTTAAGAGAGTAAACATCAACAGCTTCCTTTTTGAAATACAAACCCACCTTTATTATTGATTCCTGCTTCCCCGTATTCATTTAGCCACGGAGCCTGACCACTACATGCCAACTCTGCATTTAAACTGAAGTAGCTGATTTTAAACAAATTTTATTGCACCAAAAAGCACAAAGTATATAGTCCCATTGATAATATGGTAGCTAATTGGAACAATGTAAATGATGTGATTTCACACCAGTATGTCTCTAGTATAGCTTCCCTTGTTGAGCCTGTACTATAAATATAACTTTAATCAAACATGTAAAAACTACAAGCAAAAAAAAAACAGTGATTAAATGTGTCATCAGCACATTAACACATAGACCATATATCCAGTTTACAATACACAAAGTATCACATGCTGAACTTTTCTGGAATGTGGCAATGATTGTCATAAAGTAATTCTTGAAACATTTTTGTGAGCATTTCAATTTATTGAGGAGCCTTTTCTTCCATTTGGATACACAGATTTGGTATTCAGTCCATATGTAACATCAAGGCAACGTTGTGGTGGTGTTGGAATACAAACAGATTTGTGTTGTTTTTTAAACCTCTAATCTACTGACTAATAATATAGTAATAACACATTTGCTAGGCATCAACAAAACATCTTTACTCTAATTAATTTTCAAAATTGCTAATTGTTTCCTAGAATCATATGAAGAGAGGAAACTCTATTCTATAAGTAGATGGTGGAGTAGCACATAGAGAAATCTACATATCATAGAATACTGATATTCTTTAGATCAGAAATAACTATCAACAATCACCCAACCATTTTTCTGTTTTGACAACATTTTTAGTTAAATAAAGTTGTATCAAATGTGATTGAACAATGTAAACATTGGTTTAAAGGGAAACAAACATTGAACATTGGCTGTGTTGCATGAACATTTTTACAGTGGATTGTATTGCCATTTGTAATTTAACAAACTTACCATTTAACATCTGCACATCAAAAATGTCCCTGCTTCAGTGTGTGCGACAGATTTAGCAAAGCACAAGATCCACATGGACAGTCATTCTAACCTCTCGTCTCTATTTTATGTACAGTACAAATCCTTTCTGCCTTTACAGTCTTGAAAATCCACAGTCATTTAAATATAAAAGACAAACCCCCCAGAGCATTCTTGAGTGAAAGAGTACATATCATAACAACCTAAACTACTTAATACACATGATAAAGGGTTCAGTACTTTTTATGACAAAAGCATTTATGCAAACAGTCGTCTATGGAGAAAAAAAATCTAGTTATGAACCTTCCAATCAGATTTATAACTATTTTGAGTGTGTTTTTTTGTCACTGTTGTTATGTAAACATTGCACTGGTAAACACATTTGTCTACACATGACTATGTATGGATCACAGTGAAGCCATCTGACAGGCTTGTTGGCTAATCATGAATGAGAGAATCTGATAACTTCAGTATGAAACAGTGACTAAAATCCAAAATCATTTATAGATTTTACATTTTTAATCCCTTGTGGAGTTGCCTTCTCTTCCTTGTGGTTTCCTTATGTTCTACACTTTACCCAACAGTACATGGTTCATAATTCCCTGCCTTCTGATTAATGCATGCTAGCATATAATCCAGCCCTTCATGAGAAATGAAATTAATGAATTTCAATCCCTGCGTCTTGTTTGGTTTTCATGCTAAAATGTTGTGTATGTTGCTCAAAAAGGTTGCGTAGTATACCCCTCATTACCATAAAAGGGATAGTTTGACATTTTTGGAAAATATGCTAATTTGTTTTCTTGCTGTAAATTAGATGAGAAAATCAATACTACTTTCATGTTGATTTTACCTGCTGTAAAATAACAACTTGTCCTTTCAGTTTTTGTACAGAATAAACAAACCAGATAACACATGTTAAATAGTGAGCTTTAGAGGTGCTTAGAGGTGGATTTTATTCAGACACAGCCAGACTAGCTGTTTTCCCCGTTTCCAGTCTTTGTGCTAAGCTTACCTGCTGCTGGTGGGAGCTTCATATTTCAGATATCAGAGTGGTATTGATTTTGTCATTTAACTTTCTGCAAGGACGCAAATAAGTGTATTTCCTGAAATGTCTAGATATAAACAATTTCTTGAACATTATATGAGCGATCTAAATACATAAGTATTATGAACATGAGGACCTGGAGTAGGTTGCCCCAGCTGTTCAAACTTGCCTGTATAAGTGTTTACTGAGTGGGATTACTGAGATTTACACATCACTAATTAACTAGTTCTTAAGTAGAAAGATTAGTTGTTAATACATATTTTTACCTATTATCTGCCAGGTGTAACTGTAATTGCACTAAACTAATTTCTTAATTCCTAATCTATTCATATTGAAGAGTAACAGAGGTAATATGGAATATGGTCCGCAAACAACACTTGACTGAAATGCTGTATAATGCTTTATTAATAATATGTAAATAAGGCAATATACCATGTGTCAATAACTAAATGACAAAATAACATTTAGCTTGTGTAACATATAGAAGCTATGTTACCAATGTTAACCAATTTGCACAATACAAAGGTCTTTACTTGCTAAGACTTTTCTCAAGTTCTAATGGTTCAGGTTAAGTACATCACTAGTTTAAAACTATTCAGGTGGTACTAAGAACTTAGAAAGGACCAAGAAATGGATTTATAAATAGCTGGTGCAACCAAAATCCTCGAGAGGAGCAGATATCTAACATGATTCTCTGTTGTATCTAACCTGCTTCTGCACCTCTGTCATCTGGAATGGGAACATTAGTAATGTTATGTCACTTTTGTTTACCATCATGTGTTTGCAAACCCCTCATTTAATAATGATTTGGTTATTATGCAGCTAATCCTGGCAGAAAAATTTAAATAGCTCAGTTCAGAGAAAGGAGTGATGATCAGGTTTTAGGATATTGTTGTAGCATAATCTTTGCCGTGTATACTATCCTGAGTTCGAGGGGCTTGCATAGATGACCTGTGAGTTGTGATACCAGTTTAAAACAGTTTACATAATGCTTTCATGTTAAACTGTCTGTTGAATTAAACATAAGTTTGATACAATTTGTTTATATCATGCTTCACTTCCTTTGACTGTTGTTAGTCTAGTATTGCTATAAAGATAGTCCGCAACTCCAACATTTTTTTTTGGGGGGGTGGGGTTTCCCTTTATTCAATAGTGACAGTGGATAGATAGGAAGGGGGGAGAGAAAGAGAGGGCATGACACGCAGCTAAGGGCCGCAGGTCGGATTTGAACCCGGGCCGCTGCAAAGGACTCAGCCTCCAATGAGGCGCACGCTCTTACTGGGTGAGCTACAGCTCCAACCTTAACATTGAATGTAATGAGTGTGGCTAATTGGTCACAATTGTGCAGGCTCATTATTGTGTAACAGGAAGTCACAGAAAGTGTCTGACCACAGGCAAGATTCAGACATTTAATATTCATGGACATTTTCATGGTCTTAATGGTGGAGAATGATCTGTCCATGCCAGTTTATCTTTCACTGCTTTATCTCCTGCACATGTGTGGAACACATCCTCCAAACAAAGATTATAAACAGACCTACCAGGGTGGGGTCCGCAGCTATCAGTGAACAAATCCAGTCCGGAGTATAATCAAGCCTTAAAACACTGCATGCACTCACTTGAACGTACTTATTTTTTTTTCTTTAAAGTAATCCTGTCTATTATTAAAGCTGACACTATCAGTAGTGAATCCAGGCCTCTGCCTATTTCTAGCTTCTTTGATGGCCAGCTCTCTGGCTGTCTCTCTGATATACAGTACGTCAGCAGCAGTATACGAGAGTTGTGTTATATTATGAGGAAAATCATCTGAAACCATTTAGGGCCTGCTTCTTAAAAGCTTGTGTATTTTAAACAATTTTCATTTATCCTATGCATTGTACATAATGTGCTATTAGGAGTGTATATTCAACTTGTTTTAATGGGAAGCTGTTGAGATGAGATGATGATTGAGTAATGTTAGCTTATGTTCATTTGTAACAGTTGATGGCTAGGCACTTAAATAAGGAGGTAGGCTGAATGAAAATAATATATAAATGCAGTATATAGTAACAGAAGAAGTGTTGATTCAGTTTGAAGTTTTTGTGTCCTTCAGCCCTCCTGTGCTAAATTATTCATCGACAGCGCTGCTATATTTAGCAAGCTAGGAAGTATAATGTCATCGCAGCCAAGCCGATTTCAGCTAACTTGATATTTCAGCCACTGCATCAGACATTTATTTTTATATTATGGAAATGTATTCCATTTGAAATGTATTTCCATGAGCATTGACTTTGAATGAACAGATTTAAATCAGCCAGTATCAAAAGGTTTCACATGCAGATGTTTAGATCATTAGATCAGGCCTTGGTTAACTTTACTTTGTAACAGCCATTAGACATGTATTTTGTTTCAACAAAAATATTTAGTCTGCAATTTGCAAAATGCATTTCCGTCATTATTCATCCAGTTGACTCACATGAAATCATCACTCACATGATGTGTGAGTCTATGATTTTCACCAATATTTCTTTATTTCTCATTCATGTGACCATTAATTGTCATATCCCTTTCATTTCTTGGCAATTTCTCAGGCTTTCGCTGAGTCAAACCCCATTTTAGGCTTCAAATTCTATAAAGTGTTACTTGTCTGTGTAAGATCTACAAATATGGTATTTACAGTGGGATGTGACTTCCCTGGTATTCCTTGGTTGTTTGACTTGTGCCCTTATGGATGCTGTAGGACAGTACATGACACTTTAGCAATTTGTCATTTATAGCCACATTGTATTTTAAACAACAGTCTAAACAATAGCATCAAGTCTGTCTTTCCCTGACTTATTGACCGTACTGTAAGGACTTTTCCAGATATACTTTTTCCTGTTTGAGGCTACAGTATCTTTAGAAACGTGAACAAATCCTTGTTTGTGGTTACCTGCAGATGACTTGTAACTTCTGTTGTAAAACGGAGACTTAAAAGTCCTTGTTAGCTCAGCCCTGGTGTGAATAGGTTTCTCACTCTGTTCCTGTATCATTATATGCTTTGCTCAGTCTGGCAGCCGTGGGTCATAGAGAAGTTTCCACACAGGAGCCGTTTCTGTGAAGGGAGCGGTGGTCGTGGTTGAGGCAGCCTTCATTGCGATGTACAATGAGCACTGGGTGGTATAGAGCGTCCTGGTAGGCTGGAGGGTTCTCCTCACCGGCCTGCTGGCCTGACAGACAGTTTGTGCTTTCTGTGGGGCAGGACCGCTCATTCAGGCTCCCACTGCTCCTCCACATGCAGCTCCGCCTGGAGCCGTACAACCGGCCCAGCGAAAAGCGGCTGGCGCTGAAGGGGATGCGGGGGCTTCCCGTGTTGCAGATGCTGAGGGCGCTGCGAGAGAAGATGGAGGAGCTGCTGATGGCACGGTGGCAGCGTTCACAGTTCTGCCTGTAGCTACCATAGCTTCCACATACGGAGTAGTTGTTACAGCTCTCTGAGAGCTGGGACAGGTCCATGAGAACTGCCTCTGAGTAGCTGGGCACCAGCTGCTGGTTGGAGCGGATGTGCCACTCCAGCTCTGTGCTGTCAATTGTGTTGACTCGTGGGATGTGTCTGCATTGCGGCCGCTCCTCAGATGGTGTTACTGGCACATAGTCAAAGCCAAACAGCTTCTCTACATGGTAGTGTACACAGGCCGTGCGGTACTCTGTCAGCACCCGCAGAGGCCAGGAGAGGGTGAAAGCCGCTGCCACCCAGAAAGTGGAGTTGGCTGCGTACCAGGGAAGGTGATTAGGGTCAGAAAAGGCAATCATATACTCCTTAAAGTCTACATTCTTCAGGTGCATCCCCTCACGGGCCTCCATGTAGTCATCCAGGCCCTCGTTCTCTGTGAAGAACCTGGCCCGCTGGGTTAGGTAGGAGTTCTCTGACTCTACATTGGCAAAGCTAAAGCACTTAGTGAACCTCAGCCTGGTGATGGGGAAGTCCTCCAGGCCCAGCAGTTGCTTAGCAATGTCCTTAACCCCGCAGTTCCCATAGTCAAACTCTGCCTCAGCCACGTGGGTGTTGACTCGCTCGTGGTAGACTTGAGTGGTGGTGTAGGCATCTCCGTTACGGTAGCGCGTCACCTGCCGTGTCCTCCTGATATAATGGTAGCTAATGGCCTTCCACCAGATGCAGGGCGTAGCCTGCTGCATTCGCTGGATGCGCTCCACCACACTGTCCACATCCACCTTGTACTGCAGCTCATTCCTGGTGTAGCAGTGCCAACACTCCACCAGGTAGACCACATAGAGCATGACCAAGAAGGCCAAAGGGATGTAGATGTAGCCATTGGAGCAGGGACTGTCATGGTACATCATAGACTTTCCTTTGTAGGCGCTGTCGAAGGAGAGCCGTGTCACCTTGGTCACCTGGCACCAGGCCATCACCCCAACGCAGCCATACATCAGCAGGGACAACAGCAGGCATTTCCAGTGAGTTTCCTGACACAAGGATTTTGTCAGGGATTGTTTATGGGGCCGCTGCTACAAAGAAGATGAGAAAACAGCAATAAGTCACTGGAACAATGCTGTCAATATATTCTGTTTAGATTCTTTCCTAGAAGTAAATGGCATATCTGTGTGTATTCCCATAACAATTTCTCAAAATACAAAACTTAAAGCAATTTTTATTATTACGTGTAATTACACTTTTTTTTTTTTACAAAATAAAAGTTGAACATAAGTATTACCTAAATATATGTTCAGTATGAAGTTAGAACCAGTTAAAAAGTAAAGGCTCATGCGTATAAAATATTTAAGAAAAATATTCTGCGTTGTAAGTGCTTTGGCATAGTTTATGCATGAGCCGTGAGGCTATTTCTCATGCCTTGGTCTTTGCTTGTTATAATCAAAAGACTCACCCACTCTTATAATTTTAAGAAAAATCACTGATTATTGCAAAAGTAAAATATTAGATAGTATGCCTTGATGTCAGTAAGGAGCACTGTGAGCTCCTGTTAGACTGGTGTGTGGGTGTGCACCTGGCCATGGTGCATGTGTTTACATAAATATGATATTAAAAGAATAGAAAATAAGTAAAAGAGAAGAAATATTCTGAGGGGTAGATTTCACATTTAATGTCAAGCCAGCCAGAAAAAAAGCAGTCATTTGACTCTGGCAGCATAAAGCTGGTGACACCTTTATCACCACAGGGCACAGCAAACCCCAGTGCCTGCATTAAGAGCTAGTCACGCCTTTTGTGAACGCTGCCACACAAACCTGGCAGATATTCAAAAGCCCCAGGAAGGATGAATGAAACAAAATTAAGTCAAAGAATTTGCCTAACAGATATTGCGTTAGGGCAGAGCTGACTGCATATAGACATAAAACACTTTTACTGTAGCAGCACTGATTCAGGTAAAGACAAAGGTTATCCTCTCCATTCTTAAATAGGTCAGCCCCTGGATAAGGGCGACCACAACTACCAGTCTCACTGCATTGATGAATTGACTTCAGTATAACAGCCCTGTGCTCTTCAAGTGACAGACAAGCATAAATAATATATGTTTTTTCTCCATAATCATCTTCCCCACCTTGGCCCCATGGTCCCCAAGTCCCTTGTTAACCCAAGGCTACACCTCACGGGGTAAAAGGGATTAACATTGAAATTCCCCATTGAGATTAACCTACTGCAGAAGGACTATTTACTCATTAGCATACATGTACATGCTCGATAGCTATAATCAATACAACGTGACATACTTTGTGGCTCATGTTACACTTTCCAGCCTCTGTTTAAGCAGCTGGAATGATGACTGTTGTGACAATTGTGTAATAGGAAAAATTTTTTGGAAACCAGTTATACCTGTATATGCCAGACGTGTCGTTAAATGAAAGCAAATATAATTATGAAACAGCAATCATATATCAAAATTTGCAGGTATGTACACCAAATTCAATTTCACACCAGTTTCACCCTTGACTTAAAGAATTACACCAAGACAGGCATCAGCACAAACACAAAATACACAAAAATACTGAATCAGCAAGTTTTAGGCTGACTGGATAAATAACTTCAAAATAACATAAAAACTACCTGCTTGAGATCAACAGAGGTGTTCATTAGGCCTATGGATGGCAAAAATGGAAGTAGGTGACTCACAACATGAACAGTGGTGTTGACATTTTTGATACATTAGACAAAGCCATTCCTGTGGCCTGGTTGAATAGCATGAAAGACCTCTTATTAAGCATACGGGGGGGAAATGACTCACGCATTTGTCATGAAGGGACATATATATGATCAAATTCCTTTATTTGACATTTTTATGCACCACATAAAAACAAAATTATGTTTCACACAGATACTAGTTAATAAATAAATCCGTGCAGACAGAAGACTTTTAAATTCTAAACTCATAAATAAAAGCACTTAATAAATAAACTAAGATGCTAAAATGAGCACTTAACAGATGAGATGAGAGAGGAAAAACACCAGTATGTTTGATTCACAACGTGGACTTAAAGCTTTAGCTCGTATCTTTTTTAATATTAATGAACGTCTGTTGCATTCAAGCCATTGCCAAATGACTGAGTTGATACAAAGTTAATTAAGACTATCAACTTCTCTGTATGTCTCAGCATGGCTGTGTTTAGAAATTGTTGTCATCTGGCGACTTTCGTGCACAGAAACTCGAGTGACTGTAATAACCTCTTCTGACGAGTCCATCGTGTTTTTGTAATACTCCATGTCCTCCTTGGCTACTAGTAACTTTATGGGGGGGGGGGGGGTGGATTGGTGGGAGTGGGGGATTTCAGAAGGCTTGTGTCATGTGGATGCAACAATAGTGGTGTCATTACTTAGAATTCATCAAGGGGGCAACAGAAACTGCACACTATGGCTTTATTGAGGCACAAAAATTAATATTTAAGAAGTTGCAATGGAAATTGTTTCCAAAATAAGTGTCATTTTAATGAGCTCTGTGGAATTTAAAAGCTGCTTCTAAATTGTACCAATACAGCTTTGTATTTGACACAATAATGGTGTAAAATTGTGTAAAAAGTCACTGAGGTTGCAGCTGGAGGCTATTATTTATTTATATATTTTTTTGTTATTTGTTTGCAATTTTGTTGTGTCTTTTATTAGATAGGACATGTAAAACTCAACATATTGAGAGAAAACAACTATTATTTTGCATGTTTATATCCCAATTTAACTTTGTGGTTTTCAGTAATGTCCGTTGGCTTTGACTAATACACTTTACATTATATGGATGCTTTAACATTACATTTCTCAAATAAAAGAGCCTTGGGATAGAATGAAAGTTGTTGTTTGAGGGATACAATCCATAAAACAACCTGTTATGAAATAGTATCAATAATATTTCAAAACAAACATTTCAGTAAGAACCTTGAAGACTGGAAAAACTTCACAATTCATGAGACCACTGTGGTGCCTTTAACTAAGTGCTTCTCACAATCATGGACACTTTCTCTTGACATAATAAGACCAGCAGGGATTATATAAAAATGCTCTTGTGTAATGGATATGTAACTTATCCAACATGTGTGTCTGAAGGGGGAGTAAAGGATCCCTAATTAATTGAATCCCTATTTCCCCATGAAGCATGCACCTTTAGTTGTGAGTCTGTCTGTTTTGATGGTGTCAATACAATCTAGGGATGTTGACAGCAACAGATTATGGTTGGTTATTAGGCTCTTATCATTTTGCGTCTGTCCTCACAGACAGTTTAGCTCAATAGATTTCTTTGTCTTCAAAGTAGCAAACCTACATCAATATTGTTGCTGTTAGGCCATGATCAAATTTTGTGTCTTTTTTAAGAGTCTAAAAGTTGAATAGGGCACTTTTGTAGTTAAAACAAGCTGGCAGCATTTAGGTTGCAAAAAGCAGCCAAGAGCATCTTTTGTTGCTATAACAACAGATACTGCTACAGTGTCCAAGAGTGCTATTTGGAGCGATGCTAGATAAAAGAAAGTGGTCGAACGATCTAGAGAATGAATGGAGAGAGCAAGCAGCGCTACTACAAATGTTAGTAACGTTAGATAAAACACCTTCTCCATTTTTTCTTGTTGTTAAAGAAACAAAAAGTCTCGCTACGCTGCTTGTTATTGGTCAAGGCGTTAGGAGGCCTTAGGAGTTTTCTTTTCTTAAAATAACTATGTGTAAACATTTGAAGGAAACCGCCATTCTTGTATTCTGTCATTGTAACAGTGACAGTGAATGATACGCTATTAGACTTTCAGTTTTTTCAGGACCCGTTTTGACCCTTGCTCGGACCCACAATAGGTCCCCGAACCCCATTTTGAAACAAACAGGAGTACATCCATGAATGTTCACACTTTCGGGTGCGCGCTAATAAATACATTACTGCATATTAGGCAATCAATACAACTGTAGGCCTATTAATACAACTAGCCTAATTCCCAAGTGCTGCGTGAGCTGGCCCCAATGAAACCCATATCTCCAAAATCTGATGATTTTTGTGAGATTATTGGGGGTTCCACTGTGATATACGTATGTCACACTAATTAAAGTGTGAATTTGCCCGACATGCATTTGGGTAAAGAAATTGGCCTTCAAATGGTAAACAATGTGTCCTCACCTCCTCTCGGGGGCTGTCCGACTCCTCTTCGGGGACGGTGGTGGTGCTGCTTTCACTGCCCGTTGCAGCCGATGCTGGGGACATGATGACAACAGTACGTAAAACGGGTCATGGATCTCCTGATGGGATGGGGGGTTTCCAAATCAGGGTGAAAGATAAAAACACTAAAAACCTCTCTGTGCACCATCCAAAAGAAACCCGGCCGGCCGGAGCCCAACTAGATCCACTCAAAACATGCATCATCCCAGCATCTTCCAGGTGGGCAGACCTCGCTGGGTATCGCCTACGGGAATCCGGTTATTGTGCCTCGGAAGCCGAGCAAAATAGGTTGAGACTCCTCTCGCGATGCAACGACTAGGTGCTAATAAGGACTGCTGAAAGGAATGCAGTGTAAGAAAAAGCAAAAAGCAAAGGCAGCATCTCAGCTCCTCTCCCTGTAGGCAGTACCCATGGCAGCCAGTGAAGCTGTGAAGCAAGACAAAGAGTACAGGCAGCTGCACGTGTGCAGCCACCCCAACACCACAGTATAAATAACACACACATTCCTGTTGGAGTATCACAACACAGAGGCGGTGCTGCAGAGAGGAGCCCACCCCCTGCGTCCAATTAGCTGCATGACCTTCTCAGAATTGAACCAATTATGCTAATAATATCATTTAAAAAATATTATGATATACGTATTACTGTAAAAAACAATAAAATGTTGGTTACTGCAGAATGAAACCGCTAAATAGGCTTAGCTTGACATTTTTCTCATTATATATTAAAACACAATGCTCCACCACCACAGTAAACTCACAATTGAACATCACATACACACTAGTTCATAGGGAAACACAATATAGTACATTAGTACATTAGGCCTGCAGCCATTTAGTGATGCTCATTAAGATAAATTATTGATACATAATTTTAAGCAACAGTTTACAGTGAGGTAAAAAAAATGTTGGGGCAAGACGTGCCTTTCAAGGTACTGTTGTTTGATATAGATGTAAACTGTAGAGTCAGAACCAAACGGGTCCAAACACTGAAGATTTGTCAAAGTATGAGTGGCTCATGAAGTTGTGTATGTTTTTGTTATAGTGACATATTTTGTCACCTGTAGGTAATATTTAATCTTTGTTCTGCTGTTTAATTACATAAACATTGACTAATCTTACTATATTCTGCACAGAGCATTTTAAATCCTTCCATTTTATCCTCTTTAAGATTGTAAACCGTCTACTTACAGATTTTTAATATTACAGAATATTCCTTTTTTATTTAAATAGAAGAAAAAACAAGATGAAGAATAAAATAATATTTTACATTCCTGGCATTTCTGTTTCTCCTTTGTAGACAGCACTATTTACACAGGAACCCTTTACCTTACAATTCTGGCACACAAGTTCCTGTTAATCATAGCCCACTGTATGGACATTGGACTGGACTGCTGGCATAAAATGGAATAAGTAAACACAACAGTAGATGACTTGAAAACAGATGGTGGCTCTTGGCAGCAGTAAGGCTCTGACAGTATTGTTTTATAGACTATATACAGTATATGTTGAGTCTGGCCCACAGCAGTAGGCTATGTAAGTGAGCCCTCTAATGGCCAAACCACAACAAGCATTTTTATGTTGGAAAAGGAAACAAGAAATGATAACTGGGTTATTCCTGAACTTTTTGGGAGGTCAAAAATTGCAATTTTATACTCTGCTCTATGTTTTATACTTTCCTGTATACAGGCCTCTGCCCAAGACAGGAAATACAAGACAAATAGGAGCATTTTGTCCCATCTTGAGTGAGATAAATTAAGTTATTGTTTGAATATCAATGGAAAGATACTGAAACTGAAACATTGCATATATGTATTGTTTTGACATTGCAGTTGGTCCTAGACCAGGCTCATAGCACAGCACAGCACTAATGACCATTCAGTGTCACGGTCAAATTAAATTGGACAAGCTTTACATTAACCTGCTTGTTCATGTTTTGCAGCTTCTCAAAAAAAAATAGCCTAAAATCCTTTGTATAATAACGTGTTAAACGTGTTGGTTTCATGCTGCAACCAGTGACAAGCCTGCTATAGCAAAGATTAGGACTTCCGGTTATGACTTAAAACAATAAAACTTATGTGGTGAAGAATACAGTTTACAGAAGGGAAGGAAGCTTAAGGGAGAAAGTATTTGGTGTGTTATTTTGGTGAGCAAATTAATAAGACTCCATACTTGGACTTAAATAATTAGACTTAAAGTCACAAACACAAGGACTTGAACAAGACTGCTGTGTCAGACTGGAGACTTGACAGCAACAACAAGTCTCAAGTTATAATACTTACCTTGCATGGCCCAGTCATACAGGTTGAGCATTTAACTATCAAGCATTTAAGACAACTTTGTCCAAGCTATGTAAAAATAAAAACGCTAGAGGAAAATATCACGTTCCACGTTAAGTTTAATGGCACAGACTGATTTTAGAAGTATGCATTGCGTGACCTCATAACAACATAGGCTTGATGTTCACTGTAATGGATTAAACAACTCAAGCAGGGCTGAAGCCTGAGGTCATGAGTTCATGATTTTTATTTTTATTTTCAAATTTTATTGAATCCGTTGACTGTTCAATTGTATGTTTTGTAATTATGTAGTATGTTTTTATTTGTTGGCATTGTGTATATTTAAGATTTGCACCTTATTGATATTTTATATTTGCACTCTTTCCTTTTTTATACAGCAACTGCTGCACAAAAGTTCCCTTAGGATAAAGCTCTATCTTAAGAAAATGAATGAAAATCAATGGCTGTCAAAAACGTATTGCAAAATGGTTAGTTATGATTTAAGTATAATATTTTGTATGTTTTTTAACACAAGGCTAGTAACAGGTCGTGGTATATTTTAATAGTTTTATTTTGAAATATTTTTGAAAAAGCTCTTCCGCTGTTATTGTTGGACCTTGACGCTTTTCCAGTTCAAGTGTGTGTGTGTGTGTGTGTGTGTGTGTGTGTGTGTGTGTTCGCGCGCACTGGGGATTCCCCCGCGTGACAAAAACAGCTTCGCCTTTCACATGTCAGCTTATCGCCTTTCATTGCTCATATGCTCTCCGCCTGGAGCTCATGCTGTTACCGGATATCTAGACGACGGGCGACCGTTTCGCCTCTTTTCGCGTGTTTCTAACACTTCACGTTTGGAATGAACGTACAACAGTTTGAAACTTTAAAAAAACTAATAATTGATCAAAAGTGGAGGCCTGTTGCTGTAAGGCAATGCATTATCGGTTAGGGGCATGAAACGAAGCGGCTCGTTCCTCTGGTTTCACAAAGGTGCGGTGGTTTTCTTAGGTGTCAGTATCCTCGGAGTCCGGTCACATCACCGAGCGGCGACAACACCCGCTAGTAGCCTTTAAATCCTCGAGGAAGGAGGGAGGGGGAAACCCAGCGAGGCCACCACCATCATGGCGAGCGACGACTGTAGGAAAGATGACTTGCTGGAGGATAACCGCACAGATTCGGGTATTGACTCGTATCGTTCCATACTGAAGTCGGAGGAGCACCGGGAGTCGAGCGCCGACTTAATTGGGCCAAGGGACAAGATTTCCACTGGGGAGGAGCGGCTGGACTCAGCCTATGGCTCCTCGTCCATCACGGTGGAGAGTTTATCAGAGATAGTTGGGGGATGCACGCTGTCCAGCGCCAAGGAGGAGCAAGCACAAAGCTCTGAACTCTCGGAGCAGGAGGAGAACTTGCTCACAACCATAACTGAAGATGGAGACACGTATGTTTGTGTTTATTTTCCCAGTTTCTCATGTAAATGCAAACCTTTTCTGAGCTTGCCTTGCTCTTTGCTTAATGGCCCCCTGTTGCATACTGCTGGATGAAGTTTAGTCATGGTGCTTGCCATAACTGTTTCTCTCAGTCTGCAGTATCCCAGAAATAACAAAGTTAAAAAGAGAGGAAATTTACTTTTTCATTTATCTTTTTTTTTTATTTTTATCAGCTCTCAAAAATATATTTTCAAATGTTCCACCCCGTTCTGTCTGAGCATACTTATGTTGTAATTAATTGCCACTGTCTGTTGCTTTCTTTAACCATAGTGGTTAGAGCTGCACTTAGGCCCACTAATTATTTTAATCATCCATTAATGTTTTATCAATAAAATGTCAGAAAATATTGAAAACTCACTAGTTTTCAAAGTCCAAGAGGACAACTTTAAATGTCTTGTTTGGTCTGACCAACAGTCCAAAACAGATTGTTATTCAGATTACAATTAGGCCTATATAAAACAGAGAACAGCAGATCTACACATTGTTGCTTGAAAAATTGCCCTAAATTAAATTCTGTTGTTTCAGCTCTACTAGTGGTGCAGAGAGCATACATTCTTTTTTTCCCACTGGAGATTATGAACTTAAAACACCCATAAATGGAAGTAAATCACATTGAACTAGAGGCACAGTTCTTCCTGTGATACTGGTTTTGAGGGGGATTTCACAGCAGTGTGATATTGCAGACTTTTTTAATGAACTTTGTCCTTTTCATGAATGTGGACGGACTCCTGTGATCCGTCTCAGCGAGAAAACAGAAGTGAAACAGATAAGCCTGGACTTCCCCATGCACCACAGACAAAGCACATGTGTGAAGCAGCAGTGTGGACAGTCAGCTTTTGATCCAAGAAACTTGTTGATCAGGATAGGACAGTATGTGCATGTTTTTGTAGGTGGATCCTACAATTCAGTAGCTGCTTCCTTTTCTTTTTCTTTTATCACAGTTGACATCAATAAATGTCAGTTGTTACTTGTCACAGTGGCTGTTTGCTACTGTTCATTTCTCAGTTTGAGTAAATGAAACTGCTGCTTTTTGCACACAATCCAAACCTCCACACGTCTTATCAGCCCATGTTTCTTTTGTGACCCACTCATCTTTTGATGCAAAGTCATCAGTCTGTTTTGACGTGAAAGCAGGCCTGCTAATGACTCCTGCAGCCTCTCAGTGATGGATGTAGTCCCAGCATTGTAGAAGTGTTGTTGTGTCTCTGACCTCTTTTCATTTCCGCTTGCTGGTTGTTAGGGCCACATGGTTTCATTCTCACACCCTAACTATAGATACCTGGGAGGGGAAAAACACCTGAAACACACCAAACTGTGCTCCTCAGTCTGAGAGAATCATGCAAACATGACCCCCCCCCCCCAACCCCGTGTTTTTTTTTAAATTCTTATTCATTCAAGTCTTACTCAAACCAGGAAGTCCCTTTCACACTATGAGAGATTTGCTGACAGCAGACGCATTCTTGGTCCGCGGACTATTAAATTAGTCAGTAATGACATTAAACTGAGACAGTTTAATGTGATACTTGTGTATACTTATACCAATGTTGGTATAATTTATTGATGGATTCATTTTCATTTAACAGATATTTTAATTAGGCTTTTTTTTCAGTTCAGCTTTTTTATGGATTAAAATATATATACGGTTTAAAAAAGTAGATTCTATGTACTAGTAGTATTACGCAAATTGGTTCAGTTTTTTTAGAGATGCAATTAAGGGTGAATATTTTTCTTATTTAATTGATTAACGGTTTGGTCTATAGCGGGGAAATTTTCCCAGAGGCCAAAGTCAAATTCAAATTGCTTGTTTTGTCAGAAAAACAGTCAATAGTTTAAATATGTTTGGTTTACTTTAAAGGAGCAGTGTGTACTCTATCTGTAAAGTGTTTCGAGATAACTCTTGGTATGAATTGATACTATAAATAAAATTGAATTGAAATTGAAGTGTGTAGGATTTAGGGGGATCTATTGGCAGAAATGGAATATAATATTCACAACTATGTTTTCATTAGGTTTAGTAATGAAACTAATAATTGCTGTTTTCATTAGCTTAGAATGAACCATTTATATCTACATAGGGAGCAGGTCCTTTTCTACGGAGTCTGCCATGTTGCACCACCCTGTTTCTACGGTAGCCCAGAATGGACAAACCAAACATTGGCTTGTTGCGTTTTTACCATAGACCATATAAAATAGGAAGGTAGTCTCCATGACGTCACCCATAGGTTTCTGAAGATCCAAAAGGAAGCTTAAAGTTTATGCTTGCTTCCTGGGATGGCAGCCACCTGTCACTCAAAGCTACACACCCTTAGTTATGCAAAACCTTAATATAATTTTAATAGGTGAGGTATAAAATGATTCACGCCCTGTACAGTTGTCAGGAAGGGGTAACTTAGCAATAGAGACTGAAACAGTTTTTTGTACCAGGCTGTAAACAGGTTTATTTCTGCTGTCCACTTGGGCATTTTAACATGGGGGTTGGTGGTGTTTGACCCGCCTTATGAGCCAGCCTCTTCTGCGTCAGCTTCATTTTTCAACACTGGAGGTTTCTGTTAGGTTTTTACGTTATTTTACGTATTAATTAACACATAGCTACTGTATATAACCAGTAGCTCTTTTAGAAAATATTTCTATATTATGTCAGAGCGAGGTTTCCTAACCCGTAACAAACAATTGGTGATGTTGTTGTGGTGGTATACTCGCAGTAATTGCCAGAAAATTGTAGAACTGTCTAAATCTTGATAGTATTTTAATCTTATCATATTTTGTCTTACCCTTTGATTCCATCTGCTAATATTTTGTGTCCCAATAAAATCTTTTAAAACATATTTTCAATAATTAACAGTAGTTGACTTAATTCCACTTGTATAATTAAATTAACCTTAAAAATTAAAAAAAACAAGGCTATTTGCAGTCTTGTTTTGTATTTTTTTTGTATGTTTATAGTCATTTAAAAACAAAAGCACATAATTGTCTCTGGGTGTAAAACAATGCAAACAAAACATTATGCAAGATGTTAAAGTAGGATTTATTGATCAACCAGTTAAAAGGCACAAGTAATGTATCGCCCATTGCACCGTAATTGCAAAAAGGTATGTGTTAAATCCATTAGACAAATTACATTTGTTATTAATTTGCTGATGATTAAGTGATTTATATACAGTCGTTGCAACATTATCACAATGAAAACTACTGTTAAACAGTTTGAACGTCTATTGTAATATTTTACTGAATGAAAAGTCTGTACAGTGACATTGTGGCAACCGTAGATAAAAATCTTTTTATCTTTTTGGTGGCAACATTTGATTCCACACTGTGTCTATCTCTGAATAGTTAAATAACATTTTTACAGTACACTGTATGCTTTCAAAAATAACATTTTCATGCTGCTTTGTGACTAAAAATCTGTTTCAGCTTTCAGCCTGACATTTGACAAGTAACTTAAAGCTAAACTTTGATTTGAATCCGTTATATGTTGTTCTAGTTCAGTCTAAATTAAGCACTAATGCCATTTCCTGCTTTTTGCACACACATGTTTGCTACAACTTCCCACTCAGGTTTTGAGGTTAGTGTGTTTTTGTTTTGTTTTGTCAACTAAAGCCTACACAGATGCCCGCTCTACCAACTAAGCTATCCGGGCACCTAAGAGGGGGTTTTGACATGACCCTTTAACAGCTCCTTATGCTATGTGTTCAATAAAAACTCTTGTATTGCTCAATACCCTAACCAGTAAATCTTGCCATTTAGCTCACTAGGTCTAACATTTCGATGTCTCTTGTGATGAATACTAAGAAACATTGTGAGGCAACATTTTCTGTCTCTTGTTGAAATGCAGTCTTTTTTTACATTAGTACTCTACTACTGCTTTTGTGGGTCTATTGCTCAATGTAAAATAAGCCTAAGTAAGTAAGCGTGCATGTTTTTGCAAGCATGATGGATGAAGATGTTTGTTTCTTTGCTCCTCCTGTAGAATCCTGCACTTAGCAATCATCCATGAAGACGAATTTATCGCCCAACAGTTGATACAGCTTTTCCCAAAAGAAGTCCTGGACATCCAAAACAATTTATACCAAGTAAGTGCAACATGGCTTTTCCCACTACAAAAGCATACTGCAGCTTCCACTGGAATTTTTGAATCCAAAGTGACTTCCTCATAGTTAGTATCTTGATTGTGGAAACAGTGGCATTATTTATACCTCAGTACTTCCAGAGAGCTGTTGTTCCTCTTTATTTGCAGTCCGGCCTCTCTAACTGTGGGTGGTTCCAATGTTAGGTCATAAGGGACTTTGAATGGAAACTCCCCTCCTCTACCTCCTGTAGAAATGGAACCACGGGGAGCTGTGGAGTGTATCCTTGTCTGGATGTGGGTGGAGGAGTTGGTCCAGTCCTTCAAGATGTCAGACAAAAAGTCTTGCTAGTGTAGAAACCAAAATGAAGACAAACTGACAGAACTGTCAAAAGGAAACATCTGAAGTTAAGACTCAGCACTTCATGCAGTGACTAAGCCTGAGCCATTTTGGTTGCCTAATTTCCTCTCAATAGTCATTCTAAGACTTCACATTAGGAGACATTACCAAGAAGAATTCTTTTTTACCTCTTCAGGTTTTTTAAAGAAAATCCCCTTTCAGACATTTGCATACTGATTTAAAACAGGCAATGATTTTATTTGGGCCCTTTTTGCAGTTTTAATTTGTGTTGCACAGATGCAATTCAGTCTTACTGAGGATACATGTTTATGAAAAATGAAGACAAAAACACCACAATCACTTTTTGTTTTTTATTTATTGAATATTGTATTTTTTGGACAGAAAGTGCAACTCTTACTTTGTCAGCTGTAATAGTTCTCTGTTAGTGTCTTTATTCATACCTATAACAATATAACAGCTGAATGACAACAGGTACAGGGCTGTTCTCTCTGGGTTGTTCAAAAGCACTCTGGGAAATGCAGTGACTGAAGTGAAGCAGGGTTAAAGGACAATAGCAACAAAAATGTATTTTTTGTATTTAAATCTTGAAATTCTTTGTTTTGTCCAAACGACTGTCCAAAATCCATTGATATTAAATATACAATGTTATAAATCAGAAGAAAACAGCAAATCCTTGCGCATACCTTAAGAAGATAGTAAATATCTTGCTTGATAAAGTAGTTTTAGATTAGTAAAGATTTTGCTAATTAATCACTCAATCAATTATGATTAATAAATGGTATTTCATTTACCCAGAGACATGCAGTTTTGAACACATTGCACATGATCATCTGTGGTGATCCTCAGAGCCCTTTGCACTTGGCCACCTACCTAAACCTGACAGATGTGGTGAAGAGCCTGGTGGAGAAAAGTTCCAGTCTGGGGCTGCAGGACCAGGAGGGGAACACCGCACTCCATGTGGCCTGCCAGCATGGGCAGCTAGAGTGCGCCACTGAGATGACCAGAGAGGTTTCCCCAAGCAAGCTGGCACCAATCCTCGAGACCCAAAACTGGAGAGGTGAGGAAAAAGAGACTAACTGCCGCAAGGCTTCATCAGCCAACAATTTATTGCTGTTATTTCAGGCCATTTCTATACGTCTGCATCATCTGTGTAATTATGTGTCCGTGAGTGGCTGAATTTGAACTTCCCACATTATGCAATTCAGATTTTTTTAGTGTGTGGCCTTTTGTTGGGTTTAGGCCAAAACTTGTAATATAGAAATAATTAACTTGGTAGCCATTGCTCAACCAATATAGCATTAAAGTCTAAATCAATTTTGAAACACATCTGCCGAATTCACTTTTGTAAACTGTCTAGCTTCAACAGCTTGAGACAAATTAAATGGGGGTTGGGGGGATGGGGGGGGGGGTGAGGCTGTAAGGCTGTAAGGCTGTATATTCTGGTTGTTTAGAAATGATAACTGTTGCAAGGGTAGCACAGATATGGCTGGTTTGCAAAACAACTTGTAGTTGATCTATAGTATCACTTAATGGTCTCAGTTTGATTTTATTATTTGGAAAAACTTACTTTTTAAATTAATATTTCAATGTCTTTTGGCCGCAATATGAACCCAATGTTCCACATTTTAAACAAGGTGTGTATTTGCAGGTCTTGCCTGTCTTCACTTGGCTGCACTGAACAGGCAATATCAGATTATGAAGCTACTGGTGAAAAAGGGAGCAGACCTAAATATACAGGTTAGTCTGTGAAATGGCTCATTGCTTTAATGCATCATATGGATTAATATAGTTTTTAATAACAAGGTTCTACTTAAAAGGTTAATCCACACGGAATCTGTCATCTCATAGAATAGAAAGTAGAATAATTTTGTTTCTATGTACCGCTAATTCAGTGTAACATTACCCTTTAAATAAGCTTTAAATTGTCCCTGTTTTCATACATGTAACTCTGGCTTGCCACTCATAAGATTTTAGCTACATATCATACACTGTCTCTCTCAACACATTTTGAAGAAAAAGAATAAAGAAGATGAAAAAAACATTACAATTTGTGTAACTATTCTCTGGCTAAGCTTTCCCTGCAGTATCCTTAATATGATCCAGCAAAGTATTTATAATCACACTTATCCCTTTCAAACTGTGTTTACTGTGGCTGGTGTTCTTGACTATAAATCTGCTGCACCTGTGTAATGCTGATAGTGATATGAGCTGAGCTCAGGGCTTCCTGCAGGATTCATGGAGACATAATTAGATTTGAGATATGATTAGGCTGGGCTTGCCAGCCACTCTTAACTTTCTATTGATGGAATGGGAACATGGCAGTCACTCCCGAAACTACCCCAGACATTCCTCTCAGTTTAAATCACCGGCCAAACATATAACTTTGCCTCACATCTGTTTTATTATTATTATTATTATTATTACTATTATTATTATTACTATTATTATTATTATGTGCCTTACTGCATTCTTTTCTTTCAAGTGTGCAAAATTTAAAGATAAATGTGTATACTCACAAACAGAAAAGATCTTGACCTTCTTTGATGGTATTGTCCAATTTGTATATCTTTGGAATTTATCATAACTATTTTTCATCTACACCCCGTGCAGGAAGGAACCAGTGGGAAAACGGCTCTTCATCTCGCCGTGGAGCTGCATGATGTCACATCAGTAAAGCTGCTGCTCAGCAGGGGAGCCAACGTGGATGCTGCCATGTTTAACGGCTGCACACCTCTGCATCTCGCAGTGGGGAGACAGGAGGCGCCCATCGCCAACCTCCTCTGCCAGTCTGGCGCTGACACAATGCTACGAAACATGGAGGACGAAACGGCGCTGGATCTGGCCGACGGCAATGATGACGTAAGTTAGTTTCTTCATTACAATGAACATGAGCGCTGTAGTTTATTCCCAATCCTACATACACCATTCTACTTTAATTACTCACATCACGTGCCCTGCTGTTTTGGAAACTACTGAGCTTTTTTAGAAAGTGTAACTGTATACAGTATCTGTCTCTAAAGATGTAATTTAAAGATGTATGGGTTCAGGAGAAGGAAGTGGGCTTAGGACTCAGTGTACCAGACAGGGTAGAGAATTTGTGAAAGATGGACTAAAACATTGTTTTGGTCTTTTCATGTTGAGGGCTGCAATGAACAATTGGAAAATGCATCAGTAAAGTGTGACTTTTTGTATCCTCGTCTTTCAGATTCTGGCTCTTTTTCCTTTTGATGACATCCAGATCTCCGGGAGGTCGGTGGTTAGTGTGAAGTTTTAAGCTGAATTTTAACAGACAACCTTGGAATTGTCTCAAGCTTCACTGTGGCTGAAACCTTTTTAATTGAAAAAAACAACAACAAAAAAGCTGCATTTGAGCTGACGTTTTCAGTAAATAGTGCCTCTATTTGTAGAACATTCTGATTTGATCTGTATTTATCCATTATCTAGACAAATATGCGCGCCATATCTTACTTCCCTCTGACAAAGAGTGATTTTGCTTAATCGAACACTGAAAAAGATCTTTTTGGTTTGTGAGTCATTTGGTTGAATTTTTCTGCTTCTTTTCACATCCCTCTTGAGGGGTTGCAACAAAAGCCACTTCAATGTGAGTGTCAAACTTCCTATAAACATGTTCAACGTTTAAAAAAATTCTACCTCTTTATCACATTAACCTAGTTTTAATGACTAGAAATTGAACATGCAAATTGCTTTATTTTACAGTCTCTCAAACTTAATCAGTGCTATCATTGCATTTTATTTCCACAGCCACGGAAAGACTTTTAAAGGAATGCAATCAGAGGCAGAACTAAAATTATTATGTTGCATTTATTAAAAAAACGGTGTCACAAAGAGACCTGCAATCCTACTAAGACAAACTAATCACATCCCTGCTATTTGTTACAAAACGTGTAGCCCAAATAAAATGTAATATATAAGAAAAAAATGCAGCTTGATCTTTTTGTTTTTTTAGGTTTGCTACTTCATGCTGTGATGCAGTTTTCTCTATTTATCTCATCTTATCCTTAATCTGCAGTTAACTGTTATTGTTCTTTGGTGTGTAATTACACTGCCCTGTCTAGTTAATATAAGCAGTGTGTTTATTTTGTAATAAAATGAAGAAGAAAAAAACTCACTGCATATTGTACTCTTTTCTGGGTAAAGGGAATTGTTGGGGCATGTTTACCTTGTTTCAGTGATACATGTGATATGTGTACACACCCAAATCAACATTATCCACCATTTGCTCTACAGTGGTAAATCCAGATTTGTCAAAACAACTTGCAAACAGAAACAGAAGAAGCAATATAATTTGTATATTGCTATTTTAGTAAAAGGAGAGGTAAGAGGTAATTTAATGAGCTCTTTTTAGCTCACCAATACAAATCTAATTTTTTTTGTTCTTTTCTTTTTATTTTAACTCGACAAGGCTCTTTCATGAAAACACCAAGTTCTGTTCTTTGTTTCCTGTCAGCTGCCTTTTGTAAGGTATATCTTTTGTTTCCCTGCAAGTGGCTTCTTCCTCATGGCTCTTATAATACAATGACTGGAGTGTGGGAAATTCCACTTACAGTATAAACACATACCAACAGCAAAACAGGTTTAATAAGGTTTAGAATAATAAGATGGAATGTGTCCATTAGGGTTATTAGCCAGAATAATTATCAACACTAATTACACTTAATGTTTAGCCAATCATTTTCAATAATCTTTCCTCTGATTCTTGTGCACAAACAAAATGTATTAAGACAGCTTCTAAACAGCTAGCACAGAGAGTTATGAAACTATACATACTTCCCTATTAAGACTATGGCCTGAAGCTATCTGTGTTTTATATTTATTATAGGTCACGCTGGTGTTGCCATGGGCTTTGTTAAAAACAGAAAGGTGTTGTGAAAAAGTTATATAAGCTAGTTTCACTTATTTGAGTAAAAGTAAGTAATAATACTCATTATGCAGGATGGCTTCTTTTATTCTGTTGAATTCTTATGTGTATTATTTCATTTCTTTATGTCGCTTGCTTTAATTTGTACATTTTAATGTTGCAGCTGCTTGAGGTGGAACTCATTTTAACTACTTTATGCACTGGTGGGGAGTGTCTGGTACAGCTTCAACTCATTTCAAGGTGCATGGAGTAAACTTCAAGAATGAAATGTGTTGGTCTCACAAAGTGTTTCTGGAATTTTTACCTTTGCTTTACTGCAAACTAAGTTTCCTTATTTCTATCATCACTTAAAGGTATGGGCTACTATTTATTTCTCTTGTGTATCCTTTTAGTATTTTTAAACAATTTACATGGTTTCTATGCTAAATTTACGATTTATAAATACATAATGTACAGTACCTTTGTGATTGAAATGTGCTTTCTTTGCCTTGCAGTTACTCCTCCACACCGAAAGGGGGCAGGGCCGCCGGGTTGGCGCTGTTCTCAGTCTCCGGCATCCTCTGTTTTGAGCAAAGAGGTGGGGGCCTTTCCTACTCAAGTGAATATAGCTACTGTCTATGAAGTGAACACATCGGCCATTGAAGATAAGTTGAAGACATCAGAGCTAAAGGCGGCTAGTCCGAAAGAAGATAATTAACATAATAAAAATACCGTTACATACCACATCCGTGCGGCTTGATGCTCTGTGGCAGCGGAGACATTTGAGTCTGTCGGCGTATGTATGTGCTGCGCCAGGTGTCGGGCCACAGAGTGTGGGAAAATGCCATCGTTTTCATGGAGGTACCGTTAGACAATCATGCTAAAGATGAGTTTTATATATGTGGACAAGCTCGGCTGACTGTTGACTTGTATACTTGTCAGTGTGGCAATAAAGTCAAATAATCGTTAACTTTCGTAATTCACAATTACATTGACCGTCAATGTGTTTTTGAAGTCTGCAAACAACCTGATGGTAAAGGACGGAACGTTTGTGTACATGAACCGGTGTAACACCGAATTATGTTGAGACGAATAGAAACTATTCTAAGTTAGCTTTATATTTCCATACACGTTTTTATTATACTTACTGTGTGTGTGTGTGTCTGTGTGTGTGTGTGTCTGTGTGTGTGTTTTGATATGTGTCAACGGAAATGGTGTCCCCGTAGGGTCAAATGGTTAATAGCTAGATTAACAATGTTACCCTTTTAAGATATTGGATAGGAAGACTCGAGCAGAAATATGGCTGAAAGTCCGGTACAGGTCATTGAATCAGATGGGTCACAGAATGTGGTGCAACACCGGGATTTCGTGGTTTTCCCTCCGCACTAATGTCTTTGCTAATTTTCCCAGACCACACCCTCCGGCATAAGTAATAGTATTACTTTTGGATTGGGTCATCGTATTCTCTTTTTTTAACCAGTGAATGCTGTGCTTTCACTCGCTCCATATGATCTGCTGTCATGTACAACACACAGGCACTCGTACTTTCCTCAGGTACATTTTCCCTAGCTCTCTCTCACTGTGCCAGTGTGGTGTAGCAGCCTGTGGGTTGGCCGCCCAGGCAGTGCAGTGAAATGCATTCCTCCATGCAATAAGTTGCTTGTTCAGAGCTCCAGGTCTCTCTTTGCAGTGGACCACTGGCTGGCCAGAGTCCCACACAAAGAGGCTCTGTGTGAGTCCCTGGGAGGAGACCTGGCCTTATTTTAAATGGGATTGCACACTCAGTGCCACGACAGCAAGGTGCACACCTTTTTCATAGGAAACTAGGGTTTCATCACAGGTCTGCTTGAGTTATCAGTGTTACTTATGTTGCTTGTGGGGGTGGGTGATGAATCTCCTCTCGATTCTTCCAGATTAGTTTCACAGGTTTTATGTTTTGTTTACGTGGTTCTGTACCTTTTCATACGGTCCCTTTGGCTAGCATATGTTGTGCATGAAGACAGGGGAGTACTACATAATTGCATAATTGCTGGAGTAGAATTATTATTGATCTGATTGCAAAATGTCTGTTCAAGGAGGCATCTTTCAGTTGCTTCTGCTTCAGGATCTCTGTTTAAAAAGCATGATAACGCAAGAGAAAGTGAATGTGATTTGAGAGGAATTTACAAAACAAATGGGGAAAATCATTGCATGGGGTACATGATTAAAAAGGGTACATTTATGGAACAGTGAGGAATTGATAACATGTAGCTCACTAAGTACATTTTAAAAGTAAAAAATAATTCATTGAACAAAAATATAAATGCATAAAGATGCAGAATACTGTTAGTTTCTGTCTTTTTGAGGTTAGATGTAACTTAAGCCTACACCTGTTTGGACTGCAGACATTTTATTGTTGTATTGTTTTCAACTGTGATATTTAAAAAGATGCCCTTTTTATGGGAGGAAGAGGGTATCATGAAATAGATCCAATATGCTAACAAATTAACTTTAAAACCTTTGTATTGGCTACTTTAGTTTGAGATTTTTATTATGAGTTCAGATAAGTTTAAGAAAGTAGTAAACAGACATAAAATAGTGTAAGCATTTTCATATTGTTACCCATTTATCAACATCATCATCATTGTCATGATGATAGTGATGGGTTGTCTTGATGTATTGATAATCTTACCTGTATATTACAAAGACAAATTAACCTGAGTTTGCTCAATTTTGAATATTTGTTATGTAGTTTAAATGTAGCATGATATACCATGTTGTATTGCCTTGTAGGGTCTGGCCTGCACTTGTGTTGCTTCTCTTCACTTCCACCGTGGCTGCTGATGAGTCATTACTACTGGAGGGCTGGCAAGAAGTCTGGCCCTTGCGCTTCCTCGTCAACATGCTGGGATACTTGACTATTATCATCCCTGGCTACTTCCTCATTAGCTACTTCAAGCGCACCAATTACTTAGAAACAGGTTTGGACTTGTAAAATTCTGACACGTGTGGAGACGCATGCCAGTTTAAGACCCTTAATTCCTGTTTAATGTTGTTGTTTTTCTTTCTTTCAGGTAGTGGCTTTTGCTTTCCTGTCATAAAGACCTGTGTGTTTGGTAGTGAGGCCAAAACAGGTCTGTTGGATGACATGTCGGTTGCACCCAGGAAAGAGGTTGATTCAGGTTCGTCAGTCAGACAGGTCATCAAATTAATCTTTTGTGCTGTTGGACTTCAGGTAAGGATCCTCCTAGGAAAGCCTTTGAGCTCTGTGTGGTCCAAAGGGATTAGATAGATAATACTATATGTATTTTTTTCTGATTGTGTAGCTGTGGGAACATTATTTTGTTTGTTTTACAGTTTGCTTTGCTCTCAGCTCATTCACTAATTAAAAGATGCTTACGTGAAGCTTGTATAAAGGGAGGTGCTGGTACACTGGTGCAGAGGGATAGATCTTGGTAGTTACACGACTAACAGGATGAAGATACGTTGATTATGGAGTTGTTGCGTTAGGGAAGGGATCAAGTACATAGTGACATAAATAATAAAAAAAATAAATAATAGTCAAAAGGAAACTGAACCACCCAATGCAACAATTTTACACACACACACAGTGGCTTGCATACGTTTACACACCCATGCTAAAGTTGACTAAAACGAGGAATAAAAAAAATCATCTTTTGGAACTTGATCTTAATTGATCTTCCTAAAAAAATAAGGAAAACTCCAACCTTTAAGAACACCATTTTTCTTTGTGAATGAATAATGTATTGTGAATAAATAAATATTATTCCTAAAAATACAGGGGGCATAAGTATACACACCCCTATGTTAAATTCCTATAGAGGCAGGCAGATTTTTATTTTAAAGGCCAGTTATTTCATGGATCAGGATACTATGCATCCTAATAAAGTTCCCTTGGCCTTTGGAATTTAAATACCCCCCCCACCACATCGTCACATACCCTTCACCATACATAGAGATAGCATGGGATACTTTCCATAAAATCATCTCTCAATGCAAATCAAACCATCTATTAGGCTAACTGAAATAAAATCATCATGCCAATCTTTAGGTATGGTGAAGGGAACTTTATCAGGATGCATATTATCCTGGATCCATGAAATAACTGGCCTTTGATAATAAAAATCTGCCTGCATCTACTATGGGAATTTAACATAGGGGTGTGTATTCTATGCCCACTGTATTTTAAGGAAAAACATTTATTTATTTACGATACATTATTCATAACAAAGAAAAATGATGTTCTTAAAGGTTGGATTTTTCCTATTTGTATCTAATTAAGGCATTAAGATCAATTTCCAAAAGATGTTTTTTATTCCTCTTTTTAACCAACTTTAGCATGGGTGTGTAAACTTATGCAAGTCACTGTATTTCTATTCTTGAAAACGTAAAGTCATTTTTCTACTTCTTAGGTATCGTACCTGACATGGGGAGTCCTGCAGGAGAGGGTGATGACACGTTCGTACGGAGCCACGACTCCAGAAGAGGAGGGTGAGAGATTCAAGGACTCTCAGTTCTTGGTCTTCATGAACCGTATCCTGGCTCTGACGGTGTCAGGCCTTTGGTGCATCCTGTTCAAGCAGCCTCGTCATGGAGCACCCATGTTTAAGTACTCCTTCGCCTCGCTCTCCAACATCATGAGCAGCTGGTGCCAGTACGAGGCCCTCAAGTACATCAGCTTCCCTACTCAAGTCCTTGCCAAGGCCTCCAAGGTAATCCCTGTCATGCTCATGGGTAAGATCGTCTCCCACAAGAGCTACGAATACTGGGAGTACTTCACCGCCGTGCTAATCTCTGTGGGTGTCAGCATGTTCCTGCTGTCCAGCACGCCCAGCAAGCACCCCGTCCACCGTTACCACCTTCAGTGGGGTCATCATCCTCGTCGGCTACATTGCCTTCGACAGTTTCACCTCCAACTGGCAGGACAACCTGTTCAAGTACAAGATGTCGTCTGTGCAGATGATGTTCGGGGTAAACCTTTTCTCCTGCCTCTTCACCGTCGGCTCACTGCTGGAGCAGGGGGCCTTTTTCGACTCGCTGGCCTTCATGACGCGCCACTCCGAAATTCGCCTTACACTCCCTTTTGCTGTCCGTGTGCTCTGCATGTGGCCAGCTCTTCATCTTCTACACCATCAACCAGTTTGGTGCTGCAGTCTTTACCATCATTATGACCCTGCGACAGGCCTTTGCCATTCTCCTCTCTTGTTTCCTCTACGGTCACGCCGTCACCTTAGTTGGTGGATTTGGTGTTGGGGTGGTTTTCTTGGCACTTTTCTTACGGGTGTATGCACGTAGCCGCATGAAGTCTGGCCGGCGGTCGGGGCAGCCACTCCCACAGAAGGTGTAGCACTCCAAAGTTGCGCTAAACTGGGAACTGAGACCACGTTTTCTGTGGTGCTTTTTTGTCTATTTGTGTGTATCTTATAGTTTTTATTTTTTACTGTTCTTTTCCGTTGGTTTTTATTTGTCTTCTTCGGCAATGGTACAGAAAGGGATTTTGCAGTTTTGACTCTTACACCAAGATGCCCCCAGGGGGTCCATGTGATTTGTCAGGTCAGCTGTCACAGAAGTTTTGAGTGCCTGTAAGATTGTCTCATACACGGGTCCCAAACCCTAAACTTTGCAAACTGCCTCTTTACCTCTTTCACAATTAAAGGGTAGAATATTTTCCCTAAACCACCGTATGTGGCTTGTGCAGCCAATTACAGTTACTGTGACCCTGAAAAATGTATGTGAGCCGTATGGCTAAGCATTCATTTTAAAGCGTCAATGACTTTGCCCCTTACTTAACTTCATCCCTACACTTTCTATCTGTTGAGTAATCTTTCAGGCACAATAGCCAGATGTTTATCTCACAGTCCTCTATGTTAGAGAGAAGGGGCCCTTATGTGTTGTGAGATTTTATCTTTTAAAGCTGTAAACATAGCCTGCACACAATACTGTTTAATTCAAGGTATATTTAAATGTCTACCATGTGTAATAATAGAAGGGGGAAACTAATTAATTAAATAGCACACTACTTACAAATATATTATTTTCCGCAGACATCAGTAAACCAGATGCTACCGTGGGTACTTTTTGCACGCCATTATTTTAAGAAAACAAGTTTTGTTTTGTTCTCAACACAGATTTTACTTAATTAAACTTTGGGCTAAAAAGTCTTGTAAATATATCTCTTAGTCATTGTTTATTTCCAACTCGTCTGTTGTGTACTTTTTGTATAAGGACTGCTTCATGTGTTTTCACCGTTACATGTGAATGTTTGGACACAAGGATGTGAAAATAATGTAGGCCCAGGGGGGGAGTTTGCAGAAAATAATGCATACAAGGGAATTGCAATGTTACTGGTAACTTGTTTTTATCATTCTATTTCCTCTGGTAACTGGATTAATAATAAAACATATTAAATTAAATTAAATTAACCATATGAAGTGAAGAGGTTTGATTTTATGGTTTCACATTGCTTGTGTTACAGGATTTGCCTCGTGGTCAGTGCTGTTTGCAGGTACTACAATACTAATAATAATGATAATAAACCTTATTTCATACACAAACTGCTATTCAAAGTCCTTTACATTAGGAATAATGACTGAAAACAAAGAAATGAAAGAGCACACAATAAAACTGGTTGAACTTTAAAATATATCCATGAAGAAGCTAGTAAAATGACAAAATGATACTTCCAAAACTTAATTCAAAGATTTAGCAGAAGTATACTTTAAACAAAACAAAAACTGTTGGATAAAAGTATTGGACAAAAATTTGACCTGATTCAAAAGTCAGAGGATCACCAAAGTCACTGGGATTCATCCTCTAGGGACAATAAAACCATGTACAAAATGTTATGGATGGATGTAATGTTGGTCTGGACTGAATTAGGATGGACCAACAGACAGTGCTAATGTGCCTAAAAATGGCAGCACAGTAGTAGTGACAGATTTTGGCTGTAATTAATTTACTGACTTAGATCTGTGAACAGTGCATTGCAGTAGTCTGGCTGGAAAGATCTTAACAACAAAGGTTTCTTGTCTGAGCTGTAATGGGCTGAGATGGTGTAGTAAATTCTGTTTCTGTCTTTGCTCTTTTGGATCAATAACTAGAATCTCAGTTGGAGGAAATGTTGGGTTATCCATAAGCTGATGGCGTGTTTAAGGGAGTAGCGGGGGCTCTGGTCAACAGAATGAGCAACTGTATAGAGATGGATGTCATCTGCAAATAGATTGTAAGTATTCCTCTCTGCAATCTCCATATTTCTTCTGCTCTCTAGTTTTATCGAGAGAAAAAAAAAATTGCATGTTTTTTTTTTAAAACAAAGCTGCCCTTTGCATGCTACACTTATTCATAAACCCAACCACTATTATGATTCACTGAACATCAAACTGAAGATTGTGTTTGACTGTGAAATGCGAGAAAACCATTTTCCCCTGGTTTATTAATCTCACAGCTGCTTGATGGGGGAATTTCCCCGCACCTCTCATTTTAACGTCCTACACCCCAACTAGTTTGGAGTAGTGCGTCACTACGTCAAGTCTCTCTAGTCTTCTCCTCTTTTAATAATGCAAATGACAACTGAGATATGGACGGCTGAGAGAGGCTGCAGGCCTCAGGTTCCAGCCCCCAACAACTAGTCACTCTGGGCTCTCGCTCTGACTGCAGGGATGAGGGGTTTTATTAGCCAGCAGGAGGTTCTGACTGTTTGGCAATGCCCGGCATGACTCGGAGCAGAGAAGCTAGACTGGAGGAGGATTCCTGGCTTTGTTAAGGGCAAGAAAAGTTAGACATTTTGGTTAATACACATACTGGCCTTCGTTGCTGAGATTTATATGAGAAGATTGACAACACTTACATGTTTGTACACTAAATATGGGGCTGCTGCTAGCTAACTTAGCTTAGCATAAAGACTAGAGACGGGAAACAGCTAGCCTTGTTTAGTTCCAAGTTAACTTAGTCTGTTTGGGGTTACGGGGGTTATGTCCCAGGCTAGTTCTGGGACAAAATGTTGTGTACCTTATTTTCAGTATTAGAGTATTTTTTCGTAGCATTAAGCTGTTGTGCGGACTTTATCTTTTTTGAACATTGACTTTTTTTGTCCTGCACTAGCAACTATATGGATGTGCACAACATCATCTTTTTTGAACCAGACTACTTCTTGGCCAGGACCAGTAATTTCCTGGGGTATCCGCTTGTTGCCAGGTAACTGGTCCCAACAACAAATAGTCTGTTACACAGTTTCTAATTTTTTACACTTTTTCTATGGCTTAAAGTAGTGTTGCATGTCAATTCGTGAGCTTTATAGATGCAGACAGGTGGATCTTGTGCCTTTTGGACAGAGCCTGGCTAGCTGTTTGCCCCTCTTTCCAATCTTTGTGCTAAGCTAAGTTAGTCAGCTGCTAACGGTTACACTACAAACAAAAAAGAGAAATATGAATCTCCTCATCTAATCATCGGCAGGAAATTGAATAAGCCTATTTCCCCAATTGTTGAACGTCTCCTTTAAACAAGCAGCATTGGAACCACAAGAACGCCTTTCTAAGCTTCAGGCCACCACCACACAGTTCTTTACTGTACATGTGTAACACAAACGCTGTGACCATGTGTGACTCTCTAGGTTATAGTTTGCTGCATTTTGTACTTCATGATGAGTTTTGCTTTTTCTTCGTCTTGCTTCCTTCCTACTCAGTGGGGGTGTTAATCCTGTTCCTCTCTCTAGTATTACCAAGTGCTGTCAAATATGAGAAGTAACACTTTGCCTGATGGGTGCAAAGTTGCTTCAGGTTATGAGTAGTAATTGTGTTATTTCTGCACTGTAAATGTCATGGAAACTTAATCACGCCTCTTTTGCACACAGGCCTGCAGGATGGTGTGGTTGCCGCATATACAGTAAGCCAAGCTACACCTTCTTATTATCTCATGTTATTTTCAGGTCTTCAGGCATTCAAACACCGCTATCATCACTAACACACTAAAGTAAACATTTATATAAAATAATGCAGAGACACGTAATAGAGACAAGTCTGTGTGACTGGACAACTCTTTAGATAGGACATCAATACATTTTAAGAAATGTGTTGGCATTTCTGCAAACCAGACACACAATATATAGAGAGGAGGTGACAGTGATACAAAGGTCACAATAACCTTCCCACCCCCCAAAGTAACACACTCAGCATTTGTGGGTTGTGAGCAGATTAACACACAGGAGTCAAATGTTTCCACAGGAAGTCTTTTGTTGAAACAAGTCAGACCAGATGCACATTTTAACTTCACGAGGGAAACCTGCACTCTCTTGATGAACCTAACCAGGAATTTTGCAGCAGCGTAACCAGACAGATCTTACAACAGACCCACTGTAGATATCTCTTTTAAGTCACCAATCAGGATATTTCCTGTATGTCTAATTTGCATTTTACTTTTTTGAATTCTAAATAAACAATCTCCCCAGTTACTCCAAATTTGAATTTGCTGAAAATATGAATTTTAATATTCTCAAGATAGGATAAATGCACAATTAAATACATAATTACATTACCGATTACATAATTTAAGGAAACAGTTACACTTAAATTAATTTGGTTTCAGAAGGATCATCATTATTCATTTTTATGGTGTGACCTTTTGGTTCCAGAAACCAGCATCCTGTATCTAACCCACATTGTTGCTCAACTACCAGGACTGTATCAGTGCATTATTCTTAAAAATGAACAATCTTGTCAGTATTTCAAGTCATGGATACATACAGATATAACTTAAATTTATATATTTTTCTAGTCATAGATGCAGAAAATCAAGAAGGTGGTCAAGTTCAGGAGGCGTTAGGTGTCACAAAAACAGTTTTCAACATGTTTCTGAATGACACAGCTGAAGTTCCCCACTATCACTTTGACTGGAGCGAGTGAGTGTTCAGGAGGGACAGACACCCACACTTCAGTTTTTACTGATGAGAGTAAAAAAGCTGCTGCCGCCCCCTCAGACACATACAAAAGGACTTCCAGGAAAACGACATACCTCACATTTCCGCCCAAAGGTTGTTCAGGTGACGATGCCTCACACTTTCAAGAAACTTGCAGATTCATTTTATGGCTGTATTTTACAATGTGATTCTGCCCACTTGCTTTAGTCACATTGCTGGTTACACTAATTTGTTTTGCAAGTTAAAGCTGTCAGCGTTTTGAATAAACAAGCATTTCTACATTCCCTGATAACGGATATGTGATTTCTATAACACCTAAACATAATTTAATTTTTCCAACTGCCCATCAAGCCAGTGGCAACACAATGCAGTATGAGGCATGGTTTAAGAAGCATCTTTTTGTTTGGCCAAGAGTAGGTTTCAAGAATTAGATCAGGGTTTGAGAATATCACCTCAGACGTTAGGCAGCCTAATAGTTAAAGCCTAAAATATTGCAAAAACTGCCATAGGAATGACCATTTAAAAATGTTTTGAGAAGTTCCGCTTACGCCAACCAAGGGTATCTAAGTCCTTTGAGATAGATTTGTGATTTTAGACTTTATAGGACACTTCCAGTTTGCTCACAGCTTTGGAGCTGGATTGCATTGTCTATCAGTTTGAGAATAAACCCTGGAAACAGTTCAGGCAGATGTGAATAGGTAGACGTTGGCTATGTTCAACTGCTGTGACCCAGTTCCATTCTGGTTTTATAGGGTACTTACTATAAATGTAATTTTTTGGAACTACTGGCTAGTCACTTTAGTATGAACACTAGAAACTGCTTAGTTTTATAATCCATCTGATGCAAATACATTTTCTGTAAAGCCCTTTCCTAAAACTAACTTTGATACGCAGCTTGTGGACCATGTCCCCACCTAGTGGTCACCTGGAAGAAGAGTCCCCAACATACAAGTTTCAAGTCAATATCCCAATATATAAAAAAAAAAAAAAATTGCACCCTTTAAAATCTCAAATCTGTCAGTCATTTCAGAAGGGTGTAAAAGTCGCTCTAAGAATACATACAATCCAAGACAAAACATAGGTATTACATCTTTAATTTTTTTGCAAAACAAGACTTGGAATACAGACAAGCCCGGACTCAGGCAAAGGAATCATACAGTCCTCTCTCCATGCAGCGTGCAGTGTTGCACATGAGCAGAACCTCCCAAACTCTCCAGATCTAATCTGATAATGGAATGTACCATTCCCATGTTCACACATTTACCACTCCAACATTTAAAACTCAGTGCAACAGGGTACTTGTTAAAACATGTGTTGTCACCATGAACTTATACAGCAAAAACCAAAACTGCTTTTCTTAAAAAGGTCTTGCAGAGTAACGCTCTGGACGCAAGAGCAACACTGGTCCACCACATAACATGAATGACTATTTGTTTTGCAGTAACTGCAGTTTTAAGGATGAACAATTGAAAAGTGAGGCTAAAGTGTTAGAAATCTGGGGGGGTAGGTTGGTTTAATCAACTTCTTCCATACGTGAAGCATCATCTTCACCGTCGCCTTCTAGGGGAGGAATCTCATCTGGGACAGCTGTAGAAGTGGCCTCCTCTGTGGGGACATCGTCGTCATCGATACCTACAGGTACAAGAATTGTCATTTGTTAGATTTCAATTTAAGTAACAGGCATGTAAAAGCTACCAATATTGATCCACTGCGTGTCCTTACCCAGTCCGAGTTTGATCATTCTGTAGATTCGGTTGGAGTGGGTCTGTGGGTCATCCAGGGAGAAGCCCGAGGACAGCAGGGCAGTTTCAAACAGCAGGATGACTAGGTCCTTCACAGCCTTGTCGTTCTTGTCAGCATCTGCCTTCTGCCGGAGAGTCTCCACGATGGGGTGGTCAGGGTTGATCTCCAGGTGTTTCTTAGCCATCATGTAGCCCATGGTGGAGTTGTCCCTGAGTGCCTGGGCCTTCATGATCCTCTCCATGTTAGCTGTCCAGCCGTAAGTACTTGTCACAATACAGCAGGGTGAAGACACCAGTCTGTTGGACACAGTCACCTGGTAGAAACAGCCAATCAGAGAACATTTAGACTTAATTAGGTGTCTTGACAGCAGGCTGACTATTCCAAAAAGTTATGTTAATCAAAACCATGCATAAGTCATGTTAGAAATAAATGCTCCAGCATGGCCAATTCACCACAAACATTTGTAAAAGAGTCACACATTCTGACCAGTTAAACATTTAAAACAAATTGCTAAACTTCAGATCAAAATTCTAGTTTCACAAACTGTTAATACAATTTTTTTTTAAATAATCAGGCATATTAGATCACACTCCAAAGTTATATATATATAAAAAAAGTTCTTGGCATAACATCTCCAATCATTGGAAACCCATCACACGTCAAAACACATTTGTCATTCAGAAATTGCATTCAGGACAAAAGCCTTGAGGGACCTCCTTCCAGCTGTATTGAACTCACCAGAATACTAGTTAAGACCAGTTAGGGCACCTGTTGCCAAACACAACACTGTCAACTGTAGTTGTGAAGTCAAAAGAACCTAAATGAAGGCAATTTTGGTCAACATGAATATAGGCCTATTACTGACCTTCTCCACTTTCTTGTCAAGGATCTCTTTCATGAGCTTGCAGAGGCTCTCAAAATTAGCCTTATCCTCCTCCATCTTTTTCTTCTCTTCTTCATCCTCTGGCAGCTCCAGACCCTCCTTGGTGACTGAGACCAAGCTCTTTCCTTCAAACTCCTTCAACTGCTGGACACAGTACTCGTCAATGGGCTCCGTCATGTACAGGACCTCGAAGCCACGCTTGCGGACACGCTCGACAAAGGCAGAGTTGGCCACCTGATCCTTGCTCTCCCCTAGGAGAAGTCAAGTGAGTGAAGGTACTTTAATACTAGTTTTACTTATGCTCCTGGGTGCAGTTATTAGAAAATTCCAAACTAGTATGGTATCAGAAAAATAGCTTCTCAGAGACAAACTTACCAGTAATGTAGTAGATTGACTTCTGGTTCTCCTTCATGCGAGTCAGGTACTCTGTGAGGGAGGTTGTCTCATCGCCAGACTGGGAGCTGTGGTAGCGCAGCAGCTCAGACAGCCTCTTGCGATTTTGAGAGTCCTCATGGATGCCCAGCTACAGAGAACCAAATTGTAATTACATGCCCATTCAAAAACCATTTCGTATATCAGTAGCGTATATCACAATGCAAGGTTAGATTAACCAGCTACAGTTTGACATGAATACTCAACTGATCATGTCGCATAGGAAATACAAAATGCCATCTTTTACAAATGAAGACATGTGACTCTTCCAAGAGATTTGCACACTTAGAATATACAACTAGTTGCACCAGCTATGTAGTGCCTTAAAAATGTCTGGCCAATAAAGCTATGACTAAGCTGCCTTAGAAAGCTAGAGGGTACAGCTAGATTAATAAAAAAAAAAAAAAAAACCCTTATGAATCCATGGAGGTGCACTGAAGACGAGACCATAGTGAAAAAGGAACACTTATGAATTTTTTTTTTTTTTTTTTTTTTTTTTTTTAAACAAACCATGTAGCATTTATTTTACCTTGATATTCTTGGAGAAACCTTCGTACAACTTCTTGTAGTTCTCCTTGTCCTCAGCCAGTTCGGCAAAGAGCTCCAGACACTTCTTGACAATGTTCTTGCGAATGACTTTGAGGATCTTGCTCTGCTGCAGCATTTCTCGGGAGATGTTGAGAGGGAGGTCCTCTGAGTCAACCACACCACGGACAAAGTCTGGAGATTAACACAAAACATGGCTTATTAGAACCATCTGAGCATTCATTCAGCCAAACAGCTTTATGTAGATGAGGTAAGAGTCAGTGCAGTGATGTAGAACACACCACTTTATTGTCAAGATGTAAAAAAGCCAAAGTGGACTTACTCAGGTACTCTGGGATGAGCTCTTCACAGTTGTCCATGATAAAGACTCGCCTAACGTACAGCTTGATGTTATTCTTCTTTTTCTTGTTCTCAAAGAGGTCAAAAGGTGCACGGCGGGGAACAAACAGCAGGGCCCGGAACTCCAGCTGACCCTCCACAGAGAAGTGCTATGAGAGGAAAATGTCACATTAGTTTGATTTTTCAGCCACAGTGTTGGCACATATGAACCAGTCAGCTGAAATAGCACTGTAGTTTTTACCTTGACAGCCAGGTGATCCTCCCAGTCGTTGGTCAGACTCTTGTAGAACTCTCCATACTCTTCGTTTGTGATGTCGTCAGGGTTCCTAGTCCAGATGGGCTTGGTCTTGTTCAGCTCCTCCTCGTCAATGTACTTCTCCTTGATCTTCTTTTTCTTCTTCTTGTCCTTGTCTTTGGAGTCTTCCTCATCGTCTGAGCCCACATCCTCAATCTTTGGCTTGTCCTCACCCTCTTCTTTCTCCTCCTTCTCTGCCTTTTCCTCCTCTGCCTCATCATCACTGATCTCCTTGTCACGCTCCTTCTCCACCTGCGAAGCAAAAAACACTTACTTCACTGATACAGTTTTAATTAGTCTGAAATAAAAGTCAAAATGTAAATACTTACAAACAGGGTGATGGGGTAGCCAATGAACTGAGAGTGCTTCTTCACAATTTCCTTGATCCTCTTCTCCTCAATGTACTCTGTCTGGTCATCCTTCAGGTGCAGGATGATCTTAGTTCCACGACCCATGGGTTCGCCTGTGAACAGAATTGTACAGCCACACAGTAAATCTAATGTTAGGTGATAATGGAGTCAGGTGCAAAGGTTTAAGTAATTTCACACAGTAAATAACCTTTTCTGCAGTTACCAAACGTTAACTTATGGAACTAGATATATAACATCACACTGCAAGTGTACCTAGGGCCCGATGTCAGTGACAGCAACTAGCAAATGATGCAAAAAAATGTGCCAAGTGTATTGCACATGCCATAATTCTATGGCACTGACCTTATTTGAACCAGACATTTTGATTATGCAAATGTTGCCAATCTCAAGCTCTTTATGTAACTGCCAGGACACGTACCGCTGTCGACCTTGACTGTAAAAGAACCTCCGGCAGAGGACTCCCACACGTACTGCTCATCATCATTGTGTTTGGTGATGACAACCACCTTCTCCGCAGTAAGGTAGGCAGAGTAGAAACCCACACCAAACTGACCGATCATGGAAATGTCAGCGCCAGCCTAGAGGGGAACGCAGTTAAAACTTCAGGATATAGCAGTCAAATTTAAGTTTCCAACCAGGACTATTTTGAAAAAGCAGCTAGTAAAAAAATAAGACATGGGACAGTCAGAAGGCTATAGTGTATTTTTTAAATATACCAGACGCATTTTAAAACATTCAGGCAAATTAGTATCAGATCAAATTCATATTGGGAAAACTTGGATCAGTGCGCAATAAATTATACATACTATTAACTGTTCTTTGTGGTGCAATTTCAGACCAAGAACCAGGTTAAATTAAGTATTCATGCTGCAATCTAGATCATGTTCCACTGCAGTACCTGTAGGGCCTCCATGAAGGCCTTGGTGCCAGACTTTGCGATGGTACCCAGGTTGTTAATCAAGTCGGCTTTGGTCATGCCGATTCCAGTGTCAATGATGGTCAGGGTGCGTTCAGCTTTGTTGGGGATGATGTCAATTTTCAGATCCTTGCCGCTGTCCATCTTGGTGGGGTCTGTCAAGCTTTCATAGCGAATTTTGTCCAAAGCCTGTAAAACACAAAATTACAATACATCAAGACTTAATGTAATATTTTGAAAGTATGCTAGGTCCTAAAATAAAAATGTAAGGCATTATCATTGTAATTACAAAAACTACCAATACATGCATAATTTAATAGGAATGTGAACATGAACCACCACCAAGCTCTAGCAGACTTACATCAGAGGCATTGGAGATCAACTCCCTGAGGAAGATCTCTTTGTTGGAATAGAAGGTGTTGATGATCAGGGACATTAGCTGAGCAATCTCTGCCTGGAAGGCAAAGGTCTCAGCCTCCTCCTCTTGGTGCATTTCTTCAGGCATCTGCACAAAAGGAAAATGCAATGTTTAAGCAAACTTTCTGTGTGTGTATGGATTAAAAATGACAAATGGCAAACTGTACGTTGTTTCCTCCAAAAAGGATGCCAAGCACCACAATGGCTGAACAGAAGACAACATTGACCATGAAAGGTCAAAAATGCCATTTTTTTAATGTGAGATTCATTCCACTTCAATGAGTGAATTATTTCGGTTTTATTAGACACAAAACGGGATCATAATTCATCGTGTCAACACGCCGGTTTCGAAAATCTGGACCGCTTCTCTAGTGTTGCTATAAATCGGCGGATGTAGCCATTTACCAACATGGCGTCTACTGATAGACAATGGACTCCGCAAACACGTGCTGGGGAACGTTACAGACAAAAATAAGGATACCTTTAGGAAAGGAAGCGCTATAAGGTCACTTGTAATTAGAACGTCATTATGTGTAACGTTAAAAGACTGTGTGACAAAGACCTACTACAACGTTAACTTAGATAAATTACGATTTTTACCCTTACTTTAGACTTAAAATATTTTGAGGTGAAAGGATTTTGTTTTGTAATGGTACTCCTGTTCTGTGATCTGCTCTAGTCGGAGCAGTGTTCTAGCTCCGTTAAATATACCAGAGTCATCGTGGTCATGTTCGCCACACCTGCTTTATTGTAACCCAAGCCCGGCCTTGAACAGTGCGGCACAGTTCCATATTCATATAGCTAGGTACACCGCTCAGCATCGCAAAGCATTTATCTGTAACGTTACACGAAAATCCTACCGTGTACGGATTAAACGTTACATAACAGGATTTGAGAACAATCAGGATAAACTTGGATATACTGGATATTATATGACGGTTAGTCCATAAGACAGTTCTGAAGCCATCTAGTTAGCTAACGTTACGGTTTCGTCGTGACTGTTGAGCTTGCATCGTGGTTACATCCATAGTTCTTCAGCGATAGATTAGGAAAACACATATTGAAGGAGCATTACGTATTCTATTTGCCAGCAAAAAATACTCGTGTTCATACCTTATTAATTCCGTTGACTTATCTTGAATAAATACAACCAATAAGTCGTCCCTTCTGCTCTCTGACGCAGGGAAATGGAAAGGGACTTCCTTTAATAGACGGGAATCTTTATACAACCGTTTCAGTGTGCGGCCGTATCCATCCGCGGTGCACCTTCTAGTAGCAGTAGAATGTGCTAGATGGTTCTATTTGGGTAGAAAAAAAAGACAAAAAATGACTGTTATAATATACTGACTTGAATCAATGGGAGTGTTGATATGAACGTATAAAGAGATGCTGAATACATAATATTATTGAAGTAATCAGGTGCACAACCTTGGAAGACTTAAATGAATTGCAATCAAATTTAACGTTAAGGTTAAATACTTTAGCGTGAGGTGATGTCAAGCTGTTTGATATTATAGTAATAATTCAAAACTTTAAGTGTTTTATGCATACATTACAAGACAAAGGTCAGCACAATGCACCTAAAAGCAGCTGGTTGCAAAGGAACACCTTGTATCTTGGAAAATACTGCAGTACAACAAAGTCAATTCCTGTGCCCAGCGCATCATTGCTGCCACCTCGTGGCAGTTTATGCAAAAGATAATACTAGATAGATACTGAAAAGACCAACATTTTGATGACGGACTAGGTCCCAAATCAGCCGCTATATGCTATTAAGCCAGAGATATCTGCACCAATCTAATACATATATTCAATCAAAATTACAGGGACATTGTTTATTTTATAGCAAAGTATGAGGCTCTTTTTAATCTGATGGAGGAATATTCCAAACCAATAGGGTGTGCTTCGTTCCTTCTAGCACTTTCCATGAAAAACCCGCCTAAAGTGACGTCACGGCTTGTCAAACGCAGCCATCGCGGCACAGCTGTCTCTACTTACATCAAAAACACCATGGTAACCAACCGCTAACGTTCTTCAGTGTAATATTATACAAATAAATATACCTGGACTAATTGTGTCATTATTTCTACATTCTACATTAAAATGAAAATATCTTACAGATATATTATGATTAAAGGTAAAATATGTTGAACACCCTGGGCCTTGAATCAAATAGGTCATGTTAATGTTAATGTATGACCTTGTTGGTGTTTAGCCCCTGATGCTTCTACCTGCATAATGGTTTTCAAGTAAAGCTTGTAATTGCAACACTTTTTGGAGGAACTTGTTAGGTCACATATTGTCATACGTACAATACGAAACGAAATTATTTTTAGTAATTTTGGTAGTAATTTTATGCACATTAGCTGTTTTTATTATCTCCGTTGCTGCCACGTCCAGATGTATTTCTCTATCTAACGTTGCTCTCTTTGTAGAGGATCTCTACCTGCATAACAATGCTTTTAAAGTTAAACCGAAAGGTTTAAATTGCAATACTTTTTGGACAAACTCATAAGTAACATATTATAAGTTAGTACAATACGAAATTATTATTAGTAGTATTAATTGTGATCAGTAGTAATATTAATTATGCACATTAAGTTTGGTGTTTTTACTGTTAGAACTAACACCATACTTCGAGGGGAAGAAGTAGTTTTAACAATTTCCAGCTCCGTCCAGCCGACACGTCCCAATACATAAAACAAGCGCGCTTGCAGTCTGGTACGTAGAGCGCTTGCGTAAATGTGTTTGAAGGCCCGTGACTAGCCAACGTGCTAATCCAACATTCGAGACGTTACAAAGAATTTCATAATTTGTCATCTTCTGAAAGCGGTTTTACCTCACTCTACGCCACCTATTTCTGGGTATGTATATATGGACATTTTCACGTTTATTCCGAACTCATATTGAGTCAGCTCAAGTGAGTTTTGCTTGTTAAGTAATACCAACTCTTGCTAATGTTAGCTTAGTCTAATTTAGTTGTGCCGGGTACGGTAGGCCATTTTTTTTTCCTAGGATAACGAAGGCATTCGGAAGGCATGAATCGTCCTACTCTCCCTCTGATTGGCTAATACACGCTGCTTGCTTTGGTTGGGTTGGTAAGGTTTAGGCAAGAGTAGTGTCATTGGTTAGTGTTAGAACGTCAGGGTAAGACAATAAGAAGCAGAGTAGGGCGGGACATCTCTTCCCCATCCTGGGAAAAAAAATACTCGCTACGGCAGCATGATTAACTGCTATTTTTTCGGTAACTGAAATTAGGGTTGAGTTGCTTAGCTACAACACAATGTACCGCGATAACTCTAAATATTATTACATCAACAGTGGGGCTTAATGCTATTAACGTTAGCGGACGTACTTAACTGAGCAAAGCTAACTTCAAGCTTCAAGTAGCGTTACAGCTGAATAGCAAGTGTCAGAAATCTATGCCCGATTTGTTATGCCCAACTATCGATACAACATGGCAGTGTTTTCATCAGTGTCCTTTTAACGAAAATAAGCCAACACATATGTTTGAAACGTATTTCTAATTGTAAATGTAAATTGTTTGGGGGACTTTATCCAAGTGTGAGTGTCATACATTATGTATAGATAGACTGCTAATAGGCATTACTGTTCCTTCATCAGGTTGGTCCGATTCACACCCAGAATGTCCTTCCCTCCTCATTTAAACCGGCCGCTGTTGCCCCCTCCTGGGATGCCCCCTCAATTTGCTGGCTTCCCCTCTGGTAAGCAACCACCTGTCCCACCATAAATGTGTATGACAGCCTCTTTCACTTTATCTACTGCAGTGTTGAACACAGTGGTAAACATACTATTTTTAGTATGTTTTACTAGCAGCCTCCATCATCTTAGATTATAGAGACAAAGTATTTAATTTCAGACTGATTTGTCTCTTGTTGATAATGCGCAATTCCTTTTGCTGTTGCAGGAGCTCCAATGATCCCAGTTCACATGGGCATCATGACCCCTACATCTGCAGTAATGCTGCCTTCTGTGCAGGTGATCAGTAAGCCTACAATTCATAAAAAGGAAATACTGCGAGTCAGAGACAACAATGAGAACAGCGGCCCTACTACTACAGTGTTTGTGGGGAACATATCAGAGAAAGCTTCAGACATGCTGATCAGACAGCTGCTCGCGGTAAGGAAAAGGAGAGGATTTGTAAATATTTCATGCACTCAGGTCATGCAGTTTTGTGTAATCCAAAAAAGAACAGTCTTCTAGGCATGGTAATTTTCTAAAATTACACACATTTTAATCTATAAAACCTTTTTTTTTAAGGAGTCAAATCTACCATGGTTAGTTGTATATGTAGTTTTAGTATTGATCACAAATCAAATAACAAATGCCTTTTTTGTAACACTGTTGCCACATATACAGTCTATCATGGAATTTGATTATCAATTTGTGTCGGCAACCTATTGAAACTGAATCCTGTGCTGTAGCAATTTTTGTTGGATTTTTAACTCACTTGTACTTTAGTTGTGAATCTACTCTTTGTTCTCATGTTACAGAAATGTGGAATTGTTTTGAGTTGGAAAAGAGTCCAAGGAGCCTCTGGCAAGCTTCAAGGTAATTCATAATACACACATCAAGCTTCATTATGTCAGGAAATATATCCATCTATGGCTAACTTTTGTGATTCACACATAAAACCAATCAGAAATGACTCAATTAATTTCTGATTTCCCATCAAACTATACAGGACAATAGATAAACCTGTCGTAATGTCTGTTTTCATGTCAATATATGTTGCAGCCTTTGGGTTTTGTGAGTACAAGGAGCCAGAGTCCACGTTGCGAGCACTGCGGCTGCTTCATGACCTGCAGATTGGAGAAAAAAATCTGTTGGTGAAGGTTGATGCCAAGACTAAAGCTCAGTTGGACGAGTGGAAGGCCAATAAAAAGACTGTGAATGGGGTATAATTCCATTTTAGGAAATTACTAGTGATCAGTGCCTGTATTCATTGCCTCAGGAATCAATTTAGCCTAACTTCAGATCTCTGAATCGCTGCCCACATCTTAGATTTGTTAAGCCATTCAAATAAATGGTTACGTATTGCAGTGAAACTGAACTAGGATGTTTTTCTGTACTGGCAGAATAGTAAGGCTGAGGATGGTGGAGATGATGAGGAAGAGGTTCTAGACGAGGAGACAAAGAAGAAGGATCAGATCATCAAAGGAGCTATTGATGGTTTGATGCGGGAATATGCTGCCGAACTCAACGCGCCATCCCAGGATGAGGACTCCCAGCGACGAAAGAGAAAAAAGGATAAAAAAGAAGAGGTATATAAACAATGTTTACTCTTCTCTGACTTGTACTTGTGGAACTTAAAATGCGAAGTGTTATTTGACTTTTTCATTGGTGTTTTTTTTTTTTTTTTTTTTTTAGGACGACATTAACGCTATTGATATGGAGGACGACAAGAGAGACCTGATTTCCAGAGAAATTAGTAAATTCCGAGACACACACAAGGTAAAGGGGCTCCTTTGTTCTTGTAGTTAACATTACAGGTTTTGGACAGCAGCTTCCTTACATAGTTCACTCCTAGAGCTTGCACATATAGTCAACACATTTACCAAGCTTTTCTTGATCTCAGTAACATGCATACTACGTTACTAATTGGCACTCCTTAAAATCTATACCACCAAACATCTTAATTTGCCCCATATTATATGAAATGTTTCATGTGTAATGTTCAAACATCACAAGTAGGCAGACAGCTAGTATTTTTGTCACCTTTCTCAGGCCTGATTTGACACCTACGTAGTGAAATTATAGGTGTGACTATTATAGATCCATTCTTCATTCATCACACAAAAATGCATGGAGACGATGTAAAGTTACTTAAAAGCTAATCTATTCATTAAACCCCACCATTATGATAGTGATCATATGGTGACTAAAGCAAGATGAATCTCAGAGCTTTGGAAAAAGTTGCGAGGATAGGATGTAAGTATCAGCCTTTATATACTATATACATATACTGGGCGTCCCCCTCTTGAGGACTTGCATAGGGGCAACTGTGCTGCACTTGTATGTGTGTTGGTCAAAGCTTATGATGTTCTCTATTCAGCCAGCCATTTGACAATGCAAAAGTTCCTCCCAAACCTTTGACGTTCATTTTGTGACATTATTGGTGGTGCCCTGAAAGTTTGAGTCGGTGAACCTGTGCGAGTCCTCTGTAAATGATGGTCTGTCTTAATGGTGTTCATGTCAAAGCACAAGGACTCTTGTCAATAACCACTGCAGTGACTTTGGCTGTAGCTTTTATTATGCTAGTGTGGGGGGGCGCCCTCTCCACAGCAGCACGCTGATCTGAAGACTGACAAGGTACGTGCTCTTTGTATGCGTTATTGTGTGACTTCTGTCCTCCAACTCTTACCCTTCATTGGTGTCTTACTCTCTCTGCCTTTTCTCCTCTGCAAGACAGATCAGTGAGTTCATGTATCTATTTCCAAACTGTGAAGAATTAAACCAAAGTACAAAGTCCCATGTTTTCTACTTTATCAAAAAAAAGTGAAATTTTACCAAAACCAAAGTCCTGCAACCAGGTCAAAAGATTAAACCATAAACGGAAAAGAGCAGAACTGCAAAATTAGGACTTGACAATGTTGTATCAGAACAATATATATTTTGAAGTCAAATACCAGTACTGCTTCTTACTTCAATTTTCCAATATATTGCTCTGATTTTTAAGAATCATAATTTATAAAGAAATTCTGCTGAAACAGCTGTTGCAACAATTCATTTAATCTGATTGTTAAAATAGCAATTATGTTTAAATAATTTTGGGTCAAGTATTTATTTAGCAAGCCCTGGTAGACGCTCTACAGAGGTAAGTAAAAAGACACAAAACTGATGCAAAATTGGACACTTGCCATGATTTGTGCTTGAGTCAAGGCACATAAATAATACATAATTATATTTAACCTCAGCTAATAAAGTTCTAAAATGATTGCTTAATTCTCCTATCTTCTTTCTCGTGTCATACGTTTCCTTCTCTTGAGTTGCATTACACCCAAGGCTTTAAGATTAGTCTGTTTCTTGCTGAAGACCAGCTGACAGCCTGTGGCTGCATATGACGGATCTAATTAAGCAATTTACATAAAATGTAGTTAATCACACTTATTTTACATTGCTCGTTATAAGTTCCCAAAAAGTATAGGAATTACTCCCAAGCTTAGTATTACTTACACACATTCTGTGTCTGATTTCTATTTTAACTATAAACACATTACACTCAAAGCCTTGTGTGTAATGCCCATAAAGGCAGAATTAGGATGCGTGTATGCGTTTGTTTGTAATTAGTCGTGAAGAGCTGCCGAAGACTTCTGCAAGGGTAAGACCGCTTCTACAATTTCATTTATCTGTGCAGAAATAAATGATGTTCATTTCTTGATTACCGAATGCCATGTTACCCATTGAAGTAAAGGTTGTTGTTTTTGATGATAATGATGCTTAAGCAAGACAGAATCCCATAACGTTTTTCCCTTGTATACCGTGTGACCTGCTTTCCTCCCAGGCCTAACTTAAAAGGCTTGTAGGGGCAGCGAAGGGCTGAATCCATAGTTCAACACCTGTAAGTCACAAACAACTAGTTCAACAAACGACTGACGCCTATTTTCTGTTTTTGTTTTCTTTGTTCTCTTAAGGAGAGAAAAAGCATTGTCTTTTCCAGTGCCTTTTTCTTGTTATGAATGCCTCAAGTTGAACATGTTCCACAGATGTTTTTGACCATTAAAGTGGTTTCCAGTTACATTCTTGTTAAACTGTAGTTACAACTGCAAGTCTAAAGCAGCAAAGTACACTGAATTGCTTTAGATGAATGATGACGCTGTCTCTTGTTAGGGAGAGCTTTTTGATCCTTCCAGGTTTTCCCAGTTACAATTTCAGCTTTTCTTACGTGTTCTTGCACTGATTAGTATAGGGCATGTTCCCGTATGAAACCTTTAAAAATCTGGAAACCACTTGATCTGTGCACAGTAGAAAATTGACTGACTCATTGGGTCTTGTTTGGCATTGACTGAACCTGTCTGTGTTTTGCTCTGCAGAAACTAGAAGAAGAGAAGGACAAGAGGGAGAAGGAGCGGCTGGAGTTTGAGCGGGAACGGAGGGAGCGGGAAAAAGAGCGAGAGCGGGAAAGAGAGCGGCGGGACCACGAGAGGGAGAAGGAACGAGAGAAGGAACGGGAGAGGGAAAGAGAGCGGGAAAGGGAGAGAGACAAAGACCGTGATCGCAGGACCAGAGAAAGAGATCGAAACAGAGACTGGGATCGAGACAGAAGCCGTGACAAGAGCCCCGAACGCAGCCGATCCAGGTGAAGGGGAAAACCTCATGTCACAGATTTCAGTCAAACACATCAGAGCTGGGAGAAACTGATAAAATGGCCTATAAACTGTGTGATAAAGCAATGTTGCAAGACCCAAGTCACATGGGTCTGATAATTAATTGGTTGCAGTCTTATGTCAGACTTCCCAATACCAATTTTGAGGCAAGCCAGCTTGTACGATGTACCTGGAAATAAAATATGTAAGCTGAGCCATCTGCACTGCTCCTGAAAATTATTGGCATCTTGCTGTCTCTTCTCCGACTTAAACTTAACACTTGGTTCCAATCTACAGTATATTCAAGGATAATATATTCTTACCTTTTTTTTGTTTTTGCAGGGATGTGAGTCGAGACAGAGAAAAGAAACGAGACCAAGAAGATGAAGAGGAAGCTTATGAACGCAGGAAGCTGGAGAGAAAGCTCAGAGACAAGGAAGCAGCTTATCAGGAGGTAGGGAAGGCTGGGAGGTTACCTGGGCACTGTCCAAAATCACTGCTCCTTTCAAAATGTTGATGTATAGAATTATTAGGAACCCCCAAGATAAAAGATTAACTGGGAGATGAAGTGCAGGTTATTATCAAATGAGACAATCCTGGAATATCACAGGCGCACTTGTAGTAAAATAACGTATTACTCTTTTAGCATGATGTGAACATGATTGTATTTGATTGTGGCTTACCTGATACTGTTGGACGACAGCGTCTAAAAAACTGGGAGCTCAGGGAGCGGAAGAAGGCACGGGATTACGCCAAAGAGGCCGAGAGGGAAGATGAGCGCAGACGAGAAACGGTGAGAGCACATTCTATGACCACTGGTGTTTATAGAGGTGTCCTACTTTACTTTGAACGCTTAATGTACACATTTAACAAGCAAGAATATTACCAAGTTTTACCTTAAATTCTTAAATTTAGCAAATGTCATTTTTTACTGTTAATTCAGACTAGTCTGTAGTGGAATTTGAGGTGAATTTACAACTTGGACATGGAAAGTGTTAAATGTGTATATGTAATTTGTGTTGACAAGATGAAGCCTTTTGATTTTGTTTTTTTGTGTTCATATGAACATAATTTTATATGAACTGATTGTAATTTAATTGAATAAGTCAGACAATACAATTTGTCAGCAGAAAAAGAATTTTTATCCCAAATAAAATAGCGTGCTCCTGTGTGTCTTTAGGTGAAAGAGGGAAAACGGTTAAAAGAGTTTCTTGAAGACTATGATGATGACAGAGATGACCCCAAGTACTACAGGTGAGCAACATTAAAACAAATATGCTACAGTGCTGTCTTTACCTTGTCAATCAAAAATAAAAGCCTGCGTGCCTTTTGTAAATGGGATTTGTGTCTGACATGCAGCCACAGATATGCCAACATACTTGGAATTTGCAGATGAGTGATGTTTATGACAACTAACCAATTCAAACTGTCAAATCATGTGAAAAATTAACCTTTTTAGGTATTAATTTTATTGTTCCACCTAAATATGTAAATTATAGTAAAAAGTCACAGCAGATGCTATGACCCAGATCTGACTTGTAGTAACCAATGCAGCACTGCAGCTATGACTATTGTTCTGAAGGCTGTTATGTTTGGTGTGACCCCTAGGGGCAGTGCACTGCAGAAGCGTCTCAGAGACCGAGAGAAGGAGATGGAGGCGGACGAGCGTGACAGGAAGAGAGAGAAGGAGGAGCTGGAGGAGATCAGACAGAGGCTGTTAGACGAGGGACATCCAAACCCAGACGCAGAGCTACGCAGGGTATGTTTATTTATTATAATAAGAATAATGTTCGTGTGTTTGCCTTTATATCTGTAGGGAGTGGGCATGTCTGTTGTCTTTTGTGAAGGTCGCTTTATGATTAGAGTGTCTCTGCATTTCTGCACATCTGTGGTGTCCAGCTTTCATTGTCTGCTGGCCTTCTTTTCTGTAAAACACTAATCAGGTGTTAATCTTCTGCTTATCTGCCTCTTATTGGTCCAGATGGAGGAGGAAGAGGAGGAGCGTCTGAGACAACCTCCCATCATCCAAGAGCCAGAGCCCGAGGAGATACGGGAACGCCACAGGGGTTCACGAGCCCACCGGGAGTGCCGGCAGGAACCGGAGAGATCAGAACCCCGCACACGGCCAGTCCACTCAGACGATGAGGTGGAGGAGGGTGAGGAAGATGATTATGACAACGATGAAGATAACCCAGAGGCAAAACCGTGCTTGAAGCCCACGATGCGGCCCATCACCGCAGCACCCTCAGTGTCGTCTGCCAGTGGCAACGCGCCCCCCAACACACCCGGGGACGAGTCGCCCTGCGGCATCATCATCCCCCACGAAAACTCTCCCCCTGATGCTCTGCCGCAGGAGGAACACAGGCCAAAGATCGGCCTCAGTCTCAAACTGGGTGAGTCTAAAAGAAATGTCCTCCCTGTTACCTGGACAGGCATGGAGAGCTCAAGCTATTTATCATTAGTCAATTGACTCAAATTTAATCTGCAACCATTTTGATTATCAATTAACTTTTCTAACGCTACCAGTCACTTGTCTAGCTTTTTAAATGTATTTTCTATTTCTCCGTTTTTTTATCTATCCTTGTAAATGGTCTGCAAAATGAGCAGTTGGAAGTAAATTGCAACGTCATTTGTAACTAATAACCGACAATTCATTTAAAAAAAAAAAAAAAAAAAAAAAAAAAAAAAAAAAAGGCCCGAGAAGAAAAACAGACAGATTAATCGATTTTATGGAAAATAATCATCTGTTGCAGCCCTACTCACAGGACAGTTATTGGGATATCATGTAAGTTGTTACTTTGTATTTACAGCAGTGGTATGCTGACACAGTCAACGTTCCAAAAATGAAAAAGGAATGTGAAATTAAATTACCAAAATATTGGCAGATTTCCCTGTTTTTTTTAAACTGATTTAGTCATTCTATTTTTGAAGTATTCAATGTATTGGGGTAGTCCTAGATTTTGTTACTAATGTTCAATGACTAAAATAGTGAGACATTTTCAAGAGTCAGAGAAACGGCAGACAAGTAATTCAAGGGAACTTTATGATTCGCAAATAAAAACTGTATTCATGAAGCTCCTTGTCCTCTCCAGGTGCCTCAGGAAGCCCCAATCAGCCCAACACCGTTAAGAGGAAGAAGCTGCCCGTGGACAGCGTCTTTGACAAGTTTGATGACGAAGAGGCTGACGAACAGCCTCGCAAGAGGAAGCTGGTGCCCCTGGATTATGACGATGACAAGAGCCTCGGGGTGGACGGGGCTGGGCTCTCCAGCATAAAGGGGGACAACACCGAGGAGAAACGTAAACACATCAAGAGCCTGATTGAAAAAATTCCCACAGCAAAACCTGAGCTGTTTTCCTACGAACTGGACTGGGCTATGGTTGACACGGTGAGGAGAGAAGGAAGACTGTGTTGTATTTCATTGAATTTGTCCTAATGATGTTTTTTACCAGACATGTTAACTAAAAGTACATTGTTTTACAAAATAAGACCACAAAAAGTGTATTGATAAACCGCTGACTTCCTGAGTCAGTTTTTTTTTATTTTTAAACCGACTGCAGAAGAATGCATTTATTCACTTCTACCACTTTATTATTTTAATTTGCGTATTGTAAGCCATTTGTAAATAGAAGCAGATTTTAACACCACTTCTAACCCAAAACCTGTGTCTTTAATCTATTGTCCTTTTTAGACTTTAATGGAACGGCGTGTTCGGCCCTGGATCAATAAAAAGATTATTGAGTACATTGGAGAAGAAGAGGCGACATTAGTGGACTTTGTCTGCTCCAAGGTATTGATCATATGTTTTGTACTGTTGATTTCATTCACACTTGACAGGAAAGAAAATGAGATGATCCTGATGTTTTTGTCTTTCCCAGGTAATGGCTCACAGCATGCCACAGAGTATCTTGGATGATGTTGCTATGGTGAGTAATGTAAGGGATGAGTTAGCCCCTCCCACTGCTATCTTTATGTTGACTATGTAAATGTCATGGTAGCAGTTAAGTAGTTCTAACATTGAAATGTTTTTTGTCATCATCAAATCATGAAAAGGTAAAGTCTCTTTTTAACTCAAGACAGTTAATTAGCAACTATCTTTTAAATTAATCTGTTTCAGTTATTCAAGCTAAAATCTGAATGTGCAGTTTTTCTTTGCCCAATGATATTAAACTGAATAGTTTAGGGGTTTTGACACTTGGTCAGAAAAAAAACAGACATTTGAATACACAATATATAGCTTTGACAAATTATAATGGGGAAATGTTGGTGTTCTTTTGACCTTACAGGGAAATAATTAATGGATGAATCAATTTAAGAATTCAAAAATGTATAGTTACAGCCCTAAATCGTATTGACCTATGACCTGCAGATTTATTATTGTCTTTTATTATTGAGTATTTCATGCTTTAATTAGGCAGTGATAGTGAAGCTATGAAAAGAATTGAGATGTAAAAAAAAAAAAAAAAAAAAGTCACACCTTATTTATGTGTAGCTCGGTAAATCTTTTTGTTTCCTGCTTTAGGTTCTTGATGAAGAAGCTGAAGTTTTCATAGTGAAGATGTGGAGGTTACTCATTTATGAAACTGAAGCTAAGAAGATTGGACTGGTGAAATAAGCAAAGCAACCACTGAAGGATGATAAACTTTTTTTTTTTTTTTTTTCATACATCATGTATAATAGTGTAGCACAATTATGTCACCCCAGACAAAGCGACGTGTCCATATCAGTACAGACTGTAACAGCAGACTCTCACAAATGCACCAGTTGTTCAGGTCATGTCTCTGCTCTCTGTTAGCAGGTGCTGACTGTGTCGGAGTGCTTTTGTGTAAATAATTCTGAGAGGAGACCGTGGACCATTGTTGCCAGATAAGGTCTATTAGTCCTGTTATATTTGTATACATGCCAACACACTTTGTGGGAAGAGTCGTGCAGATTTCACAAGTGTGAAATCTGGCTTCCAGTTGATTGAGGGTATATTAAGTCAACTTTAGAGTATGTATAACTACAACCAAGGAACCTATAAAAGGTTCCTTAACTACAACACAGATCTAATCTTTTTTACAGGGTTATTTATTTGGTTTACCAATGTTTTCTCCTTTTCCTTACCACATTCCTTATAACTGTGTTGGCATGTTCATTGTCAGACTGTATCAAAAAGCACCTAGTTTTCATTTGAAGTGCGTCTATTGACAAAACCCACAGAATAAATCTTGGATGGCTACATCCCTGCAGCTGTACACAGATAACCACTATAGGAAAATAAGCTTCGAACGGGAAAAAAAAAATTTGAAGTTGTGAAGATGCTCCATTTGTTTTTGTATTGGTGAACATTTGAATAAAATTGATTTTTTTTTTATAACCGTTTGTGTATCACCGATTTGATTTTCTCCATCTTCATCGCTTATCCGGTATCGGGTCGCGGGGGCAGCAGCTCCAGTAGGGAACCCAAACTTCCCTTTCCCGAGCCACATCAACCAGCTCCGACTGGGGATCCCGAGGCGTTCCCAGGCCAGGTTGGAGATATAATCTCTCCACCTAGTCCTGGGTCTTCCCGAGGCCTCCTCCCAGCTGGACGCGCCTGGAACACCTCCCTAGGGAGGCGCCCAGGAGGCATCCTTACCAGATGCCCGAACCACCTCAACTGGTTCCTTTCGACGCGAAGGAGCAGCGGCTCTACTCAGAGCTCCTCTCGGATGACTGACCTTCTCACCCTATCTCTAAGGGAGACGCCAGCCACCCTCCTGAGGAAACCCATTTTGGCCGCTTGTACCCTGGATCTCGTTCTTTCGGTCATGACCCAGCCTTCATGACCATAGGTGAGGGTAGGAACGAAAATTCCCCTCACTCGCGAACAACACCCCAAGGTACTTAAACTCCTTCACTTGGGGTAAGGACTCACTCCCTACCTGAAGAAAGCACTCCATCGGTTTCCTGCTGAGAACCATGGCCTCAGATTTAGAGATGCTGATCCTCATCCCAGCCGCTTCACACCCGGCTGCGAACCGATCCAGTGAGTGCTGAAGGTCACGGGCCGATGACGCCATCAGGACCACATCATCTGCAAAAAGCAGCGATGAGATCCCGAGCCCACCAAACTGCAACCCTTCCCCGCCCCGACTATGCCTCGATATCCTGTCCATAAATATTACAAACATGATTGGTGACAAAGTGCAGCCCTGGCGGAGGCCAACCCTCACCTGGAACGAGTCCGACTTACTGCTGAGAACCCGGACACAGCTCTCGCTTTGGTCATACAGAGATTGGATGGCCCTGAGAAGGGACCCCCTCACCCCATACTCCCGCAGCACCTCCCACAATTTCTCCCGGGGGACCCGGTCATACGCCTTCTCCAGATCCACAAAACACATACAGACTGGTTGGGCGTACTCCCAGGCCCCCTCCAAGATCCTTGCGAGAGTGAAGATCTGATCCATTGTTCCACGGCCAGGACGGAATCCGCATTGTTCCTCTTCAATCCGAAGTTCAACTATCGGCCGAACCCTCCTTTCCAGTACCTTGGAGTAGACTTTACCAGGGAGGCTGAGAAGTGTGATACCCCTGTAATTGGCACACACCCTCTGGACCCCCTTTTTGAAGAGGGGAACCAACACCCCGGTCTACCACTCCTTAGGCACCGTCCCAGACTTCCACACAATGTTGAAGTGGCGTGTCAACCAAGACAGCCCCTCCACACACCCAGAGCTTTCAGCATTTCTGGACGGATCTCATCAATCCCAGGGGCTTTCCCGCTGTGGAGTTGTTTGACTACCTCAGCGACTTCCACCAGGGAAATTGACGACAATCCCCCATTATCCTCCAGCTCTGCCTTTACCACAGAGGGCGTGCCCGCTGGATTTAGGAGTTCCTCAAAGTAGGAAATAAATTATTTTATTTGGGGGAGTTTAGGAACATTTTGGGTGGGTTCAGCCCCCCTAAAATAGGCCTAACGAGGTCCCTGCAGGATAATGCATCCTGATGAAGTTTCCAAGACAAGACACAAGCATAGGTTTGTGTACTAATGTTATAGTTTATCTCAGTGCCTAACTACAATCAATCCTAAAATTGTCACAGTTGGATAATACTTTACATTTCAATCTATTACAGCTTCAACAGGTATTAAATCTTGGGCTACCAACTCCAGGAGCTGTTTTGTGTACAAAATGCAAGCTTACAATATCTTGCTTTGCTAACATTGTCTCTTGAATGCAGAGTATCTTATTACAACCCCCCCCAAAATCTTCAAGCACAATGCTCCCTGGCCAGAATTTAAGTAGGTATGTTGCAGTTATATGTTATGAATCTATAATCTGAGACTGCTTTTAATATATTTCTTGTTTTAGGTGTCACACGTTTGAAATGTTTTGTAGCACATTATACATAACAAGTATCATGATGATGCATTCCTTACCAAATGTTACAAATGAATATGCTAATGATACTCTCATGAGATTTTAATTATTCTGTTCCATTTTGTTTCTGTTTCATAGCATGAGATGCATCTCGTGAGGCATGAAAAGTGACACTTGGCCAGATATGCATTTATGTGAGCCTGCTTACGGAATTGCTGCCCACATCTCTGATCTACATTTGCATACATAATGTGGCATCAGATGCTTGGTGCTCCATATCCTCCATATTGGTTCTGCGCTATTCATCTCCAGCTTTTGCTTCAGGTAAAAAGAGTTCACATGTTCTCTTTTAGAAAGTCTTCCTCAGTGTCTCAATCTGAAAAGGTCAACAAATACAAAAAGGTCAGGGGTGATCGACCTGCCTTCGCCCACGCAGAGAACAACACTGATGATGATATCACAGTTGACTGACGAAATTCTATTGTGTGTGTGTGTGGGGTTGGTAGGGTTGTGGGGGTCGGTGTTTTTCTGCAGGAGTGCATGTACGGTTGGTGACCCTTTTAAACCATGAGATTAAGCCTGGTTGATATACTTAAACTGACAGCTCTTCTGAGTCATATTTCATTTTTTAAACTAACACCTACACTAACAGGAAAATGCTTCAGAGTGGTTTTTCCCCTCCCTGATCAGGGACAGTGCACTGGGGCCTTTGCACCACATGAAGGCGCTACTTCATCAGCTTTAAGAGTCAAGACGGCAAAGTGAGAATGGAAAATATGTGTGCACCAAATGTAGGTGGTGGTTGTTATTGTGATTCAGCTCCTCGCCACGGGAGTGAGACCTCTCAGAGGCACGCTGGCTTTTTTCAAAGAAGGATGGGAACACAACAACAAATGAAAAGCCTTTGGGTATTATGAATTTGATTTAGTGGCTTAATTCTCAAGTGAGACTAAAAAAGGGGGATAGAAAAACATCCAAATGCGGTAGTTCACAGAGAGTGGTACAGTAAATTACATGTTCAAGGGCAACAAATTACTACCTGGAAGCCTGTTTACTGTTTAACATAACTCATCCACACACACTTACACACACAGTCCTTGGCTTTTCTTTCCTTTCCTTTTGCTTGGAAACATACTTGATCCCAACTGGGGTTAATTTATGATTTGTATGTTGTGGCAAAATACATAAAAATGCAAATGTGAAATGTCTTTGTTGAGTCAATTTCAAATTAATAAACATTTCTGTTGTATAAAGTTGAGCAAATTAAAATGAATGTCATGTAATCTGAACCATGACTGTGAATTACTGATTAAGCAGGTCTCCACAGGAAGACTGCTCAGCTCGATTATGTCTGGTGATTTATAGCTGCGTAACTGATGACTTGTCCAGAAGCCCTGTCCACTCAGTTACACTATTTACAAATATAAATGACACTTTGCACCAGGTCTTTGACAATATATAAATAATCAACCTCTCAAAAAGCTGATCTGCAGATCTGTAAATTGCATTATGTAAAAAGACATTGACTGGCATTCAGTACTCATCCTATAACTTATACTTTACTTATGCAGGGAAAAACAATGTACTGCTCTTAGATTACTTTCATATTTTTCATTCAAATTGTCATTGAAAGTAAATATAGTTGTCATTGCTCTTACAACAAGTATATAACCTTCAGAGGTGTCAGAAGTCTTCAGATTCATTACTCAAGGAGAAGTATAGATACTGGGGTTTAAAAAGACTTCTGTAGAAGCTTTTTACTTAAGTAAAAGAACTAGTTTTCAAAACTACTTAAAGTATCAAGTAATTTAAGTAAAAGTAATGTAAGGGGGGAAAAAAATATATCAATATGTTTTAGACGGCGAGTTTTGGAAACAATTAGCTCATGGTATTTGGGTGGGCAGAGCTTGCAGAGCATTTTAAAGGAGTTGTTTTTGCATCCAACCATTTTGAAAACTTCTTCCAGGTACGGCCAGGGATGTAGAAGGGTTGGCTGGTCTTCCTGGCTCCCAACCTCCTCGCTGATGCTTGGCTGGGACATTTTGCTCGAGTTCTCACTAGGCTACATACGTCTTTTATTTCCTTGCTGGAGCGTGACGTGATTTGTGTCACGTGCATACAAGTGCGATGGATCGCGTACAAACCAATAGGGTGTCGGAATGGTATATGTTTATACTTCTCATCCAACCACAGTCAATCTCTATCCGGATGGTGCAATTCATCTGGATAGGTTTCTGGTTTTTTGGAACGATGACAAGCCAGAATGAAAACAAGCCAAACTGAAATAAGAGTAACAAGGCTATTTTTAAAATGTAAAGAGTAGAAAGTACAGAGAAGTGTGTGAAAATATAAGGAGTTGAAGTAAAAAGTCTGCTTTAAAAAAAAAAATTCTCCAGTAAAGTATAGATATCCAAAAAGTAAAGTAACAAAGTATTTGTACCTGGTTACTTGACACGTCTGATAACCCTGCAAAGAGTTTTGCTTTCACTTGGGCTGGTCCTGAGAAATCTGGTTCTGAGATTTTTGCCATCACCTCTACACAATGGAGATGAATGGAATATGGCCAGGGGTTTCCAACATACAATACATGACACATGCTTTCCCTGAAACAAGAAATAGTAATTATAAAAACACTTTCCCTTTCGGTCTCTTTGTAATACTTCACACGTTGTTCTGTTTTTTTGTAATTGAGTGGGCATTGCAATGATGTTAATTCCATGGGGATTTACCCACAACCACTGCATGCCTTTACCTTACCCTAAACAAAGGTTCTTTACTCTGATGGTTTTCCGCAAAAGCACCAGTTTGTTTGTCTACATAATTATGATGTGACTATATAATTACAACTAGTCCTACTCACTAGAGCTATGCAATATATTTATGTTATATCGTGATATGACACAAGATATTGTCTTAGATTTTGGATATTGTAATATCGTAAATGGCTTAAGTTTTGTCTTTTGCTGGTTTTAAAAGCTGCATTACAGTAAAACACACACACACACAACACACACACACACACACACACACACACACACGCACACACGCACGCCCTCCATCGCCCCACTAGCACAATAGGATCAGGTCTGTATGACTACAGCCCGACTGCAATACAACAACCTGACACTGGTGCGCGCACTGCAGCTTCCACGCCACCCTACTCATGGATGTATACTAAGAAAAGTCGAGTTAGCCAATGAGAGTCAGGCACAATGAGGAAATCAGACCATTATGCCTTCAAAATAAATTACCCAATGATTAAACACTAAAAAAAGTAGGTAAGGGGGGGTCAAGTTAATTTGTATAGCCATTTTGAAACAAAGAGTCTCTTTTACGTATTTGCACAGGACATACATATATTAAGCTATTTAGATATTTATGCAACAAATAAAATAAATCAAATTTAAAAAAAGAAAAGGATTGACAAGAAAAATAAAATTTACAAATTCGGTGCGGTAGAAATAGCCCCAAATGTATCAAAGCAAATAAGGACTTATATCTGAATTTGTATTATCTATTATTCGGTTGCCTACGTAGGCCTATCATAAATACTGCTATTATTAATTAACTACTGCTATTATTAATTAACTTAGACCTGTCACCAAACGCAAAATGGGAATCCCAAATTTTGTACAATCATTTACCATAAAGTTCACATTTAGAGCACAGCCATTTGTCTTTATTTATAGTTTTAAAACTATAATTAGAATGAAAAAAAATTATAATTCCCACACAGCTGCCACAGTCAACTGCACCTTTCTAACTAACTATATTATTTCTGTTGATAGCAGAAACTATGAAGTTGCTTTACTTAGTGACCACACAGTCTATTATTTTGAAAAGTTATGACCGGATATGAAGTTTCCCCCCCTCTCTGGTCTGCGTTGACACACCGGCCATCCAGCAGATCCCCACAGAGCAGCCTCGACTGCCGTATTCAGAGATCCCAGCTCTCCCAGTTCCTGTTTCCGCCGCAGCCTTTCCACTCAATTTTCTGGAGCACAAATCTCGGCTGCCGCCGCGTCAGACCCCAGTCTCCACAGCCCCGGTCGGATGCCGCTGGTAGCCGGTGTATCATGTCAAGGTAGGTGATAATAACCCTGCTGCATGGCGGAAATGTAGGAGCCACGGAGGTTGAGCTCAAAGATTCCCCCGCTACACCTCGGCCTGTTGACTGCGTCGCTGCTGAGATCACGGCGACGAAATAGCGGGTACGGTAGGTAGGAATGTCTGGTCCCGTTATACTAGCGCCGTTACTTGGAATTTTTTTTGCTCTGCTGTTAATGGATGCTCAGTTGATACTTCGGTTCGTTCTATCCAAATAAACTGCCTCACGTTCTCCTTTGTTGCTTATTCACGTTGAGAAAAGCAAGTGGGTATGTTCAAAACAATGTACAGTGTTTCCGTGTAACGACCACGGCAGTTAGCCTGAAGCCTTTTTAAGACCGCAGCATTACCTAGCTTGACCGTGCAGTGTAAATGAATGGGTGTGAAAGTAGTGTGCCTTATTCAAGGCTAAAGGGCATCAACAAGGCTAGAAGCGTGTAGCCTGTGTAAGCTAACTGTCTGTGTACGTTTGTTTTCTGCTTGTCGTACACTCGCACACACAACCTGAAAGTAAAGAGACATGGGTAGGTGTCTGACAAGTTTGTGTATCCTTCACTGTCTGACATGAAATGTCTTTTATGTGTGGTGAGCAGGAAGAGCAGCTGCCTGTGTTTCAGCTTCGGTGCACTGCTGCTAGTGTCAGGGAATTGCTTTGTAATAGTCATCACCACAGCCAGGCGTGCGTTTGTTTTCAGTATCTGGAGGTGTGGTTAATGTGTAATAATTCCTTCTCATATGTAATTATGATATGAAAACGGCTGAGCTCAGTCCAAGCGTCATCTGCATCACATCTAGGGCAGTCAGAAGGAGCAAGTAGGGTGATTTCTGCTTTCCTCCTCAAAACACTTTACAATGCTGGTGATAATACAGCACAGACGGTCATGTGGTTCTGTGTTCAGTGTAGCTCAACTGATAGAGTCAGGTGTCAGTGCTGGTAAGGCTAGAGGTTCAATTCCCATCAGGGGCACCCATTAGAAGATGTACGCCTTAATAGTGTTGAAAAGTGGCAACAAATACCTTGTGATTATTGTACACAGCTCATTGTGCAAACTCTTAGGATGGATGTAATATTTCCATGATCTCAGAACTGAAAATGAAAGCATGTAAAGGAACAGTGTGCTATAATGCTCTTTTTGATCTTATTTAATATGACAGATCCAATGGAAAATAAGTGCAATATGTCACTGCTTTCACATGAAATTAATTTGTGATTTGAATGACGTATGGCTTTTTTGCTCCCTTAACTGTAGTATTTTGTTCTACACTGCACTTCCTGAAGTGTTTTTTTTGCAATGACAATAAACATAATCTTAAATCTTTTTTTCATGTCGCTTAATGTCTGCAGGTGTTATTACAAGACATATTTCAACTCTGTGAAGCACATTGTGTTTTTTTTTTATTTCTTCGACAGCATATTGTATTAAATTATTAGTTCATAGTGTTGTATATTGCCACAATTATTCCTAAGTTTCTATCCATTTGCAGCCAATATCCACTGTGTTCTCATTTGAATTATAGTTGCTGACAAGGGAGAAACTCAACACCTACAACTAATGCATCATTAATGTTATCTAATAAAGTCAGCCTTGGTAACTGGAAGCAGATTGATTGAGTTACCCATTCATGAATACGTAAACAGCCGTGTGTGTGTGTGTGTGTGTGTGTGTGTGTGTGTGTGTGTGTGTGTGTGTGTGTGTGTGTGTGTGTGTGTGTGTGTGTGTGTGTGTGTGTGTGTGTGTGTGTGTGTGTGTGTGTGTGTGTGTGTGTGTGTGTGTGTGTGTGTGTGTGTGTGTGTGTGTGTGTGTGTGTGTGTGTGTGTGTGTGTGTGTGTGTGTATACACACACACACATTTTGGGAAGGAATAGGCATAGCCATGGGTGGACCCATTTATATCAGTGCATATAATTACATTAGTGCAGTTCATTCCAGGCTGTGTAATTTAGATAAAAAAGTTAAATTAAATAGTAGTGATAACACTCAAACTAACCCTTGAAATTTACTTGGCAGGTTTTGAGTTTTTTGCAGAGTGCTTCCCAGACAGTGTTGTTTTTGCTTCCTTAGTTGATTGCATTGGACAAATGTTGCATTTGCTACTATGTTGCTGCATATTTAATACATGCTTTCTATAGGAAGCCCCCCCTGCTTTACTAAAGCTATTTTCTCTCTCTCAACCCTTCCTTCTTTCCCTCCCTCTCTCTCTGCCCTTTGTGCTTCCACCTTCCATGCCTCATGCCACTGTCTGTCTTCATTTTTGACTAATGAGTTCATTAAACATATTAGTGTTGCTCTGCCAAAGAGGTTAGATGCGGTGCGGTGAGCAAAAATGGGCGGTGACTCATTTCATAATTTTATCTGTATTTAACACTGTGCACATTTGTCACGTGGCAAGCTCCATTTCTCTGTTTAGTTTAGCACAGCAAGCCACTGCCAAGTGGAGTTTTATTTAAAATAGCAGTTTGATTTGTTTTTCATTTCAATTCTGTCTGCAATACCAGCCTGTCACCTGCACAGCAAGTGCCTCTGTTTGCATGAAAAGCCATTCTAATTTCAAGCATCACAGTGTTTTGGCTCACTGTACAGTGTGTGTGTATAATGCTTGATATTGGCTTCAGTGTGCTGTTCATACACCCCCTTTTTTCACCCTGTTGTCCCAGATATATCCTTTTTTTTGAAAACGTAAGATGGATGAGAAGAGAAGGCTAAATAGAGCTATGGAGGAAACAAACATCACATTTTGAAGACATGTTCCCAGTTTGAGGGCCTCATGCCACAAACAAAAAGAACATTGAAGTGTCTATGCAATACACGGCAATGCTTGTAGGGAGCTATGTAACAGTGTTACCAAAGGAGGAAGGCTCATCTGGAAGCATTGTTCTGTTGGTTTTGTTCATCTCTGCGCAGGGTATTTCTGCTCTGCTCGATTCCAGACAATGTAATGTAAATAGAGCAGAAGCCATTGAAAAGAAGTGTGTGCCTTTGTTGTATCTGCTTAGAAGAAGGGAAAGACTGAACTTATTATGTATGGATACATAGACACAATTTAATTTCTGAGTCTTATCAAACACTTGGTTTGCCAAGACAAGAAAGATGAAGAGTAGCTGGTTCATGCATATGGTTTAAGAAACAATGTTCAGTGTTGGCATTTAGCTGGCATTTTTCACATGAGAGTGGTGTTTATTGTCTGTTTTCTGTCTCCTCTACCCTCTAGGCTTTTGAAGACCCCAGTAAAGAGATGAGAAAATAATGATTTTGTATCAGAGTAGGGTTTGTAGAGCTAGCCAACTGCATGCCTTGTGCAGGAACATACCCGTAGTCTCTACGTTATTGTAAGCTTGCAGAATGCAGCCTCTCTAAAGGGCAACATCTGCAGGGAAAATGTATTTCTGCCATCACTCTTCTCCTGCTCTCATCCTACCAGAGGGCCATTATTATCAGTATTGTAAGACGGAGTGTCTGTCTAGTGATCATATGAGCCAATCACAGGTGGTGCAGGTTTCCATGGAGAAAAGCCAACCGGGCCATGAGGCTGCTGAAGCTCAGCTTGAGCAGCCTAGCCTGATCTAGGCTGATAGCATTCTCCGGCAGCAGAAAAAGAAAAGGCCCCAGCAGGCCTGCCCTGCTGTCTGCCTGTCTAAATGTCTCGCTGCTTGTCTACCTGTCTTACTCAGCTGAATGTCTAAAGGCAGGGTGGAAGAAGGGGAACTCTGAATAGGAATTCAGTCAGACAGGGACAATAGGAGTTTGGCCCAATAACTATGTGGCATCAGATTGGATTTGTGTAGGAACTGGATCTAGATCACATAGTGCCTTAGTCACAGCTGTCTTAGGTGGGTTTGGAAGATGTGTGTTGGGTTTGGGTTGAGGGGTAGACCAGTCAGAGATCCTGACCTGAACTCCTGCCTCAGTTCTGTTTGGCCTTGCGGGGAGGCTGCCCAGCCCGCAGTGCACTCACATTAGACAGGATGTGTATTTGTGATGGTGTGTGCGCACTTATGTGTGCTTGCTTTTGCTGTATCTCGGGGAGTTATTGCTGCTGCAGCCTGAGCCGGGAAGTGGGTCTTATGACATTTCTTCTTGGCTCATTGGAGCCGTCCAGAAATAGGCATGTACTCATCCACATGCAACGCTTAAATTCTCTCCTTCCCCTTTTTTCTCTGTTTCAGTAGGAAGCACTTAACTGCCCATTGTTGCACAGCCTTCTTTGTGCATTTCCATAATGTGGGTCTATGTATACTCATATACTGTATATCTATCTGTGTATTTATTCTAGTTTTAACCATATCTCTGTGAATACTCAGGAGCAGAACAAAAAGAAGGCAGTGAAGTTTGTGGCACCTTCTCTGACTGAGGAACTATATTCCCATGGGTATGACAGACACTGAGAATTTATAGCTCATGAGAGGTTGCTGAGGGACTCACTGTGGGACACAAACAGCCCCCTCTTCCTGCCAACCACCCACCCACATACCCACAAAATCCCCTGATGCTCAGTGCCTATGGCCCATCAAACAGCCTTGTCAGCCCCTCTGAGTCCCCAGCTCAGGCCAGGATGACAGCACGCATGGAAGGCTGGAGGGATTCAGGGATGCTACTAAAAAGGCTCAGCCGCATGGCAATATACTGCACTGTCTGCGTCTTATGAATCCCACAGCGTCAAACTTAAAACAGGATCTGAACTTACTTCGGTCTCTAAAGGGCTCTTTCCAGCATGGGAGCATCCTGGAAGTACAAACCCACACTAGTGGCATCTATAGATGGAAGGGACAGAAATTTGGAGTGTAGAAGAGGCAGATGGGTACGGAGGGGAAATTAGGAGAGAAGAGAGAGGTAGTAATTGGGACAGCTGCGCAGCTTGAGGCGTAAGCAGTCAGATCACCCACCTCACTCCCACCCCCACGCTCCCCACCCCAAAACATAAAAAAAAACAGCGCCAGAGAGCCAGATGCTGGCCATTAGGATCACAGTGACAATAGCCCAAATTCATTCTGCAGCCAGAACACAGAATGCACAATCCCACAAAGACACACACATGGATGGAAAAGAACAAGACTATGAGCTCATCTGACAGAATGGGTGCATTTCCCACACTTGGGTAGAAAGGTTGTGTGACAGCCTTGCCTCTGCGTAGGGGTTTGTGGATAATATTCTGTTTTTAACAGGACGCCCAAAGTCCCAGCAGCCACTACACCTCTACCCACACACATGAGGACTATTGAATGGCCTCCATTTAGCCAGTGGTATCTGATCCAGTACTGGCCAGTATTGGGTTGCCTGTGTGTGACCTCCACACAGGTCCAGAGAGGATTCAACCCCAGGTCCCTAGAAGGCGGTACCTGGACCGCGACGAAAGGCCTCCGTTATCATTCTCACAGGCAGGGGCTATTTTTGTCACTGGTGCCAGTCATTCTTCCTGGAGGGTTTGTTTGCCATGGTGAGGGGGGGGGGGAGAGTGTTTGCGGATTTTTGCTGTTACAATGTTGATCCCCAAGGGTTAAATTCATCTCTGTGACCTCAATTGCGAGGTCAGAATGTAAGGTCAGCTACACTGCAGAGTCCTTGTAGCTGTAATGGACTCAGTGTTTCACTTAGAACTAAGCCCCCCAACATCTGTACCAAGTTCAGAGGAGGCGAGGTGGTTAATCTGCATGTGTCCGTCTCCATAGCTATCAAAGAGTTCATTGTCTGTGTGTGTGTGGCAAGTGCAGTGTGTGTTACCGATGGTTGGCGGTGTACGACGGCGGCTGAGAGGATTGTGTGGGATCGTAGAGGATTGGCCTGATTGGATTTCCGTTGCAGGAGTCCTGTCACCTGGCTCAGCATGGCACTCTGGAACACAGCAGGGCAGCAATCAGACAGCAGTCACACTTTGAATATACAGCAAAATATGCATTCTGTCACTGCAGATACAATCAACCACTATACAAAATATGAAGATAAACTCCCCGATAGTCAAGTCAGTTTATTTATTTATTTATTTATTTGGCATTTCTGCTTTATTTGATAGTGATCGAGACAGACAGGGAAATCAGGGGAGAAGGAGGGGAAGACATGCAACAAGGGGCCTGAACCATTGTCGCTCTAATGGTTTGTGCTCTAGCCGGAAAGCTGCCAGGGCGTCAAGTCAGTTTTATTCATAAAGGCCAATATCGCAAATCAGAAATTCTTAAGGGGCTTCACAACCTCTACAGCATACAACACCCTCTGTCTTTGGACCCTTGATTCGGACAAAGAAGGAAGACGTTGGTTAAATTCCTGATACCACCTATAGCTAGGACCTGAGCCACTCAACCCTTACAACCTCGTCTCTATGGAGACTTGGAAAGAGGACAGACAAAGCTCAAGCACACCTTTCACAGGAGAAAGGAAATAAACACAGAGGGAGGGAGGGAGGGACAGGCATACAAGGGAGAAAATATTCTGGTTTGCAGGACAAACATGGACTATAAGTACTAGGGTTAATAGATTCATTGACACAGAGACTAACCCACCAAAAGGATAACGGTATCAGGTACAAGGCCCAACGTAATCAAACAATAAACAACTAACTGATTAAGTTAAGCTAAGTTAAGGTGGAAATATGTGTTTTAAGTCTGGATCTAAATGCCTGTCTGATGTGAGCAGTGAGGGCAGCCCCGAGGCAGAAACATGATAGGAGAAGGCCCTGCAGTCTGCTGACTCTGTTTTGGCTGGACTGGGGAGGCCAGCCCTATAAATGCAATAATGTGCCACTTAGTGAAGTTACACCATTGGTTAAAGTGAGAGAAGACGTCGGTCAAGTTGAAGCTTCCAAATTGGCTGTTGCTGTTTCACAATACATTACCACGCAAAGTCAGCCAGTAACGGCCTTTCTTTGCTTCCGCTATTGCTGATCAACTTCCTAAGTACGTGGTTGTTGTTAGTTTAGGAAGATAGACTACTTAAATGACCAGGAGTATATGAAGAAATGAAAAATCTTCTTTTTAAATAGAACCATCTGAAATTAGTGCAAGGAAACAATGCCAGTGGAACTTAAGTTTCTCTCTCAGTTTCCACATCGGTGCACCTCTGAAGAGAAAGAGACGGTGGATTTGGAGCAGACAGATGTTGGCAAAGGGAGCAGAGAAGAAATAAACGGTAGAGTTGTCAGGTGGAAAAAAGAAAGTACAGTGTAGATTTTAGTTTGCCCATGAATAAATGCTGCAGTTCCTCAAGACTTAACATTTGAGGCTGTGGTTTATAATCGTCATGGGGGGGGGAAACCTAGGTCTGGTCTGTTTAGCAAAGTAACATTAATTACACAATTACACTTCACATGAGTTATCCAGAACAATATTTTGTTGAAAATAGCATGATTATATTGTTCACTTCAGTTAAAGCAGTCTTCAAAAATGTGACTGAAAAGTAGCTTAACCTTGTCATGTGATATGCTACTTCAGTACACGGCAAACCTATTGCTAGGACCGCTACAGATGAACATTTAATATCCAGGAACTAATGTTATAGACACCACCACTGGCGATCTCATTAACAATTTGGCCACAATTAAGCACGTTGAATATACACCGCCCAGCCATATGCTAGGTTTGGTCTTGTTTTTCAGAGGACAGACAGGTGCCTTGTGTTGTGAGAGCAGAGTGCAGGATGGAATAAGGTTTAGGAGATCAGACCGGTATGAAGGGCAAGGACATTTACTTTAAATAATCAATGATCTCTGGCAGGAATACATTAACCAGACTGATGCTAATATCTGATGCTAAGTAGCCTGAAAAGACCAGAATGCAATGCAGCAACAAGACATTTTGTGTTCTAACTAAAGCACACTGCTCTTGACTTAAAAAAACAACAACAACAAACACTCTGATATGCTTACTACCTCACCCCCCCACCCACCCACCTACACACACACACACACACACACACACACACACACGCACATAGGTCTACAACCCATAGCTGAATAAAACAGCCTGTTCAATTGAGCTTGTCAGGACTTTTCTCTGGGGGCTGTTGAAATGCACTCTGGGAAATATAGGAAATCACTAACTGAAGTCAAATTAGATGAGGAAGGCTGAAAGAAAGTGGGTACAACAAAATCGTAATTATAACAATCACAGAATAACTCCTGGAATGCATTGTTACCACATATTGATAATTTTCAACAGCGTTCGAATATCTGAGGGTGGATTGTTCTTTTGATTTCTTTTCTCACAACTTTTCTATAGGTCCGAGGTGGATTTAATTGAGGATGTCAGCAAAGAATCAGGGTGGTATTTTACAAAGAAGGAGTAGAATTTTAACCAGATACGTGAATGGTGTGTTAATTTGCAGTCATCAACATACGTGACTGAAACCCAACATTTTAGGTTTTGTGTAACAGACTCAAATCACTTTCATTAGGATATAGTAAATACTTGGATATACCTAATCTTTACATGTAACAACAGTACTTTGGTGGACAATTCTGGTGTTTCTACTTTTGTTCCGTCAAATAATGAAGAATGAACGGAATATGTGCAAAAGGGGGGATCACAGAAGTTTAAAGGAGCAGATTACACCGTGATCCTCCCACAATGATTTTATATTAATTCACACCTCTGCAATTTGCTCACCCAAAGACAGAAGAGTACCACAGAGAGCTATGGTTGCAAAATGTAGACAAAACATCACATCAGCATTATTTTGACACACAGTATATTGCAGTTGCAGTGCATTTGAAGAATTGATTTAAGGATATATTCACTTAATGGATGTGACTTGAAACAGTTCCCAGAGCCCTCTTTGGATGAATGTAGTGATGTCCAATCTCTTGGTACTTAATGATATTTCAGTGTTCTGTGTGCCAAGCAGAGTCTCATTTCCAATGTTTCAGTTATTGATTGAGTTATAAAATTAATTAATTTTCATGTTGCAGATTATATATATATATATATATATATATATATATATATATATATATATATATATACACACACACACACTGCAGTATTGATATGTACTTTCAACCCTTGTACAGTGCAGACGGCAGGCGTTTTTGCACGGGTAGTCCCCATACTAAATAATGTCCTGTGAAAAGTAACATGCTACGTCTCAGGACAACACAGATCTTATTGGCTACCAGGATTTTCCCTCAAAAAGGAGGAAATAGATTTTTCAGTTCCACGTGACTTCTAAAATAAATAACTGCAAACATGAAAAGGGCTGGTGCATTCTTGTGATAACAGTAACCATTATGGTGAGACCAAATTGAGCTGTGCATCTGCTAGAAACCTGGGTGTAGGTTTGACTCATTATCTTTGTCACATGCAACCCTATGGCCTCTGCCATCTTTCTTGTATTGTCGCATGTTGCAGAACCATTCCTTCACAAATGTCTAAGAAACCGATGTCTTCCTGTGTTATAATAGCTTTTGAGTGCAGTGTATGAAGTCTGCAATACAACTTAAACCATCTGTCTACAGGATTGTCTCTCTGAGCCTAGAGCCAGTGCCAGATACAGGGTAGGGTTAAGTGTTGTCTAGTATCTCTGAAGCATCAGTCGGACATAGTCCATCCATAGTTTAGCTTGTTGCATGCGGGGAGAAGTGTGATTTTTACCAGCATGAGCCGAAGCCTCAAGATTTTGAAGAATCTGTCTGAGGGGCAGGAGGATAGTGTGGTCTTTTATCAGTTTGGGATCTGGGAGGTACAGTTGCTGCTTCTCTTTGATGCTTGTTGAGGCTTCATGGTGCACAGAAAGGGGAAAGAACAAAGCACTCTCTAATGCCTAATGTTTGTTTTTCCCCCTTTCCTCCAATTTGACTTTGTCCGTATTCTGGTGAACCCTCCAGTGCTACACCCTTGTCCAAACCCAACACCTTCACTTAGCTCCCAGATTCATACAACCTTTGCTTTACTACATCAGCACAAGAGTTGGGGATGCGGTACCATTTTGTTGAATCCGAATTAGGGATCACGATTTTGACTTCCCACGATCAAATTTGCGTGATCGAGCAAATTTTTTATTTTTATTTTTTATTTTATTTTTAAAAGCGTCTTTTCATAGAAAGCGCATCCACCGCTCCGTAAACCCCTGTCTGCTCATGTGCCAGTCAGTTGTTCCCTGCATCGCGCATCTTAGTTTCTAGATGTAGACAGTCACAGAGGACAGAGTAACGGGAGGACAATTCAACAGATAGCAGTTATACGTCGGTCTCAAGGTTTCCCAGTAAACGCAACATTTTGTTCTGTCTATGTTGTTATTCAGACAACAGCGGTGACCAGTGCTAGTCGGTGCTAGTTAGCATCTGTTAGCTGTTAGCTCCTCTAGGATGCACCGGTGCTAATGTCCTCGCATCCGCTGCAATGTTGTTATATGGATATGGTTTAATTTTCCGTTATATGACCCATTTCTTCTGTAAAGCCGTGCCTGTGTTTGGGTCTCTCCTCTTACTCTCTGCACCCGGCGACCCAGAGGCCGCCGGCCACACTTCTGACATTTGTCTACATTTTAAATTTTTTATTAACACAGCTGTATATTGTTAAGTATGAGAGGCAAACCTGTATTTGTACCAGTGTTTCCGCGGGTAACTGCTATTGCGGCGGCCACGGCGAAGAACACAGAAGAAGTTATTGAATGCAACTAACTTCAGTTCATAGAGTTGTAGCGTGTGAGACGGAGCTGCTGGACCTGCAAGAGTTGTGACCCATGGCCAGAATATCATAGTTCATAAAAATGCAGCGCAGTGACGATACAGACATTTCATACACACGATGTGTGTATCCGCCATTCGACCCGTGCTGGACACATTCATAATGATCAGCCGTCTCTGTGAATACGTTCATCGCACTATAAAAACTTAAAATCAACAAATAATCGTGAGAATAATCGTGATTATCATTTTGGCCATAATTGTGCAGCCCTAATCCAAATCCCTCCAAACCCCTCATTGTTTCCAAGCATACTAAAGCTAATAATAAATAATGATAAATAATGAGGAGAGGGAAATGGCTCAATAAAAAATCTGTTAGCATCAGAGTAGGCCTGCCCGATTAATCGTTATAAAATCGCAGAAATAAGATTACGATTCACCCCGTTCACCATTTAATTTTAAATAAACATCAGAGCTTAACATATCCGGGTGTTTTGCCGATAGGACCAATCGGGCATTGTTCTACATGCCTCATGCTGCCTCTGCAAGCTTGTTGACTCCCCTCAGTCCTCCTTCAGCATTTGTGAGAGTGGCAGCACTGGCATTCACTTATGGCAAAGCCCTTGGCTAACCAGCATGAGACCATTAGCATCTGATGTGTCTGTCGTGTAGCCCCAGGGGTGTTGCATCACACGGCGTCAGCACCCTCTCCTTCATCTCTTTTCATGTTGTCATGGTACCATCCTCCACCGCAAACCCACTGCACCTCAATGCCAGTGCCATCACTCCAGAGGGGACTTTAAAGGGCCTGTTTGGCAGACCCATTCCTCAGTTTTAGCTGTGGTCTCGGAGAGAAATAACAACATGCCAGTCAGATATAAGAGCCCCTAATAGGACTCAATGAGATGACACAGCAGTCCAAGGCCTATTGTATTATCTGTTGTAGCTGTGGGACAAACGGGGAGAGGAGAGGAGGGAGAGAGCAAGTGACTGACCACATGCCAAAAAAATCATGAAACATTCCTCATGGAAACAAGAAAGTGTAAGACTGGATGGACAGGATGTAGGTGGTCTGTACCAATGGAATCACAGGTCAAATTGGGCCACAGCGCATCAGAGCACAGCTCCGCCTCCTCAGGTCCACGACACACCCTGCCAGAGCTCAGCTCCGTCCCCTTCAGCAGCAGACTATGGTGCAGGTAGATTATTGTCTGAAATATTGTGACTTAATTCTTGTAATAGCCAATTATAACTTTAATTTTCACAAAATATCTCGACTCCTCCAATCCTCAGAACACAGATGGGATGAGTTATATTTTGAATGTGCTCAAAGTTTTGGACATGAGCAGAAATCTTGCTCAAACACATCTGAAATATTACAGTCAAGGGGGTTATTAATAAATTAAAATGAATTATGTATCAGTGAGGTGAATAATTGTCATGCACATTTAAGGAGGTCACATCCCCAACAAAAGATGCAAAAGAGGGGGGGAGAGTAATTGATGCCTGAGCTGTGTGCTGACTCAGATATTATTACATAGAAAAGTCCATCTGAAGGAGATTAAATACAAAGCAATACAGAATGCATGAGAGCATTACTGCAATATATTTTATTATGTTTTATCTTTGGATTGTAATGCTTCCCTTTACATAAAGATATTTCAGGCATATTGATTCAGATAAAGATAGAAATAGGTGCATAAACAATTCATCAAAATGCAGGAAATGAAGTTTATAATGCTAACCCCCCCATCATAAGTCACAGTGATATAGAAATTGTCCCTGATTTTCTTAAATCAACATGATTTTCTTTTTTAAAAAGATGTTTACATATTTGCCAACCAGTATTTTCAAACACGTTCAATTTCATACATTTTCCGAGGAGAAAATCTGTTTCCTGCCTGTTAACATCAGTCTAAAGGTAAAAAAAGTAAATTATAAAATTGTAATTGAATTGTAATAACCCCACACATTAATACTGAAAAAAGAACCCCGTTGGTGTAGAAACAAACACACAAGTCATTTTACGGCGCGATTTTGAATGATGATGATTCACCGTAAATAAGGGCTCCCCCTCCCTACGAAAAGCCAATTTAACCACTGAACGGTCTGTGACCCAGAGCTAGTTTTGACGAGGATGGTAAAGACACTCTTGTGATGCCAACCACACTACCAGGTTTTCAAATATGCATCTGTAAAATAGCTGTGTGACAAGCCGCTCCAGAAAACAGCCTCCCCTAGCCCGGTTTGTACTTTTCTTTGATCTTGTGACAACAGCAAAGAATTGAAGTTGGCACATCAACTCAATGAGGAGCTTTAAACACCCGGCGAGGGCTTTGCCTCCTCACTTTGATTTGTGGAGAAAATGAAGGATTATTATAGATGAATCCAGTGTTATGGTTGTCCTCCAACTCTTGATGTTTACACAAAAACTAAAAGAGTGCAACCACCTGAACTGCTGTGCTGTCACATTAGAGGATAAATGAGGCAAGCCATAACCACGTATGGCACACTTATCATTATTCTACATTCACAGCATAGAGAACATGTTCATTCAGAGTCATAATGGTACCCTATTGTCCCTGTCTGTATTTTAGAGGTAATAACATGTACTTGTACTAGAGAGTAGGGGAGTCTATACTGCATGGAGAGGGTCAAGCCTGGCCAAGGCCAAGCTGTGAGGGTCAAGCTTCATCTGTAAGCTTACCCTTCTATTTGAAAACTGACCCATCCACTCTGTTGAAATAACAAAACACCTGCTATGAACTCCTCTTTTTTTGTTTGTAGCAGCATCATTGGTCCTTACTCGGTCTTTGCTCTCCTCTGGCAATTGGCGCCCTAATTGAGGCACTCTTGAGCCATGTTTGTCACCGTGGCAACGTTGCCCTGCAGATAATCATTGTCTTGTGGATTAGCATAACAACAGAGGAGAAGCTTTGCTTCAGTTCCACTAACGCTGGACCAAGCTCCTTTGTGTCGGTTGCCTGCCGGGCTTGTCTTAACTAGGATTAGAAGCATTGGCTCTTAGCACCACCAAGCCCCCACATTGTGCTCCCAGTGCACAGTGAAACAGTGAAAGTGCACAGTGTATGGTTTTTTATATATATATATATATATATATATATATATATAACCATACACTGTATGCTCACACATATGCTTTAGCACTCTGCTACAAAACTTTTAACTACTCATGTCCATCTACTGGCTGAACAGTGTGCAGATGGGTGTCTTGTGCAAAAGAGAGGGAGTAAGAGCGGCCGTGAGAATTTAACTAAACTTTTCATACCTTTTTGTTCTAACACTGCAAAAGTTGACTCGCACAGTCCCGTCAGTCACCAAAGTGAAACAAGTGAACAGTTGTCCAAACCCTGGATATACTCAGCTGCGCACACCGGACCAATTCCTGCTTGAAATGAGCATGTTATTCGAATTGTCAGTTCCAAAAAAGAATTTCTGAAATTGTGTCAGACAATCCCTTCTAATTCAGATTTGGAAAGGTATGGGGAAGGGTATTTCAGACACCTTAATCTTTATTGGAAATCATACATTATTTGTCACTCAACTGTAACTCAAAAAAGAGATTATCAATTAAAATCATGTCCATGTGGCATTTTAACAAGATTGAACTGGCATGCAGAACTGCCTGGCTGGTTTTCTGAGAAACGTATCACAGTTGGTAGCGAGCGGGTTTGGTTGGCGCCAAGTTTAGAGAGAGGAGGCAAGCGTGTAGCAGGAGCGTGCCATGCTGTCCTATCCTGAGCTGTCAGTGCAGTGCAGTAGGGGCTCCGCGGGAGACTGGGTGCAACCACGTCTCTTTCTGCTGGCAGAGGGGAGACGGGAGCTGGAGAGAGGCGGAGATGCGAAGGGGAGAGGAATGGCAGAGGATGGAGTGGAGGCAGCAGCTAAACCCGTAAACACATAAGATTAAGAGGAATAATATAAAGAGGTCTTGGCAGTGCTTCCCTAATATGCATGACAAGTCAAAGATGCAGTCCCTTCAGGATTTCGTGGCCTTTTTTTGAGCTTGTTGTAGGCTCAAAATGCCTGATTTTACAGCAGCTTTTGTTAAAAAAACAAAAACAAATTGCAATTAAAAAAAAAAGTTGCAATGTTCTCTGTATTTCACTTGCGCTGAAATTGTGGGAGACAGTAAAAATTATTATACCTTTTTTTTTTTTTTTTTAAATTAAAAGGGAAACTTCTTTCAGGGAGAAATAAACTACTCTGGGCTGAGTTTTCCTAGTAACCTTTCCAAAAAAGCTCAGGATGCTGCAAATGCCAGTATAATATAATTAACAGCAAGAGGATTTATGACACAAAATAATAAATTACAATTGAATTAATACAATTTAAACATATCTGTCAGTGGCTGGTTAGTGTCCACATTGTAAAAAATAATTTTCCAATCCTGATCTGGGACACATTCACCTTTGGTTTGATAAAGTACCAACTGGCATTTAACTTTTTGCACTTACAATATCAAGCGTAGCTGTCCTCAACTGAAGTCCTCTTCTTATTACCGTCTCATCTCTGGTTTCTTCTGCATCTACTACACGTGTGTGTGTGTGAATAACTGTGTGTTTAAGCCACGGGGAGAACAGATCAGCAGCCCACTGCAGAGATCAGGCAGGATTGAAACAGCAGTAGCTTTTAGCGACTTAAGAGTGACAAATCACTACAGTGTACTACTTTGATGTTAAGATGTGCACAGGTTGGCAGGACGGTCTGACTTGTTCTGCAAGGTCTTTCGCTGTATGTTTTGTTGGTAAATGTGAGATGTTCAAGTCACACACTTTTCACCTTCATACCAGTAACAAGGAAATAAGGTTGGCGACGTATATGTGTTACGTCAGCCCGTTCTCACTCCCGCTTGGTCAGTGGCTCTTAGTGTCAGACACCGAGGGAAAAGTCTGGCACAGGGGACTGCTGTGACTGGAAGTGGCAGTTGCCGGGAAGGTCCAGTTATTGGTCAAAGTTGCAATGATTGGACAAAATTGCGAGTCGCACTAAACTCACGGAGATTGGTTGAATTCGCAATGGTGGTTGCAATCAAAAGATTGCAAAGTCCTAGATGGAAAAGTGTGTGTGTGTGTGTGTGTGTGTGTGTGGGTGGGTGTGGGACGCACACGTCCACAATCTCCATGGAGGATTCCTGTGGTAAATCATAGCAAACAAGTGGTGAGGCATGCAAAAGGAATTTTGGGCCCGCTCAAAAAGATGACCACACAAGTGCAAGGGAGCTTCTTTAGAAAGATTAGCAGTATATCCTCTTGCCACAAACAGACACACACACAAGTACACACACTTCTTTGTCTCCTATTTGATTTACTTTGTGGGATGGTGGTTTCACACTTTTTTCTTGTGGCTGAAATCCTCTCAGTAGTTTTTCCTTTGCCGGGCGGCTTTCCAGGCTAATTTGCTGTGTTTAAGGCCACCAACCCACCAGCCAGCAGTTTAACTTTGCAGTGTCAGTACTTGGCAAGGCCATGGCAACATTAACATAGCCAGCAGCCCTGGATAACATTTCTCTTAGTTAATCTGGGCGACTTGTTCTCATTCTGTGACCCATGTTTGAATTATCCGAAAACAATATGACAGAATCCAAATAACAACACTGCAGGCCACTTGTATCCGCCTCCAGTGTAGTGCTGTTTAGAAGTGGCGAGGGGGGGGGGGGGGGGGGGGGGGGGAGTGGGTGGTGTGAGGCAGGCTGCTGGAGCAGGTGACATCTGTGACCCAGCACAACAGCGGTGGATGCCGGACACATGCTTCTTCCTCAAAGGCTACTGGCACCATTTCTGCCTCATTGGGCTCATGCCCACACACATGCCCTTAAACACACACACATTTTAACTACTTTAATCTGAATGAATCCACTGTACTACAAAATCTTATGTTGAAATGACCATGATTCAATTTGGCTTTAGGATATAAAGGCAATACAAATTTCCCCCATAGATAGTCTTTTTGTCCATAACTGAGACTGGAGAGAGTCATGCTTTCATTTTAGACGGTTGGCCTACACTCTACACGCTGCTAACAGCTACTTTTGTGAACATGTCAGACTGCCAAACATCAGCGTCATCGGTTTATAGAAAATGACCTCTCGATATGTACAGCTAAGAGCTGGACAGTTTTCCTATTTCACACAAACATTTAATGATAAAAAACACCCATCTCAAGGATGACTGCTGCTCTCCAATGATACAGCAGCACACACACATACGTTCACACACACATGCGTACATACTCTACATCAGGGCTTCACAATATATTGTTTTTTTTATCGTCATCGCAATATCAACTGGCGCAATATACACATCACAAAAGGCTGCAACATATCGCGATTGACACAAAACAGATAGTTAGTGTTAGTTGAAAGAAAATATCGGTAGAAAACTGCACTTTAAAATGTAACAGCCATTCTTTTTTCTTTCTTTTTTTTAGTAGTATAATGTTCAATTTGTCCATAAAAGAATGTCGGAAATAATTTCCTAATTACAGAATGGGAACAAAAGAAAGGACAATAAAAAAACATACATTTACGTATATGTGTCATATTTTAATATTGTATTTATCTAATCAGTTAATGTCTTAATGACTTTTTTTGTTTTTAATATTAAATTAAATTTAAGAGTGCCATCTTGCTGAATTTCATTAATAAAGTGCATAAAAGTTGGCATGGTTCCAGACCATTTTTCCTATGGATATGGAATTTTCCAAAAATAATAAATAATTGTATAATATACATCATGTTATTTTCAATCTTATCTTGGCAAAAAAAATATAGCATCATATCAAACATATTTATTTCAATATTGATCTTAAGTTTCCTTTTTAGAAATGTGTCCACCTTAAGAACATTCTTGTGTATATAAAGTGAAAAAATAGATGGGAAATACTCTTCTTCTAGTCCACAGAAATCACACATATAATCAATATCTAGTTTGAATCTTTGTAACACATGTTTAACTTGGTCAATTCTATGTAATATCTTAAAAGACACTTCCTTAAACATGTTATTAATACAGTATTTATAACTAATTCTCCATGCTCTATCATTAAATAAGGAATACCAAAAACATTTTGATGACGGGACAGTAACATAACTATGTGTTTTTGATATTTTTTGTTAGAGCACTTTTCTTTTAATAGATCAGTTCCACCAATATAAATATTTTCCATTGAAAGGTAGATGTACAGCACCAGTTTTGTAGAAGTATAAGAACACTTTCTGGTATAGAATCGATAACAATAGCATTACTTCTTAGGTATTTTAAATTTATCAAGCAATTCTTGCAATCACTCAAATGCTACTTGTGTATCATTTTCTTTTAGTGGAGCTCTATGTAATTTTTTAACTCCGTTCTACATCAGCTCTCCCCCTCCATCTTGCCCTCCACCTCTCCCTGGAGGGAGTGCGTTGCTCCTCCTGGTTTCTCGTTGCGTTCTGATAAAGCAGACTCCCCCTCTGATGTCTCTTATCTCTTCTCATCTCCTGCAGTTAAGGCGGCCTCTGTTTGTTTTATGCTTTCTGACAGTTTTTTTTCTCTTTCCATTCATTTTTCTCTCACCCTTCTTAGGTGTCACCCAGTGCCTTGCCCCAGTACTGTGTGCAATGGATCAAAAATGGTCAGAATAACGTAATGATGTGCTGACCTGACCCCCGCTGTTTATCAAATTCTATCATATATTGTAGCTAGATACCCCCTTTGCACACTCTCCCATTCTGTGAGAGGTATAGATTTGTTGCTCTGTATTTCTGGCAGTGCGGTATTCCTGCTTGCTTACTGCCGTTGACAGAGTGTGTGTCCAGTGCAGGCTACGCTTGGCTGCATCAAGGTAATGCTACTGGCTAGCTCAGACCCAGCAAACAAACAACATATATTATATTGGAGACAAGGAGAGTGGTTCTGTGGCCAAGGGGCCTCACTGTGTATGCATACCTGTGCGTTTTTATACAATTGTTAGTGTGCACATTGACCTACAATGTAGGCAACACTGCAAGAAGCAGTAGAGCCAGAGCGTGTCAGACCTGCTCTAACCAGGCTTAGGCAGTAGTGGAATAACAGCAAAGTTGAACTTGCCAGAAGTAGAAACAGTCAAACACATCACAGCGCACACATTTGTGTAAACTTACTGCATTGTTTGTTTATTTGCACTCCATGGAATAAAACCAGGAAATAAGGTGAAATAGTTAATTGAGTAGTGGATTGACAGAAAACGGAGAGACCTAATATTCTGTAAAGATGTGCTGCTTTTCTTTGTTGTATTTGATCATTAACAGAGTATTTGGAAACTCTGTTGGGCATTTATCTTCACTGTTGTCTGACAGTTTATCGACCACGATCTGAAATTCAGCAATTAAAATAATTGTCAGTTGCAGACTTGAATTTAATATCTTTGGGTTTTAAGATGTTGTGAAACAAAATAGGCTATTTAAAGACATCACCTTGGGGACTGAAATATAGGCATTTATTGTATTATTATTTTGACACTTCATAACCTAAAAGATCAATTGATTGATTGAAAACAACTGATTAAATATAATCATTGTTCCTTTATTGTTATTTGCAGCACTACCAGATAGAGCTTGAGTCTATTTTACAGCTACACAGTTAACCAAAAACCTAAAGAAAAAGAGCTGCTCTGGTGAATTAGCAACGGGGGCTGTTGAGGGAATACTGACGGCCATAAAGGTAAAGCTATCCTTTTAATAAGCTAAGCAAATAATGCCCCAAAATGATTCATTTTGAAAAAGCTGACTCAAGGATATTGGCAAAGAGAAAGGGGAGGAAAAAAAAGAAGCACTCAACCTGAAGGAAATAGAAAGTGTCTGCAAAGCAACATTTTATATTTAATAGAGGTGCATATAAACTATAAAAAACAACCTGAGTATTTCATTAATAGATCGACCATTTGGATGAAAGTGTGCATCAAAGAAATTAATTCACAAAAGGCCATATTGTAAGCCTCATAAATTAGATTTTTAACACATCTACATTGACTATTAAGTATGAGGGCGAGATGGGGGGAGCTTACATATTAAAGGACATATAAAAAGTATTGGTTCTGGTATCTAAGACGCAGAGTATGAGTATGAAGGTGCCTTATCAGCACCAGTGTTGTAAGTAATGTTACAGATACCGTTAGTGAACTTCTGATGTTTTAGTCCAGTTGCACTCTGCATGCAGTGGGAATCTGCTTGCAAAGGATTTGACTGGTCTAGCCAGCCTGCCTGCCTGTCAACACTGTGGAGTCTAACTCCAATACAGGGCTTTGTTTTCCTCCCCTAACCCTAACCCAAATGCCACCTTCCGTCCGTGAAATTATTTTTTACAGTAAGTTTACCATTGGCTTTGAGAGGAGTGAACTCTGAATCCTCCTCCAAAATGAAGGCGGTGAAGGATTTTAGCTAGTTCTGTCCACCCAGCCATTTCAATGTTTGGGCATTTTTTTATTTTCTCATCCTGGAATTTTCCCTTTCCTGCTACACCATTGTATCCTTCTCACTAATAATATTTGTCATTGTCGTACTTAGATGTTCTGTGGCACATGAACACAAATGGAAGAACAGTAGTTCTGCTTCAAGACACCCCTGTCAATATGATCTGACACACTTATGATATCTCATTTTCCATCCATCTGTCACTGTTCCTCAGGCTCTCTCTATTTCTCAACCCATTTTCCAGGCAGCTGACAAATATGTAGAGTTGTATTAAATGGCCTTACAAACCCCCCTCATGATATCTGTAATATTCCTCGTACTCAATCCCTCCCTGTCACTCTCTCCATGCACGCACTTGCACAAAGACAGACACTGGCCTGAGATCAGGTGTGTGTATGAGGTAACAGTCTGCTCTCACTGTTAGGTCCTCATCTCCCACTAGCCTTCCAGATGGCCATGGTGTAAGCACCACGCCATTTGCCCACATGACACTTCCTGCACCTTTCCAACCCCCACCCACACCCGCTGCTCCCCATTACATAGTGCGCAATTTCAATGAATTGAAAGACGTCTTGTACAGAATTTGTCATTATCATTAATCTATCATTGATTACAGTTTAGGGATTTCGGGCACAACTTCACGTATGTCCAAGGTGCACATAGAAGTGAAATGGTCTGAAGAGGACAAAACTTGTACAACTTGTAGTATGAAGAACTAATTTGTTGTGAGACCAAAACGCCCCAAACACGCTCATAATATAGTTGATTACCGCTACTGCAGATTGCAGACGAAAATATATTAATATGTAAGTTGTGTGTAAATTGTCTGGCATGTAGCCTGACATAAAAATGTAAACCCCCAAAAATTGGGATATTTATGTGTGTGTGTGTGTGTGTGTGTGTGTGTGTGTGTGTGTGTGTGTGTGTGTGTGTGTGTGTGTGTGTGTGTGTGTATGTATATATATATATATATATATATATATATATATATATATATATATATATATATATATATATATATATATATATCTCACAAAAACTGAGAAGTCTGGCTGACCAATTTCAATTTAATAATTTGCCTTACTTTTTTTTGTCAAACATGTATTTATCTTTTTAAGCAATTTGTTTAGTTGACAAAAAATCATGGCAGACACTGATTTGTTTTACAAGAGAAAATGAAATAATGGCTTGCACAAAATGCGTATAGTCTGAAATGCCATGGTTGGATCAGTCAGCAACTGAAAATAGAAAAACAGACTCTTATTTCTTAAAAACACAGATCATTAAATTATTCAGTGAAAGTTTCCAGATGATGTGCACTCTTTTCTTTCTGCAATGCCCTGTTTCGCATTCATGCAGCAACTCTCATTCGCTTGGGGAGCTCTGCAAGAGAACCACACATTTGATTTCTTCTTATGCTACAGGAGCAACTACACTGGATCCGATTGGACAGCGTGTGCTTTGCTCGTGATTAGATGTGGGTGTTGATGGGTGGGGTGTTTATTCTCGGCCCGGCCCTTTCTGGCCATCTCTTTGACGTGTTGCTAATTTCAACTTTGATTCAATTGACTTGTTCGTCTTTCAACTCTGCTCCCATCATCACGTCTTTCAGTCATTATTGCTGCGAGGTTCAGCTATTGAAAAGGTGTATTTCCATTCGCTCAGCAGCACCCCCTTTTCAGTAACGTGCTTCATTCACTCCGTGCTGTTCTCTATTAATACATACCTCCTTTCGCCCCCCTTGGTGAACTCCCCTTTACTGTATAAACTCCCCATTTGTTGTCCCTATCATGATCATCTCTCCCGCTGTCCTCTCCTCCTCTTCTTCCTGTGCCTCTTCCTTTCAGTCTCTCTTCTCTTTGCCATGTGCTCTCTGTATCCTTCCTCCTCCTCCGCCTGCCTCCATCCTTACTGCAGGGTTGAATCATCCTCGTTTCTGCTTGCCTTGTCACGTTTGGCCCCCCTGCGCGTCTGTCCAGGCCTCATCAAACGGCGATGTCGCGAGCCGGGCTGACATCTCGCCACAGCGCTAAGGGGCTCTGATGTCCGTGACGCTAGTGCTGACCTGTCCCTCACTCCTCAAAGCACTGACATCATCAAAGGGGGTGGGACACATTTCTGCCCCAGGGGCTATTGATTGCCAAATTTTGGGGTGAGCCATATTTTCATCCATGCCATTTCCAGATTAGAAGGGGAAAGAGATGAGGGAGTTTTACGTCTTTGTCTTTCCATTTTCTTTGGTCTGTTATCAAAGAGACATTCTAGCTGGCTTCAGGTTTTTAGGCCTTTTCATGTAGTTCGTATCCTGCTGTCTTCTTGCTTGGTACTATCTGGCTTGTGTCGGAGAGAGGGACCACATCAGCACTATTCTCTTCGCAGCTTTCCCTCACAGGGGAGCCACTCTTCCTCACGCATTCTGCTTCAAACGGCACACCTCAGATCACACGCACACGTATGCTCACATGCGCGCCTTGGAGTGCACAAAAATGAAAGCCCCAGCATCCTCCTTGGTGGAAAATTGAGTCATGGTCCTTCTGCTTGCATAAACTGACAGACAAGCCAAGCGAAAAATTGAATCAAAAATGTCCCTATATTGGGGAGTGTGTGTGGGCATGAGCAGTGGCACTGTGTGATTTTAAAACAAGCACATGCAAATCAAGTCAAACCAACCCCAGGCTCATTAAATAAAACATGGGAGTAAGGACAAACGCCTGCTTTCTACTGCAACCTTGCATATTCATAATGAGCGCGCTTTCCTAATGTGGAGTGGAAGGATGTAACGCAGGTTGACATTATGTGGCTGGGTGCTTCTTTAGTGTGTGCCGTGCAGACTGAGCGGGATGTAGTACAGGGTTTTTCTGTTTTCAAATTTTTCAAGACGAGGATGGAAGACTATGTCACACTTGTTTTGACTCGGTGTGGTATCAATATAACAAGGATTTTGACAATCCAGAATGGTTGATCGTCACTAACTTTTTTCTGTTCAGAATCAGACAGCACCCAATAACTTCAAATGTATTTACAGTAATTGGTCTTCAGCCAAACTAAATGCACATAAATGCAATTTATAGCAGAGGTATACATTATGGCACTCAAGATTACTCTGTGTTTTGGTATTTTTCATGAAACAAAAACAGACTTAATTTTGATTTTAATTGATTGTCATTTCCCTGGTTGTGGAAAGGAATAATTTCATTCCTTTTAGGAAATGGGTTGAAAACAAAAATATTTCCCCAAATTAAAATAATTAGAGAGTTGCTACGATGTGAGTAACACAAGGAAGTAATGTCAAACTTGTTAAATTTACAATAAGTTCATAAACCATATATTTGTAGACCTGCGCATAGTGTTTTTGTTTTTTAGGAGATTGTGGCCCTAGAAACTGAGTTACAGCTGGCACACTGTAACTCAATGAAGGCAACTAATAGCTGAAACAATGTTGTAATAACACTTGAAATTGTATGTGTGGATCAGTAACATCTGATCCACTTAATAAGGTCAACATCGGTGTGGATACTGATCTGGTTCATTGTTTTAGTGCATTCCTGGTTTTGTTTTTCCCCTCAGGCAATACAAGTAAATGATCACATGTTCTCTTCCCCTGCACTGGTTTAGTCTAAATCCTGAACAGCAAATAGACAAAGAATGCAAATTTTATTAGATCAGAGCACATGTAGGGACATTTGTCGTGCCAATGTCATTTTGAAAACTTGAAAAACCCAAAAATAAACGCGCTTTGTTGGGCTGTGTCAGTACCAAAAGGTTTGAGGCTCAGTTCACTTTGGTCCTGATTTTGACTTGAACACTACCAAGGTATCAAACACTTGAGGGAGCTGGGCAAAGAGGCCGGCGAGAGGCCAGGATTAAATGCCTCCACAGATCTCGGTGATCCTCATCCAGCAGAGCAGGCAGCGGAGAGAGAGAGAGAAAAGTAAAAGAGAGGCCATTTAGATCCGGCTACGCTGATCCTTCGCCCAGAGTGATGGGTGAGCGATCTGCAAAGAGGACTGTGACTGTGACAGGCAGTGTTCATTAATGTTCCAGCCTCTGCTGTAGAGTCCAATCAAGGGGCTCCACACACAAGCACCCTCAAACACTAAAGCTCTCTCACACACACAAACGGCTTTCCAAGCAATGAGACAGGCGGGATGAGCGTGGGCACTGATGGCTTCACTGCCTCAATTGATGGGTGCTTAGAGGGGAGCTGGAGATACAGGGCCAGAGAGTCTGAGCGTGAGAGAGATGGAGCGGCCGGTCTGCTCTGTCGATGACTCTCTGATAGCCTGAGTTTAGCCCTACTTCTGCTCAACATGCAAAGCCATTACATTAATCCACATGCTGCCCAGCTGTTTCCATTAAACGTTGCTCCTGAAAATCTCTTTAACTGTCACCAGATACACTACAACCCTAATTAAGCTTTCTCACTTCCAGGTGCTGAAATATACTGGTAAAAAGCTGTTATATTTTACAGAAATTAGGCGTTTAGCCAATGGTTGTATCCAGAGTGAGTCACATGGAGGGCAACGATAGAAATGAGTTTATAGGCGTAAATTGCCAACATTAGAGGGAACCAATGTTGCATAAATATCAGTCTCTACAAGGAACTGGCATAGCTGCGTTGTAGCAGAATGCGCTTGTGAATCTACAGATGCTGCTGTGTGACAGACTTGGCAAGGCACAGAGCAGTGTCTGTCACAGTACTGTGTCTGTTTGTACTGTCATTCAAATGTTTACCTCCCAAATACCCATCTGAAATGTAATCAGCAGCGTGTGCATTGATTGTAAGCCTGTTTGGTGGTGTGATTGACTCAAACGCAGGACAAACAGGCAGAGAGCCTGCGAGCATTTTCCTTAGATAAAAGGGACAAATGCTGACTGGAGGCATGTCGCCCCTGATCTGTCCTTGACCCAGCTGGCAGGGGAGACAGTGAGAAACCCAGATTGCAACGCAGAAAATGAGAGCAGTTTGCTTCATTCAGGGAATATGAGTCTGGATACATTTTTTTTCAGGAATCAATTCCAGTATCCCTGCATTGCTTTACTGTTTCAAATCACCAGTAATTTCCTTGTTTTTTTATCATATAATGAGATGTTTGCTACTTGTTTAAATTTTTCTTCCACTGTCAGTGTGTAGCATCAAATTCTGCATAAATATCACAGTGAAGAGCCACTTTGGGTGGCTATTTTTAAGTCGTCATTATGTAAATTTAAGCGTTACTTTTAAAAACTAGTCTGTGAAAGCGTGTCTCTTTGGCTTCTCTGTTGGCCTTAACAGGAGGAAGATACAGAGATAACCACAAAAAACATTTTGTTTAAAAAAAGACACAGAAAGAGGAAGCAAGGCACTTCCCCCTCCTGTCTCATATCAGCTCCTCATCGTTCTCAAATATGGGCATTAATATGAAACAGAAGCCGTCACTTTTCATAAAAAATGCGCAAGTTTATAGCCTGATGCAATTTTACTTATTTTTACTGGATTAACTGAAATTCAAAGTCTTGAGGGTATTTTATTTTTGACATTTGGAATGAAATGGCAATAAGGAGATGTTGATAACTGATGATGTTAAACATATCTCTGTCAAGGGTGCATGCATGGAAAATATTTCAAATTGTATTTTACATGTAAAATATGAGCAAGTCCTCATATTCCCCAGAGAGCACTTAACAGTACCAAAAATACTTCCCCAACGAGTCAGACTGCTGCCTTTCCGCCATTTAACAAAGAAGAAACTATTTTCAGTTGTCTTATTGGTGACTATTAACAGCCTTCTCCGTCTCATGTTTGTTGCTTTGAATCTGTCATTGACTCCCATTCTTTCAAAGGGTGAAATGTTCAAGTTAATATTATCTTGCGCCGGCTTCCTCTGATTTGCACAGGTCATGCTTTTTTGTGCGGTCACATGAGACCGCAGGAGGCACGGACAAGACTTATCAGTGTGATTAGATGAGCCTGTGTGTGTCAACTGTATGTGAGTAGTTTGAGTGTCTGCTGGACATGTCACAACTAACATGGCTGTTTGATTCAGAGCTTCCCAAAGAGTGCGTCCCTTTGAGGAGTAGGGAATGAAAACAGATCAGGTTTTGCTCCATCAGGAGTGCAGCGCCGAGCGGGGTAATGAATTCCAGGAGGCTGAGCATGCAAACGAGTTCATTATTCCAGCGTAATTTAGGAGTAATTACCATTTTGCATCCACAGCCATTCAAGACTGAGTTGCTCTTGTCAAATAAAGCCAAGTGTGAATTCAGATAAATATTTGCATAAGCGCAATGCACAAGGTGGGCCTCTGTGACGGCCAAAGACTGGTGAACTGATATCCATCCACCTAGAACTGAGGAGCAGTAGGCAATATCTCTGATTGGCTGATAGTTCCCAGGTCCATGATCTGATAGTGAAAACAGCACTAAGAGGCCTAACATGAACTTGTAACACCCTTCCTTTCATGCATGAGATTGATATGGCATCATCTTAATAAGCAGCAGTGCATGGAGTCTACATCAGATAAGCATACTCTTTAAGGTCTCAGAAGAACATCATTAATTATGAAAAAAGAACAGTCCCCTCTAGTTGTCTGTGTTGGTACACTTATTCTGTGACTTCCCTAAGTGCATAGTCACAAATGTGCAAATGTATCCACTGCAAGCACAATAACTCTCCTGTGTATAATTAAATCCTCTTACAGAAGTTGTCCCATCTTTTTTACTGAAAAGATAGATTCAAGTATATCCCAACTGGTGTGTAGAAAGAGAGACCAATGCACTACAATGTCAGTGATTTACCACTTTCTCCAGCAAATGTGTAGCACTGACAGCAAGTTTCTTGCTAAAACTGGTATGTTTTGGCCTCTTTCTGTCATCAGGATTCTCAAACAATGCTGCAAATTTCAAATTGCCAACATACCATCTTCATTTTGCAGAAACTAGCAGGTATTGCTGAAATAGTTTTTGCGCTCAAATTTGCAGCTCATAACCTCAAATTAAAAATGTCTAACTAGTTATCAATACCCTCAAATTTGTAATCTTTGTTGTTTCCTTGTCTTTTTTTTTTTTACTTTAAACATGAGTTACGTGAAATAACATTTAATTTCAAATTGGTGACTGAACATTTCTAAACTAGAACTATGATTATGCTTTATTTTCATTATGTGTACAATAGTTTGTCTCTACCTTGTATGAAGCCGCACTACTGTTGTACCCGTGATTAAAGTAAATAATTCCTCCGCAACTGTTAGTAACAGATGCACAATGTAGCGGCTAAGAAACATGCTGTTCAGAAGAGTACAACAAATGAGCCATCATCACTGTTTTTCTCTCAAAAGCTTTGAGTTTCCAATCTGCATAAAAACATACTTTCACAAATAAATTGTTCACATTGCTGCCTATTACATGAGACGCATCCTGCAGTGATCAGATACACAGTCTGACTGGAAATGATACATTACCGCAATGTTGACTGTGTACATTGTGAGTCCCCACCCAATGGTATTTATCACAGAGGGCCTTTGCTGTCTTGAATAAATAAACATATTACTGGGAGTCCAGAGTTCAGCCCACACTGCCTTCCTGCCACAGGCACACGCTCAGTCTTTAAGGGAAAGATATGTTCATTGCTCGAGCATTTGGACAGGAAGACTAAGTTTTGACGTCATAAAATAGTAGAAATGTAGAATTTCCTAACAGAGATATTATTTATTTCAACAAAGACAACAGCTTTGACACAAGGATCACAAGAGTTTGAGTTTTTTAACTATTGCTTGAAATGAATAGCCTGGCTCCGCCCTCCTTCGTACTTCCACTCAATTTTCATTTTCCTTCAGTACACTGTCTGGGCTTGCCGTAGATTCTTGGGTTTTCACCAGCCAAATTTTAACCGATCCAATCATTGGACAGTGAGAGTGGCTGAGAACGATGACGTTGAGGCAGAGTTGTAGATATGTAATGGCGGCTGAGAAAGATTTAAGCGAAGCCATTCGGTTCGTTGTGGCAACGCTCCCGAATATCCAGAAATTAAAGCCCGAGCCAGAACGATCTTTGCTGAGTTTTGTTGGTGGCCATGATGTTGTGGCCCTCCCCCCCACGGGGTTCGGGAAAAGTTTGATTTTCCAGCTCGTTCCGTTAGTGGTGACGGAGTTAGCGAAGGCTAACGCTATGAGGCAAAGCTAGCGATGCTAATGCTAAATATAAGCCATGTTGGTCTCCCCTCTTGTTGCACATGCGCATAACATACAGTACGTCACAACCAAACGTTAGCGATTGGTTCTGGCAGATCCAGAGTGGCCCTGGGCAGATCTAATAGTTTTTAAACTTCATCAGAGTAACAGCCTTCAACGCTTGTCAATGGAGAGTGGCCAGACTCTCTGGACTAATGAAATTTACCAGAGTCTGTTTGGTCCTACCAGAATCTTGTACATTTCATTTGTACAGAGAGTCTGGCTATGAAATAAACACATTTAGAAGTTAAGTCAAGCAGTGTTTGATATACAGTACATTCTGGCTTGTGCATCTCACAGGTCAATAAAAATCCCTTCAAGTTCAAATGCTCTTTCTAATTTAGTATTGACTTAACATCATCATTTGTAATGTGGTGTTTACAACCAGTACCTTTGGTTGGTTTTAGTGGTTATTAACACTGTTCTAATTGGCACATCTGCCCTAAAATAAATGCGTTGTTGCTAGGACTGTTTCCCTCTGCAGTTGTGACGGAGAGTTGTGCATTTCATTTGAAGAGCATACCACTGCTTGTGTACCACAGGGATTTGTAAACTTGAAATCACAAAGATATCTTTTTTTCTCTCTCAGCAATGTGAAACTTGGAAAGAAATAATAATGTAGCGGATTTCTGTAGGCTGAATATTTAGTTGCTATGCAACAATTTTTTGGTATTTGATAGGAACCCTCAAGTGAAAGAAGTGTTGAAAGAGCCTTGTGGGGTTGTGTTGCATTTGCGGCAAAACGGAAACATGAGTGAATCAAAATAAGCTGTATGGACAAAATGGCAATTTCCCCAGGCCTGAAGTGGCTATGTTGTTTTGACAAATTGGTCCACATGCAGGACAGTTGTTCACCAAACCAAGGCCATTTGAACAGTGTGGCCCACCATTATTGCAGCCATTTTAGAAAACACTTATTTGGAACCCTAAAATTTTGAAATAATTTTTTCTTAGATTTGTTACAGTGATAACGGTGCGTTTTAAAGTGCATAACGGTTTTGATTGCTTAAATGTAGGGGGTCTTTGCTAGACACAAAGCTGAAATTTTGTATCTTCTCCTTGCGTGTCTTTAAAATCGATTCCTCACAAAACTCCCCCAGCAGGAACTATTGCTGTCCATGTAAACTCTCTCTCACCATTGCTGTTTTTCTTTGTTCCTTCATCTTTTGCTTGTTGTAGCCGCCTCTATTTCCCCTTTGGCAACCAGTGAAGAAGTCCATGACATTGATGCAGGATTTTCTTAACACGGTTTCCCATCCGAGTCCATTTTCTTCGTCAGATTGGGAGTTTGGATATTTATAATCTTGGGGCACTAGCTAATGGTATTTGCAGAGCGAAATCAGTTTAGCCCGTGTTTTTCAGTAATGGCTTTGACTGCGTGGCATTGCCAGCGGCCCTGTCTTGAATGGTGGAAGGATGGCTCTAATTTGGGCTAATGGGTGACTCAGCCGTCATCATCATGTGTCCCTCAGTGGGCGGCAGACGGCTGGTGAGCCATGGGTGCAGCGGAGCCACCGTTATACACACAGCACAACACAATGCATCAAGTTAGTGACACATGCAGCCACCACTGACATTTGTAGAGCCACATCTAGTGAGATAGGGGGGACGGGGAGTGGGGGGGGGGGGGGACGAAATGAGACTTGCTTAGCTATAGGTGCACAAAACACAAAGGAAAAGGTTAATCAGTGGCCAAGCTAATCGAATCATTTGTCATCAGATTAGATTAAAGCATTGAACCTCCCCTTGGGCAATCATCTAGGGAGATAGTTGTGGCTGTGCAAGGCACAGGTTTCAAATAGCTGTGAAATGATAATGCATGGTAAGTGACTGCTCGCTTTTGTTCAAACTCTTCTTATCTACACATGCTTGAAAATGGAGACAAGGCGAGCGAATCACCGTGGCAACTGGAACGCAGGGTGGCTGCTAGGCAGGCAGTTTTAACAGGGATGGCGGCCCTGTGTGCTGGATGCTCTATGTATTGGGGAGTGGTGGGGGGGCATTGAACACCGGATTCCCAGTGGGGCAGCGTCTGACTGAGGCCAGGCAGGAGTGCTGCAGTGGCTAGTTTACATTCCACAGAGTCGGCTAAGCTTCACCAACCTCTGTTCTGCTTACACACACACACACACACACACACACGCTGATATATTTTCAATTTCTCAGAAACATACATATTTACTTTTCCTGTATGCCCCCATGACTACAAAATTCCTCGTCCTCCATCAACCCATCACTGCCTATAACACCAGGACACAATCACATTTTGTCTCACATCAACCATGTAGGCTGATAACAAAGCACCTCATCTGTACTACCTAATCCCCGCCCCCTTCTCATCACCAAGTAACCTAGGCAACAGCGTCACTTTGCTTAATTGCGGTGAAGGGTAGAGATGGGAGGGATGGTGATGGGAGCTTGCATCAGGTCAGTCCCAGGGGAGGGTCCAGCCAGTTTACATCTGTACAGAGCAGGATAGGAGTGGCTCCCCCCCCACCCTCACCTCCCCTCAGAGACCCATTACCAGGGGTCAGAGCTCTGGACTTAGGGCGGCTCTGCGCAGGCCTCTGTGTGCAACCTGCCAAAGATCAGCTGCGTGACCTGAGTACATATGTGGGGCATGGCTGGATTGTGACTAGGTGACTGGTGTCTGCTGCGTATCACAGGTGTATGAGCTACTGAAGTAACAAGGAGGGTAACAACAGCTGTTTGTAGATGCTGCATAACTCCACATAGTAAACTGAATTTTGAAAAGTTATAATAAACACAAGTAAAATGCTTCCAAGTAGCTAGGTTTTTTTTGTTTAGTGTAGGTAGAAGTGTTGGATGTGGTTCAGTCATTTGAGTCAGATTGTGCCTCAAAAGAGTTTTAACTTGCTAATGTGTAATAATAGTACATTTTGTATGTTTGTAAGTTTTCAATCTTTTTTTCCATCACAAATAACCAAATCCCAACAAAGATTTGTTTTGAGCAAACAGGCAAAAAACTATGTTTTCACTAAAACACTGACAACATAATGGAATCCACTACAGTACCACCACAAACTACAGCCTCAAAAATGACTACAGAGTTGTGTCAACACATCTCTGACACACTGTCAACAAAAAATATTACAGCGTTCAAAAGAAGCACACATAGCAGGGCTATTACATTTACATTATGGGGTAATTTAAAATGTACCAAACATATGGTGTTTTGCCCACCTCCTGTATGGTAAGAGCTGTCACTAGGCCATGCATTCAATACAGTGATGTTTGAACCACAGCCGGTACAAGATGCTGTGGAAATAATTGATGGGATATTTGTTTCAAAAAAACTTGCGATGATCAATTGGGAGTATAGTAGTCCAGTAAATTTGCATGAGCAAGTTAGGTAACGCTTTTGTCATAAGCTTATAATAGAGTGGGAGACTTTTGTGCCTGTGCAAAGATGAGATATTGAGCTGACTAAATGAAATATCAACAAAAATGCTGCCAAAATACAGCTCACTTCAATATGGACACACTAATGAAAATTGATGAAAACTGTCAAACAAGTGGTGGGCTGACAATTAAGAGTATTTTACAAGTCATCAATAAACACATCCCTTGCCTCCCTCCGTCCCCCATCACTGAAATTGACTGCCAACTATTGGGAAACACTACACACTTGTGGGCCTTTAGGAAAGCAGAATGTGCCTCAGTGTGTGTCTGTCTTTGGGGAGATGTTTATTTTTGTGAGCATTTGCGCCTGTGCTTTGGCTGGGGCCCTGTATGCTTGAGTGTGCATGGGATCTGTGAGTCCTGTCTCACCCTGTGTCGCCCCTGGCTCTAATGGAGCCACTGGAATCAAATCAAGGTAAACTCATTATCCCCCCAACACCAACAACAAAGATATAAGACGACATTAAACATGAGCGCAACACAGAACACATGCATGCACACACACACTGGCATCCCAACATGAAGATAATTAAAGTGGTGACATGGGAAAGGTTGTGCACATACTGTTTCTTTCTCTCTACCCCTGTAATCCCACACTGTCTAGTTGAAAGGAACTATAGCCCAGCGTCTTCTTTCCAAGAAGACAGGATATAATGAGAAAGCACCAATATGGGTCCAGCAGGAGCCTGTGCCTCTGTGCTGCTGCTGCTACCACAGTTACCCATGAGGTCTTTCTCTTTGTTAGTTAAGGGGAAGAGCAGGCACTGACGTCCCTGGCTCTCTGGTTGTTAACCAGCAGTAATGACTAGGCTGTGGGGAGCCAGCCTACCAGGCCAAGACGCTGGAAGCCAGTTCCCCTCTGCTGGCCTTGAGCTCACTGACAGGAAGAGGAACAGAAGCAGACACCACAGAAGACACACTGGGAGGATCAGATCCGACAGACTGAGGAGGCAAAAAGGGAGTGTAGGGGGGAGAAAGTTTCTACCCCTGGACAGACCAAGCTAAACCAGTACTGACTCCCACACAATCACATGGGATCCAGCTACCACCCCGGCTGTTCACAGACCTGGTAGTAGATCAATGCTAGCTGAGCAGCGCTAAGATCAATGCGTACTTTGTACAAAATGTGCCTCGTAGGTTTTCCAGGATTATGTATTCACAGGGATGTGATTAGAATTTCTAAGCCAAGCGGCTGTTTGAATTGGAGAACTTTGTAATAGGCAACGTCTCAGCCGAGAATCTTCCACCACAATCAAATAAGACCGGCTTTTATCTCAAGATACAAAATGAAATAAAAGCAAGCTCTGCCTGTGGTGTTTTAGTACATAAAAGTAATTTGCAAGTGCATTTCACAGTTGTCTTATTTCTATGATCTCATGTGTTTAAAAGTTTCCAGATGCTCTATGTTTATCTATGATTAGCGATCTATACACACTCATATCCTGTGTGCTGTGATAGAGCGGTATTATCACATTGGTTTATTGTGTTTGCGTTACACATGAGCAGATCAGTAATTTAACTGGAGACATATGAGCCATCTGCATTACAAGGCAATATAGCAGCAATAACACAGAATGGCCTGTTTGTCACCATGCCCATTAAATGGTCACCAGGAAAAGCAATGGGAATAACTCTTTGTATGCTGCTTGGTAATAAATATGGGCATTCAAATGTGTAATGCTATCCATACAACATCCATATACACACAAAAAATGATCAGTGTCAGGGACAACATTCCAAAGACACAAATGCAGTTGACTGCTTTTTTGCCTGCAAAGGTTTTAGTTTGCAGATTCTAAGATGAAACCATCAGTGCTCGTTGAGGGGTGGACTAGCTGTTGAGGAAGCATTTTGTTTCTTGGCTTGGCAGGTATTGATAGGTTGTAGCAGGCATGTATTTGTGAACCAGGGCAAGCAAGCTGGGAAAGAAGTACAAAGACGGGCACAGGCAAGACTTGTATTAGCGGTTTATATCAAATTGAATGTATCACAGTGTGAGTGTATCAGGGAAGATGGTTGTGCTTTTATCTTTATTATTATCAAAAGGTGCTATCTACTGCCTCAGCCCAAGGCAATAGTCTCCATCCCTTTTGGTGAATTGCGGATCAAGTGCAACGTTGTGTGATGATTCACAAACAACATCTGCAGCAGTGGCAACCAGGCCCTCCCTTTGAGCCTCATTCTCCTGCCAAGTCCGCCCACGTTCCCTCTCATCTGCTCAGGCCACCATCTCTTCTTCCCCTTCCTTGCATTTTTCTGCCGCCGTTGAATTCGAGAAGACCATTATTCGTCTGGACTGTTGACTTAGCACAGGCTGGTCCGGCACTGTGGCTTCACTTGAATGCAACTGAGATGAGCTGACTGCAGTGCAGAAACACAATAGGCAGTGCATTATTGATTATGTTTGTGATCTAACCTTGATGCTCAGGACTACCCCCCCCTCCTCCTCCATGCATAATTTTTGCAGCAAAGGGTTGCATTTTTTCAACCCTTAATAGAAAGTTGGGTGAACTGTAAGATTTCCATTAACTATGGATTCGGCATTCAAGTTCAGCTCCCTCAGTTTACCCAGTGTTGGATTCTTGTTTTAGGCCTGTCAAAGGTCAGCATGGCAGGCTGAGAGAAATTGAGAAAGAGAGTCTGTACAAGAGTGAAAAGAGAGTGCTCTGTTATAAATAGATGCCATCAATCAGGGGAATGTCCTTCATTTGGCATGCGTCAGTCCTGGAGGGAGAAATGTATATTCAATCTTGAACAGTGAATGTCAATCACACCACTTTCACTAGACACATGACAGCTGTGCGCAGTGGCTGGTTACACACTTAGAGAATAGGAGCTGCAAGCAAGTGAGGGGGTGAAAGCCCAATCACTGCACAAGGGAACTGAGTAAGCAAAGAAACTGGTACCCTCTCCAGAGAAAGATTGATGGGTCCTCTGTGCTGTCTAGACAGAACCAATGTTAAAGACAACTGACAAGACGCACGCAGAACATTACATATATGTAACATTGATGTGATGTGCTACTTGGCTGAGTGTCCAGAGCTCGGTGAAGGAGAGCAACACCGCCCAATGAAATGTCTCTCGATGGATCCTTGGAACCGGAATAGGGGCAGTGTGTTGTTGGTGCATTAATGAAACAAGGATGCAGCTGCTCCCAGTTGGATCACAATGTTCAGCCAGCAGTTGAAGTGTTTAGTCTCTTCCTTCACTTTCAGAGTGTTACAAAGTCATGTTGTGTAAACTCCTGCTCTGGCTTTACCAAGTATTAATAAGGCTTTAGCTGGGCCTACACTGGATAGAAGGAAGGGCTTGAAAGAAATGCTCCCTTTTGTGTCAACACATGCTTTTATTTCTCTATTTTCCTCTGCAAGAGATGGAATAGAAAAGGAGGGATTGTTTTTGTAGGTGTGATTGCATTAGCTCACCGTTAGCACTGCCTGGCATGCTGTGTATTGAGTTTTTTCATCTGCTGTTAGTTCATGTGATTTGAGCAACAGGTCCTGCTTAGTGTCAGGGTGTGTGGAGAGATGGCTTTTTTTCTCTGGCTCCCTTAATAGGGGTCAGGAAAGACAGTGTGCCAGTATTTTTCTTTAATCACATTTAGGAGACTTCATCCCCTAGAGGTGACGCAAGGTTTTGTTTTTCAATGAGTCTTGTGTCTTTTTTATTGTCCTCTGGAGGAATGCAGAGTTGAACCATTTAGGGCCAAGCCCGAATGACTGCACTAAAAAGCCTCTGGTTATAAAAAGCCACAGAGGGAATGTTTGCACTGTAGCCTGTAATTGTCATTTTTATTACACTCACTAACAACCAATGGTATATCCGAGTCAAGGCTGAACGTAGTGGATGTGATTAGTGTCTCTTAAAGCACAAACCCTTCAGCCTCATGACAGAATTGTTTTCCCACAACACCAAAATTAACTCTTCTTGAACCGGTCAAAGGAAATCATGCCAACCATGGCTACAGTGCTATATCTCAGACAAAAATGGCATGAGGGTTTACACATGGAAGTGTTGCACAATCTATACATTAACTACAAAAGACATACAAACAGTTCACATCGAGTGGAAGGAGCATCCAAGCGGAAGCTGATGGCCTGAGCAGACACACAGTGCCAGACGTAGAGCCGGAGTGGAAGAGATGGAGGAGAAGTCAGACACACGAACGAGCACGGACCCCAAGCAGAAAACACAACCTGACAGGGACGAGGAGTTCCGTCAATATAGCTTGTGTTGTGACGCACGCAGGCTGCTGTGGTGGAGGGACAGGGAAGATGTGAGGCTCTTAAAATAAAATGGAAGAAGGAGGGGGGTGGTGAGTAGGGCTGCACAGTTAATCAAATTTTAATCATGATCACAATTTTGGCTTCCCACGATCAAATTTACGTAATTGAGCGAAATTTTAAATGCGTCATTCCGCTCATAGAACGCTCCGAGTTTTTTTTTTTTTTTGCAAAGCCAATCTACCGCTCCTTAAACCACCGTCTGATTATGTGCCGGTCAGAGTTGTTCCCTGCACCGCGCAGCTTAGTTTCTAGATGTAGACAGACAGAGGACAGAGTAAGGTGAGGAAAATTCCACAACAGATAGCAGCCGGTCATGCGTCGGTCACAAGGTTTACCAGTTTACCAGTAAACGCACATTTTGTCCCGTCTGTGTTGTTTTTTGGACAACAGGAGTGACTAGTGCTAGTTAGTGTCTGTTAACTCACAGGGTTCTAGGTTGCGACTTACATTTTTCCTAGGTTGCACCGGTGCACCTAATGTCCTTGCTGCCTCTCCACAAACGAAGCATTGTTGTTTATATCGATATGGTTTAATAATGCGTTACATGATCCATTTCTATGGTAAAGCCCTGCCTGTGTTTGGGTCTCTCCTCTTACTCTCCCCGCACATGTCTCCACTGCTCCCTGCAACAGAGACAGAGCGGCGACAGCACCGGTCCACACTTCTGACATTTGTCCGCAGTTTTAATTATTATTAACACAGCTGTATATTGTTAAGCATGAGAGGAAAACCTGTATTTGTACCAGTGTTTCTGCTGGTAACTCTGCTATCGGGGCGGGCCACGGCAAAAAAACACAAAATACGTTATTGAATGCAACTAACTTCAGTTTGTAGAATAATAGCGTATGAGACGGAGCCTGCTGGACCCATTCGTAATGAGTCAACCGTCTCTCTGTGAGTAGTGTCCATTGCACTCCCCCACCCTCCCCAGCTCTTTTAATCAGTTATTGTTGAAAACAAGTGAAGGAGCTTTCACAGAGATACATTTTTTTAAAAAAAGGCTATTTATTTCCGATAATTGTGTGTTGAAGCTGTATGTACAATATGTACAACATACAACTTCAACATAAGAGGAATGTAGCACAATATGGATGTGAAAGCAGTTCTAAAGATCCTGTTTGACTATAAAATTTGTTGAAATCAACAAATAATTGTGATGATTGATTGTGATCTCAATATTGATCAAAATAATTGTGATTATCATTTTGGCCATACTCGTGCAGCCCTAGTGGTGAGCATAGGTTAGGAGATGCAAAAATTGGAGCTTTCTTGTAATTTCTGTCTAATCTACAACCAAACTCGGTCACATCCAAACCCCCTTAATCCCAACGTTGCAAAGTAATTTCTCATCATTAAGTTACGGTAATAGTATTTTAACATTTTCAAATAATCCTGATCCAAAGCAAAGCAATTTAATGGTAAATTCAGTGCAAATTTACCCAAGGCTGTTCTGGGCATATCCCAGTGGGTTTGGCTTTTAATGTCAAGCTCTGACAAAAATCTTCAAAGATGAGGAAGAGGAAATGGAGTTAAGAGATAGCCAGCGATCAGAATAAAGCAATATGGGAGTGGAGCAGAGCTAAGAGGAGGACAGCAGTCAGGCAGGAGCGTGGCACAAAACACCCATCTCAACTTGTCAATTATTAATTTTTTAGTCTGCTTCAACATTTATTCATGCCAGTCGGCAGTCCATCACAGGACCAATACAGACGGACTAATGCATGCAGCTGTGGGCAATTTTGAGTTTTCATTTCATCTTCCATGCACGTCTTTGGAGTGTGTGAGCACCTGCAGGAAACTCAAAGGGAAGAGCAAACATGGAGGGTGAAGTCGATGCATAAAAGACCAGTAAGCTGAGAGTCAGGGACTTCTTGCTTGGAGATGACATCCTATCACTGAACCACCAGGCCATTTTCCATATTTGCACAGCTGTCTTAAAATGCATTCATGTAAAGACAAAGAGTAATTTTTAACTTTTTTTTTTTACGTCTTATGCAAGAATTCATTTAGAGCGCTGACATGTGAAAACATATGGAATGGTGTGTTATTTGAAAAGTAAGGCATTTGTTTCAACAAATGTTTAATCTTATAATCAACGGCCTCCTGCATGTTCCAGGTTTTTTGTCTTTCTTGTCTTGGAAACTGAAGGATTTTAAGGCAGAGCAGGGGATGACTACATATGTCACCTGTCTCAATGCTGACGTGTTTTTGATGTTTGGGGATTTAAGGTCGCAGAGCAAAGGTGCTAAGCGTTGAAGACGAGAGGTAATGTAACAGACAGCAATGAATCGGTGGGAGCTGTGTGTTACTGCTGTTTATAGAACTCCTCTGTATGTGTCCGGACTCGGGAGCCTCTGGGAACTCCCTTCGGCTCCCCCTCTGTCTCTGTGTCTACAGTCGCCATATTTCTTCTGATTACCACCTCTCTGGCTTCCACTTTTCCTACCACACTCATGTTTTATTTTTATTTTCACCCTGTCTTTCTCTGTCAATGTTTTTCTTCCTTGGTTTTCTTGCTGTCTGGGCATTATTGTGCTGTTTACTTTTTGCACCTCCTTGTTTCTAGTCTTCCTCCACTGCTGCTGTCTGGATCAGTTCTGCCAACGCTCTCCTCTCCATTTCTTCTTTTCTCTTGGCATTGCTTTGTCATTCAAGGCTCGGCCTCTGAGAGGGCACTTGCCCCGAGCCAGGGTATAATTGGAGTTAACCGCTGGCCGTAAATTCTGTTGCAGAAGATAAGTGAGGTAGGGAGTGTTCCGGGTTGGGGTGCACTGCCTATTGTGTTGGAAATGTAACATATAGCACAAGAGACCGCCAATCCCCCTGCTGTAGTCAATCTTGGCTTTTATTGGGAGATTGCGATAGGAGATCAGGACAATTTTTCATACTGTCTTCTTCTTTGGCTGTGTCCACTAACTGCTGGTTTCCACCTCAGACACATTCCTTCTCTAACTGTTCTCAATGCATTGCCATTTCCTATTTTCTCCTTTTACTTTCATGCCAGCCCCGTCACTTGGACTGTAGTTACACTTCAGGGCATTTCAGTGTGATTTTTTTCATATGTTAACATAGCTGCGCATCCGCCCGGCACAAATCGCCTATGGTTGTAAAAACTAAAATGTTTTATGTTTAGAACACCTCCACATCTTTTTATGTTGCTCTCATTGTGGATTGTAGCCAGATTACATAGAATTGTAATCCCAATGTGAGCCTGACCACTTTTGAGTCTTGTTTCAAAGGTCTGATTGTAATCCGAGCAAAATCCATATTCAATGGATCCAAGCGTATCACATAATGCGTCACTGCATATTCAGATGATAAAATCATACAATTTAGCACAGTGTAGAAGCAGTGAACAGTAGCTGTTCTCTCTGGCTGTCCTCTTTATTCCTCCTCCTCTCCCTCCCTCTCTTGACCACTGATTTTCTCGTATCTCTTCTTTTCGCTCTCTATTTTCTCTTGTGTATTCAGTCACTCATTAGGCCACTTTAAAGTAACTGAATGAAGGTTGGCACCCTCTGTATGGGGTCATTACAGGCTCATCCACCATCCCTCACTGCCCCCACCTCTCTAGCTCATCCCTGGCACCCTAGGCCGCGAAAGGTCAGCTGTCATCGGGACTCATTACGAATACTGTAACAGAAACTGGAACGGACAGCGTATGTGTGTGTGTGCGCGTGTGTGTGTGTGTGTGTGTCTCCAAGAAGCAATGTAGCTCAAGGTAGATGGATAACTCAGACCTTGAGTTTCCCCCTTTCTGTTTCTTGCAAATCTTCAACTCTGCTGTGCCTAAAGTAAATGATCAATATGTAATGATGTTTAGCCCCACAATTTCTCTGCAACCCTCCCAAATAAACACTTGCACCTTTTAATGCCCTTTCTGCTCCAGGCATGATAAATGCAGCTGCTTGAGTGGCATCGACTTTGGCTCTTTTCCCTTCTCCCTCAAACACACAGACACACACACACACACCGTTGCAGAGGCAGTTCATCACCCTCACTGACACGGTGAATTTACAATGCTGTCCTTGACCATGTCTGAGCCCCGAGATCCACCTTCACTCGTCAGGAGACAGATTGGCTTGGCAGTTGGGGCCTCTGCCCAGGTCCTTGTTTTATTTGGACATAAAAAGTAATAAACAAAGATAAACGATTGGCGCTTTTTTTTAAATTTTTTTTACTGCAAATCATATGTCCCTCCATCCTAATTAAAAACTTGTTTGCATAACCAGCAGCCCAAACATGCCCCCCGCACCCCCCAAACACCACCACCACCAATGGTGAGTGTGAGTCTGAGTGTGTGTGTGTGTGTGTGTGTGTGTGTGTGTGTGTGTGTGGGGGGGGTACTTATCTTTGTGGCACCGCGTGAGTGCATGTGCGTGTGTGAATGCGTGTGCATGTGGATTCTGCTGTCAGCGAATTCTCCACAGAGATAACCTTGAAGGAGAGGCTGTGTGCTTAACTCTGATACTGAATGCCAAGCTGTAGCAGGCTCAGTGCTTGCGTGGCTAGAAGTTCTCTGAGACCTTTAGCCACTTCTCTGTGAGACTTAATCTCAAAGTTACGAGGAGGTGGGCTGCCTTCAGTACTTTCAAGTGGAGGCCTCGCTCAGATAGTCTGTGCTCAGGGATAGAAGTGTGTGCATGAACACTGTGGCCTCCAAGTTTCTATTATGTCAAGTGCAACCAGTACATCAGTGCTGGGATAATACTATATGTGAGTTATGATAATTTGATTAGATAGAAATTACAATGCATCATGTGAGCACAATTTAAACTAAAATATTAATGCTTGTAAATATTGATTTCGACATATCGGGTGCTTCTACAAAATCAAGATAGGCTGTATGGATGTATGACCCACACAAGCTCCAATGTGCTCATAAGCTATTACATGTTGAAAATCTAACATCTTAAATCATACATGTTATTTTCCCAAAGTCTAAGTTTCAGATACACATATTTTGTACAAATACATATACTCCTCTTTTCTTGGAAAACGTTGGTGTATGCAGGGCTGTATAGCCAGAATTTTTGAAAATGATAAAAAAATACTTGTACTTAGGTCATGAGACCACCACAAGTGTTTGATTAGATACCAAAAAAGCATTGTACATTTATTTCCACTTATTATTTCCTTTTTCTTGAGTTCTGCTTTTGTAGATGCTTTCTACCTACACAATGGTCTAAATGCTGTTTTAAAGACTTCACTCTACTAGAAATTTCATTCTGGTGGAGAACCACTATATCTTTCCATGTAATTACAATTAATTGTAATTGTTTTGCCTAAAAACTGTAACATTTAAAAGTAGTGACTCCGCAATAATATAAAAAAATCAGCTTTTGTGTGTGTGTGTGTGTGTGTGTGTGTGTGTGTGTGTCCATGTGAGTGCGTGTGTGTGTCCATGTGAGTGCGTGTGTGTGCACCGGGTGACTACCGCACACCCACGGTGGCGCCCTAAAAAGCTAAGGGTGTCTTTGTCATCTAAGCTCGGAGCTAACCAAGAAGAGGGTGTAGCCGACTCAAAATGTAATCCTAATGTTGTTTTTTTTAATGCAAATGGCAGGAAATAAGTGACAAAACATTCAAGGTTATAAACCTCCCTTAATCATTTGTGTTGTTCTTCCATGGACTAAATACATTAGGATCTATTTTAAGATGCCATCAAGTGCTCGGATTCAATTTTTTTTAGTCTTTGTTAGAGCTACTATGTAGTGTCTTTGGTTCTGGTACTTGTATTTGAAACTTGTCAACCCCTGTGTTCCCTACATCCATTACTTGGGAACTGGGGTAGAGGCTGAAAGGTTGCCAAATTGAACCTCCAGACCAGCTGAGAAAATAGCTGGAAAGGCTGCTCAGTGGCTATTTGTACGAAACTGTGGCCGCACCAGGCAGCTATCAGGTGAAAATAAGTGTAGCTTTATGGCTATAAAGAAGGCTGTTTCGCAAGAACAGCTTGCTCAGCAAACCATCCCTGGATAAATAACAGTTAGAAATTGCTGCCAGTGTCGACAGAGTTGATATTTCTTTTGCTGCATTTCTGTAGTCCAAACACCTGCAAGCTGCCCCTTCTATTGTGCTCATAAGCTGACAATGAGATGCAGACATCTCAAATCAAACTGGTCATATACTGGGTTTGAAAATGTATTTCCAACACTTTTGACAGTATCGGCATGAAAATACAACTCCTGTCCAATCATTTTTTACCTTTGGTATCCTTTCAATGATACACTGCATTTATTCCTGATCTTCTCCTACCTGTCAGTTTTCCAGACAGATCACATCTCTGCCACTATGCTACATGCCATAACATGTAATACATCTTGCATATTCCTCTTAAGCCACCTACACATAAGTGATTTGCTCTCTGCGCACTGCTAGGCAGGGCACAGAGCAAAGTGCAGAGAACCAAGCGCAGCACAGGTATTTTTATCAAGGGTGGCAAGGAAGCTATTTCCTGTTGCTAGGTTACGACAGCTGTTATCTCATTGGTTGCGCTTTCGAAAGGTCAGTGGCAATTACATTCAAGTTGAAATTATTTTAACTTTGAGCACAAAACAGCAAATCCAAGTGGTGCGCAACGCTAGGGGTAGCGCAGTGCATAGTTGGGCGGCACCGCCCTCCCCATAAGAATTTAATGGAACAGCCAGCACAAAGTGGATTTGCCGCCTATCAAGTATAGGCGGTTTTAGGGTTGCCCCTAGCAACACATACTAAAACACCCCGCTGCACCAACATGGACGAGAAATGACATGTATGGTACAAATGCAGTCCCATCCAGTTGTCCCGGAGCTGGAGTGGTTGTATTGGTGTAATAGAAGCCGTCCTCAGCCGAGCTCCATGCATAATTCAACAGTGTCCCTCATCGTGGTTCTTATTGCCTGGAGACCAAAGCCGCTGATGGATGACCTCTGCTGTGGCGTGAGTCATGTTGAAGATTAACCAGCAGGACTGAAAACAGGTCATCTCTGCTTACCCCTCAGGCTGCTGCATGTTGCTGCAGCACACAGGGATTTTGTGATAGCCCGCCCCACAGTGCCACATGGACCACCAGGGGCGTAGCACAAAATTCTGGGCCCTGTAGAAAGACAATTTCTATGGGACCCTCCCTGTATCCACAGTAGAGTGCGGATGCCTGACGGGACCCAACAGTACCTGACAAGCCGGGGCGGGTTTGGACAGATATTTAGAAATGATGCTCGGGTTTGGGTCGGGCTTGGTCACATCAGCGTAATAAGGCAATTGTTGTAAAGTGCTGCGGCTCCTTTAAGAGAGCTCTGTATGTGTGAAGTGGACAGAAGAGAGATAGAGAAAGAGGAAGCAGACGTGTAGTTGCAACCGGTGAAGAGTTGGTGGAATAAGTTTGTACGCAGTGTGTGCGGTGTCCGAAATAAACCCCAGGCTAAAAGCCAAGTTCATTAATTAGCTACTTTGGATTTTAACCCCCACGTTTTAACCCCCCGGCCTTGGAGGTATCGAGTCTCCCCTGGTTTTCTGACCACGGTCAGAAACAAAACAATCAGAAAGGTTAACACATTGAACATTTCAAATTAAACAGCTTATTAACGTGCGCTTGTTGCCCCGTGTGCGCTGATACGCCTATCTGTTGACATTTCCGAATGCCTTCACAGTTGCTTATTAAAAGCAGGCTTTCCACACAAACGCAGCAAATGTAGCCTACATGTGTCATTAGTATGCAAAAAAAGAAAAAGAAAAAAGATTTTAACTGTGTTGGGCTCGGACATTAATATCTTAATGCTTGTCGGGGTCAGGTTTGGTTACAGCTCTGTCGGACGTGGGCGGGGCTCGGACAGAAATATGCGGCCCGATCAGCACTCTAATCCACAGCTATTCATTTTAGCATTCCTCACATTAGGGCCCTGGGTACTCAGTCCC